>CM053787.1:1052255667-1052941501 GCA_028749045.1 Cupressus sempervirens
TTTCACTCCAAATGTATTAGTGATGGAAGGCCCCTGGAAGCCTCGTTTATAGAGATTGTCCCAAGTAAGATACCTATTGTAAACCAGAACCCAGAGGACAAAATTACACTTAGGCCATGAAAAACTATTCCAAACTTTCTTCCACCAAGAGACCTCCACTTCACCAAAAAGTTGCTTTGTCAATGCAACGTACCTAGAAGAGACAGAATACTTCCTAGAAGAAGCACCTCCCCAAGCTACATTCTCTAGAAGCCAAAATCTGAGATAACTCCAACCGATCCCCCAGAGAGCCACCCGGTGGCCAATCAGAATAATTCTTCCATCTATAACCCACAGTCATGCCCAAGTTAAAGGCCTCCTTATAATGAGCCACCGTATTTCATCCAGCGAAAAGGAAAAGATCATGAAGAGACTGCAAGTGTGGATGAAAGGATAAGAGAGGAGAATACTCATCCCAAGAGTTACTCGAAAAGAGGGCCATTATTGCAGATCCAAAAAAGACTGCGCTTCACCAGGTGAGCACCAAGCTTGAGGGTGTTCCACACCATAGAGCCTCTTCCCTCAAGAGGAAGCCTGGCCGAGATATTAGAAGGATCAACACCAGGATAATACTTGTATGGCAGGATACGGGCCCAAAGTTGAGACGGACTGGAGCATTAGTGCCAATAGAGTTTGGCAACGAGAGCTTGACTGCACAAGATAGCAGAACGAAGGCTGAAGCCTCCTCCTTTTTTTGGCCGGCAAACAGTATCCCAATTAATAAGGCTCCATTTGGTATTTGAACTCTCAACATTGTTGAGAATATTTTTATAATATTCTACCAAAATTTGAACTATTCTTTTTGGATTTTCTTTGTAGATTCCCTTAACATTTTTTTATTTTAGCTATTCTATTTGCATTCTCATTGTTTAGTATACTATTATATAAGCATTTAGTATCTTGATCCCCCTCTGATAACCAAGTCTCTCTTGATTTTTGTTTCCAATAAGTTCCTTCTTTTGCTAAAATATTTTCCTGTTTTCCTAATAATGCTTTCTCTTTTAAATATTTGTTGTTATCCATGCCATTTCTTATTACGTCTTCATTTAGTTTCTTAAGTTCTTCTTACTTGTCTAGGTTTTTTTAAAAAATGTTATTAAATTTTATTTTTTCCATTTTAGTGATTTTTCTTTGAGCCTTTTTAGTTTTGACATGAAACAATACAACTTGGATCCTTTGAATAAGTCTTCATTCCACCATTTTTTAATATTTTCCATAAGTTTATTATCCAATAATCTTTTTTTTTCAAATCTAGTAGGATTTCTAGATTGCCTAACTAAATCCAAAAATTCTAGTTTGACAAAATAATGATCTGAGCTTGCGTGGGGGAGAATGGAAGCTTAAAGCATTAATTCCATCATGCTAAGGTCTCCTTTAAATATAAATCTATCTAATCTTTAAATTATATTACATAAGCCTAATCTCTTATTGTTCTAAGTATACGTACTGTTATTGGTGGGGATATCCATTAAATTATAAGTTTGTATCCACTCTCCAAAGTCAATAAATGCTTGAGATACAGTTTGAGATCCCCCAGATTTTTCCTCCAAGTTTATAATTGCATTAAAATCGCTTCCAATTAAGAATTTATCCCTAGGGTTATCTTCCATGAATTTACTAATTTCTTACCATAATTTTTTGTCTATTGTATGTATAGGTTGATGCATCAACTTCCAAGAGTCATTACTTTTGACTCAGATATGGGTTTTGGCTTAAATTTTATAGACAGTTGCATGAGAAGTTATTTGGATTACCAATGGAGCACATCTTGATAGGTGGCCATTTTGACATTTTTTCAAGAGCTTGAAATTTTTTCTTGACCTCTGAAATTGAGTTTTTGTGTTTTTTTGAGTTTTTTATAAAGTTATTTTTTTAATAAATCCAAAATCATACTCTTGATTTTGTAGATTAGTTGGCAATTCATCTTGCCTTAGTTGGGGGATATTCTTGAGAAAAATTGAGATTTGTAGGATGGATTTTGGAAATTACCAAAAATCTACTGAATATGGTAATTTTTAGAATTGTAATAAGTAGGTGTTTTCTTTCATTGTAAGGTAAAATAGAGTTGGAGAAGTTGAATGAAGAATTTGGTATTTTGAAAATCTATGTTGTGTGTTGAAAGGGGTTTAGGCCACATCATAGGTCCATATACATTAATGAGTGTTAATTAGATATTGTGGCTAGAGCTTTTAAGTTTTTTCCCCATCTAGTTTCTGGCTGTTATTAATTTGTTGTATTCTATTTTTCTAGGATTTCGTATGATCCCGATTCCTCCTGAAGCATCATTCAATTCAATAAGTCTATTTTCCAATTTCTTTATTTATTTTTCAATTTAGTTCCTTCCTTTGTTTAGTTTGGTTTCTTGAATTAGCATTAATTTTGAATTGAATAGAGTTAAAGTATGCTTTAATAAGTGCTTTTTGCTATGGAGATTGAAACCCCTAGTGTTCCATGTAGTATCCTTCATTTCTCTATGGGAATGACCTTTCCGTTCCCTACATTTAGAACATCGTTGATCTTCATCTTGTTTTTTGCTTGTCCTAATGCATTTCTCAAATCTTTTAGGGACTTTCTTCCGTGCTTCATATTTTGTTTTCCGCAATTTGGAGTCTTAAGACCTTCTTGGTTCATTGAAATGCCTAGATTGTTTATGCTTGCTTGAATTTTTCCCTTAATTGATGAGAGAAACTGTTCTTTGATCTGTCTTCTTCAACCTCCAATTCTTTGATTATCTGATCTCCAATTTCTATTTCCGATAAAATTGGAGTGCTTCCCTCTACTTGTTGATTTACAAATTCAAGATTCATGTCATTTAAAATGTCATGTTCAAAGGTTTCTAGAACTCCAAATTCTTTCCAGGTTTGATTATTTTCCGAATCATAATCTTTCTCTGATGATGTTGTCTTGAAATTTTCTTGAACTTTTGCTTCTACTACTCCGAGTTTGTTCATAACGAAGTCAATTTCTACTAGAATGCAAAGATTATCTTCTTTGTGTCCAATCTTGATCTAGATCTTCAAAGGGATTCTTGCCATTGTCATGTATGTGTGTGTGTGTGTGTGTGTGTGTGTGTGTATTTCTCTCATATAACAATAAATTTATAACTCAAATTCAATGAACACATACAAATATAAGTTATATCTAATATATAATTATAAATAGGTTTATCTGACTTAAGCTATCAAACATCAACACTCCCTCTTAACTAGGGAGGATAAACACGACATATATTACACTATTAGTAATATTAGAAATGACAAATTTTAAGGATACTATTAATCGGAAGATATCCACAAGTTTGATATCATCAGTATTTGTCTTCCAAAATATCAACACATGATATTCACCAAATACTCTAAGTAACATTTTGATATCATGAGTATTGATCTTCCAAAATATCAACACATGATATTCATCAAGTACTCAAATAAAGTTCGATATCACATATGATATCATGAGTATTGGTCTTCAAAAATATCAACACATGATATTCACCAAATACTCTTTGAATAATGACCTCCATAACATCAAGATAAAACCTATTCCCCAAGTACTTTGTACATAATCGCGTCCAAATCATCAATTTGCATAACATTCACATGTACTCAAAATATGTTTATAAGGTATGTGCACATGCATTTTCATAATGTGTACCATATAAACATCCACCATGTGAAGTACAATATATCATGACCTGCATAGACATCACAAGATATCCGTTATACTAGAAAATTATGTTATTGTAAGATTATCACCTTTCAATAACTTTTGCAAATACAAGTGATGATCATTTGGAAGTCGTCACTTCCTCATGATGTATAGGCCTATTAAATCATGCAATCATATGCATGATACCAAAGTTTACATGAAGTCAAAACTTCTTTTGGTTCTGATATGATCAAGATCTTCAAAGATTAATTCAAACATATCCTCTATCCGTTCCTTCAGACAAATGTGTTAGACTCCCTCTGGTCATCAATCTTCTGAGCTCCTTTATGTTTGAAAAAGTGTCACTCCCTCCGAGTCTGAGATCAATCTCCCTTATTCTACAAAACCATACTTGGAGAGAAAGGGAAAGATCAAGGCAAATAGCTCTTATAGTAATAAAAAATCACCTTTAATAATTATTCTCAAAAATAATTTTATTAATTATAAGAACATTATAAATTTGATTATATACTTAATTCATGATGAATTCATTTTATACCAATATTCAATGTAGTTATTAATATATTTATTATAATTTATTTCCATAAGCATATTATATATCCATAGATATATCATAATCACATATGCTTAATGTTATAGTAACTTATTTCATATTTGTTGTCTATTATAAGTTTATCACTTAACAATTTTATTAGTTATTAACACAATTCTCATATTCTAACTACATAAAAGTTTAGCATTTAACACATTCGAGAATATAACATATTATATAGTAGGGATAAGGGATCCAATACAACACTATAAAGCATACCTTATTTGCTTGTGCAGACCAATAATCTTCCCATGTAAGACATGCCAAATCCATAATGGGCTCGATGGAACAATTGCAAACAATGTTGCATCCCCTCAAAACAAGTAAGTAATGTCATAAAAAAAGATAATTCAAATATCTCCATATAATGAATTCAAAACTACCTAAATAATGTTGTCAATAACATGCCCCTATTTATATGCAATTTGGACTTACACACGTCCAATGTGTGGGAAACCCTAAGGGCCCATTTGACAAGCGGAATATGACTAGAATAAGCATTTGTCTATTGTTGAAATCTCTATATTCTCTGTTTGGCTACAACAGGCAGGAATTAGGAATATGCATACAATGGGAATACGTATTCCATTTTATGCCAAAAAAGAGAGTATTTCAATTCCACCTAAATAGATGGAATTGGAATACTTATTCCTATTCCACCTAGATACTTTGTTAAAAACTACAAAATTTCGGATTTGTCAAAAATCTGCCTGCTCATTTTTTTGGGCACTCAAAATAGAACTGTTGTAGCTCATTTTTTGCACAGCTTCTCTGGTTTGGAGGTAGCGATTTGTTCTCTCTGAAAAACCATATTCGAGTGCGAGACATTGTGTATTGCAGATCTGGGTTGTTCATCAAGGCCCAATGCGCTCCTCACCACTCAAATAATCACATCAGAAATCCGAAACAAATATACCCACAAAGGATTTAGGGCTCTTGAGCTTCAAATCTTCATCAATGACCTTCCATCTACAGATTTCAATACGCTTTTCAAACTGATATTTGCTGCCCCGTCAGTAGAAATGTGTTATTTGTTGGCAGGAGTCCCTGGCTTCTTTCATAATCGGCTTTTCCCCTCCCACAGTCTCCATTTCGTCCATTCCTCCACCAGCCTTCACTGGCTCTCGCGAGTAATTTCCTCTCTCTAAATTACAAAGGGATATTAGCAAACTTTTGCACAACCAAACATAGATTATACATATTTTCTATCAAATTCTAGGCGAACCAAACAGAGAATAGGGATACGTATTCCATATTTGTATTCCCGGAATAACAAACCTGAAATAGGTATTCATATTCCGCTTGCCAAACGGGCCCTAAAATATCTGGTTTCAAAAATAATGTCCAATGTCTTCCCCAAATTTTGGTGATCGGTGGCGCCACACTTGTGAATACACCCTAATGTGTGCCCAAACAACCTAAATACACCCCATATTCAAGCTTGGATGCCCTTTGTATTTTTATCGATATGTATCTGTTGCTCGTTACTCTATTGTATTTATTGACACAACGTGTGTGGCATGTGGGTTGGTTTTTTCTTTTAATGCCACTATGATCCCTGTTGCATTGTGATACTTTTTCTCCTTCTAAAAAATGGTGATTGACGACTCTTCTCCCAAGTTTGTTTCACTATTTATCACAATCCAATTGTGTGATTTGATTCCCATTTGTTGATTCTTATCCGTGTAGATTTTATTTCCTTCCCTCTTGTCGATGTGAAGTTATTTGGCATTATTCATTCTATGTATCGTCGTAGAAGGATGGTTATAATAGTTGTTAGTGTTAGTGGTTTCTTTGACAATATGCAATGGTGTAGTGTTTATTGAATTTCACTTCTACGTCAACTTCTCTTTATTGTTTTTTAATTCCCATCATCCACTTCTCTATACATTCTATCGACATTTGTGACTAAAAATCTGATATAGGTTTTGTGATCGCAAGAACATTGTATAATATACTATTTGTAATAATTTTAACCAAACCACATAATAGATGCAGAAATCTCAAGGATATTTGCCTGCTGATACAGATGTCACCCTCTTATTTCCCATGGAATGTTTGAGTATGTTTGTAGCTCACTCTTTCATAGGCTGTCCCTATTAATGCTTCACTGAAGCAATATGACTGTATATTAGCAGACTCTACAACATATGTATTGTTCGTCATTGAAAAATAAACTCCATTTCTTAATGCACTCAACATGAGTTCTCAAACTTCTTCACCTTTTTTTCCTTCTATATTTGATTTCCCTCCATCGCATTGCAATTCTATCCTTTGTTTCATTACATTTGCAATCGGGCTCTTATACCATGTTGATTTTCATAGATTGCTTGCATATGTAATAGCACTTCCATAGTGTTTGGTATGTGTTTGCCAAATGGTAGCAATCTCATATTTATATTGAAAATAAGTCATGAAGAGATACGTCCATTCATGGACCATGTCTATTCATTAATCAACTGATCAATATAATAACAAATTTTAATCATATATATATCATTATTATATTAATTTCTCTCATCTAACAATAAATTTATATCTCAAATATAATTTACAAACATCTCATATATAATTAACTAAAACTATCAAACATCAACAACTTCTACATCAAATTGACAATACTACTAAGACAAAACTCTTCATGCACCTTGAAATATTCTCACCCGACATCCATAAAGAGCCTCTCCATCACTAAGTCATAGGGAATACCTAAAGCCTAGTTAATGCTTTCAGAATTGATTTTCACCAAGACCTTCCAGTCAGCAGTTCAAATTTCCCACTCAACATAGTTATAAAATCTCATACAAAGGGCCACCAACTTAGGACATAGCAAGGCAGAAGGAAATGTTCATGCATGCATCAGACCACTCTGAAGAATCAAGTTCCCAAGAGTCCAATTCTGTGTGCCCATACTTCTCCATGAATTCATAAATATCATCGTGTTTTGTGTCAGTATCCCTCACCTTTGATAATTTGCTCTGAATTGCAAACTTCATGCTGACAAGGAAGCTCATGCAAGTAGCATACTAAAGTTGTTAAAGAACAATACTAAAAAATTTGCCACCCAAGTGACATATTGGTTTGGGTGAGATGTGCATTAAATGAATCATCTTTCTTCTTAGAAATTGTCCAAATCTCATACCGAACTATAGGCAAAGAAATAGAGGATTGATATTGCAAAGGAAGGACACCTAATGCAAAGTTACACTAAGGTTAGGGATACATTGGTCATCTATTATCCTAAACTTACAACTAGTAATCAGGGCTTCTAAACTTACTAAAACCTTTAACCTTGTGGTCGATAATAGTTCACACATTGTCGGGGGATCAGTGATTTTAAGGAAGTTCGTAACTCTGTGACAGCTTTGGGAAGGCCAAGCAAGACTGCCAACTAAGAAAAGGGGACCAAGACAGCAACAAGTCAATTATACTCATTTTCAATTTTTTTCAAAAGGAGTAATAAGGAATGCAACTAATAATCGTGTCATAATGGGCTAGACGATTATTATGTTTCCAATGGTCTTTGATGGAGTATGGTGTGTGTTCCTTCCCTTGGCCTTTTCTCCATATTATTCCCCATGATCGGTTTCAAACATATGTATTATTTTGTCCTCCTTTTCTGCTCTATCTTATTCAGCTGGATTTACAGTGATAGGCATCAGCAAGCAGACATAGCCATTTTACAGTGATAGGCTGCCCTGTTACAAGAATTTGCCACCCAAGCAGCAAGCAGCAAGCAGACATAGCCCTTTTACAGAAAAATTTGCCACCCAAGTGATATATCGGTTTGGGTGAGACGTGCATTAAATGAATCATCTTTCTCCTTAGAAATGTTGCATCACCCTGCTTGCTGCTTTCTTGGTGATTTCTGCTTGCTGCTTTCTCAAGAATTGTTCTATTCAACCTTTCTGATGCTCCATTTTCTTGTGGACTAAATGGAACAAACTTGATTCCACGGATACCATTATCCGCACAAAAAGAATCAAATTTCGAGGAGTAGAATTCTCCTCCATTATCACTTTTTAGACACTTAATCTTGTGTCCACTTTGCTTTTCAACAAGGGCTTTAAAAACTTGAAATTTAGAGAAAATTTCTGATTTCCTAGAGAGCAGATAAATCCAAATTTTTCTTGTACAATTATCTAGAAAAGTAACGAAATAATTAGCCCCGCCAAAAGAGGTTACCTCAGTGGTTCCAAAGACATCCGTGTGAACAAGCTCCAAGGGTGTGCCCTACTTCTCACTACCAGTCTTCAAGAAGTTGACCCGCCTCTCTTTGCCATAGAGACAATGTTTGCAGAATTCTATATCAATATATTTCAGACCCAGCAGTTGATTTCTTTTCAGCATTACATCGAGTCCTTTCCGACTCATGTGCCCAAGCCTTTGATGCCAAAGCTCCGAGTTGTCCACTGTTGTCATAGCAGCTCCCACTTCACCATTACTTTCTAGAATATATAAACTCCCAACTTTATCTCCTTTTGCAACTATCAAAGATCCCTTTGTTATCTTCTATGTATCGGAATTGAAGAATGTATGACAGCCTTGAGTATGAAGTTGAGAAACAGAAATCAGATTTCTCTTCAATTTCGGAACATGTCGAACATCCTTTAAAAGCCATTGCCCTCCTCCAGGTGATGGTAATAAAATATCACCTTTCCCAATAATGTCACAAGCATCATTGTCACCCAAATAAACTTTCCCAAATTCACCTTCATGATAATTTGTGAACAACTCCGTGCGTGAGGAAGCATGAAAGGATGCCACGAAATCAAGTACCCATGATTCTGAAATAGTATCCATGATTCTGAAATAGTATCACTTGCAGCAAGAACTAAAATTCCTGGTTCATCATTCTCATAAGCGGTATTAGCTTGACTATCCCGCACCTTATCTTGTGCCATTCTGAAAGCACGACAATTTTTCTTTAAGTGGCCTGGTTTGCCACAAAACCAGCAATCCCCTTTGCTTTCTTTCGAATCTGTCCCTTTTGCAGACTTCAATCTTCCTCTATTGTTGGAGTTTCTACCTCTTTGATGACTCCTTCCTCTATTGTCGATGCTTACTGTTGTTAAGGCTTCACCAGATGAGGGAACATCACTCTTTCTTCTCATGTCTTCACCGAGAAGAGTAGCTGCAACTTCATCAAAAACTAACTTTTTCTTGCCGAGAAGCGATGTGCTTATGGCTGTTACAACTCCATCCCAACTGGCTGGAAGAGAACATAACAATAAGACAGCTTTGTTTTCATCACTTGGTGGCATGCCCACCGAATTTGCTTGACTAATTAGAGTATTAAACTCATTGAGATGATTTGCTATATTACTACCATCCTTCATTTTGAGAATATAGAGTTTCTTCATAATGAAAACCTTGTTTGCAGCAGACACCATTGCATAAGTAGTTCTCAGCTTGTCCCAAACTGCCTTTGTTGTTGTTTCTGTTGCAACATTAAAGAGCACAGTTTCAGACAGTGAAAGAAGAATTGTTGCTCTTGCCTTCCTGTCCATTGTTTCCCAATCCTCATCAGACACTCTGTCTGGTTGCTTCTATTTCCCCTCTAAAGCAAGCGCCAGATCTTGCTTAATTAATAGCGACTCCATTTGCACCTTCCACAGTCCAAAATTTTTGCCTGTAAATTTCTGCACTTTGAGCTCCTCCATGATCCCAGAATTTCAACCCTGAATTCTGAACAGCAATACCTTGCTCTGATACCAATTGTAAAAGTTAGAAAAGCAATAAAATGTGCAAACAAGAATGCAAAAACAGATTACACAGATTTATCGTGGTTCGGCCAATAAAGCCTACGTACACACTGAGCAGGAGAATATATTATTTAATCCAGAAGTACATCCACAAGTTACAACGAATACAATATATAAGAGAGCTCCAAGGGAGACTCTTGAATGTCAGCGGAAGAATTGAAGAGACAGAGTCTCTTGGAGGGAATAATGAAAAATGGTTGAGCTTCATATCCCCAACAATCACAATGTTGTTCGCAATGACTCTAATGTCAGCTGTGTTTTGGAAATTCCAATCGGCAGACATGGAGCCAACTGCAGCATTGTTCTCTTCAAAAGGTAGTACACGCATGGATTCTAGAGAAACATTAATTCACAACTGCAATGTGTATTTATCCAGTGATGGATTAATGTAACCGTTCGGATATCAATAAATAACTGTGTGAACGCATCGATAGGGAGGGCAGTCTACTTCAATAAGAAAGGCATCAAATTATAACTTTAGTAACATAAAATAGCAGTGCAGATCGATGAGTTGCAGTAACTTCCACAGACACAGATTGCATACAGATTGTTCTGAAAAAAGTATAGCTATAATGAGTCCTCCAAAAGTTTCTTTCAACAATCTAAAAGATTATAGCATTCAGAAACAGGTATAGACATTCTACTGAACGTGAACAAAGTGTATATTGACTTTGAACGCTACCCACATAATCTGCCCACTGATCAAACATGTATTTTTGCGAAACACTAATTTCCAGCAGGGTCGCTTGAGAATTTCATATACACGAGGAAGACGTAAGAAATTGATGCCCATCGGATCATAATGAAGACGGTGCTTTTGGCCAATGCTAGAGTCTGAAGGCGTTTGGTACACATTCTTGTAAATTGACAATGTAAGGAACATCTGTTTGACAAAATTGCCTCTTGAATGTTAGGGTTTCATGGATGTAGTGACTGCAGCGTATGCACTGATATTGGTGTGTTTGTAAGATTCGGGGAAGCACAATTCAGAGGTATAAGGGAAGACTGTACAAGTGGACTCGTGTAAATCTGCATAGGCAGAGAAGGCATATTAACTGTTTGACAAAATGCTTCAACAAAAAATAAAAGTCTGGATTCTTCAATTGCAAGGAGTGTGGATATGAATATGCTGAAAAGCATGGAAGCCAGCTTCCAGCCTGCAACAAAATCTATCTGTTTCAGTTATTACTAATGTTCATAATAACTATGTCTCATGTTGCCAATGTGTACCAGACAGAGATACAGATCCAGTACCTGGTAATGGTGATCAAACATGTATTTTATGGTACTGACAAATTTCTAGTAGAGTCACCTGAGCATGTCATGCACGTGAGGGAGATGTAAAATATTGATGTCCATCATATCATAATGAGAAGGGTTTTTCATCGATGTAGTAGTTTGAAGCCTTCTGGTACACATTCTTGAAAAGAAAGGACAGCACAAGGAACATTTCTTTGACAACATGCCTCTTGAATGTTAAGGCTTCATGGATTGTAGCGACTGCAGAGTATGCATTGAAATTGGTGTGTTTATAAGATTTAGAAACTTCTGGGAAATCACAATTAAGAGGTATAGGGGCAGAATCTATAGGTGGAATTGATTGATATTGATGAAATTGATAAGCTTACGATGAAGGAAGAAAATCTGAACGTCTTGCATGTGTCTGGAGCAGTTATTCTATTGGTATTGCCTAAAAATACTTTAAAGAATGGTGAAACATATCATAGAGAAGGGATCTTGCAATTACACAATTTATGTATGTTTATTTGTGGCAGTGCCCAATTAGACAACCGATTCCTTCCAGTAGCTTCGAAGCACCTGAGCACCATCAATAAGCCCAATGACATAACAATACAACAGTTCCATCATCTTTTTTGGAATTACAAAGTGTCACAATTGATTATACATAAGCAGAAGAAAATGTCACAGAATTGAGTCGAAGTATTGCACTACCCTGGAAATCAATGTCTACAGTTAGTTTTGCAGGAGTAACACGAGCCTTTTCTCAGAGGGAAGTGTCTGTAAATAAATAATAGCACCAATAACCTACCTGTCACATCTTATGTTTGTAGCACTTACAAGTCTGCAGTTGGCATTGTGGCTGTATAAATGTATCAACCTTAATGACGGAATAACGTCATTTTGTCAAACTCACAAGGTGTCTTACTGAAGAAACTTGGAAATTGGCTACAAGAAGAAATCTGTCATTTTTTAAGGCGGCACAAATAAACTCTTAAAGCATTGAAATCCTGATGAATTCTTTTCAATGTTACCTTTTAATTTCTTAAATTTGGTGATTAAGTAAATAACAATGGTAACAATATACCTCTAAAGGTTCCCTGAAACTCACAAAACAAGTGCACCAAAAGTGTCCAGCAATCAACCAATCAACTATATTTCTGCGCCTAGTCTTGTAGAACTTCTGACAAGTACTCGCCAAATTTTTCCAAACTTGTGGAGTAAGAGTTTTTGGAAAAAGGTGCTAATGTAATTATGAACTTTGGTTGCCCTATCTCATAATGACCGAGCAATCTAGGTAGGGCCAGTTCTAATTCCATTCATTCCAAGGTGTGCTCCCCCAGCCTCTTCAAGACTTGACTGTGTCCATTTAGGGTCCAGCTCCAGGCTATTTGGCCTTTGGCTTTCATTCCTGAGATTGATCATCAGAAGTGCCAGGTTCAATGACCTTGTCGAGGCACATTATATTCCGTTATAGTCCTGACTCACAGAAAGTTGAACACATCAAACATCACAACGACTTTGGATTTCTTAGGCATGCAAATAAACAGGGGAGAAACCCTGGTAAGGGGGAACAAAACAGCGGACAAAAGAATCATTTATTCTAATTTGTTCTGCTTATCTGAAAACCCAGCTCAAGTAGACCCTAATTTGTTTTATCATTCCTTGTCTATTTGACTTGCCAGCATCCGTCAAAGCATAATGTATGTGGAATCCAATATAAGTGGAGGGCGTCCTGAAGAGGCAGAGTCTCTCATTATATGCAGAAGATGCTAAGGGTAGAAGGTATGGTTTGAACTTTTAACAGTGGTGGGCAGGAAACTCGATTGACAAAGAAAGTTGATCATTGATATATAAAAGCAATTGAAATGTTTGAAGTGTGTAGGCAAACGGTCCAGACTCACATTAAAACAGAAGAACCAAGAAGAGTGTTCTGTGGGAAATAGTGAATAGCACCTATCGCTTGACATCACAACAAGGACGGAGCCCTTGAATTGCTAGAGGCCCCTTACTTCCTGCAAAGACAGTGGAAGGCCATAATGTTAATAGTCAATATTTGTGCAAACTATTTTGCATGAGACAAGCCAAGCCAGAAGATGGGGCATGAGGAAGAAGACACCAAATAAAAGGGTTTAAAAAACACTTGTTCAAACACTCTAAAGGCAGTGCTGGATCCTTTGAAGCAGAAATGATCCTCTGCAACAAAGATGACACCAATCACGCCGATCTTTTATACAGCTGCCTATGGTAGTATTTCAGAACACAGCCAAGCCTTCCCTCTTATCTCTTCCCCTTGGCTCTGCAAGATGTCTTCACCACATATTCTTCTGTCTGCCACAACAGCCTGCAACTATCAGATTTGGGAGCAGTGAGAAGTAAATCTCTATTTCCGCTGTCATCGGTGTCTCTGGTAATCACCATTCCATGGCAGGTTGCTGGCAGTGCAAGACAAAAGCCCGTGGGCTGTGCCCCCAATGAAAAATCCTATCAGCTAATAATTTTCCAATTTAACTTCACGGACTCAGCACATTCTCTCCACAAGAGGTCTTTTCTCCACGCAGTCTTCCAGAAATGATGCTTTCATCAGTCACTTTCATCACCATTTCTCCCAGGAAAGCCAGTGTGTTTAATTGGTGTCAATATGTAGATGACAGAAGGCAACCATAAAGAAGGATAAGACAGCATTTTCATCAATGGTAGCACAATACTGCTTTTCATACAGCTCTTACCATTGTTTCTACACAGTTGCAACTAGTATTATGGCAACACTTCAATGCTTGGATCATAGAGTCCTCATCATGCTGCCTATGATTCTATGTTGCTTTTTCTTTTGCATGGTCTGTGTATAGAGTAGAACTAAACATCAATGGCCATTTCTTTCATAAACTCAGGTACTAGTTCAAAAACATGCCAAGCTTGTTCGTTACTGTCCAGAATTCAAAATATTCATGTGCAGACACATGAGAGGATGACACTCTGTTTCTAATTTATAAATGTTCTCTTGCAATAATTCCATGCACTTTACTGTGGCCAAGAAGCCAGAGAGGATGACTCTCAAGCTATCAAGCGCAAAAAGCAAAAGTGTGTATGCAGGAATTTCCAATCATTTCCTGCAAGAATTAGTTAAGTGACAGGAAAAATAGATACAAATATTGTTGTGTGCATGAACCAAGAAATCATAATGCGATTACAGTTATCTGCAAATTATATTAGTTTCATTTTAATGTGAAATATACTCCAATGATTAATTCCTTGAGCACACTTCTAAAACCAAAATCAAGGCTCCAAGCATGCCAACAAAATATCAAACTTTTAAAAGTGATCAGAACCGTGTGTCAATTTTACAGTATACAGGTACAATTGAGAAAATGTTTTATCCAGGAAATTGGACACTACAAAACAGTCTAAACAAATGATGAGAAAGGACATATATTTATGCCTGCCAGGAGATTATGCATTCATCTATATTGCTAAATACCTAGAAATCCAACTTCAAAAAAACAGTGCATCATGTTGAATCACCTTCGAAACCAAACTCATAGACAGTTCAACAAGAGATTAACCATTTGGGACATTAATAAGTGTCATCAACAATAATGTCAACTATACTTACTCATTTTTGAAAATAAGTAACTGATAAAAGCTATTGAAAGCCCAGATGCAGGAATTTACAACTGTAAGCTCAAAAAGAGCCTCAAAACAAAAAAGTATTCATCCTTTGACTAACTTTTCTTTCTTGGTGGCTCCTTACTCCTCGCTGTAGATTTCACACCCAAAAACTAAGTCTGATGAACTAGAAGAATCATCATTAAGGGTAGATTCATCTGACGCGGGTTAAGACTTTTGCTGCTGCATTATAAGCTTTGGGAAATTCTTCAAATACTGACGTAAACTCTCAGTGATACCGCCAAGACCAATGGAAGTAAAGAAATTGATAGCAAACCGAGAATTCTTGAAACTGTTCTTTGGGAAAATTGAATCCAAAGACTCTTGCAGTGTTGCATCATTCAATTTTTCTTCAAGCAGCATTATACCCAGCTGTTCTGCCAGCTCCTGGAAGAGAATCTTTATAAAAATACGGGAAGAGGAAGTAGTATCTTCCTCTGTCAGCCGTATATAGGCAAGAGAATGCCACGAAATAGCATTTGTACCAAGCAAGTGAGCAAAAAACTTTGCAACATGGCATAGCTTGTTAGTCTCTAACCTGTGTATCATAGAATACTGTCGTAGAAAACACTTATCAAAACATTCCTGATAAATTTTATTGATCATACAGAATCTTTGCGCAAGAAGTCCATAATAACGGAGGTATGTTCTCTCTTGACTGCAGCATTCTAAGAGCATGATGCATAACTCCATCTCTTGACCAGCTTCAAGCTTGATCTTTAGTAGCTTATGACCAACTTCCTCAAAATCAATACTTGACATAATTGTCAAGTAAATTGTGCGTCTTAAATTGATTAAGTCTGTCTCTGTCTTGTCCTGTATTCGCAGTCTTTCTTCATCTTCCTCCTCATCGTCATCTGAATCATTCTCTCGTTCTGCTTCCTCGGAAGAAGCATCTCCGAGAATATCTTTCTTCAGTTTTTCATATGCTGCCTCATGCTCTAAAAACTCAGGATCTGGCTTGAAAACATCCAAACCGGGTTCCTGATCGAGTTCATCTTCTAGGGAAACTTCATGCGTTACCTGATCTTCTTGCTCTACAAGGTCCAATTCTGCACGCACAGCTGGATGACCCTCGAACTTAGTTTTGCGAATTGCAAAAAGACCTTCAATTAAAAACTGTACTCGTTTGTCAATTTCCCCCTCATGGAGAATGCCTCTAAGTCTTTCAAAAATTCCATAGAGACCTTTGGGGGAAAGGTCTTGCAACAAAGACCCACATTCTTTTATGAACCCAACAGCAACCTCTATGCTATCATTTGTAGGATTCTCTAGTAAGAGGGTAAGAACTTCCAAGGCAATAATCTCATGTGCAACTTGTTGATTCACTAAATGTGCTATGAATTTTGCTGCCGATATCAACATTTGCTTGTCATTGCGTTTGTAAGCCCTCTTGACCTGTAAAATAATTCTCCGCAACAGCAGATTGCCAAGTTCTGGATACTTCGTATTTACCACAGCAAGCAAGGCAGCAAAAACATCTGTAAATGCAGGGGATGCCATTTGGGATTTCATGCAATACCTACAAAATAGACCCCTTCCGCGGATGATATTCTCTGCAAACAACTCCGGAATGATATTCTTAATGTTGGATGCATTTACCTTGTTTACTAACCCATTGATGCTCTTCCGAAGGGCGTCCCATGTCATGCGCTGGTATTCCACAGTACTCTTGTCTTGCTCATCTTTCACCAGTCGAGCCAGCTTGAATGGGGGAATGTAAATACCCCCAATTCTTCCTAGACCCTTCCCATTCCCATTCTGAGATGGAGAGGTAACACCAATAATTTCCAGTTCCACCGCCTCTCTTTTCCTCTTGTTCCCAGAAGCCGCCTTGTCACTAAATTTGTGCTTAATTTTATCAGCTGTCTCCTTGTGAGACCTTGATTTGTCATAACCATATTTTTCTTCAAGCACGTCGCTGTTGCGACCTCTGTGAATCTTGGGCTGCCAATTCTCACTCACATTTTCAGATCTCCTCATTTTTTTGTATCTGTCATGGCAATTGTTTCTGTCCCAGTCCCTGTCGTGATAATTGTCGTCTGTGCCGCGATTCCTGGGTTCCTTGAGAGAAGCCCTGATTCTAAAATGCTTATCATTTAAATTTTCAAGGGTTTTTGAAGGCAGATTCATTTTTCTTAAACCGGAGAATACTTTGTTCTTCTCTGTCAATGAACCACACAAATGAACCATTACACAAATGAATCGTTACACAAATGAATCGTTATTGAAAATAAATAGAGAACGAGAATGAATCGAATCGTTATTGAAAATGAATCGTTACACAAATGAATCGTCACACGTACTTGTTGCATGGGAATGTCTTTTTTTTTTTTAATATTTAAAATAGACATTTAACGAACTTCAACTAAGGTTTGAAGCTATTCTTATCATCTTCGAAATAATCAATTTAGTTCAAAGTATTTTGAAAATAACAGTTTAGATTTTATATATAAAATACTATTTCAAAGTGTTCTAAAAATAATTTTGTAGATTTTATAATTAAAAAATTAGTTCAAAGTGTTCTAAAAATAACTTTTTAGATTTTATATTAAAAAATTTAGTTCAAAGTGTTCTAAAAATAACTTTTTAGATTTTATATCGAAAAAAATATGATATACACAAAATGAACCACTTTTATATTATTAAGGTTATCATATCTTTAAAATATTTTTTTAGAAATTTAACCAAAACTTAATAATAAAATCATCAATAATTATTTTTTTAAACATCATTTCTTATGAAAACATATATGAATGCAACTATTCAATAATAATATTTGTTCAAACAATAGTATTATATTATAATTTAAAAAATGACTTTACAAATGCACTATTATATGTAAACTTACTTACATCTGTTGGTAAATAGATTTGTCACAGTAGAATATGCCCAACAGAGTGTATGTGGCAAATCGTTCACAACAGTTGGATAGGGCCTTGATATCCGGCCTTCCTCTGCATTTAGAGGGGCAACTCCCTCATAAGATGAAATTTTAGATTTTTCAATAAAGATAAGAAGAACTTAGAAAATAGGAAGGAAAGCCATTGACAGCGAATGCACCACACGCCTTCAACGTTTTCATAAAAATGATGTAAACTATTAATGAGAGTTATTAAGGACTACGCTTGAGAACTTTCACCAACACAATGCTAATTCAACCATCCACAAATACTCACATCATACCATGAAAGAAATCATAGATGAATCAACACTTTAACAATCTAGATTCCTTGGAGAGCGAATGCTAAATGTACTTCCTTTTATTTCTTGCACAAAGAAAGAAAGAAATAACTGATTACACAAAAACAACAATTGTACACACTTTCCAAAAATTGCTTTATGATCAGAGCATCAGTGTTCCCCTATATCCAAGCCCCAAAAAGTCCCTTATTACATTGATCTCTAGGAATTTATAGCCAATCTAGAATAACCAACTTTTCGGGTTCATAACTACCCAAAAAGTTAGAGTTTGGACTACTTGAAGATGATTCATAACCAACTCTAACCCTTGAAGCTTAACTACAGTTAGAAAAATGAAAACTAAAGTTAATTCTAAAGTTGACCTTTTTAGAAATTACATTAATAAAATTCTAAGACAATTTTAGACAGAAATACTTCTAACTTTTAATTTTTTGAACTCGTTCCTTGATCTGTAGGTGCTACCAGCAATTGAGTCAAGTTTGCCTTGTACGCTCTGAATGATTTGATGACTTGAGCTAAAGTTTTGTTCTTAATGATGATTAAACTCTGCATCTTCAGCTTACACAACTCACGTCTCTTTCTAATTTCATCCAATTCTGTGATGCAACTTGACAAGTTTTGAGTACAGGAGTTCAATGCTATTGAGAGACTGCTCAATTTCATCATAACACTAGCATCTGAACTTTGTTTACTGCCAAGTTCGGTGTTGATTTTTGTTTCTATGCATTTCCAGATGGAAGATATGTTTGGATTTTGAGTATGTTCATTAATAGGAATACCTTCTATGATCATTGGTATTTCCCCCAAGGCCTTCTTTTTTAGTAACTTGCATGAGTTTAAGAATTGTTCTCCTTCACTCAATTGTTCATTCATACTATCATTCTTCCATCGGATGTTTTCCAGCCATATGTCAATTTGTTCTTCTTCTCCAGTGCTGATTAACTTTAGTGACTTGACTATATTGCTGTCCATGCCTTTAATCTCTACTAAATTGGCATCAATTTCTCTCCAAAATGTTTGTTGTTCCTTGAGAGTTGTCAGTTCTTTTTGAATGCTTTGTTGTATATCATCCGCTTTGGTAAATGTACCTTGAACATCTTGAAGTAAGATTGATGCCTGTTCTTTCATTCTTTTTACCCACGCTTTCACCATTTTACCATAAGTTTGACATTCTCCTATGTTTTGGATGGTTTCTTCATCAAACATCTTCTTCGGATCTTCTGTACTTTCTGTGAATGAGCTAGGATCTAGAAAGGAGTCACCAACCATCAATCTGATGCATGAAGAAAGAGCTTGGACTTAACACTTGAGTTGGTTCTTAACTTGCTTATCTTTCCTTGATTGTTCTATTAGGACAGCAGCTGACACTTGAAAATTGTGTTCTTTCCCTTCACGGGTAGTCCGGCCTAGATCCACTTTAGTGATGCTAAAATCAGATTCATTTGCCTCATTTATGTCCTTCTCTGTGACTGGTTGTGCAATTTCAACAGATAAATTACCTGAAGTAGGGTTCACTGCTAGTCTGGAATCCATTTTAGTCTTCTTTATCTTTGTACTTCTGTGCATTAAGTCAGCTACAACATCTAGATTGGGCGTTTCTAATTGAATCATCCTTTTCTTTTTTTTTTCCTCTAAACTTTTCTGTAACCAAGATGTCAAAATACTAGCAGATGGGCCGATTACTGAAGGAACCTGTAAGACTGTAGATGATAAGTTCAAGTTATGCACATTTTCTACAACTGGCTCGTCTTGGATTGCTTCTGTGCTTTCAGGAGACAATGAGCGTGCAGGAGATGCTATGGATTGAATCATCTCATCTACAAATGAGGGTAAAGCATTCATCTTAGGAGCTTCATCAATCATTTGTTGAATTGGCTTTAAGGTCTTCTCCTTAGGTTTTGATCTCTTCTTCCTGGTGATCACATTGAGTTCACATGCTGAAACTAGGTTAACTCGTTCATCTGGATCTTCACCATCATCTCCCCCTTGTGTGCTATGCAAAGAGCCCAAGGATGTAGGAATAGAAGACGAAATGGCTGAAACTGATGTTCCTTCTTGAGAAGTATTATTATTATTTACACTACTTCTTCCTGTTGACTTAGTAGTAGTGGCTTCTTTGACTTTATTCTTTAACCAAGTCTCAGTTCGTTGAATCACAAAGAAAGTCCTTTCCTTGAGGTCTTTCAGTTCTGGCAGCGACCAATTGATATATGGCAATTCTAGTAATTGTATTCGCTCAAAGAAGTAAGGATCAATCAAGTCTGACCCGTCCTCCGTTACGCCTATCACATCCCATCCCATTTTGGAATCAATGATTTGTTGTATTGTAAATCTCATCTAGTCCCTTTTTCTAACTTCAAAATCATTCTCACAATTCGCCCAATAATCTTCCAATGTGGGGAAATGAAGATAGCTAGGTCCATGTGCCAAGTTATTTTTAACATACCCACTACCATCAAATGGAAAGCGACTGTAGAAAGAGTGTAGAGTTATGTTCACCATGGATCTCTCAATATTTTGAGCATCCGAAGAAGACAAACAACTGTAATGTCCGATGCCAATTGGGAAAGGGATTGATCTTTTGTTCCTACACTTTTTGTTTACTTGACCAATTTGCCTGCAAACTTTTGAAAGTACCAACCTGTCATCTACGAAGCAAGGCAACATGAGAGGACAATCTTGGAAACCTCCGATGTGGATGTAAGTGAATCGAGGATATTGTATGAAGAAGCTACCATAAATACTAATGAGACTGGCCGCTTCAGGAGAAATTCGAAGTCCTATGTCTCCTTGTAGTTCCCTGGCAGTGAGCATAGAAAAAACATCATTCACCTTGCAGAAGTGTGCATTGCTCTGTTTTAACTACAACTGGGGGTAATAGTTATAAATTTGAGTGGTTAATCTATACTCCCTATAAGGATTTAGACTGGGCCATGACTTCATACTTGCAATTGCATACATTAGATATGAGGACATGTAAAATCCTTGATTTGCATTGAATCCTGTCAACTGGTAATGGAGGGCATCGCTAATCATCTCTCCCCAATCTATAAATTGTTTCCCAGTGGTGATGGTATTAATATACAAAAACATCCAATCTTGAAAAATCTTTAGCTGTCTGATTTTCCACCACTCTATTGAGAAGAACTATCATATCCGAAATGTCTTCATTAAAGATATTCCTACGTAACATTCTTGGCAACTGTGATTGCCCTCGCCTGGGTTGATCGAGCCAACTTTTAGCAATAACATTGAGACATATTTTCTTATTCTAATAGAAATAACCTTGGGCACCTTCTTTTGAAATTTCTGTAAACTCCTCTCTTACTGGCAGTCTGAAAGTGATGGATATAGATATTGGGTCCAACCTTGCTACGACATTACCTCCTGCAGTCTTGATGTCCCTCGAATTCTGATCATATGCCTTGATACATTCTAAAACCAATTCCACACATTGAACTACGAGCAGATGTCCTCCTGCATGGGCCAGACCACTTTCCAGCGTTTGACGTGCCAGGGGTGATTTATCTTCTTTGCTCATCACCTTCTAGAAGTCTGCAATTTCTAAATGCCCCATCTTTGTGTCAGATATTTCGGGGAGCGTGCTTTTTAGCATTACAGGAGGTTCTTTACCCTGAAAAGTATACCTCATATTATCACCTGTCAAGAGCTATTTTGGCGATAATGCGAAGTCAATGATCACGTGCTTTGCATTAAACTTGGTGTTGTATTTTCTTCAGGAAACCATGTAACTTCATTAAAATATTTTCTTCATTTGGAGAATTCAACTCTCATATGCCACAGAGGCAAGCATTTTATCAAACAATTCTCCTGAAATATGTATGGTTTTGCTTCCTCTGTTTCAAGTTATCAGCTGGAACAAGGTTAAGATTGATATTTTAACAACCGAGCTTGATCATAGCATAGATTAGTTCCTAGTTTGCTTGAGGTGTACAACATTTCATCAAATGGTTCATAAGCCACATCAGATACTCCATCATTACTACTCCTATGATCTCTAACAAAAGCTGAAATGAGAGATCAAATTGTCAAACAATTCACATGCTTTCTCTTCTTGACATATTACCTCTTTGTTGGAAAGTGCAGGTTATATGAAGACATGTCAAAACACTTTATTTTGATAGCGTTGACCACTTTAAATTATGATGCTTGGCTAAGGTCTTCAATATTTCCACATTTATTCTCCAACATGTGGCAGCTTAGAAGTGTCCCTGTTCGCAGTCAGGTTATTCATTTTGTCAAACAGATAGTAGGTACCTTTAAAAATATGCGCTTCTCCCTGATGGCGGGGTTGCCTACTTTTTTTTGGTCTTCAAATTATCTTCAAAAGTCTGCTCTTGTGTTGGTTCGAGGTTTCTATTAGCGGCTTAAACAAGCCTGCTTCAAGGCAGAGTTTATTCAAACAATCGAATGTAAGTGTTCTTCATTCACTCCGCTGACTGTATGGTATGGTCTTCAGTATCTGTCTCTTCAACGAAATCCATGATTTTCCAATCCTAAGAATGCGTTTGCAAACAATCCTTCCTTGCCTTTGGAGGAAATACACAAAAAGTGGTACAAAAATCATTTTCAAATGCCGCAAATATGGGAGACAACTGTATGATAATACTGAGAAACGACACAGCTATCTCTTTCTGTGACTTGGTGCTAACATTTGCGACCACCTTGTGCTCCTCTTGGCACGTCCCAGACAAGTCTCATGAGGTCCTTCTAATCATGAAACAATTTCCCTTGCACACTTCCGCGAAATGAAGACTAAATTCTTATAACCCTTGTCTGGACGAGGATGACCAAATGCGTGCCTACAAAAGGTTTGTTGCCTTGATGTGTTCACATTTCTTCAACCTCATAACAAATAGTAATACCAGTGCTAATGCGGCTTGAGA
The DNA here is from genome assembly GCA_028749045.1 of Cupressus sempervirens. Classification (NCBI taxonomy): domain Eukaryota; kingdom Viridiplantae; phylum Streptophyta; class Pinopsida; order Cupressales; family Cupressaceae; genus Cupressus; species Cupressus sempervirens. The sequence goes on from CM053787.1 coordinate 1,052,278,749, forward strand.
GTATAATAACACCATTGTTATGCTTTGATAGGTTCGGAATACTATTGTCTTTGATAGTATCGAGTGTCTTGGAGCATCTTCCTTGCTTATGGTCGCTTCAATCATCACATTCTATGTCTGCCTCATTTCTTTCTAAGTGCTTCGCATATAATATGGTGTATCATCATTATGAAGGCCATGCAGTATCTTTGCAGCAAGGACACCAACAGGATGGCAATGTTAGTTTTAAAATCTGCACACATACTCTGGTAACTCAAGGCACAACTTTGATGTGAATTATTTTTTGTCATTCAAGAAGCCACCACCTTCCATTGCTAATGATATTAACAATTTCACTCCATTGTAGATTACATCCTCATCCTCGTTTGCATAGACATTATAACTGCCATTTCATTTTTTGGGAAATACAGGAGTTTGGGTTCTTGCAATTTCAGGGCTTCTTCAAACTGGCCTCCAATGAAACAGCATACCTAAATTATTCCAAACATCTATGAACTTCATCTCTAGCCGGCAGTTACCTTCAAGTTGAAGTTTAGGTTAGGAGGTTTGGGTTAAAATTAGGTTAAAAAGGCTATTACGGGGGGAGAGAAAGGTTGGAAGAGAAAGAGTGAAAACCAAAACCCGTACTTCTCTCTAAAGGTTGGAGTATGGGGAGAGAGAAAAGTACATGGAGAGAGAGGATTGTGAAGAGGGGAATAAAACTCTAACTCAAACCCGTACTTCTCTCTAAAAGTTTTAGTACATGGAGAGAGAAAAGTATGGGGAGAGAGAATTTTGAATTTTTTTAATGACCAATCTCTCTCTCTCTCTCTCTCTCTCTCTCTCCGATTAATTCATTTAATTAATTAAAAATTCTCCGAAAAATAGCTGGGTAACAACATCATAATCTATTTATTTCACTTGCATTTTTTGTTTCTATTTCAAAATCAAATTCATGTTAGATGCAATTTACTTTTATTACGCTAATTTAATTTTGATTATATATTTACATATTTGTTTATTTATTTATCTAATTATAGAAAATACAAGAGCTTTGTTCAAGCTTGAGTCTCGGCCTCTAAAAAGTGTGAGGTAGGTTCTCAAAAGAAATTAATTATGAAATACAAATATTGGTAGTAGTAAAAATAATAGTTCAATTTATTAACAAAACTATTCAAAGCCTAATAAATAACAGTTTATAAGTATCACTAAAATATTTTTTCAATAATTTTAAGAATTAATGTATATCAAATAATTTATTTTTCCAAATTAAGGTGGTATGCAACGACTAAATAAATTTACATTTATTTTCTTGTTTTTTCAATAATTAATGGATATTAAATATTTTTTGTTCTAATTAAAGTATGATAAAAATGTCAAATAAATTTACAATAATTTAAAAATATTTTAATAAAATTATATATATATATAATTTTCAAAAATTATTTATTTTTTAAATTTCAAATATAATGTATTATATAATTCTAACATATTTTTAAAAAATTATAAGAATTTATATATCTTTAATATAAAAAATTTACATTTTTCTTAAAGAAAATATTTGTAAACATCTCTTATAAATCATTATTTGCATATTATGAGCAAATGTCAATTATAAAATGCAATTAATTTTTTTCCCACTACAATTAATTTAATCTGATTATATTTAATGTAATATTAAATTATAACTTATTGAAACAAGAGAATATGTTCCATACAAGAGTGTTTATTATTTAATTTGAAATTTAAAATATGAAAAATAATCAAATAAAAAGAAAACTTTTAAAAGTAAAAATGAAGAAATAACTATTTAAAAAGTATTATTAATTAAATTTCTAAAGAATACAAATACATATGACTATTACTAAAACTAACATATTTGATTAAAAAAACATCTTTATTCTATTAACTACATAGAGTAAACATAAAATTTATCATATATAATTTACATATTAAAATTATAATTTTGAGAACTATCTATTTAAAATACAAAAGATAATATGTTGTAATAATCTTTATTATTATTTTATAATTAAATCTATTTAAAATAATATTAAACTTAAAATAACAATAATACATATTTACACATCACAAAAAGTTAACATTGAGTACTTAGAAACAAAAGTATTTCAATTTAAATACCATAAGTCTATTCATTTCGTTCTATCTAATAAATTATCATTGTTTGTTAAATATATTTAAATTTTATGATATATTTAAATTTCGTTCTATCTACTTCCTTCTATCGCTGCTAAAATTGGGTTTAATAATTTTATGTCTTTTCAACAAGAGACGCAATGCGTCATAGTTCCTGCCGAACACATAATGGTTGCAGAAGTGTAGATGAGTGAGAATCTAAATTAACATTGTGAATGCATTAATTTTTGCCTAGAAATGCACTTGTGATATGATAGAATTGCTTATATTTTGTTGTTAAATTCTCATCCTAGAAATGCACTTGTAATTTCATAGGATGGCTCATATTTTGTTGTTAAGTTCTCGTGCTATATTATTATATCTTTGGGCATTTAAGCCCAAGAATAAGAGGCCAAAGTCCCAATATAGCACTAAGTACTTAATATCATACTACGATCAACACATATGCTTTGGACAAATTTGCACCTTCTACATTGACAAATTAAATTATGTGCAATGAGGAAAGATATCCATACCAATATTTGAATTATAGAACTTGAAGAAGTGATAAAGCATTTGGAGTATCACATTATATGTTTAAGCATATCATGCATGCTACTAAAGAATCATAAGTAGTTGGAATAACTCTCCCAACTATGTATTATTCTCATTTTGATTATCAAATGGAACTCACACTATTTTTAATCATTAGCACTAGACAAAAACTAAGATAGAGATATAGATAGAGATAAATAGCAATATACAACAATAAGAACAAAAACATATATGCTGAGGGAAAAAGAAGAAGATAGATAATATAGAGGAGGAAGAGGAAGAGAGATAAAATAGTAAGATATAGTGATAACAATATAAGTTGTGTGTGTGTGAGAGAGAATTAAATATAATTATTTTTCTTAATAAAACAAATAGTCAAAATAAAATCAAGGTTATAATAGAAAATTAAAATATATTATATTTTAATTAATGAAACAAAGAATTTAATTTTTATATTAAAACTCACATTTCTATAAGAAAAAATGAAATGTATTGAAATATAAAAATATTGTATCAGTAAAACTAATTGTTTAATTTTACCCAATTAGAGAAAGTTTACTATTTAATGTTTTATATTTCCAATTTTTTCATAAAATTAAGTAATTTTTAATTATGAAATAATATCTATATAATTTAATATGTACATTTGTAAATAATAAATAGATGTAATACATATAAATTTGATGTTGATGAATAAATATGATGTAATAAATAAGAAATAAAATATAACTATTTAATTTTAATACATAGTTTGTAAAAACATAATAATAATTTATATATTTTTTAGAATTAAATTATTTGTTTTTTGTGGTTATTTCTTTAGTATGTTTTTTGATATAAAATATAATTTTTAATTTAATATTAAAATATATATTTGAGTTTTAAATGTATTTAAACTAAATGATAAATTGTTTAAATAAAAAATATTAATAATAATAAATGATATAATTTATAAATTGTAACACTTATCAATTATACATATTACAAACACTATTATAAAATATAATTAAAAAAATAAATTGTTTAATTTATTTTTATCAAAGTAAAATAGTAGTAATAATTTAACTAGTTTTATTATTAAAAAAAATTAAAAAATTAGAAATTCGAATACAAAGATATAACATATTGAAATTATATTAAAAAAGACATATATATATATATATATATATATATATATATATATATATATATATATATATATATATATATATATATATATATATATATATAAAATATTTGAACTTATGCATTACATGAAGTTTTAGGAACAAGTTACATCAAATAGTCAAAAATAAACATCAATGTAAAACTAATAATAAATATATATAAAATAAGAAATTAAAAATATTTAATAGATTGTGATAATTAATATTGATTAGACATGTGAGGTGGAAGATAAAATGATTGAAAAAATAAAATCTTATCAACTTGTCACAAATGTTGAAAAGATAAAGTTGTAATTAATACATTCATTAATGCAAGATGAAGTTGTTAAAAAATATTTGTATTTTTTGTTGAAGAAAATTAATTTTCTCCCCCACTAAAAATAGTATTGACCAATAGAATGGATAAAAAATGTGATTTATAAAATAATAAAAAATTAGAAAAAGATATAAACATTTGAAATCTTATATAATCTTTTAAATTCTTTGATTTGATTGGTTAGTGTTAATGTCATATTTGCATTGACATGAATGCATAAGTATTCCTGCCTTGGCAGGAACTAAAAAAAGTAAGCATCACCTCTTCAATACTCAGATGCAACCACTTTATAAAACCAACTACTGAAACAAATTTCATTCACGATGACAAAACCCAATTGTTCAAGACCTATAGGAGAGTAGGCGTTAAAAAGATGCATTTATAGCATTAGCATTTCATTTTCATAGCCATAGAAAGCATAAATTTATTTCTGACACTAATGATCTTTAATGCATGCCAACAATAGAAAAGCTGCTAAGAAGAATCTATTAATAAGATTAGATGAACAAGACCATAGATTAAATATATAGATGAAAGCTATAGTCTCCTGCCTTAGGGTAGGGATTAATAAATGTAAATGATCATGTAAAAGTAAATTGATTGCAATGTAAATTATATAATTAAATTAATGTTAAAGTATAAAAAGATAAAATAAGTTTATATGACAATTATAATCACTTGTAATTTTATCTAGATTTAATCATTCCTAAAATCTTGGTGAAAACAATGAATATGGAGTACTCGTGGGAAAAAGGGGTGAGCAAATTGATTGAGCCAATCATAATTGAAATAAATAAATAATATAATGTTTTAAATTAATAAATATTTATAACAAATAGAGTCATAGTCAAATATGATAAAAAGAAAAAATAAATTATATTGATAATGATATTTTGTTGCCCCAATATATATAGGCGGCAATCAAACCTAGTCTCCCAATTCTCAACAAGTACTTGTTGCATGGAATGTCTTTGTTTTTTTTTTTAATATATAAAATGAAGCTACCACTCATCATGAAACTTATCAAAATAATCAATTTAATTCAAAGTGTCCTAAAAATAACTATTTAAATTTCATATTAAAAATAATTAGTTCAAAGTGTCTTAAAATAATTTCTAGATTTCATATTAAAAAAATTATTATGTACACAAACCAACTACCTTTACATTGTTAAGGTTACCATATCCTAAAAATAACTTTTTAGAGATTTGACCAAAACTTAATAATAAAATTGTCAATAATTGATTTTTTAAACATCATCTCTTATGAAAACATATATTCAAATACATCTTATAATGCAACTTGTTGAATTCTTAAGAGTCATATTTTATAATAACATCTATTTTAGTTATATTTTATTTTTATATGAAAAATAAAAAGAAATCAATAATAATATATGTTCAAATAATAATTAATTTTAAAATGACTTTTAAAATGCACTATTATATATAAATCTATTTAAATCATAATCTATTTTTTTCACTTACATTTTTAATTTATTTAATGTCTTACTACATCCTACAATCTAAAATTTCCATAACATACTCTAAATTCACGCACCATTAACCCAAAAGAACAATCAATAACCCTATAGTTGGACACTATCACTTATAAAGATTTATTTTTTCTCTATTTCTCCAAAACTCTAACCTAAAAATGAATAATATTATACTAATAATGATATTTTTTTGCACTAATATGTACACTTCTTTTTCATTAAGAAAAATAGGTTTTACAAGGATCTTGAAACCCAAAAGTTCTTACATAAAAAGGGGCAACAAGTTAACAAAAATGCCCAACAATAGAACAATGGCCCACTGAAAGGGCAGAATGAAGGATAGGCAAAAAGTCAAAAAGAAAAAAAACCTACAAAGACAAAAGCCAAAGGCGGTACTTGTATATTCTTCACTTACTCCCTCGCCCTCCTCTCAAGGTCCTAGATGGTCTCTACCGCTTCATTGGCTCTTTGAAACTCCTCCTCCAAGTGCTCCTAGTTCTTCTCACAGATCTAATCCATGTTGCTTTGGGTTATGTTTGTTATGGTGTCTTCTTCCATCTTGTCTTCATCATTGTCCTTCCTATCCTTCTTTGTGACAAACCCCCTAGCTTTTAGCTTGGCACTAAGACTGACAATGTTATCATTGAAAGATTTAAGAATAGTGAGCATCTGGTTGGCCATGTTGTGGTTGAAGTTCTCCATGTTTTTCATCCTTTCTTTAACAATCTTGATTTGATCCCCCAGGTCGGTCAAGTTCCTTTTCTCATTCTTCTTCACTTGGCCTTCCATCTACCCCATTCTCTCTTTTACTTCCTCCAACTCATGAAAGAGCCATTTTATAGATTGAAAGTTGTCAATCATGTTGTTTTTTGCATTTTTGAGCAAGTTCAAACACACCTCCCTTGTATTGTTAATAATGGCCACCAGCGTTGGTTCTATGAGTTCTTCCAATTGGACTTTCCCCTCTTTTTCTTCAAGGATTTGAGGTTTCACAACTTCCATGACAATCCCCATTTTAGAGGTTCTGTCGTTGAAGTTCTTCCAAGCCATATGCCTGTCTTTTATGAAAACCACACCACTTGTGTTTCCCTCCTCCATTTTTTCATTTTCTTGCTCCTATTGGGGCTTGAGAACGGGAGGATGAATATAGAGCTCTGACCCCTTATCATTTTGCCCCTCTAGTGGCATATCCTCCTCCTTGGTCTTCCTCTACTTCTTTTTGGGGTTACCCACTGACTCCTCTCTAGACTCAACATCCACACTCTTGGTCTCCTCCTCCAGTGGCGTATCCTCCTCCTTGATCTTCCTCTACTTCTTTTTGGGGTTACTAGCTGACTCCTCTATTATCTCAACCTCCACACCCTTGGTCTTCTCATCCGTGTCCATGCCTTCTCCTTCCTCGTTGTACTCATCTTCCCCTTGAATATTCATTTTGGGCATATGACCCCTAGGGCTTTTCTTGCAAGGAGCTTTACTAGGATTAGGAATTTCCTTGTCTATGGTTGCTCTTCTTCCTCGATGACTGATAGTCTTCCTCCTCCTCCAAACTTAAGCTTGGGTTTCCCTCCATGTCTGAGGAGAAATTGGAGCTCCACATCTCCTCAGAAGAACCCACAACATGATGCAAGGGCTTACTCCTAAACTGGGCTTTAAAATGTTTAAAGAGAAAAGAAGTAAACACTCATGTAGGGTAAGGTTAGCACTGGGTTTTTTCTTATACCCCATAATATTATTGTTCATAGAAGAGTACAAGTAAAAAGGAAAAGAGACTTTAGCTGCATAACATAAGTGGTTAAATAGTACAAAATGGTGGGTTCTAACCCTATCAAATCTCATATCTAGAGAAATAAACTCAATGATAGCCCTTAGCACATACCTCCAAAGCCTCTTGATCAAGTCTATCTCATAGTAAGTCTCACTTTTGATTAGTTCCTTGTTTTCTTTCGTATTCTTGGCAAAATCCTTCACCACATTCATAGAAACTTTTTTATCTCTATAGAACTTCAAACCCTCATCAGGGATTTCAGTAACATGGGCAATGACCCCCACATCAACATGACATGAAACCCCATCAATCTTAACCCTTCCATCCTTCCAAGAATTAACCATGAGATTGGTAACTGTTGAGTCATACCCGTGAAGCTTGGCAATGTAGTTAGTGATGCCTCCCTTGTCGAGTTTCTCCCAGACCTTGGTTCTTTGTTTCCATTTCTCTACCTCTCCAACTAGTTCCCTTTTGCTCCATTCACCCACCATCTCAATTATCTGGGTGGTTGACTTTCACATAAACACAATTCTTTTTACACCTTTGTTGATCCTCTATTTACTCTGTCCAAGACCGGTTTTTCTTTCAATTCCAAATTGGAAAAGAAAATAAGCAACCTAGAAATCATGGCAATTAGATGTTGAATGCATCATCTAGCAGTTCACCCTATACTTTCCATAAATACATTGGCTTGCACACATTTTTGCATTAGTTTCCATAATTAACTGGGGATTTCACCCATACCTCCCTAGATCCTCTCTTCATCAATTAGACCTTTTACAACTAAATGAATATTCCCTTTGATGGTTTATATTCTCACTATCTCATTCTTGACTACCTCATTGGAAAACTAGTCGACCATCGAGTTGGATTCCTTGTACTCATGGCTGACATGTATACTATCAAATTTTCCAAGCATAGTGTATATTTCTTCCACTATGTTTGCAATGGTCCAAGTAGGTTGGAGATTACCTTTTATGCATCTGATGATATTGTTTGAGTCCCCCTCCAATCACAAGTGTTTGACTCCCACTTCTAGCACCAGTTTAGTAGTGTTGAGAGCAGCATTGGCTTCAACATAGTGATTTGTTTGGTTTCCCAAGGGGTGGGAGAGAGAAGCTATGCTTGCACCATGGCTAATTCTGATGATGCCCCCACATCCAGTAGGGCCAATATTGCTTTTGGCCACTTTGTCAAAGTTGGCTTTGTGCCAAATTTTAGGGGGAGTCCTCATTTGACCCCCTGTCTTTTCATTCTCATCTCCTTCTCTCTATCCTTACGTTACCCCCTTCATCAGGATTGCCACCCTTCATGATAAGAACAAATTCTCTTGGGTTGTTGTTGATTTTATCTACAAGAACATTAGCAGGAGCCTCTTTGTCTCTAAAAATTCAATTGTTTCTCTCTTTCCATACTCCCCAACAGAAGTGGGGCAAAGTCCATGTGCTTATACTATGCAAATCCATGCCTTTGAACATGTTATCCCATTGGTAGAAGAAGTCCAAGATATTCCATGGTCTACACCAATTGACACCATAGTTCTTGGTGAGATAATCTCAGATCTCCATGGCATAAGGGCAATGGATGAGGATGCAGTTTACTATCTTGAAGTGGTGCTTGCAAAGAATACATCTATTAGGGATATATTGACCTCTTTTTACCAAGTTGTCAAAAGTGAGAATTTTATCTTGAAGCATCAGCCAGAAGAAAATATTGATTTTAGGGGTAAGGTCAGGCATCTAGGCCTTACCCCAAAGAGTTTTCTCTTTTAGACTCTAGAGGGAGCTGTACTTCTAGGCCACTAAGTAGGCCAAACCTACTTAGCTTGGAGGGCACTATTGAGATGCCTAAGTTTTCTGATTCCCAGGCCTCCATAACACTTAGGGAGGCAAACATTATCCCAAGCCATAAGGGGGTATCTTTTATGTTCTTCCAATCTAGACCACAGAAAATCTCTTTGGATCTTTTCCATTTTCTTAGCATATTTGGTCTAAATCCCAAAGAGACTCAAGGCATATGTGGGAAGGTTTTGAAGGGTGGACTTCACCAGAAGGCATTTACTAGCTTGGCTAAGACTGGTTCCTTTCCAACCTACCAGCTTTGTGTTGAACCTATCAATAAGCCCATTCTAGAAAGAATCTGATGGCTTATTCCCCAATGGGAGTCCAAGATAGCTTGAAGGCAGGCTTCCAACCCTGCAACCAAGAATTCCTGCAATCTTCCTTTATCTATCTACAGGAGTATTGATAAAGAATACAAAACTTTTTGCCCAATTAATAAGCTGGCTAGTTTCCTTGGTATACATATCCAATAAGCTCTTCATTGATTTGGCCTCCAAGACCAAAGCTTCTCCTCCCATTATAATGTCATCCATGCAAACTGTTGGTGAGTGAAAGATAAATGCCCTGAAGAAGGATTGATTCCTCTCAAGGACCCCTCCTATCTTTTTCTTTGAATCAATCTACCAATAAACTCTGCCATGATGATGATGAGGATGGAAGAAAGGGGATCTCCCTACCTTAAACCTCTTGATGGTTTGAAGAAATCATATGGAGCCCTGTTAATAATGATAGCTAGTGAAGAGGTGGATACAAGTTGGGATATAAGTTTGCATACTTGGTGGTTAAACCAAATTCTTGGAGGACTATTCCAAGGAGGGACCAATCCACCCTGTCATAAGCTTTAGAGATATCCAACTTGAGGAGAAGACCCTCCCTCTTCTCAACCTCTAGAGAATGAATGACTTCATGAACCAACATTATAGAATCCAGGATCTATCTGCGAAGGACGAAACCCATCTACTATAAGGAAATAATCAAAGGAAGGACCTTGAGAATTTTGATCGTCAGGACTTTCAAGATGATCTTGTAGAATGAATTATAGAGACTAATGTGCTTGAATTGGTCCATAGTATCCACCCCACGAGTTTTAGGGATAAGAATCAGAAAGGTCGAGTTAAGCTCTTTTAGAAGATTCTTGGCCCCAAAGAATTCTTACACAGCCTTGGCAACATCTATCTTGACCATGTTCCAATAAATCTGGAAGAAGAAGTTAGGAAAACCATCTAGCCCTAGGGCTTTATCAGCAGGGAGAGAGAATAAAGCTTGCTTCACTTCTAGACAATTATGTATAGCCCACATCATTGCATTATGGTGAGGCTGAATCATCTGGGGTAGAGATGAAATAATTTCCTTCTAGTCCTCCACAAATAAAGCGACGTCCCAAGAAAGGAGAGAAAAGAAAAAATTAATAGCCTCAGTAGAAATGTCATTATCATTAGACAAAAGGGATTGGACCTTCTTGATGCCTGAAATCAAGTTGTTTGCTTTGTGCTTAAGCATGGAGAGGTTGAAAAACTTGGTATTTTGATCTCCCTCTTTGAGCCAGTCAATTCTAGATCTTTGTTTCTAGAAGTTATCTTCTCTAATAATGATATTGTGAACATCAAAGAGAATAGAAATCTCTATGTTTTTATTGTGATCATTGTATCCTTCATGTTGAAGGATGTCTTGAATAGAATGAAGTTGATTAGACACCTCCTCCTTGGCTTGGAAGATATGACCAAAATCTAACTTGTTCCAGATTTTGATATTGTATTTAACGTTTTTCAATTTCTTGGAAACCCTGAACATAGTAGTCCCTTCCACTTCCATGTTCCACTAAGAGGAGATCCTGGACAACAAGTCTAAGTGGAAGATCCACATCTTCTCAAAATGAAAAGGAAAGTTCTACTTTAATGAGGGACTAATGAAAGGGAAATAAGGGAGTGATCAGACCCAAATTTGGGGAGAAGGGAGAGCTTGCAAGAGAAGAAATTTAACTAGTCAGGTGAAATGAGGGATTGATTAAGGTGGACCTAGATATATTCACTCCCTATATGCCTATTGGACCAAGTGAAAATCCTTCCAGAAAGATCAATGTCCACAAGAGCCAAACTGTTAATGAAATTAGAAAGGTCCAACTTGCTATCTAAGTCCATGGCTAGATCCCCAAATTTTTCCTAATCAGAAAGGGGAGTATTGAAATCAACCATTATGATACCTTTATCAAGGTTGCAATTCTAAATGAGAGGACAAAGCTTGGCCCAATAAGCCTTCCTCTCCCACTTAGAGTTAGGAGCATACACATTCAAAAGAAACTAGAAGTTTTTACTATTAATGTGTATAACTTTACATAACAGGGTGTTACCTTCATTATGAATGGTGGTGACTAGTAATTTCTTGTTATTGAAGTGTGACCAGACCCCTAGAAGCGCCCTCTACATTGGTGGCCTCTCCATCCATGCTATTACTAAATAAAATCTTACCCACCCGATCTTTCTTCATTTTAGTTTCTTGGATCAAGATAAAATCAGGTTTGTGGTCTCTAATCATATTCCTTACTACCTCTTGTTTGTGGGCTCCATTTAGCCCCCTTATATTCCAGTATATTATCTTCATTTATTTTTAATAAAGCATACCTCCTTGATGATCCTTTGGCTCCCATCAGCTAAATTCCTTCTAGCCTCCTCCTAAATGGTTTGGCTTAAACTCTTTCTACCTGGTGTCTTAGGTTTAACTCCAACATTAGCTTTCACTTTGCTCTTGGTTACTACTGGTGATACCAGGGAAGGGTCTCTACTTTTCTTGTTTTTGACCATGGTCCAAGTCCCCTTGTTGTCATTTGAGTAGTTCTCAAGCCATGCTTCCATTCTAGAAATTTTTCTAGGGGAAGATTTTTTGACCAATTCTAGAATCCTAGTTCCCAAACTAGGGGAAGCTAAATGATCCCAAAAGGGAGAGGAGACCTCCTTGGCTCCCTGAGGCACTTGAGTTTTTGGCACAACTGACACATCAATCTTTGCTTTATTTTTCATTCTTGGCTCATCCCCCATCGCCTTTGGGGAGGAAGCCCTTTAATGTTCTTTAAGAAAAGTATTACAATGACCACTTTCACCTTCAAGAGGTGGTCTGATACTCTCTTTGTTGGGCCCTTTTGCTCCACTAATCGGTCCTCCCTCCACTACTTTGATCTAGGTATTAGTCAGAGCTAAAACATTCACTTCTTTTGTAGAGATTTCCACAATCACCTTTTGATTCTTAGGATGACTAATCTCAGGACCCTTATTGTTCTATTGTTTCTAGATCTTGTTCCCATCCTGTTGAATTTCGAGTTTGAGAGTACTATTTTTCCTATTCTTTTCCTCCTTAGCCTTTGGGCATTGTTTGGCCTTATGGCCCATTTTCAAACAATAAAGGTAGACAAAAGGCACACTCTCATAGACCAACTTCTAAACATGAGTTCCAAGTTTGGAATGGAAGCTCACTACCTCTGGCATATCCACCCCTCCCCAACTTCAATACAAATATGGGTGTAGGTTAGTCTTCTTCTTGATGTTGTTATCAAGTCTATGGAGAGAAGCTCTCCAAAGGAACTACCCCCATGAAAACATCCTCATTCAAGAATTCCAAAGGAAGCTCTAAAAGTCTCACCCAAACTAGGGCTTGAACAAAAAAAGAATCATTTAGGTCCAGCTTCGATGTCCACTTCTGGAGAACCAAAGTCGAGTGGCCAATAACCCCAGGTTGCTTGCACAAAATGTTTGAGAGGTCTTTGTTGCAAAAAAAGTCAAAAGACAAAAATCCTTTGGCCATCGCACTAACTATGACTTGACCTTTTAGGTTCTATTTCTTCTTTGTGAAAGATCTAACAATGTCTATATTTGGCCTTTGCTAGATGAACTTTCTCGCTAGGGTGGAAGCCATAGATGCAATGCTATGGTCGACAAGCTCGTCCATAATAGAAATTTCAAAAATTCCCTTTTTAGACCCAGGGTGCACTTTAACAGCTAGAAAAGAAGACTTACCAGATGGTTTTCCTCCGAACAGGGAAAAACATTTGGCGGTCTATGCCCCATGAAGGCCCTCCTTGGGGATTAGAGGAGACTTACCTAGATCCTGGCAAAGAGCATATGGGTCCCCATCTCCATTCTCTGTCGATTCTCTGATCTCTGTATTCCCCTGAAAATCTCCATCCCCTCCCTTTAAACCATGACCCGTGCCATGATTCTAATCTCAGCCAACCAAAGGAATCTCACCCAAAGTAGGATTCAAATTTTGAAAAGCTGTTCTTCCCCCTTCACTTCTGCTTTCCATCATCTTCCCACTATTGATCAAACCTACTCTCCCCATTCTTTATTGAAAAGTTTTTGAATGAACTTCTCTGAAGCGACATTCTGCATTCATGCCAGGGTTCACATTTGTGCACTGCTATGGTTGAGACATCTATATAGGTTATGAACATAATCTCTTTTATGTCTTATATGAAGAAACCTTGGAGATTATATTAATTGGTCAAAGCTAGTAGAATGTGGCAACCATGGAAAGGATGAATTTTTGTGTTTATAAATATTTTTATTGTGTTTTGAATATGTATTTAAGGGTTTCTATTTTTAGTCTCCTAGAAAGGCAGGAGACTAAAAATAGAAACCCTTAAACACATATTAAGGTAGGAGACTTAAGTTTTCAGCTGCATTTTGCCTATTAATTGAAGTTTTAAAAACTATGCAATAGTACTTTAATCTAAACTTCTTCTATATTTTGTTATTAAAGTGAATTGTGCTTTTCTTATTTCTCTTTTTTCATTGGTTGAGCTAATTTTTTCTAGAGGTATTTTTATTTTCTCCATTGAGAAATTAAGATTAAATTAGCAAGTGACATATGTCTTATAAGGTTAGAATACTTGGCAACTTCCAAGCCATGTGTTTTGAGTGTGTTGTGTCATCTGTAAGGAGAGGTGGAGGTGGAGATTTAGGTGATGACACTAGCTATGAGTGATTTAAGACAATGTTTTGTATAGAAACTCATTTCATTATGCTATAGAATGCATTAGATTTGTTCTAGAAACTTCCCTAGAAAGTCACCTACCCTTATGTGCCCATATTTCTACTCTTTGTTAAGTGTTTTTGGAAACTTCATTTCTAACATAATAGAGGCCTTTTGCTGGTAGGATCAATGAAACATTCTACTATATGAAATACTAGATAATTTTGGTGTTAGATTTATTTTCTTGTGAAAAAAATTGTTTACCATAGGGGTAGCCTTTACTTTGTTGCATATGATAGTGAGCATCTTGTACTACAGAAGTCTTCAGAGGGAAGGGAAAAATCAAAGCTTATAGGAAGCCATCCATTAATACAATCAACTATTATTGTAGAAACTATGATCTCAGATATAACAGGTATGTTCCAATTCAACTTAAAATTTTATTGCCAAGGTTTTGTTTAATAATTTTTTAATTTCTAATTATGTGCAAGAGATTTGAAACCATACACAGTATATTTTAGAATTTTTTTTTTTACTACCAAGCTATGGAGGATTGCTTATGATCTAACTTTAAGCATCATATGTTCTTTGGCTATGTTTAGAAATGATTCAGTGTAATGATTTATTAGTGCAAAACCAATAATGTAGCCTAGTTATCATTTTCTGCAATAGGCTATTGGTGTTGTAGCATTGAAAAAGGGTCGTGCTACATTGACAACACATTTATTTTCCATGATTGTCCATGATAGTTGCCTAATTTTGATTAGAATATTGGGACAAATTATTCAATTCAAAGATAGTGACTTTTCTAATAAGGTCAAATATTTGGATACTATCCTTATTAGGGAGAAGGGAAAGAGTCTTATAATATTGAACTATTATCATATTTTCCTTTGATAAATAACCAAAATAGATTTACAAAATCAACTAGCATATAGTTTCTATTTTATGTTAACATAAACATTATAGTTTAATTCTAACTCATAAATTTGAGTACACACGCACACACAAAAAAACATGCAAAATTTAGCATGTCATGCTAGTTGAAAGTAGTTTTATTCCAAGCATGTACCATTTCTAAAAGGATCTACAAGAAGGAAAGAATTCGTTTAGCTTGTGGGAGAAATGTACAATTTAAACAAATGAATTGTAAAATATTAATTATCACATTAAGGATTAAATTCATATTTGGATGCAATGAATGCCAATGCTTTGAAGCTAAGCTGTGAACCTAAGTAATCTACGAAAAAATTACCTAGCTTTGGAAAATTTGATTTCATTAAATTATGATATTTGTTTGATCTTATTAAACTTTGCAATTCTATCAAAATAGAAAATTATTATTGACTCTACATGGAAATGATTATAAGTTTTCCACATTACTAATTTCTCAAATTAATTATGTTCTTCTAATTAGAGGTCATTCAACGTACTGCTATAGCAGTCAAAGCATAAGGGATTTCTCAAATCGAGGGTACACATCTTGAGAGAATATTAGTCTAGCTGCTTCTTGATTTTTAAATTGGCCACATCAAGATTTACAATCAGAATTATACCTGAATTTGTTTTTTTTGCTATGTTCGTGGGTTCCTTTTTTGGATGACGGGTTCTAGTTCAAGTTCATGTCAGGTTTGAGTTATAGTTCGGTTCTCCTCTAGGTTCAACCTAGGTTCCTGTAGTAGGAACCCAAACATAGTATTTGTTAGTTCCTAACTACTCACCAAAATAAAATAAATATTGTATTGTAATTGGTAGAGATTCTATCTACATTAGAAATTAAAAATCCTAAATGTTAGGGACTCCAACTATGTGTAGCTCTTGTTTCTTATAGCTATTGTCTCTAGAACATGAAAAGCATTAGGGATTTTCCTAAATATTTCCCTATTGATGTAACACCCTTATATTTCCATTTACACACCTTTGATATGTATATTTTTTATTCATTCATATGTGCTTCTCTAATCAGAGGATATTTTATGAAGCATGTGTTTGTCATCAACCTTATTAAGTAGTCTTGTATTTCACTCTACTAATCATTGTCAACTCAAGATGCCTTCTTTTGAACCCTCACCACCATCACTTTCTAGGAAAACCATTTTTGAAAGGGTTTTTCACAGTCTCACAAATGTGAGCAACATGTTCTTTCAATCATGTTATATCAATATCATATCCCATCTCTTCCATATCTTGACGCCATTGTACTATCATCATTTCTTCTTCACTTGATGAACCTCTCTTTGGTGTACTTGTGATACCTTGCAACCAATATGTCAAGGTTGTAAAAGGAACACCCCATTTCTTGGAAGAAACTCAAATGGAATACTCAATATCTTCAACATCATTGATTGCATTGTCCATGTCTTTATTTTGACAAATTTTTCTTAATGATGCATTCTTAGGTTTACTAGAAACTCTAACTTGCACATCTAGTATATCCATTGGATTTGGTGTAATGACCCCTTTTTAATTCTTTGACCTAGTAATCAAAATTTAATATAGGTTTAGGAAGTCATTCAAATTAAACATGCCTTGGATCCTTATTATTATTATTCAAAATTGAGGAATTGAGCATTAGTTTAATTTATTTAAGAAGTTTCATCCTATAGTGCCAAGCAATCTTCTCTCTCTGGGTATGACTATCTGGAGATGGTAGATTGATGGTGCAAAGAGCGCATGAAACAAGCTACAAGTGGCTCCCTGGAGGATACCGTTAGGTGCTCAAATTTACTCTGCCTCTCCCTCCACCCACTCCCTATCTAAAGATGTCATAGCTCAGACGAGAGCAAGCTTCCTGGACTATAGTTGAAGATACATTTAATGGTAATCCTTAAGATTATTGTAATATAACGATATCTTATTATTGTTATATACATTGTTACCATTAAAAATATTTAACATTGTGTGTGTGTGTGTGTGTGTGTGTGTGTGTATAATTATATGTCTAAATGTTTATATTGAATTGATTTCATCTTATGTAAATTCATGAATCATTTCTATCAACTAAAGTTGATGGAGGAAGAGCTTTTATCTTTGATTGAGCTTTATGATACGTATGTTCCCCATCGACAGTATGCGTGGCTCATAATAACTTTATTAATAATGAAATTCATCAGCGATAATATAAATGTTTACCACAAACTTGGAAACATATTATTGTGGGTAGAATTCAAATATCGCACCTGATGGAATATGTGTGCAGTGCGGTCAGCCTAAGGTACAGAGATTAGTTATCTCTCGTATGCTGTGCAATCAGTTTCCAGAGCGAAGATCTTCAGACACCAAGCACAGTTTATGATATTATTAGTCTTCCTTCTTCGCCGGGTATTTGATACTATGTTCACTTCGATTTCTCTCACTTTATCACTTGATTTGTATATGCTGTATTCCACATCCTCTCTATCTTCCCTGACCTACCCTAATAAGGGTATTTATGTATAATTTGATAGTCACGATTGTAAAGTCATGACTTATATATATGATTTATAGTTTTAACTTTCTTATGTGCATAATGCTTCTATTATGTTTATTCAATTAGTGTTATTATATTTATGTAGTAAGCACTTTGTAATCATGTGTAAGTATTAAAATAATAATAATGAGTAGATTAGGGTTTTCTTTAAAAGAATGTTTGTAATAATCAAATTAGATTTATTAAGCATTGATAATATTTATAATAACAAGATTAATATATTGGAAGTTAATATATCTTGAAATAATAATATATTTATAATAGTGAATGTTTACGTGAGACTTGGAGATTATGAATTTAATATTAATAATATTTATTATATCTTGAATGCTATTTGATTGATATAATTGAACAATAGTGCTATATTTATATATATGCATTCTTAGGTCATCCCATAATGAATATTAATTATATTATATCAATAATATAATTATATTGATTATATTTTATTAATAATATAATTATATTACTTATATATTAGATCATTAATATAAATTTTTTTTTTTAATATTAATATTAATACTAATACATATAATACACAATGTATCTACTTTATGTATTTACATTATTAATCTGAATATTATATTTTATCACTTAATATGATATTTAATATTTAATTGCCATATTAATAAACTACACTATTATTAATACTATTTATTTATTTAATTATATGGATCTTATTGATGGGGACATCACAGTCCTCCCCTCTCAGATTTGCTTGTCCTCAAGCAATTTATAGCTCAAATTTATTAAGCAACAAGACATAAATAGTTCTTACCCAATTCACTAATAATATTATCTTTGAACTTTTACAAAATAACTTTAGTTGTGCTACAAAATATTATTATTTATTTATAAATATTTTAATATCTTATTTAGAACATTAGAAATCATGTATAATTGAAGATATGCATCTAATTATTAAAGTTTAATTATAGTATTCATTCTATACATGCATATATCTATCATTTATAAGATATTTCATATACAACTTCACCTTGAACAAAAAACATTTCTCATAGATCTTGTTTTTGACGAAGTAAACACACATTTTTAATAAGCCTTTTATCTATCATTCTATTATGCCATAGAGAAATATATGAACTAGCTTGACATAACTATGAATGATATGGTATGATCAATATATATATATATATATATATATATATATATATATATATATATATATATATATATATATATATATATATATATATATATGAAATGCTTAAATGTGAAAAGTATCGAAGTTCAAGAGTGCACACTTAGAAATGATTAGTATGAATACACTAATATCAATTATTTTTCAAAATGTTTACTTAAAGAGGAATCTCTTTTTAGTTATGAGAGACAGGATTCTCAATTTGCAAAATATAAGATTACTAATTTAATGGGGTTTCTTTAAAGTTTAGCTTCATAATTCAAATTAAAGTAATAAGACAATAGTTCCACATTTTCTTGATGATTTCCCCTAATCATAATGATACCAAATTTAAACCCTAAACCTAATCTAAATATTAACATATAACTGAGTGTCTAGCGTGGAGTAAAAGATTCAGGAATCCCACAATCATACATTCAAACCCCTCTTCTCTGATAGAGAGTAAGAATTTACCTTACCGTACAAATTCGCAATGGCTTCTTTGTTTCCTAATCATTTAGATGATCTTGGGCGAGCATGTCTATTGAGGGTGGAATTAACTCTCACCACAATCTTAGGTGTGTCTCCAAAGGCTGGAGTGTTGTATTGAGAAGCCCCAATTTTCATAAAGAAAGATAAAAATTGAAGATTTCTGAACAATAGATCCATTTCTTCCAACAGTAGGTGGTAGTTGCGACAAATTAAGACTAGTGATATCAGCAATTTGCAAACAATAAGTGACAGTCACAAAAACTCTCCTCAAATCAATGCTAATCAAAATAGTGACGAGTGCAACAACAAAATAGACTATTCTTGTATCAAATGGCAATCATAATGACAATGGAGAACCAAGAAATGATAATGCAGTCATATGGTATTATGAACAGCATCAAAAGACAATGTGAATATAGAGGATAGAGGATATCAAAGAATAAAGACATCAATGAGTATACAATAGTAAGATCAACAATACGACAAGACAGTAAAGATTAAATTAACAAGTCAATAACAGTGTTTCTTGCTCTTTCAAAAGATCATGTGTCATGGTAGTGACAATGATGTTTATTAGGCAGTGGTATTCAATAAAAGGGACTATGATATTCAGTGAAAACAATAGATCAAAATAGTGGTAGTTATATTGCATGAAAAGCAACATTCAAACATGATAGTGACAATCAAGGAAAGGAAAAAATAGTCTTTAAAATGTGAAAAGATGTAAAAAGAAGATGGGCAGAGCTATATCACCATTTTGAGAATAGTGATGAATATGTCTACCTAGAATGATGTATAATGCAAAAACAAAGAACCCTGACATGTTGAGGATTGTGGTAAAGAGCTTGTGCAAGGCCAGATATGATGAAAAGGTGAGCAAAAATTGTTTGAAATAGTGCTAATACAATATTAAAAACTTGAAAATATAAAGATTCCTAGACACTGTCAAACCACAGTGATCGTCGAGTGAAATGCACAAGCTTTGGAAAAGAACACAGTTGCATTGGTTCTTATTAATGCAATGAATTGTAGTAGCAACCCTAGCCTATCCATCTGTTTTCAAGAAGCCAACAACCGCTTTGAGATACTCCCAAATTCTTGATAAAAAGATTAATTTCTTGTGAGAACATTACCAAGTTGGGACTAGTCAAAATTGTAGGGTAATTGAATCATCTATTGTGATTACTCGTTTGAGTTCAATTTTGTTGGCTTTTTCTGCCATTTTATCTTGTGGCCAGTCTAAGCTTTTTGTTATATTCTTTCAAGTCTAATTGCTAAATTTTAGGTGAAGTTTGGTCATTCTTTCAATTAATTTGTTAAATTCAATTTTTAAGATGCTTTGATAGAATTTGTGAAAGGACTTAATATGGTGTGGAAAATTCTGAAACTTTTCCTCATTCATATTATGAGATTATGCTCAGAGGGGTTTACCATCTTCAGGTTTGGACTATGTAATGTGTATTTTTCGTTGTTACTTTTTGTGGATGCTGCAGTGATTGTATCTTACGATTATTTCACTTGTCCCAATTTAGCATTGAGATGCCATTTTTCATTTTGCTCTCATATTAGGGTCTTCATTTGTGATTTATAATTAGTTATGTGTTGATATAATTGCATTTCTCTATGCACTGGACAATGAAGGTATCTATTCTATTGCTGCTAAATAAATCTGTTGGTGATTCCATGATGCTATGATATGGATATTTTGCTGATTGCCAAACCTTAGAATGCAACAATCCTCACAAACATACCACTGTGGTGAATATTTCTGAAAAGGGTCACAACTACTAATACTCAGTATTCAAGGTTGGAATGGCAAATCTTAACCAATTCAAATGCTCTAAAATGTAAACGTTATTTCCCTTAGGGTAAAAGCACAAACCTGTGTCACCTTTTGTGATATCTTGTACCGTTTTGGCCGGAACACTTTCGGCCATAATGATTTCGGCCGTAATCGATCCGGCCGTACACACGTGGCAGTTTCGTGCGCCTACGTGGCATGTACCGTTCCAGCCGAAACTAGTTCGGCCAAAAGTGTTACGGCCGAAACCCAAAAAGGGAATAAAACTTCGCACAAACCTCTAGCGGCTATCATTGTTACTGTTGCGGTTTATGAATGTTTGGAGAGTGGATTAAGGGTTTCGGCCGCAACTGGTTGGTGGCTTTTCCCTCCCTATTTTTTAATAGTTTTTAAACATATTTTTTGATTAGTAGATGTTAATCGTACTTAAAATAGTTGTTTTTTACATATTTTGTGAGTGGAATGCTTTAAATTATTTATTTTTTAATATGTTTAAATTATTTAAATTATTTTAGATTATTTAAGAATGGTATTTAAATTAATTTGTTAGCAAAAATGTAGTTAAACATGATATAAAAATGTAGAAAAACATTAATTAAAAGTGTAGAAAAATATTAGGAAAAACATTAGAGTAAAATATAGAAAAACATTAGTTAAAAGTGTAGAAAAATATTAGGTTAAAATATACAAAAACATTAGGTTAAAATATACAAAAACATTAGGTTAAAATATACAAAAATATAC
Source organism: Cupressus sempervirens (assembly GCA_028749045.1). Taxonomy (NCBI): domain Eukaryota; kingdom Viridiplantae; phylum Streptophyta; class Pinopsida; order Cupressales; family Cupressaceae; genus Cupressus; species Cupressus sempervirens. Next base: position 1,052,300,614 of record CM053787.1, read on the forward strand.
CTTCTAACATAACCTTATATTAACTACAATCATAACCTATACCACATTCTAACCATAACGTAGGCCCTCTACTAACCGAATGAACCACACTTAGATATTGATGATGTTCATTTTAACAACTAGTTAAGGGGACCTAGGGACTCCTACTAGTATTTTTATCCATATATATGTTAAGGGGACCTAGGGACTCCTACTAGGTCATTACGTCTGTTATAGGTTGTAATAGATATTCACATGTTTACTAGCACATAATAGGTATTGTCAGGTAATAATGAGTCTTACATTACCAAACAACACATTACTTGATCACTTATGTCAACTTCATTTTTCAATACCTTATCCATACATGTGTGTCTTAAGGGGACATAGGAGTTGTAATAGGTCATACTATTTTTTATAGGTTAGATAATAAATCTTAATATGTATTATTAGGATATAATAGGTCTTATTAGGTAATGATGATTCTTACATTACCATATGACACATAATGACCTCATGATACATTTTTAGGTATTTTTATCCATATATATGTTATGGGGACCTAGGGACTCCTACTAGGTCATTACGTCTGTTATAGGTTGTAATAGGTATTCATATGTTTACTAGCACATAATAGGTATTGTTAGGTAATAATGAGTCTTACATTACCAAACAAAACATTACTTGATCACTTATGTCAACTGCGTTTTTCAATACGTTATCCATACATGTGTGTCTTAAGGGGACATAGGAGTCGTAATAGGTCATACTATTTTTTATAGGTTAGATAATAAATCTTAATATGTATTATTAGGATATAATAGGTCTTATTAGGTAATGATGATTCTTACATTACCATATGACACATAATGACCTCATGATACATTTTTAGGTATTTTTATCCATATATATGTTAAGGGGACCTAGGGACTCCTACTAGGTCATTACGTCTGTTATAGGTTGTAATAGGTACATTCATATGTTTACGAGCACATAATAGGTATTGTCAGGTAATAATAAGTCTTACATTACCAAACAACACATTACTTGATCACTTATGTCAACTGCGTTTTTCAATACCTTATCCATACATGTGTGTCTTAAGGGGACATAGGAGTCGTAATAGGTCATACTATTTTTTATAGGTTCTAATAAATCTTAATATGTATTATTAGGATATAATAGGTCTTATTAGGTAATGATGATTCTTACATTACCAAATGACACATAACGACCTCATGATACATTTTTAGGTATTTTTATCCATATATATGTTAAGGGGACCTAGGGACTCCTACTAGGTCATTACATCTGTTATAGGTTGTAATAGGTATTCATATGTTTACTAGCACATAATAGGTATTCTTAGGTAATGACGAGTCTTACATTACCAAACAACACATTACTTGAGATCACTTACGTCAACTGCATTTTTCAATACGTTATCCATACATGTGTGTCTTAAGGGGACATAGGAGTCGTAATAGGACCTCATGATACATTTTTAGGTATTTTTATCCATATATATGTTTTAAGGGGACCTAGGGACTCCTACTAGGTCATTACATCTGTTATAGGTTGTAATAGGTATTCATATGTTTAAACTAGCACATAATAGACTGACCTTACTATCAACCTTAATAAAACTATATCCCATTTACTTTATTAACATTCTTAACTCTAATTCAAACTAGTAAATTAAGTCATGAGTTCTAAATTGTAAATTAACATTTGCTAACTAAACTCATTTACTTATCTAGTAACAAATTTTTCTATCCCTATGTCCTAACTGTCATCTACACTCTGGGCCATAATCATCAAAGCATTTACATCAAAATTTAGATTTTAGTCAAGAATTATATTTTTTTATTGCATGTATGTACATGTGTGCACTTAGTTATCATTTAATCAAGAAATTTTATTTTATTTTTATTGCATATACATGTACATGTACGAATATTTATTTTTCACATTTGCATGAGCACGTTACAATGTACATTAGATATGGTCTCTAAGATAATTTATTTTAAAATACATATGTATGTTACATGATTGTTCATTTAGCACCATACATTTAATGTTGTGTATTTATATGTACATGTGTTTCAAATTAAATTTAACTTTTAATTATTTTAATTTAAATAGACTTGTATGTTTATATTTGTATATATATTGCATGTGCAGATCTCTAGATATTTATCACTCAGATTGTAGCTTCACATTCATATTCTCATATTTATTTTCATATATACACTATGGCATCCGGTTCTGCGGATCGTGCTCCTGCATCCTCAGGGGATGCCAATGTTCGTGGTGGGGGTCAAAGTGCTGAGTCTGGTACAGCACGTAGAGCGACCTCCACCCATGATAGAAAACAGTTATTTAGAGATACAGTGGCGAGATTATCTCATGCTATGCAGGTTTTGGATAGCTCGCTTTCCTCTTCTACCACCCTCCCTAATAGGGAGAAGGTTATAGCGATGCGAGAGGAGTTATTTCGTATGATTCAGACAGTTGAATCATACAACCCTTTTGATGATATGAGCATTGAGACATTTTATTCTTCTTTATCTCGCAGTGTCACTGGCACTGTGAAGTACACACAGATTGATACTGAGGTTTCCACGAGCATGGTGAAAACCATGTTTCCATCTTATGCACATCATTGCAGAGTCAGAGGCTACTCTGCGACAAAGTGTACTGATCCACTTGTTGCACCATTGATGTATCCTCGTTGGTTGGCTACTCATCATAGATGGCCACAGAAGGATGAGTTCCCCCTATATTTCTGCAAACAATTGTTTGCAGAATTTCATTTACACTATGATGTTGACTATACAGATTATCCACAACATGTTGGGCAGGGTCAGGGGAGACTTTCTGATAGATTTAGACCCACGGACACTCCTGCACCCATTAATAAACAGGCAATGGTGGGTCCAAACCTTTTGGTTATGCCGAGAGGTCCATAGATGGCTACTGCAGGTGAGAGTGTTCCAGATGACACAATTAGGACACAGATTTTTTCGAGCATCGCCACCATCGCCACATAGTTACATGAGATTTCTTCTGATCGATGTAGTCGATATATGCTACGGTCTCGAGGTACTGCTCCCACAGCTACATCATCTAGCACACCTGTTGATGATGATTATGGAGTTGCAGACATACCTTCTCCTGTAGACATTTTTGCAGTCTTAGAGGTGGATGCATTGCATCGTTTGGCATCATATTTAGCATCTGATCTTTTAGATGCATATCGAGCATTATCTAAACTCTCAGGGATTCCACTTCATGACATGAGCTCTCAGATTAGACATATTTTGTCACGTACAACAGTCCCAGAGGATTCACAGAGGCAAGAGGACATTCCTGCACCTTCTACTACTCCTACTGCTACACAGGCCCAGGCTACATCACCAGCCCCAGCTACTCAGGACCCTACAACACCCCCCCCACTCAGGATCTCAGTGGCACCATACAGCCTGGTCTATTTACTTCCATGCTTTCAAATTAGGGCTGCACTATTGACTTAGATGCTGATACTATTTTTTCATTACATGATTCAGATATCAGTCAGATCGGCAGAGCATTACATAATGCTACGGTAAATATCTCTATATGTTTAGATTTATTTTTATTATAGTAAATAATATGTCTATATGTTTAAATTAATGTATATGTGTGTGTTTGTGTATGTGTTATAGGGTTTGACTGATAGTATGTTACGTTTTGCTGATCTGCAGACTGTGCCGATAGATCCTACACGTCGTGAGTCCCAGGTATACATTACAATTTATATATATATATATATATATATATATATATATATATATATATATATATATATATATATATATATATATATATATATATATATATATATATATATATATTTGATTTATATACATGTAGATCTTGATATAATTTGTCTGTACACATAATTAAATGGCTCACTTGTTATCATTTGACACAGGGTTCAGATGCAGCTGATAGACCCTTTTGGGGACAAGGCCCAAGATCAGGAGGGGGGATGTAGCTGATTAGATCATATTGGCCTTTTATTTTACAACACACATGTTATGTCTAGATACATATTTATATGGACGGTTTGATGTTTTATATGTTATTTCCATATGCATACATTTTATATCCAGACACTTTGATGTCTTATATGTTATTTTCAGATACATGGTTTATATGGACACTTTGATGTTTTATATGTTATTTCTAGATACATGTTTATATCATGGACACTAAATGATGTTTTATATGTTATTTCGAGATACATGCTTATATGGAGATTTTGATGTTTTATATATGTTATTTCCAGACATTTGATCTACATGATCTATTTTTATACATTTAATATGGGTACATTATATTCTCCAGATATATGCACATGTATGTTATTGATCTTTTAATGTAGATGTCTATTTTATTGATCTTTTGATGTCTTCATCTTTTATGTAACTTATGTATGTGTTATGCACATGTTTCTATATATGTTATTCATATTTTCAATATTCAAGTTTACATGTATATGTATAGTTATTCATCTTAATGCCTTAATCTAAGTGTAATTAACTATATAATTTTAATGGTCAATGTACATAACAATATAACATATATTTAATGACATGTCTTAATTAACTATATTTAGTCTAATTATATTTAATGTAGATCATGTATTAACTATATTTAATGACATGCCTTAATTAACTATAATTAACTATATTAAATCTAATTATATTTAATGTCTTAATAATTAAGTCTATTTAATGACTTAATTAACTCTATTTAATGACATGCCTTAATTAACTATAATTAACTATATTTAACCTAATTAACTATAACTAACTATATTTAATCTAATTATATTTAATATCTTACTAATTAACTCTATTTAATGACTTAATTAGTTACTCTATTTAATGACATGTCTTAATTAACTATAATTAACTATATTTAACCTAATTAACTATAACTAACTATATTTAATCTAATTATATTTAATGTCTTAATAATTAACTCTATTTAATGACTTAATTAACTCTATTTAATGACATGCACCTTAATTAACTATATTTAACCTTTAAATTAACTATATTTAATCTAATTATATTTAATGTCTTAAAAATTAACTCTATTTAATAACTTAATTAACTATATTTAATGACATACATTCTTAATTAACTATAATTAACAACATTTAATTAATAAAATATAATGTACATGTAATTATATGTAACATAGTTCATATAACATATACATGTAATCTTAACATAACGATTATATACAAACATAAAGAATGTATCATATAAGAACATATAAAGATTATATGTACACATACAAATACATACAAATACTAAAAAGGTTGTCTTAAGGGGAGGTCCTAAGAGACCTGGTCTTAAATGAGATATCCATGTCGAATTTAAATAAAAATAACAATACATGTCTAATTTTGCATATGCAAGATAAATGATCCAATGTACAAAAAATTATATAAAACAAATATCCTATCAATATTAAATATGAAAGTATAAGAGCTATACAGGCATAACTCAACTAGAGCTCCACAATAAGTACATAGGTAAACTAGAGCTCCACAAACAATGTATTGTTAGGATCCTCTCTACTTTTTATTATCTCTAGAAGTTTTTCGTGTTCTTCAATAGGCAATTTCCACTTTTGATTTCCACGACGTCCTTTTCTTTGTACTACTTCAAATTGTAATTTGGTTGCTATAACATGGTTGCTATAGTGTAAAACCTTTTCTCCAGGCTTGTATTCAATAAATTCAATACCACTACCAATTACCCTTGTTTGTTGATAATATGTTCCTTCAATAACAACTGATCCAATTGGATATGACTGTTCATCAGCATCTATAGTTCCTTCTAGCAACTTGTGTTTTGCTTTTGTGCATCTTAAAAGATAATAGTCCACATTTTCTGCATTATCTGGTAAGGCTTGAACTGCAAAAATATCTCCTGCATGTATATAAAAAGAGAAATATAAATTAATTTTAAAAAAAATATACATGTATATTAATTTATATATATGTATATATGCACACAAACCTGCCACAACTAAATCATAAATGCACTCATAATCAGCTGAATATACAGGATCATGAATGTCAATGTCAATGTCAACATCTTCAAAAGGAGGCTTTCTAACTATATCCTTGAAATCCCAATGTGAAACATATCCATTCTCAATATTTTCACATGCACTCACTACATTGTCCTTAATGCAATCATCACAAAAACATGTTTTCTCTCTTACTTTAAGTATTGGAGGTTTATGGTTTCCTGTAGTCATCACTTGATGTAAACTTCTAATTCCAGGAATCGTTTGACAATTGTAAGGATTAGATCGATCTATATCTGTTACAAATACAAAAACTAATTGTCATATTTTAAAATAAATATTTAATTAAAAACTCAACTTGATTTGAAAAAGACATTAAAAATAAATATAATTTAGTTCACCTTTCACCTCCCAAAAGTAACGCTTATTGTATTCAGTATCTCGAGTAGCAAAATGAACTTTGCACCATTCAACAATATGATTTGCGCTCTCTATCCTATTCCCTGTATGTACATAAAATATGCATGTATATATAAAATTTAAAACATATGCTATTAGAGTATTAAACATGTACATTTAAAAAATGCATATATTTACCTGCAAGTTCATGTTGTCAAAGTGCACGTTTTATACATGCTCCTGCTCCATCATGCTCCCCTTTTCCGTGTCCACTTTCAAAGAAATTCCATAAAAAATTAACATTGGTTCTAGCATGTTGCATTGCTAACCAATTAAATGCTTTTGCAGATTTGAATTGTCCTGTGAACGTGAAACATGATAAGTATCTACAATTATCCAAGTACATATATTAAATAGAAATAGACATGTCCAAATAAATACAAGTTAAAATAAAGTTAAATAAATGTACATAATTATTTGGTGTATACTAACCTGCACATCCATCAGACCAAATCCAGTGCTCTGAAACATTTATTCCACAATTTCTGAGATCTTCAGAGAACATTGCAAAACAATGAGCCACATAACTCTTGTCATGAACTTTATCATCGCTAATATAGAAATGAACCTCTTTGATGATGATGCGTTCATTTTCATCCAATCTTTCTATCTGATCCACCTCAAATTGTGCATGTCTATAGGTCACTTGCACAAATATTGCAACTTGTTCAGAATGATAATATTGGCTTTGGAGCTCTGTATGAGGTGCAAATGTATAATTCTCAGAAAAATCTACAATTGAAAGTATACAACCAGGTGGAAAACAATTTTTGGAATCACGAAACTGTTTAGCTTGCCATCGTGCACCATGACAATGTTGGATATGTTGATATATCAATGGACGGAACTTGGCCATGAAATCATCATAATGCAATTCACTCTCCTTCAATACAATTTTTCTAGATTCATCCCCTCTATTATTTTGGTATGTCTCATATTCATATCTCATCCATGAAACTGGTGTGGATTCATTAATATTCTCAACTTGCATAATTTGAGAAAATTTGTGTAAATCTGCACAAACTTCACACTGATTTTTGATGCATTGCACTTTGAATTCATCTGAATCTTCTAATTTATCACATAATATGGACCTTACAAATTGTGTTGTACTACTAGGGATGACCAAATTAGGATCAAGTATTGCCATAAATTTTTTAAATGATTGCAAGTGTAGACCAAATTCAACATGATTTCTACAACAACAAGTTTCTCGCATCTTATTTATGCATACAAAGGAAGGACGTAAACTCTCAAACATTCTTTGACATATTTTGACATTTGAAAATTCTTGTTTGAATGCTTCAAAAAGTTCACTTTGAGTTATATCTATGAAATGTTTTGGATGTTCAATTTTGTCCCCTGTTTCTTGATCTTTAATTTGTATAGTATCACGCCTGTTGGAAGAAACACGAGAATGTGTGGTCCAAAATTCAATAACTTATCTTTTTACTTCTTCAAAAATCCTGTCTTTTCGAGGAACTCTACAAATAGTCACCCAGTTATTCTCAATGTTATCATCTAGCATATTTCTCCTCTTGATGTATCTCTGGACAATTCTTCTAGATATATGTAGTACATCAAAAATTGCACGTACCTATTTTCTATGTGTCAATTTTCTACTAGATATAGTAGTCATCAATGCTCTACGTGCATTAGTCAAATCACCTCCTCGAGTTGTGTTGTCAATTTTGTTATAAGCATTTTGCAAATTTTCAACTATTGTTTTATTAATATTATGAGCATGGCTTTTCCTGTTATCAACACCCAACAACTCTAAGACAGGTCTCATATCTCTTCTCCTAAATAACTTGACAAATAATTGTGCCTGTCCAAATATACTTTTATCCTTGAAATATTCATCCCACATGTTCTGACAATGCTTTTTGATAGTGTTATCATTTATCATATCTTTAGATGGAATTTGGTTAAAAAGTAGTTCTTCATCCAAATCCATCAAATTTTTTATGCTTTCTAATTTGTCTCTATCAATAGAACTGCCAATTTCTTCCTCTTCATTACTTTCATTTTCTTCATGAATCTCATCATGTTCAGGAATTTCAGTAGGTTGGTTTTGAGCATGTTTTGTATGGCCTTTCATTTTTTCATCTCTTTTTCTTTCATTTTGTCATCTCTTTTTCTATCATATTTCCTTGATCTTTTCCTTTTACTACCCATTCAATAATTCAACCTATAGAAAAAAAAATTAAAAAATTAGATTTTACTAAATATCAGCTAATGGTTCAATATATAATACATAAAAATAAAAATAATTAGAAGAGAAAAAAAGCACCTTCAAATTATTCGATCTTTTGCAATATTGATTAAATCCGCAAAACAGTTGTTGAAAATTGCTTCAAAATAAATTATTTTTTGCTAATCTTCTTTGAATTTTCGCTGTCCCTGTATATTTAATTATTTAAAAAAGACAAAACAATATTTTTTTATATCAAAAAGTCACACTAACCGCTAGCGGTTTCTCAAGCCGACTAGGGGTTTCAGCCGTAACTGTTTCGGCCGAAACCGTTAGGGCCGAAACAGTTCCGGCCGTAACTGTCTATGTGGCAGCCAAATAAGCAAAAATCAGAACTTCTGTAAACATCTCACTTTGAAGGCCAATTTGACCTACTAAATTGAAGTATTTTTTAAAACTAAAAATATACTTTAGTAGTTCTCGGAGTCACGATTATGATTGTATAATTTTTTTAAAGTTTTGATTATGAATAATATGTTATAATTTAAAAATATTACAAGTAGGTATCTTAAGATTCAGGAAGATGTCTATTCAAAAATAAGAAAAAAATAGTAAATCATGTTAAATTTTTTTTTTTTTTTAATGGTGCACTAGAGGAGAGAGTCTTCTTCAAGAATATGTAATTTTTTTAAAAAAATATGTAGATTTGATGGAAAATATTTGACGGGAGAAAAAAACTATTTATTTCTGATAACTTTGACTTTGACTAGTTATAACTTCAAAAATATTAGCCGAATTTTAATTTTAATTTTTCGGTGCACCAGGTATACATGTTAACTCTAACATATTCCAAAATCAAACCAAAATATGAAGATTTGCATATATTTGTTTGACGGGAAAAAAACTCTATATTTTTAGTATTTTTAAAAAATTAAAAAATACACTTTCAAAATTCAAAAATAAATAAAATTTTCACTCAATTTAAAAAAAAAAAATTATAGACATAAACTTTATCCAATTTTACACATTTCATTAGTTTACATCATCTTCAAATTCTAAGCACAAATGCCACTTTTATTTCGTTAAAGTTGAAGACTTTAAATTCTGATATCACTTCTCCTTTATAAAAGGTGACACAGGTTTGTGCTTTTACCCCTTAACCCTTGCATTCTTAATTTCTATTATAGTATCAAGATACAAATTTCCATTATGAGTTCATTTGTTCATGATATTGCCAAGATGGGGCAATATATATATCCACAAACTATAACAGCGCAACATATATGATTTTACCTAATATTCTTCTTATTATGCATCTGCAACACAAGTCATCATGCTTGGTTGTTGTTTCTTGTTATTTACCATATATTCATGATCTATGGATTTATGCCTTCTTAGAAAGGTCTCTCTATATCTTTTCTATCCCTATCAAGAATAAAATCCCAAGATATCTAACCGTGACCCATCAAGGAATATTATTTGAAGTAATTCTTATTCTTCCCCATCTCGATGACATCAGTGACAATTATTAAAATATTTGGATACTGTTAATAAGAAAATATTAAAATATTGAGATCAAAATAGATACTATTTTCTTTGAAATCTCTTAGTTCAAGAGTTTGTATCTTGTCAATTATATAGATTGTGTGGGCAGAGGCAAAAATATAAAATAAAATACAAAATCTAATATGCTACAGCATAATGAAAAATTAATTCTATTTGATTACTTTTTGATCATCAAAATAGATACATAACACTCCCTGTTATAGGCAAGATACAATTTGAATCATAATTGATCAATCATAGAATACCTTCCAGTTCTGATCTTGGGATCGAGAAGTCGGGCAGGTGCAAAGTTTGTAAGGGGAACACTCAGTTTTGATTATGTTCTTTAATTCTTCAAGATGGCAAGATCATGCTCTGCTAATATTTGGTTTGTCTATTCCATAACATTTCCATTCCTAATTTCATCTGATAATTGTTTGCTCATTTTTGCTCCTTTTTTTTTTTTCATTTACTATATTTTCAGGATGGCAAGATCAGGCTTTGATACCAATTGTAATGACCCGTTTTTAATTCTTTGACCTAGTAATCAAAATTTAATATAGGTTTAGGAAGTCATTCAAGTTAAACATGCCTTGGATCCTTATTATTATTCAAAATTGAGGAATTCAGCATTAGTTTAATTTATTTAAGAAGTTTCATCCTATAGTGCTAAGCAATCTTCTCTCTCTGGGTATGACTATTTGGAGATGGTAGATTGACGGTGCAAAGGGCGCATGAAACAAGCTACAAGTGGCTCCCTGGAGGATACCGTTAGGTGCTCGAATTTACTCCGCCTCTCCCTCCACCCACTCCCTATCTAAAGATGTCATAGCTCAGACAAGAGCAAGCTTCTTGGACTATAGTTAAAGATACATTTAATGGTAATCCTTAAGATTATTGTAATATAATGATATCTCATTATTGTTATACACATTGTTACCATTAAAAATATTTAACATTGTGTGTGTGTGTGTGTGTGTGTGTATAAAATTATATGTCTAAATGTTTATATTGAACTGATTTCATCTTATGTAAATTCATGAATCATTTCTATCAACTAAAGTTGATGGAGGAAGAGCTTTTATCTTTGACTGAGCTTTATGATACGTATGTTCCCCATTGACAGCATGCGTGGCTCATAATAACTTTATTAATAATGAAATCCATCAGCGATAATATAAATGTTTACCACAAACTTGGAAACATATTATTGTGGGTAGAATTCAAATATCATACCTAATGGAATATGTGTGCAGTGTGGTCAGCCTGAGGTACAGAGATTAGTTATCTCTTGTATGCTGTGCAATTGATTTCCAAAGTGAAGATCTTCAGACATCGAGCACTGTTTATGATATTATTAGTCTTCCTTCTTTGCTGGGTATTTGATACTATGTTCACTTCAATTTCTCTCACTTTATCACTTGATTTGTATATGTTGTATTCCACGTCCTCTCTGTCTTCCCTGACCTAACCCTAATAAGGGTAGTTATGTATCATTTGGTAGTCACAATTGTAAAGTCGTGACTTATATATATGATTTATAGTTTTAACTTTCTTATGTGCATAATGCTTATATTATGTTTATTCAATTAGTGTTATTATATTTATGTAGTAAGCACTTTGTAATCATGTGTAAGTATTAAAATAATAATAATGAGTAGATTAGGGTTTTCTTTAAAAGAATGTTTGTAATAATCAAATTAGATCTATTAAGCATTGATAATATTTATAATAACAAGATTAATATATTGGAAGTTAATATATCTTTAAATAATAATATATTTATAATTGTGAATGTTTATGTGGGACTTGGAGATTATGAATTTAATATTAATAATATTTATTATATCTTGAATGCTATTTGATTGATATAATTGAACAATAGTGCTATATTTATATATGCATTCTTAGGTCATCTCATCATGAATATTAATTATATTATATCAATAATATAATTATATTGATTATATTTTATTAATAATATAATTATATTACTTATATATTAGATTATTAATATAAAATATATATATTTTATATTAATATTAATACTAATACATATAATACACAATGTATCTATTTTATGTATTTACATTATTAATCTGAATATTATATTTTATCATTTAATATGATATTTAATATTTAATTGCCATATTAATATACTACACTATTATTAATATTATTTATTTATTTAATTATATGGATCTTATTGATGGGGACATCACATTTGGTATCTCAAGCTTGATTTGGTATGGCAATTTGATCTCTAGTAATTCGTTCATTTTCTAGATTGCAATGAAGCATAACCCCTCTTTTGTGCGTTGGCAAGGGCCTTGCTCTTTGAACTCAATTCTTCTTTTGTGCATTTGGCAAGGGCCTTGTACTAGAAACTCTAACTTACACAACTAGTATATCTATTGGATTTGGATCTAGTATCTCAAGGTTGATTTGGCATGCCAATTTGATCTCTAGTAATGCTTTCATTTTCTAGATTGCAATGAAGCATAACCCCTATTCTATGCATTGGCAAGGGCCTTGTTCTTTGAACTCAATTCTTCTTAGAAAATTACTTTCTTTTAATACAAGATTGCAATCTATTTTAACAACAATTCTAGGTGCTTTAACAAAAGAGTGTATAACTACATTTTCTTTTAATGTTGGTCTCCAAATTCTAGCTACTAAATAGATTACATTTCCTTGCAAAAAAAATCATAATGATACAATGAAAAAACAATTTATAATGATACAATAACAAAATAATTCATAATGATACAATGACAAAAAATTTCAAAAATAATGCATATATTTTGGTCAACATTTTTTTTTCTTCTAACTATTAAATTTACAAATTGAAGTTGTTAAATAAACTTCATTTCTTTTCAAACAAAATATGATTATTCAATAAAAAAATAGCTTTAAAATATTGCATTTCCTTTCTAAAATAAATGCATGAAGATTACAAAGAATTTGGTAGTTCAATATTTCAAAGTCTAAGTCTTGAACCTTAAAATTTGTATGATTCTATCTATCACAAGTTGTTTTCCTTCATCCTAGACAATTTTAGATGTGGAGAAGGTGAAGGGTGAGGGTTCTAGGAAAATTTTCTAAAATATGAACCTTAAACCTTAAAAATATGTATGTTTCCATTTACCATGATTGTTTTCCTTTAGCAGAGAAAATTGTAATTGTAGGAAAGGCAGGGGATTAGGATTCTAGGAAAATCCTCAAAAAGTGACAAGGGCCTTTCTTTTAGCACAATTGATAAAATGAAAACTATTTTGTATTGTTTGAGAACTACTTTGATGAAGCCCTATGTTGGATCAAGATTGATAACTATTCTAATTTAAGCATATAGGTACAAACTTATTCACCAATATGTTCTCTTTGAGCATTGTTGTTTTGAATTGGGTAGGTAAAACCTCGATAAGTTGGATTTATTGTAGTTTTTAAAATGATATTCTTGTAATAAGTTGGATTTGGGCTTGTATTTATTCAAAAAAATCATTGTAAAAAATCTCTAAAAATATATATTTATGCATTTTTAAATTTGTTCACATTTTTGTTCTCTTTGAGCATCCTTGAATGGGTTCATTGTGGTTATTTAAATGATATGTCTTTAAGAAGGGATTTAGATTTAGATTTACTCATATTTTTCACTCTAAAATCTTAAAACATAGATATGTGTAGTTTCCAATTATGTAGTTCTTTTATGTAGAGAATTATGTGTAAGATTCAAACAAAGAAAATGCAAATGCTTTGTAAAAATGTTCAAATACGAATTTCTATTGTTTGGAAAGAAAACATAAATTTGCACAGGTTCTTTCATCAAAGAAATAAATAGGAATATTTAAATAAAGAAATTATAAATTAAAATAAATCAAATTTATGCACCTCAATATGCCTAGTCTAAATTTCTAGTTGATGAGAGGAGTTGTAGATACGGTTCATTCTGAATCTAGTTTAAAGAAGTGAAAAATCTATAGCGAAAAGAAGTTATTTCATCTAAAAAATCAATAGGAAGATTTAAAAAAATAAACAATAAATAAAAATGAATAAAAAATTATGCACCTAAATATACCTAGTCTAGTTGATGAGAGGAGTCATAGATATGGTTGATTCCAAATCCAATTTGAAGTAGTGAACAATTCTACAATTTAGAAAAACTACTATATTTTTAATTTATAGATTGTGTAATACTTCATTAATCATGATGAAATTTCAATTGGTTTTTCTATGTTAATATCCAAATTTGATTGTTGACACAAGTCCCTGGACAATACTAGTGCTAATTTGAATAGAGGAACAAATTTAAAACCTTATTAATTATTAATAAAAATGATTTCCCTTGGCCTTTTAACAAATTAAAAAAATCCAAATTTGATTCGATGTTTTTTTTACCATGGATTGAGTTATTTTTATCAAAATAGATTAGATGTGTTGATATCTGATTGAAAAGAACATTTGAAAAGAGTATTGTTAAGAAAGATATTGTTGAAGAAGACTATGTGTTTCAATCATTGTTTTGTCACTGATGTCAAACCTGCCATTTACTGGTAAGATAATTGCTTCTAAGATTCACGTACCATCACTTAGTTGATTAATGAGGAGGTTTTGATCAACAAGATGTAACAAAAGCACCTAGAGGAAAGGTTGAGTTATGCTTATGTAAGGAAGTACAAGGATCTGTTAAGAGAGTGATAACATGATGTATTGATGATCTACTTAAGGTTACAAAATGGCTAGCTACACTAAGAAAGTTTAGAAGAATAAGTTAAATAAAGTTTTTCTGCCAAGCTATTGAGTGGATAGAAGGTGTTGAGAAAAGTTAGTGCAAGCCAAGTAGAAAGTCAGTTGGAGCTGAGTGAAAGAAAATTCTAGTGGATGCCAAGAAAGACAATTAATGCCAAGTAAATTTAAATTGATTCCAAAAACTAGTAAAATCTAGTTGATGACAAGTGACACAGTATGTGTCGAGCATCAGAAGATTGATAATGTCGAGCTGCTAAATTATGACAAAGATCAAAGATTCACCAAATATAAGCTGAAAAGTTTATTTTCTCGGAACTTGTGAACTAGGAGGAAGATAAGATTGATAATATGGTGGCAAATAATTTGATGTAAACTATTTTTAGTTGAATTCAAATGGATTTTAAGAGAAGTTTCTAAAAAAGACAAGATATTGGGTAGATACATTGTATCCTACCTAATCCATCCAAAAACCCTAATTTAGATGATGGATAATGAGCAGGAAAATATTCTAATTTCCTTTATATAGGAATGTATGGTCATGAAGCAAAGAGGTTAGAGAGGTTGGTGTAATGTGCAAGAACCAAAGGAGAAGAAGGAATTAAGGTTTTTGCTTCATCAAGTGACCCAAGAGAAGTGTCTGCAATGACATACCAAGCAAGAAGGCTTAGGGAGATGAATGCTTGAAGGGTGAAGAAGCTGTCAGAGTTGCAAAGTATGAAAGGCAAGTAGAATTGAGGAATGAATAGAGATCTATAATCTATAAGTGAAGTTGTAAGTTGTATCAGATCAAAGCTCTATTGTTACTCTCTAACAATTGTATCAGTCTAGGGTAAATCCTTTGGATTAAGGTTGACCAAACTGTCATTGGAATATCCTTTAACAGGGTCACATTCCAAGTGAATGGCCTAAAGTCCTCTAACAAGGCTCACTTTTAAGAGGGTGATTGAAATCCCTTAACTGGGTCAAGTTTAACAGTGTGTATTGTAACTTTTAATAGGGTTGAGCTTTCACAGGGTATCACTTTAGAAGAGTGAAAAGGAGTAGCATGTTACTGGTGGTTTTTCCCAAATTGGGTTTCCACATTAAATCATTGTGTCAAATGTATTGATGAATATATTGTGTTTCATGCTTTACATTTCTGCAATTTGATTAGACAATAACCTGCAAGTTTTAAGTATTCACATATTCATTTGGATGCGTGCATGAATATGAATGTTTTATGGGTTCACTAAGATAAGAAAAGTTTTATTTGTACATCTAGACCTTGAATAACTAATTCACACCCCCTCCCCTCTCAATTATTCTAAATGAATTCCAACAATTGGTATCAAAGTCATTTGCTTAAGAGGACTAGTTTTAAGGTACTAGAAGCACAAAGATCAAGATGTCTAAAAGAGAAGTACCCAAGCTCAATAGAGATAACCTTCCTGAATAAAAAAGTTTGATGAAGCTACACCTTGGAGGACTTGGAGATCATGCACAATCTACAATTACAGTGGAACATGTTGATCCAACAAGAGCCCTAACTACTGAAGATATGAAGAAGAAAAAGGAACACAATCAGGTGATGTTGGAGATTGCCTCTGCTCTAACCTATGCCAAAATTGATGATATCAAAGGCTGCAACATTGCAAAGAAGATGTGGGATGCCCTAACCACCATCTATGAAGGAGACAAAAATGTTCAAAGAGCCAAGTTTGAAAGCCTCAGAGGTAAGTTTGACGACATGAGAATGGAAGAATGTGAGAATATTGCTCAATATGTTGCTAGGATAAAAGAAGTTGTTAGTGCAATAAGAGGAGAGGAGCTACTAGTAATATAGATGATGATACTATGTTAAGCAAAGTCTTGAGAATATTACTGCCTGTCTATGCTATTAGAGTTTCTACAATCCAAGAGTTGAGATGTATTCCAAGAAATGATCTAACCCTTGAATTTTTGGTATTTAGAATCATTGATTTTGAGCTATCTAAATTTGACAACTACAAGCCAAAGAATCTTGAATCTGCTTTCAAAGCTAAGCTGCTATTAAAGGATTCTGAGGAGGTAAAGCAAAAGAAGAAGAAAAGAAAGATAAAATATGCATCTAGTGATAGTAATATAGATGAGGAAGAAATTGAACAATTGGAAGCACTATTGGTAAGGAGAGTTCACAGAGGTAAAGGCAAGTTGAAAGGTAAGTTACCCATCATTTGTTTCAATTGCAATGAAGTTGGTCATATTGCTACAAGACGTACACAGAAGAAGAACTACAATGAAGGAAAAAAGTACACAAATAGAAGAGAAGATGAAAACATAGATTACAAATACAAAGGAAAGAAGTCATGCTACATTGCTAATGAACATGATGATAAAGTGGTAAATGTTGCAATGAAGGATGAATCTGAAGAAGATGAGGCAACTATTCATGTGGCTTGTGTGAACAAGAATGATAGATGGATCATTGATAGTAGATCCTCACATCACATGACTAGAGACAAAAGTAAGTTCATTACCTTAACTTGGTATGATGGAAATAGTGTAAGATTTGGTAATGATGCACCATGTTTGATAAAAGGAAAAGGGTCTATCAAACTCACAAACAAGATTTCATGTGACAATGCTTACTATGTTGAAGGATTAAATTATAACTTGTTAAGTGTGTCACAATTGAATAATTTGGGATGCAAGGTTGAATTTGAAAATAAAACTTCCAAGATATATGACACAAATGGGAAGCTAATTAGAAAAGGTGATCAAACTAGAAGTAATTTGTTCTATTTGGATATAGAGGATGCTACTTGTCTTATTGCAAAACTTGATGATGTATGGCTTTGGCACAAGAGATTATGTCATTTTAATTTTGATAATTTGGTTAGTAGCAGTAACATGAAAAGAGTTAGAGGTTTGCCTAAGTTGAAGAAACTTGATAATATAGTGTGCAAACAATGTTAGCTTGGAAAAATGTCAATGTCAAGCTTTAAGAGTAAGGCTTATACCTCTAAGAAAATACTAGAGATTGTTCATACTAACTTGTGTGGACCTATTGAAGTGTAAAGATATAGAGGAGATAAGTACATAATGCTATTTGTTGATGATTACTCTAGGATGATGATAGTCATGTTTTTAAAATAGAAATATGATGCTTTTCAAATGTTTGAGTGGTGCTTGGCAAGAGTTGAAAAAGAAATAGGTAAGAGTTTGAAATGGTTGAGATCAGATAGAGGAGGAGAATTCACTTCAAATGAGTTTGAGATGTTATGTAATGACAAAGGAATCAAAAGACAAATATTTGTACCTAGGACCCCTCCACAAAATGGAATTGCAAAAAGGAGAAATAGGTCTATAATGGACTATGCCAGAACACTTATGATAGAGAAGAATGTTTCACTAAAGTACTAGAGAGAAGCTATAAGTACTGTTGTCTATACCTTATGTAGAACAAGATTTAGTATGCAAAGAACATTAACAATAAGAGAAACATTCATAAACTAAAACTAAATTCACATATGTGCTTAGACAAAGAAAACAAACAAGAGATGCAAACCTCAAAGGATGAAGCACTTCATTGATTTCTTGATTTTGTAGATGTGTCCTTTGATGTGGATGTATGCTTAATTGCTCAAAGTTTCTTCAATGATGGAGATAGATAATAGAAAATTGGTAGCTTTGTGAGCTCTCAATTTGGCATTATAAGGGTATGGGTATGGATTTTGGCTCTCAAAAGGGCATGATAACTTTAGCTCAAAGATTGCTATTTTTTTGGCTTGGGAGGGGATTCAATTTATAGGCTAAGGGCTTGAGGGATGGAGGGCTTAGATGCAAGGAGAGATGAAGGCTTAAGGAGGGCTAGGATGCACTCAAAGGAGAGCACATGGATTGTTCTTGTTTAGCACCAATGGGAAGGTGACACTTGTCACAAGGAGGATGAGTGTGAGAGGGTAGGGTAAAGGGTTGGTTAAAGGCATGATGAGTGGGGTTGAGTATGTAAGAGAGATGTAAGAGGAATGAGTGTGGAAGAGGGAAGAGTGTGGAAGATGGATGTAAGAGTCATGAGTGAGCTTGTAAGAGTCTTTTATGTTTTGTAAGAGCACTCATGACTTTGTGGTTGGGATTTTTGAGGGGAGACTTTGATTTGGTTTAGGAAAGTCTTAAACTTGTTTAGGGAATGTGACAACATTAGAGGGTGGATTAGGGTTGGGTTTAGGATTAGATTAGGGATGTTAGAGATGTGCGAGTGGATGGCATTAATGAGGGTGGGTGAGTTAGTGGCTAAGCTTGGTTAGTATGGGTAGATGGGGTGGATTAGGCTAAATGGAGGGTTAGGGATAAGTTAGGGGTTTTTGGATTTGAGGATTTTATTTAGCAAATAGATTTATTTAATAAATGGGGATTTTTGGAATTAGATAGGAGAAAAGGATTTAATTGATAAATAATAGGTTATTTGATTTATCAATTAGGACTATAAATGATTAATTAAATTAATCAGCTAGGGATGGCAAAGGATTAATTAAATAAGAATTTAATTAATGATGCCTTTAGAGATAACTAAATAGGATTACTAAAGCGGTGTAATCAAATTTAGGTGTCTACATTTTGCCCCTCTTTGACATAGTGTTGAGACAACACTATTTCAAAGAAGTTCGAATGAAGAGGACATGAGGAAGATGTTTTAGCAACAAGGTTGCCCCAGTCTCAGATAAGAAGAGGAGAGACTAGACTTAGATGATGCCCCCTCAAGAAGGCAGTGGGGAGAGAAATGAGGCTTGATGACTTCTTGAAAAGTACAAGAAATTGAGATGAGCTAAGACACATATTGGCATAGAGAAGGGGCTGAATTAGCTCAAACTCTCACTACAAGAGAATGATAAAGGGAAATTAGAGGCACAATAGTAAAGCAAGCTTAAGACTTTCCAGGATTGGGGGGGGGGGGATGGAGAAGCAGAGTGCCATAAAAGGAATCCATGGTAGGGAGATGGATGATGGGATGATAAAGCTGGTGCAACAAGATTTTAAAGAGTTAGATTGGCAAAAGATGGGTTTTGGAGATCCCTAGGACTAGGATTGTGGATCTCGAAAGATGAGGCTTGGTGGATTGATTTGATTGGTGGATCCCTAAGACTAGGATTTTGGATCCCTAAAGCTAAGCGTGAGGAGTGATTCAAAGAGATACTGATGCATAAGCTAGGATAGGTGCTGGATATGGATGGGGGATAATGGAGATGAAGGGAATCCATTGAAGCTTTTTGAGTGGGGGGATACTTCAAACAGAAGTACCACCATGTAGTTGAGCACTACATTTGCTATAGGACTTTTGGTTAATTGCCAAGGTTACCAAGAACATCAAGGCCTTTTTACCAACCGTCCAGAGGACTGACAAACTGACTCAAAAAAAATACGCAAGGATTGCCCCAGTATCACACATGAATCCTAGAGGAAGCAACGTGGAAATGACACTGGCTAACCCACAAGAAGAAAAAGAAAATAAGCAAAAGACCTAATCAAGACCTTACGCTCTGATTGCCCCATTCACAGCATACCATGATATGGAAGATCGTGGCAACCTTGAGGAGGGAACAAGGAGATTGCTTGAAAAAGATATTTCAAGACCCAAAAGGGAAGATCCCAAATCAAAAGAAAGTGAAAATCCAAAAGAGAACCTTTTGCCAACGAGATGGGTAGGATGAGGTACTAACGGACCAAGATCAGACATGAGAAAAGCTATATCCTGCAAGGACCTATTGGAGAGCACCTAAGCTAGTGGATTTGGATGAGTGATGCGTCTGGCAAACTGAACTAAGAAGGATAACACTTTGGTGACAAGAAATCTAGCTAAAGGATGCATTGGAATAGCTAACCAAAATGTGCGATGTGTGCAAGATGTTGATCAAGGAGGAACTGGCACGAAAGCTAGATAGATACAATGGTACTAAGCTAAAAAGGATGCACAAGTTGACAGACCAAGATATGTTACAAATATACAAGTTTGTTCATGTTTTGGTTTTTTGTGAGATGGAAATGTTTGTGAAGGGTGGGATGTCTACAATAGTTGATTGGTGGATAGGTAGATGGTTTGTGAAAAGCTTAAGGAAAATGGGATTCTTTGTGTGCATGTGATAAGATAGAAGCTGGGATACAAGATTATTTACAAGCTGGAATATGGTACAAGCTTTGGATAGGATTCAGATATATACAAGGTATGGTACAAGATTTACAAGGTATGATACAAGCTTTGGTACAAGATTTTACAAGCTGAGGTACAAGATTTACAAGCTGTACAAGAGGTATTTACAAGATTCATCAGATTTTGGATATTTGGTTGGAACACCAAGGGAACAAACAGGTGTTGTTATGAGATGGTGGGTGAATGGATGAGGGATAGGATAGTGATAGATAATGGATTAGTCTTAGTACACAAGGCGCCTGAATTACCAGGTTTTCACCAAGGTACCTATCCAAGGTGCTTGAATTGCCAAGTTTTCACCATTGGACACTTATTTCTCTTTACTATTTTTTTGTATTGTTCAAAAGCTGGGTATACCAAGGATCTTCAAGCATAGAACTTCTTGAGATGAATGATGTTAGTGGGATCATTCAAGAGTTCTCCTTCTGGTGTAGATAATTGATAGGCTCCAGAGCCAAAGGAGGTGGTAACCACATAGGGACCAAGCCATGTAGGTTCAAACTTGCCTTTCTTTTCTCGATCTTCTTGGACTTTCATATTTTCTTTGAGGACCATGTCATCTAGCTGAAAGTGTCATGGGAGCACCTTCTTGTTGAAATTCCTTTTGAGATGAGTTTGGTAGACTATGAGATGGTTATAGGCTCGTTGTCTCTTTTCATCTAAGAGATCTAGTTGGGTGAGCCGAGCTATTCTATATTCTTCATTTGATATTTGCCCTCGCAAAGATATGCGTACTGAGGGAAATTCAACTTCTATAGGTAATACCGCTTCGGCACCATAGACTAGGGAGTATGGAGTTGTTCCTGTGGATGTACGAAAGGAGGTACGATAGGCCCATAGAGTCAGATTTATTTGTAGGTGCCAATCAAGGCCGGAATCATTGACAACTTTCTTTAGGATTTTGACGAGGGTTTTATTAGTTGCCTCTGCCTGGCCGTTACCTTGTGGGAAATATGGGCTAGAAAAGCAGTGATGGATGCGGAGGGAAGTGCATAATTCTTCCATGTTGAGATTTTCAAAGTTACCTCCGTGGTCAGTGAAGATGGTGGATGGGATGCCGAAGCGGCAAACAATGTGGTACAAGATGAACTTGGAGACATGAACTCCTGTAGCTCAGACTAGGGGGACTTCTTCCACCCACTTAGTGAAATAGTCTGTAGCTGTTATTATCCATTTATGTCCATCAGATGAGAGAGGTGTGATAGTTCCAACTAGATCAAGGCCCCAACAAGCGAAAGGCCAAGGTGGTGCAATAGGCTGTAGATCCTGTGCTAGAGCGTGCACAAGATTTGCATGCTGCTGACATGGGAGACACTTTTTGAAAAAGTCACAGGAGTCTTCTTCAATGGTAGGCCAATAGTAGTCTGCTCTAAGGATTTTTCATGCTAGGACAATACCACTCGTGTGGGCAC
Organism: Cupressus sempervirens; assembly: GCA_028749045.1. Taxonomy (NCBI): domain Eukaryota; kingdom Viridiplantae; phylum Streptophyta; class Pinopsida; order Cupressales; family Cupressaceae; genus Cupressus; species Cupressus sempervirens. The sequence continues at coordinate 1,052,323,208 of CM053787.1, forward strand.
CGCAAAATCTAGAATGTACTTCTTTTAATGCCATCGTGGCCTCATTTTCATCTAAAAATCAAGAGAGGGTATCGTGATAACCTCGACAATATAGGGTATTGGCTATGATGACATAGCGGGATGATTTTTAGATGAGGTTTTGGTGCTGGGTGCATGTGAGGTGAGGGGATATGATACCATCTTGTAAGTAAGTGTGAATCTCATGGTACCAAGGGGATTGGGGACCAACCAAGATACAAACACTATTTGAATCCTCATTCGCAGTGGCGAGTGTGAGGAGATGCTCGACTAAAAACTCATACTGCGTAGCTTCTTGGGGAATTTCCAAGAGCGAGTCGATAGTGGCCATGGCATCTGCTGCCTTATTCTGCATTCATGGCACTTGTGTAAACTGAAGCTTTGTAAAATGTTGGGTCAGCTGATCAACTAACTCTTTGTAGGGTAATAGCTTTTCATCTTCATTTAAGACTTGTTTGATGATGAGCTAGGAATTGCCAAAGATTTCTAACTTAGTGATATTCCATTCTCCAGCTATCTTTAATCCTGCTACAAGAGCTTCATATTCTGCTATATTGTTGGTGCTAGGGAATTGTAGCTTGAAGGCTTTTGGAATATAATCTCCCTGAGGTGTAACTAATAATATTCCTACCCCTGATCCATGAGATGTGTATGAGCCATCAAAATAAAGCTTCCATGGGGGCTGTTCTTCAATTAGGTAGATATGCTCGTCTAGGAATTCTGTGAGCAAAGGATATGCATCTATTAGAGGTGTATCAGCTAGGTGATCTGCTATAGCTTGCCCTTTGATTTCCTTTCTGTCCACATACTAGATTTCAAACTCACTTAGTAGCATAACCCACTTTGCTAGCCAACCTGTGAATGCTGTTCTAGAGAGCATATACTTGAGAGGAATAATCTTGGAGACTAGTTGGATGGTATGACTTAGCATGTAGTGGCGAAGCTTTTGAGTTGAGAAAACAACTGCCAAACAAGCTTTTTCCATAGGAGTATAATTGAGTTCATAACCAACTAGGGTTCTACTAATATAGTAGATGGCTCTCTCCCTGCTATAATCATCATGTTGTGCTAGAAGTGCCCCTAGAGCAGTAGGTGTTGCTGATATATACAAGATTAAGGGATGACTAGGAACTGGTGGAACCAAGATAGGGGGATTGGTGAGATACTGCTTGAGCTGGTCGAAGCTGTGCTGACATAAAGGATCCCACTTGAAGTTCTCATCCTTCTTTAATAAATGTGAAAATGGTGTACACTTATCTGCAAGCTGGGAGATGAAGCGTCAGATGGATTGAAGCTTTCCTTGAAGAGAGCGAAGCTGTCATAGTGTCTGGGGAGTAGGCATGTCTAAGATAGCCTTGACCTTTTTGGGGTTGATCTCTATACCTCGTTTAGAAACTATGAAGCCTAGAAGCTTTCAGATGTGACCCCAAAGACACACTTCTTGGGATTTAGCATGAGATGATATTGGGCTAACCTATCAAAGACTTTCTCCAGGTTAGCGAGATGATCCATGAAGGTGTGAGATTTGACTAGGATATCGTCCACATAATCCTCCAAAATGCTATGGATAAGTTCATGGAAAATGGCTATTAGAGCTCTTTGATAGGTAGCCCCAGCATTCTTTAGGGCAAAAGGCATCATGGTGTAGCAAAAGGTTCCCTAAGGGGTAGTGAATGCTGTCTTATGCTGATCCTCTTCTATAATCTTGATCTAATTATACCCGAAAAATCCATCCATAAGGGACATAATTTCATGTCCAGCTGTAAGATCTACAATCATATCTATGTTGGGCAAGGGAAAATCATCCTTTGGACAAGCTTTGTTAAGATCTCTGAAACCAGTGCAGATTCTGATGTCATCGGAAGGCTTAGTGATAGGGACCATGTTGGAGATCCACTCTGAGTAGTCGATAGGTCAGATAACCTTAGCAGCTAACATTCTTTCTAGTTTAGCTTTGACCAGTAATGCCACCTTGGGGTGCATTTTTCTAAGCTTTTGTCTGACGGGCTTGATCTTTGGATCGACTGCAAGATGATGAACTACAAGCTTTGGATCCAACCCTGGCATGTCCTGATATGACCATGCAAATCGGCCAATGTTCTTTATTAAGACCTCAAAGAGGAGATCAACTTGGTCTTGTGATAGGGATGCAGCAATGTGAACAAGTCTAGGGATCTCTAAAGAATCGATGTTGACTTCTCAAGTATCCTCAATTAGAATAGATGACACCTCTGGTCGATTATCTTGAGGAGGCAATACTAAATCCTCATGTTCTACTTGTGGCTCTAGATTTTCTTATTGAGGGGCTCTCTTCGTTGCCTTAGCTAGTCCTGGTTTCACCTTAGTTCTAGTTTTGAGTGCATCAGAACTAGGTTGGAGATTTTCTCCAAAATACTCGTTGGGATCTAGCTTATAGATATAGGCAGAATTTGGCTTTGTCTTCTTGTGAGGTGTTTCAGCTCCCATGAATCTTAGAAGCACTTCCTCTAATGTGAACTCATCAATGTGTATGACGCTTGCTTGGTCCCATTCTATGAGTTGTGGATGGGCGAGTGGTAGGTCAATGAGATGGATGGATAGTTCTCGGAGAACAGGGTCTCCTAGGAAGATTTGGTCTGGGATATCATCGTAGGCTCTCTTTTCAACTTCCTCAAGAATGTCTTCAATTTTGACAAGGTCGCGGTGGATGTTCAAAAAAGCGTGATCGTTCTTGTTGGTGCCCCCAATTGTGGGTATGCCAAAGCGAAGACCTGACTTCGTTTCCCACTTATGTGCTTCGATGGGACATTGCATGCCCCTTTCTTCTGGTCCTAGTCCACCACCTTGATAGTTTCATTTTTCAGTGATGAGCTTATGTTCTTGGGGATACTTCTGGCTGAAGTGATCAAGACGTGCTTGATTTCTTAGAGGTGCATCCTTATGTAGCCAATTGTTGATATCTGGAGTGAGCTCTTCATGAAGAGGGGTTTTTGAGGACACAAAGGTGGTTGGGGCAAACTATTTGTATCGAGGAGGTGGAATCTCCCTAGCTTTGTGATATGTCAGTCGTCCATGGGTATGTGGATCAAGTGGGATTGCTCCGACAACAAATGCATCTGATAGACTATATTCTCCACAGCCTTTGTTGTTGATCTTTATGGTAGATAGGGTGGAGGTGAGGATGGTTTCTGCATCATTACAAGTATGCGATGAGCTAGCGATGGCTATGCCGATGTCTATTTTAGGGCAATGGTTTGTATATGAAGCTTCAACCACATTATAGTAAGCAAAGGGTTCTGGATCGGCATGGATGGTCACCTTAGTGCCTTGATGCTGAAACTTGATGCATTGATGGTAGGTGGATAGAATGGCCTTCATAGTGTGAATCCATGGGTGAACAAGGAGGATGTTAAATGGTAGGTTTGGATCAACAACATGGCAAACTGTCTCTTAGATGATTGGCCCAACCTTGATCGGTAGCAAAATAGTTCCTTCTATGGTTCTTTCCAAGTTGTCATAAGCTTTGATGGTGATAACCTCACTGATCATATCTGCCTCAGTATACCCAACTTTTTTTATGAATTTTAGGGTGCAAATGTTCAAGGCTGATCCATTATCTATCATTACTCTTTTCACGGTAAAATTGGATACCATGATGGCTATGAGAAGTGGAAGGGTGTGATCTGGCTCGATCGTGGGTATGTCGATGGGTTTGAAGGATAGGGCACATGAGGAGGATAGGTGTCCAATGAGATTACGAAAGTCAGTAGCATTGATATCAGAAGGGACACGGGATTCTATGAGAGCACTATCAAGGATGTCTTTGTACATAGGACTAGTGCAGAGAAGGTCTAAAATGGAGATTTGGGCTGGCATGTTCCCAAGGTGTTCCAAGATATTGTACCAGCTTTTTGATGGAGCTGATGGTGCTGATGAAACTGGTGGGCCTGCGATGTTAAATTGCACTCTTCGAGTGGTAACTACACACTCATTGTCTGGTCCTTAGATATTGATAACATTGACAGAAAGCTCTTTCTTGGATATACAACCTATAAGGCTACCATAGTCTATATAGGATGAACTGTGGTCATTGTTCTTCCCATGCTGTTGGTTTGGCTGGCGGTTGTTGGTGTTGTTTTGGATAGGTGCTTTTCCAGGATTTTGGTTGTTGTGTGGAGGAAAAGCATTTTGATAAATCTGTAAGCCTACATTGGGAGAGGTTTGGGCACCAACAGTGATTTGTTTCCAATCAATGAGGTCCTGCACATAATCTTTCAGTTTCATGCATCTGAGGGTGGTGTGACCATTTACCCTATGGAACTTGCAATACTCATTGTCCTTGTACCATGCAGCTTTGGATTGGCTTGGATCAATTTTCTGGGTAGGAGGAAATTTGATGAGGTTTTCCTTAGCCAATTTCTCAAAAATGACATCTAATGGCTAACCAAGGGGTGTATAGTTTCTAGGCGCAAGTTGGAATATGGGTTTTTGCCCTGCAGCTACATTGATGGCATTAGCTTGATTGTTAGACCATTGAAAGTTGGGTCTTGCATTGTGGTTTTGATAGCTTTGGCTATTCCGTTGTTGGTAATTGATAGCTTGTTGGTTGTTTGGTTGATATGGTTGGTTAGACTGGTTTTGAGAAGGACCAACAATATTCACATGTCTGGTGTTAGTAACCCCATCTGTTGCAACATGCTTGTTTTTGTTCCAATACCTAGACTTGTCATTGGAATGTGATTGATTTTGGTTGGCCTCTTTGTAAATCTTGACCACAACATCTTTAATGAGTCCTTGCTCAAGGATCATTCCTTTCTCTTTGATATCCTTATAGGTCTACAAACAGTTCATGGTCATGTGGTGAGCCAAGATGGGATGGGCATTATCAATAAACATTTTCACCACATGGCGTTCTAGCAAGGTGTAGGATATGCGGGTGGTAAGGGTTTGCCATCTTTGTAGGTATTCGGCAAGACTTTCTCCACCTTTTTGGTTGGTGTGGACAAGATCAACTATTGATAGCTCTGTTTCAACAAGATGGGCATATTGGGCTAAAAATGCCTCAGATAATTCAGCAAAGTTTTTAATTGTGCCATAGGGAATTCTCTAAAACCATTCAAGAGCTGGTCCAACCAAGTTTTTGGGAAAAAGGCGCAAGAGGAAGACATCATTGTATGCTACGTCCTGGCAGTGCATGCAAAATTCTTTGATATGTGTGACAGGGTCTCCTTTTCCTCTGAATTTGTCAAATTTGGGTACCTCAAAGTGTTTGGGGAATGGTGTCATGGTAATGGCTCTTTCAAATGGGTAAGGACACACATTCTCAAACTTGAATGTCTTCGGATCATTCCCTTCTTGCATGGCTTTCAGAGCTATCTTCATTTTCTCCCATTCTGAATTGATAGGTGATGGTTGGGGTGCCCCCAATATAGGAGTGCCTTGAGGTAGGTATGCGCTAGATGGGGCCACTGAATATGGATGGCTGTGAGAGATTTGCTGATAGGGATTGTACATTTTTTGGGCAGCTACATGGTGGATGACAGGTTGTTGAGGGGGAGGTGGTGCATATTGCTGCATGTGTTACGAGGCTTGCTGTTGATGTGGGATTTGAGGTTAGGATTGAGGAACATAAGCTGGCTATGGGATAAATGGATTGCTTTGTGGAGGTAAGGTATAAGATGGTTGTGAGGTTTGGGGAAAGGATTGAGGGGCTTGTGTGGTTTGACCAATATATGTGGGTTGTGCCCCCATTTGGGATGGTATTTGCAAATAATTGGTAGTTGGCTGGGGTGGTGGATTACCTCCTAGGAGTGGCATTGAAAAGTAGTTAGTAATTGGAGGTAATGGATTAATTGGTGGTGGGAATTGAAAGCTTGGGAATGGAACTGATGGGGGTTGATAGCTTGGTGGTTGGATTTGGAAGCTTGGTAGAGTGGTGGCAGGAGCTGGGGTCACTTGGGAGCTTGGCAGAAAATTGGCAGTAGCTTGTGGGATTTGATAGCTTTGTGGAGTGAGGGTAGTAGCTTGTGAATTTGTGGCTAATGGTATTGAGCTCCCAAGACCTAATGGGAATGATGGGATTGTGCTTTGGGCTATGGTGAACAAGCTGGGGGTGATGAAAGGTTGATTACTTGGCCCCATGGGTGGCATCCCTGTTGTATATTGCTGAGGTTGGCCAAAGATACTAGCATTGATTTGGGAGATGGGTGGATTTGGAAGGCTGGGTTGGGGAGCAGCAGCAACAATAGTGAAGGGGGTGAACGGTGAGGTGTTTTGGGTAAAGGGGGTGTGGAGTGGAGAGGTATGAACCAAGGATGGAGTGGTGGTGGCTGGGTTGGCTTGCGGCATGGAGATTTCAACTTGGGTGGATGATGGTATGTTTGGGTCTGTTGGATCATATGGATTGGCTGGAGGCTCTTTTTTTGGCATATATTGAGGATAATTTGGATCATAAGAGCCTATGGGTGGTGGAATCTGCCCAAACAATGGGTGAGATGGATCTGATAATGGAGGGGGTCTTCCAAAGTCAAAGGTTCCTACATTGTCCCTTCGAAAATTAGCCATGATTGTCTCTTTGTTCTTGTCTATAGTGGCATTTACCAATACTGAATTTCCTGGTTGGTTCATGAAGGCTTCAATGTCAGTAGGTGATGGCATAGCTTTCTCCAGGCTAAAGGATGGCTGAGTGTTCTAGGGGGGTGATGTTGTTCGATCCAAATGATAGGGCTCCATTGTTTCTTTCTTCTTGGCTAAGCAAGTGATGGGTGTCATGAAAAATGCTCTTAGGGATGAGATGCAATAATGCTAATGGATGCAAAAGGGGGAAGACTTCTCTATGCAAATGATTTCCTAGGTTGAGGCAAAGCTATATGACAAAACCTAAGGAGGATTGGGTTGAAGATTCTAACTTCAAAGATATGTTGCCAAAACACGAAAGGTCTACTTTCCTATGTGCAAGCTTGGTGGTGATTGTGTCAACTTAAGGATAGACTGATGATCCTTTAGGAAGAACATGAGATTGACCACTTGTGGATCCCAACCTTTAGCTCAAGGTGATGAGGGATAACAAGTGTCAAAGCTGGATTACCCTAGACAAAGCTCTGTCAAAGGGATAACCTTGGTGAGATTGGTGGATTTTGAAAGATTTTAGGAATGGCAAACTTTTGGCAAGGTGACAATAATTTTGAAAGCTTAAATGTGCAGATTTTGGATTGCTGGCTAGATGGTTTGATTCTAAATGAGATGGATGAGCTAATAATTCTTAAGGGGATAACCTAAGATGGCTGGCTTTTCTAAAAAGATGACTCTAAAGTGAAGCTTATCCAAGAAGATGTGGAGAAACAAGGGTGTTTAATCATAGAAATCATGCCTAGTTGGTAAGGCATATGCAGGATTAACTCTTGGATGTTGGCTAAATTTGATGGTGCATTTCAACCAAGCCTCTTGAAGTGCTTTGTCGGTAGCTTTGTCCTCTACTTTGTGGAGTTTGGCAATTCGTGGGCTTGGTGTTATTTCTTTTCTCTTGGCTAAAAGTTCTTGGTATGCTAGAGATGGCTTGAGTTTGACTTTGTGAAACTTCTATTTGGGTTTGGGTTGTTTCGACATAAATTCTTGAATTTGCTTGGCTTTGGGAGATTCTGGTTGTTTTGCTTCAACTTGTTCAACTTCTAAAATAGGCAGTGACTACGCTAAGTGTGCCCTAAGCTAGGATTGACCAAGTTTGGCAAAGATTCATTCAACAAGTAAAATAAAAACAAGCAATAGATAGGAACACCTAGATAGAAGTTTATGGTTCTCAGAATGTGATACTCGCGCCGAGGAGTGTGTATGTTCTACAAATATTTCGATCAGTCACTTCAAACACATTAACATCTTAGATGGTTTTCTCCAAAGCTGACAGTTGGTTTAGCTAGGGAGTCCTCAATATACACAAGGTACGTGAGGCCCAAATCCGTAGATGAGACCAAAAAGATGTCACACAGCCGAGAGGAGTGGTAACCCACTTCTCCTCTTTCACTTCTCAAGGGTATAAAGTTCTTTGAGGCTTAGCCCGAGGGACAAAATCTTGATCCCAAGAGAGGTGTCTTTCGATTCACCTCCCGATTCTTATACTCCGCTGGAACGCTGGAGTTGAGGTTGTCCAAGGGGTGATGAAATCCCCAAGCAGGCCTCCTAAAAAGAAACAAGGTTTTGGATCCTAATCTTATGCACCCAAGATGGCCTCGAAAGACGACTAGGGGAGAGAAGACTTGGATGACCTTGGGCTAAAAGACACGCTTGTTCTTTTACCAACTGACTCTTATGTGTGCTAATCTAGACTTTGCAAGCACTCATGTTTAAGAGAAAATGTTCAATTCCAACTTGAAGCGCCAACAAAAGTAAATTGATCGAAGAATGCAAACAATAAGAAGAGTTAGGGTCAACAAAAGCAAACTCGTGCGCTAGGAGGCCCTCCACGTCAAGTATCGATTAATTTTCTTTAAGGCATTCAAGATTGAGTGTGAGTTTGTTTTAAGCCCAAAACAAAAGTGTGTGATATTTGATTTCAAGCAGGTGCCAGAGGCTCTTCACATCAGTTGTTGTTTAATTTTAGTGCTCAAACTTGAAGTGTGATCCATTTAATCTAGAGTTTTGGTCATTTAAGAATTTTGATAAAGTTAAAGCAAACGTTTAAAGACCAAGTGAGTTAGTTAGATTGTGGAACATTTAACACCTTTTTAAAGTAGACCCATCCCCATAAATGGCGCTGAGATTGCAACCAATGGTTGAATTGATGGGTGATTAGAAAAGAGGTGAGTCCAAGGAACTACTCAAATTGATTTTTGCAAATTTGTATTTAACTTAACAAAGTTTCTTAATTGTCCAAAAATCAAACTTTACCTAAGTTGCATGTGAAAAAGAGATTTGTTTTGTTCAATTTTAGAAGATCCAAATGAAGTGTTTGATATTGCAATGGTTAATTGATCCTTGACATTCAAGATTGGATTTGTTGTTTTAAGCATGCATTCCAAAGAAAATTAATTTTAATCCACAGCATTCAAGAGTGTGTTTTAAGAAAAATTCATTCAATGGAAAATGTGTTTAACCATTCAAGTTCATTTTAGCAACATGCATTCAAAGACAAATGGTTAAACATTCAAGTTCATTTTTTTAGCAACATGAGAACCTGCAAGAAACATGGGTAGTGGTTCCATATGTGCTCTAACTTGAAAAGAGACAAAAAAAAATAAAGCAATTTAGTTAGTTACTCAAAATCTTCAAAAATGAAAGCTTAACTATGAGAAATTTTTTTAAAACTTTTTTTGTTGTTTTTTCTATGCATAAAAATGCTTGAAATGGTCTAAATAAAGATTTTAAAATAGAAGTGCAACAGAGATAGGTGAAGATGACAGTCCATTAGGCGCAGATGCCAAATTGTGGAGATGCTGATCTGCAAAGACGCTAATCTGCGGAGACGACAGAGAAAGAGGCAGAGACAATAGAGTAGCTGGTGGCGGCGGAGATGACAGTTTAGGTTGGCGACAGCGGAGATGATAGTTTGAGCTTTGAAAGTGGCACAGACGACAGAAGCTAGGTGGAGACACTGAAACTCGCAGACGCTAATCTGCACAGACACTGAGATTCACAGACGACAGTTCAGGTTTTGATGTAGACTACCAAAAAATAGGCAGAGATGCCAAAACTCGCAGATGATATTTTGAGTCGACGAAGATGACAGTTGAGCTTTCGTAGAAGAGGTTCTGCGCAGATGACAGGCAGAGATGCCAGTTTGCGGAGACGACACTGCGCGAAATAAACCGACGGACGCGGGTTTTTTACAAATTTTTTTTTTTTGGATTTTTGAGAGTATGTCTTCTCTCTAGTGCGTCCTTCAACCTGCAAAAATAAGCAAAAACACCTTGCAACAACTCAAAAAACATAAACCATTAGATTGTTAGTTTTTAAAAACAACATGTAGATTGAAATTGATGAAAAAAATGACCCATAGCGGGGTCCTACCGGGCGTGCCAAAATGTAGAACAAGATTTTAGTATGCAAAGAACATTAACAATAAGAGAAACATTCATAAACTAAAACTAAATTCAGATATGTGCTTAGACAAAGAAAACAAACAAGAGATGCAAACCTCAAAGGATGAAGCACTTCATTGCTTTCTTGATTTTGTAGATGTGTCCTTTGATGTGGATGTATGCTCAATTGCTCAAAGTTGCTTCAATGGTGGAGATAGATAATAACAAATTGGTAGCTTTGTGAGCTCTCAATTTGGCATTATAAGGGTATGGGTATGGATTTTGGCTCTCAAAAGAGCATGATAACTTTAGCTCAAAGATTGTTGTTTTTTTGGCTTGGGAGGGGATTCAATTTATAGGCTAAGGGCTTGAGGGATGGAGGGCTTAGATGTAAGGAGAGATGAAGATTTAAGGAGGGCTAGGATGCACTCAAAGGAGAGCACATGGATTGTGCTTATTTAGCACCGATGGGAAGGTGACACTTGTCACAAGGAGGATGAGTGTGAGAGGGTAGGGTAAAAGGTTGGTTAAAGACATGATGAGTGGGATTGAGTATGTAAGAGAGATGTAAGAGGAATGAGTGTGGAAGAGGGAAGAGTGTGGAAGATGGATGTAAGAGTCATGAGTGGGCTTGTAAGAGTCTTTTATATTTTTTAAGAGCACTCATGACTTGGTGGTTGGGATTTTTGAGAGGAGACTTTGATTTGGTTTAGGAAAGTCTTAAACTTGTTTAGGGAATGTGACGACATTAGGCGGTGGATTAGGCTTGGGTTTAGGATTAGATTAGGGATGTTAGAGATGTGCAAGTGGATGGCATTAATGAGGGTGGGTGAGTTAGTGGCTAAGATTGGTTAGTATGGGTGGATGGGGTGGATTAGGCTAAATGGAGGGTTAGGGATAAGTTAGGGGTTTTTGAATTTGAGGATTTTATTTATCAAATAGATTTATTTAATACATGGGGATTTTTGGAATTAGATAGGAGAAAATGATTTAATTGATAAATAATAGGTTATTTGATTTATCAATTCGGACTATAGATGATTAATTAAATTAATCAGCTAAGGATGGCAAAGGATTAATTAAATAAGAATTTAATTAATGATGCCTTTAGAGATAACTAAATAGGATTACTAAAGCGGTGTAATCAAATTTAGGTGTCTACACCTTAAGCCATGTGCAAGTCAAAAAAGGTACTCATTCAACACCTTTTGAACTATGGTATGGATATCCACCTAATGTAAAATACTTTAAGGTATTTGGAAGTAAGTGTTATATTCTTAAAGACATTAGAAATAGAAAGTTTAATGCAAAGAGTGAAGAAGGTATATTCCTTGGATACTCCATAAAAAGAAAGGCCTATAAGTGTTTAAATACTAAAACTAAAAAAATTGTGGAAAGTGCAAATGTGAATTTTGATGAATTTATAGAAGTACATGAGGCTGAACCTATGAAAGAACAAGAATTATAAAAATCATTTGTATACTTCTATGGAGAAATGCCTGCTAAGAGAATTCCTCATAATGGGATTGTATTGAACAATGTTGCATACATTTATAGCATGTTCATTTAAGAAAATTCCCTCACATACTATTGGAGAAAGATTGCTTCATGGATGGGTGAGAAGTTTTGTTTAGACTACTTGCTGAAGGTAGTTAGGTATTTAAGGTTAGAGGAAAAAACAATTGCAACATATAGTGTGCATTAGAGTAACCAAAATAGGCATGTAGAAATGGTAGAAACTAAAATTCTTGAAAAGCATGAAAGTCAACTTTGGGATTTCTTTCAATTGTTGGGAGATGTGAAAATGGATGATCATTTGTAGGTGTTTAAGTTGTATTATGGAATAGATAAAGGAATTCAGCTCATGCTCAAGTTATTGAAAAACCAAGATGGTGGAAGAGACTGTAAAAGAAAATAATGAAAATTAAGTAAATGCACGTGAAAACTATCAATTAATGAAGAGTGTTTCCCAATAGCATTAGAAATACTTTTAATTTGTCGATGATAAACTGATAAACCACTATCTTTCACAAAATGAACTCACCATAGAATTAAAAATAATGGGTTACTGTTGGGCGTAAGGGCAAGGCTCCCTCGAATCCCTTGGCCCCTAAGAAATTCTATGTTGCAGTCATTGCGGTTCTTCCTATCCCAATAGGAGCATCAATTCTAGCTAGTGTAGGGATGCAAGTGACGAACAAAGGAACTATTTTGAGGGTTTCACAGGTTTCAAACCCTACTAGCACGCAGGCGATAAAGGTAGCCACTAGGGCTTCTACCTTGGCTGGGGTGTGTACTCCTCTTGCTGCTTCTTCCATCACACCACCAGTGGCATTGCATTCTTAGAGTCCTCTTGGACGTGCAGAGATACCAAAGGTGAAATGACAGGTTGTAAGTCCAGAGGGTTTTCTGTCTGACTTCAACCATGTTTCTACCTTCTTGTAGAATAGCTACTCCTCTCTTGAGGACAAAGATGATATGGAAGAGTTCTCATGAACTTCCTATCATGGAATGTTTGAGGTCTCACAGATCTCCCCATAAGTGTTATGTCCAAGATGTCTGTCATAGAATTGATAATTTAGATTTCTTTGCCTGCAAGAAGTTAAAATTTCTAGTATCATGCTTTCTTTGGCATGCCGTGTCATTTGGTAGGATGGCATAATATTTTCTTCCCATCACAAAGTTGGCCAAGGTGGTGTAGTTACTCTCTTGTCACCTCGCCTTCATTCTGCTATTATTTCACATGGTTATGACCCCACACATTGAATTATTTGGCTTTTTCTTTCCATTAACAATCATTCTTTTGGAGTCATTAATGTTTATGCTTCCAATGATGCTGTGGAAAGATCCCAAATGTGGGCCTGGCTAGCTGACAATTTGCCTCCAGCTACTTGTGTCATGTGTGGCGACTTTAATATGGTTGAAGTGGCCTCTGACAAAGATGACATTCTTCCTTTTCGCTGGATAGTTAGGGAAAGACAAACCTGGTATTACATGTGCAATAAATTGGGCTTTTTTGATCCAATACCAACCGCCACTAGGATAGTGGGATTTGGCATGCTTGGTCCAACTTTCAAGCTGGCTTTGACTGCATATTAAAATGCCTCAATCATGCTATGATCACTAGGAAATCTTTTTTCTCTTTCTCTGAGGATTGAGATTACCTATCATTCCCCTACCAAATGTGACATTATCTTACCACTATCCCATTTATTTTGTCATTTCTTGGCAAACAGCTATCCCGAAGGTGGCCAAGTCTCAATTCTTCCTCAATACGTTAGTGCTGATACATGCTTCCACCATCTCACACATACTACATGTCTAGAATTTGGAGCCACATCCACATTCTCAAAGGGGATGGATTCAATGGTGGAATGATTCCATTACCAAAACTGCTCGGTTCCTACGCATCTTTGAGTATCAATTGGCAATGTCCAAAAAATGGTCATATGAAGCCAACACGCTTGCCCTCAAAAAAGCCTCTAAGGCTCTCACCCTCAATCTCTTTGATGTGAATTTACAAATTTAGCTTTCCAAGCTTCACTATGACAAACAAATTCTTGATAATTATGCTGCTCATGAAGCCAAAATCAAAGCTCACGTCCACTGGTTGGAGGTTGGCAACAAAGCCTTGAAGGAGCTTTTTCAGGCACTTCGTGCCCATCATACCAATGTTGGTATTAAAAAGATCAAACAAGGAAATGTTGTTTTGTCTAGTCTCCCTACAAGCATTTGTTCATCACTATGAGAACAAGTTTGCTTCGCAGGGAAATTTGGTTGCTTGGCAGGAAGCTCTTAGAAAGCATATTTCTGTTACTCCAAATTGCTTAGTAGTTGAGAAATGTGCTTTTTGTGAACAACTTCTTTCCCTCTGAGACCTTAAAGAGGTTGTCTATTCCATGGATGATGACAAGTCCCCTAGGTGTGATGGATTTCCTTGTGAATTCTACAAAAAACTCTGGGAGCATATAGGTCCTGATTTGCACAAAGTTTATCTTGAAGCTTATCATTCTAAAAGCTTTGGAGCCATTATAAAAAAAGGAAATATCAAATTCATACCTAAAGCTGGTGATCTAGAGGACATGCAATTGGAGACCCATTACCCTTCTGAATGTGTCTTATAAGATTATTGCCAAGGCACTCTCTCTCAAAATCAAGCACATGTTGCCTTTAATTGTGCAGCTTGAGAAAACCAAGTCTAGTTATATTATTGATAACATCATTGCTATCTAGGAAGGAATGGAATGGGCTTGCAAATCCAATCAGAAGGCTATCTTTTTAAAGATAGATTTTGCTAAAGCCTATGATTGCATTGAATGGCCCTTCATCTTGGCTATGGTCCAGGCTCTAGGTTTTGGCCCTAATTTCCTTCAGTCCATGGAGATGCTCATTGGAGATGCTAATGCTTGCATTATCACCAATAATTTGCAATCTGAGGCTTTTGAACTTTCTTTGTTCAATCAGGAAAGGTTGCTTGCTAGCTCTAACGCTTTATGTCCTTGCAGCTAAAGGTTTTGGCAGTTTGCTAGTGCATTCTATGTCCTTAGGACTGGTTCGTGCCATTTCCTTGCTTGAATCATCCTCGTAGTTAGTCAATGGACACTTTGCTGATGATTCCTTTCTTACTCTTTTGGAGGATGAAGAAAACATCAATAATGCTTTAAGTTTCCTGGACACCATTTGTTAAGCCTCTGGTTCTGCCACTCAATGGCATAAAATGCTTTGCTTTTGTTAGTCATTTTTGCTAGCTACACCTTAGCTCAACTAGTTTGAGTGAAAATAGGTCACACACAGGGAAATCTTCTGCTTTCTTGGCATTCCTTTTGCATTCGAGGCATTGCCTATGGAACTTTGGAATGTTGTTTTGGCCAAGATTAGCAAGAAGCTTGACTACTGGATCACAAAGCCACTCTCCCTCGCTAGGAAATTTAAAATTTGCTCAAATATTTTGGTAGCTAGTCATGTGTATTACTCCTCCCATTGGGCTCCATCCAAAGCGTCATATATGAAGCTGGAAATATTGCTCAGGGGTTTTCTTTGGGCCTTTGGTTCTTATTATCATGGCTTTCATAGAGTTTCTTGGGATTTTTTTTTTCTCCCAAAAGAGTCCGGTGGTCTTGGTCTACTTTCCACTTAGAAACAAGGCCTTGCTCTCTGTGCAAAATGGATTATTAGGGCTATTTCAAGAGATAAAGCTTGGAAGATTTTTGTTTGGTACTACATTTCTTTTGACTTTCCTGTCAACAAGCCTATATGGAAGGGGATTGGTTTCCAGAACCTTCTCATCATGCATGAGCTAGTGGCCATTTAGGGCTCATTTGTCATCAAGAGCATCTGGAAAGCCTAGGAGGCTATTAAGCCCTAGCTTTGATCGGCTGGAGATGAATTCCACAATGGCCTCTCCTTGAATCAGTAGAACATTTGGTGGTCTCCGCTATTTGCCACTTAGGGTACTCCCCTCGCCAAGACTCAAGGGGCCAATGCTCTGTATTTTTTTAAACATGGCATCAAAAATCCTAATGACCTCTTTTCAAGGGTCACCATGAGTTTTCAGGACCTAGGAAGATATACAAGTATAATACCGCCTTATCTATTTAGATTGACCGACTTTTGACCTTCTTCTTTATTCCATCCATGTTCACTTAGTTCATAAAGTGGGGATTCAATCTGTTCAACCTTGGTGGCTTGATTGGAAGTTGTATCTTGCCACTCCATTTTCTAATTACAAGCCAAGTTTGGGATATATATGGCTTTCACCTCATCTTTCGATGGTGGATACACTCAACTAAAGATGGCATTTGCAATCTTCTTTTTCTCAATGGAGAAAGCGCTTTGATACCATTTGGAATGTTATAACTGAACCCAAGATTACACATTTTGCTTAGTGCCTTTGCTTCCAAGATCTTTCCCTAGGGCCTCGGCTCAAACACTTTAGGGTTCCTAATCCCAGGTTCCCCTTTTGTGGACAACCAAAGTCTTTCTTGCATATTTTCTAGTTTTGTAAGTGTGCTCAAAATTATTGGCACTGGATTCATGATTTTTTTTAAGCCATAGTTTTTTTCTTGGCACATTATCTTACTAGGTGACTCTCCCAAATTTCCTTAGAAGTTTGCCCAGATTTGGCATACCTTCAGGATGGAAATTCTATTTTCTTTGTGGAAAGATAGGAATGTTGTTCTTTTCACACACAATTTTTTGGATGTTAACATTGCTATGTACACTAAGGCATGCATTTTTAATAATGTAATTATGCAAATTTAGGTGCAATCTAACAAAGTTGCCCTTGAGGTAGCTCACCTTCAAGAGTTGCTAAACCATTGGAACAATGTTCCTTGCACTATTTCCAAAGTTCATCCCGATGCCTTGGTAGATACCTCAATGCCTCATGGCTGCCATCTTCAGTGCCATTCCTTAGGCCTCCACTCACACACCCCATGCTCCTAGGCTTCCCACCACCACTATCCTAGTGGTGGTGATGATGGATGGAGGCACCGTTCAACTTCTCCACCCCATGGTGGTTCTGGTTGGTCCCTGACTCCTCCTCCTAGTACTCAACAGGTGCATTCTAGGAAGTGGCCTCACCTGGACTTGGTGACCTCTCCTCCACGACAATGGGTTAAAGATGCAGAGGCTACCACTGTTACTACTACTACTGATGATGGCTGGACTATTCCCAACTTGCCCCTAATCCCAAAGATGATTGGGGTTTTCATTGCAGATGATCCACCACCCTCAGTTGGCACTGTTTTGGTAGCTTGAGGTTGCCTTATATGTTTTTTTTTTTTTTTTTTTAATGAATATTTTCTATTTCTGGTTGTGGCCGTGTTTCTAGTCTGGCTTTGGCCATGTGAACTCATTCACGGGGTGATCTTGTATCCCCCAATCCTTTTTTTTGTGGATTGTAATGTAAGTATATTTTTTTAATAGAAAAGGACTATTCATCCAAAACGAAAAAAATTGCTTATGACATTTGGTGACAACAATTTGCCAAAAAGGAACATGACATATGTAAATGCTAAAGATGTTGAAGATGTCCTTAAGAAAGTTTCAAAATTATTTCCTTGTGTCTATGAGGAAGATGTCATTTAAAAAGATTGCCAAGTTTAATAGTAAAGAAGCTTCTATGTCATAAAAGTTTTTAAAAAAAGTGGATTATACTTTCATCATGTTGGCTTAATTAATTCTTGATCTTTTAGTCTAGGAGACTTTTATGAGAAGAAATTAATGCACCTTATGAAGTGTGCCCCTTTTTCTTGGAGGAATATATCTTTGAGTTCTAGTGTCACTCTTATCTTTGTCACATATAGATATTCCATGACTGTTGACAGCCAACTCATGTTTATCTATTTTTAAAAACAATTGTCAAATATTACTCCTTTTTGATAAATGTCTAAAAGTACAATCTTTTGTTTGAACAATTATTAAAAAGACACACCAAATCAAGTACAAACAATATAATAGATACCTTGCATATCAATGCTAGTATATTATTGTTCAATTACCTCATAGTTCCAAGGATTAATTCCTTACACATTTTAGTATGATATTGTCATGATTGTCAATCATTGGATTATTAACTTTCTCCTTCAAAATATTTATCCCTTCTTGTTCATCTGTGAACCTGGCTCTTGGCTCTTGTTGATAGATGAACATATAATAACTATTGTAAAAGAGAAACTTAATGATCCATTGAGTAAAAATCATGATAGTGTAATGAATGAAAAGGTGTATGAAAGTGAACCTTGGGAACTCTTAGATTTTGAAAATAATAGTACAATAAGATATATATGCAAGGTATCTAATATATATTCTGTATTTGATTTTTTGTATCTTTTCAATGTATAGAGAAAATGCAAAAGATAAAATTTGTACAAATAGAGAAACATGAGCTGGTGGTCACTAGAGGACAAGCTACATGTAGCATATAAAAGTATCACATTAGAAGTAAAAAATACATTCACCTTAAAATAAGAAAGAACAAAGTGTCTATTATATTTTTTGTATTTAATTATTTTTGTCTTTTTAATGGCAATGTACAGAGAAAAGGCAAAAGATACAATTTGCATGAATAGAGAAACATGAGTTGGTGGTTAGTGGAGGACAAGTTACATGCATCATAGATAAGTATCACATTAGAAGAAAAAAATACATTCACCTTAAAACATGAAAGAACAAAATGGTGGTTGTACTATTATAGTCTTAAGACAAATGCCACCGATATTCTTAAGATAAGTCAATTGAAATGCTTTAACTTCAAAACCCTTTATTATTTACCTTAACTTCAACTTTGACATCTCTTATGAAAGTTTCATTTAACTTCTAATACTGAGAATTAATTGATCCTACTTGATAAGATTAAACCCTATTGTTCCTTCTTAAAACTATATTTGTTATTCAACAAGTAGTCTAGACAAGAATACTCACATATCCATAATCCAATTTTTTGTTATTCAACAAGTAGTCCAGACAAGAATACTCACATATCCATGAAGTAGTTTTTATGGAATGCTATGTGAGGATATTTAAAACAAGAGCTGGCATAGTTCCTATAATCTTTGACAAGATAATTTTTTTAGTTCCTATCATCTTTGACAAGACAACTTTTTTAGATGTTCGATTAAGATATTTGTAAAAATATAAAATTAATTGTTAGAAACTTTAATACTGAGAATAGGGTTGAGGTGTCTACCCATTTCTGACTTTCAAAAGGGAAGGCTTTAAATGGGATCCATATAGATGAGGGGAAATCCATCCAATGCATTGTACATCACAATGCTAAATCTAAATACTTCCACTGACACCACCGGAAGGATTGCGTTCAGACTGGGTGCCTCAAATTGAGAACTTTTCTAACTACTTGTATATAGATACTACACAAATCTAGGTTTAGTAGAGAAACACCAATGATAACAATATTATAATGAATATAAGGAGGAAATTACTAATGTGAATGTAAATGTATTAAATGGATTAACTATAGTTGCCAGGAGCAAGGCTGGGCTTATCAGAAGGAAGCAAGTTAGAAAATATCAATCAAGATTTCTAGAAGCTAAATAAGAGTTGTGGTTTCTATCAAGGTAATATGCTTGTTCTTTATATGTGTATTGGGAAATGTGTCATTTCTATCAAGAAAATTTGGTTTGTTCATATTTGATTGTGAAACATATCATTTTAATGTGAATGTATAGAGAAAAGATCTAGAACCTCTAAATGTTGAAAAATAGAGAATATAACATAGCAGAATACTTAGGAAGTGAGCACTGATACCTCAACCATTCTATTTATAACTGAATTAGTAATAGATGTATAGAGCATTCTAGAGAAAAATTTGGTTTGTATTAATGGTTGTAGTTGAGAAAAATGGTTGTAGTCAGTAGTGGACAGCTGCACATTTTTACATGTGTTTCTAGAGGCTTCTCTAGTCTGTGCCAATCAAGTCGGTGAGTAATTAATTTACTTTAAAATCCCCCCTAAATTAATTACAATAGCTATACTAAATATATACTATCTAAATATCTCCTCATAATCTACATATGTTGGGGCCCGACCTAAAGCCTTGTTAGGTACCTATTTATAATCAATTATCTCCTAAATACAATGGTTGGAATTCACAAGAATCCCCCCTAAATGACAACCATGAGACAATTATGTCACTACTCTTAAGCCCAAAAGATGTCAAATAGATACAAACTTGGCTTCAGTTAAGGCCTTGGTGAATTAATCAGCAATCTGGTCCTCTGTCTTGCAATATTGAAGATGAATCACCTATTGTTGGATGAGATGCCTGATATAATGCTGATAGACTTCGATATATTTGTTTCAAGCATGGAACATTGGATTCTTAGACAATGAGATGGCACTTTGATTGTCACAATGAAGTAGAGAAGGTCGTGCATGACGTTTCTTAAGGACTGATAGGATAGCTCGTAGCCAAGTGATTTCTTTTGCTGCTTCATTTGTCACAGTATATTTAGCTTCTGTAGTGGATAGAGAAATGGTAGATTGCTTTTTCCTGCACCAAGAAATGGGACCTGCACCAAGATAGACAACATAACCTATAGTGGACTTACGATCATCTGTGCATCCTGCCCAATTAGAATCTAAATAGCCAATAAGGGAAATCTCTGCATGAGATGAATAATAGATGCCCATTGTTAAAGTCCCTTTCACATATCTTAGTATTCTTTTAGCTGCTATCCAATGTGGGACTTTAGTGAACTCAAAAATTTGAAACCACACTAACTACAAAAGAAATATCAGGACGAGAGTGTGTCAAATATACAAGACTACCAATCAATTGCCTCTATAAGGTAGGATTAACATCTTCACCTTCCATGTCTTTGCTTAACTTTAATCCTTGAGTAATTGGAATAGACACACTTTTACAATCTATCATCTGAAACCTCTTCAATAAGTCTAGGGCATACTTAGTATGAGTAAGATAAAAACCATCATCCTTTTGTATACCAATAAAATAGTGTAGAAAACCAAGATCTTTCATCTCAAATGTATCTTGCAAGCTTAACTTTATGCTACTAATTTTATCCATGCTATGTCTTGTGATAATAAGATCATTGACATAAAGCACAATGATAATGATATCACCACCATCAAATTCCTTCACATACAAATTTGGATCATGAGGACTATTATGGAAGCCTTGAATTTAAAATATTCATCAATTTTAGCATACCAAACCCTTGGAGCCTGTTTGAGATCATATAAAGACTTCCTTAATTTGCAAACCAAATGTTCTTTCCCTTGAATTTCAAATCCTCTTGGCTGAGTCATATAAATCTATTCATGAATTTCACCATTCAAAAATGTATTTTTAACATCCATTTGGTGTAGAGGCCACTTAAAATGAGCTACTAATGGTATAATAGCTCTAATAGTACTAATCTTTGCTACTGGGGCAAAAGTTTCTATGTAATCAATCCCTTCTTTTTGTGAATACCCTTTGGCCACTAGTCTTGCCTTATGTTTTTCAATACTCCCATCTGACTTGAACTTGGTCTTATAAACCCACTTATTGTTAACCACAGTCTTACCTTTTAGCAACTCTACCAATTCCCAAGTGTTGTTCATTATCAAAGAATCATACTCATTTTTCATAGCTTCTTCCCATTCATGCTTTCCTTTGGCCTCTTCATATGTTTTAGGATCATTAGTCTTCATTATGGTGGTCATTAAAGCATAATTAATTTGATGAGTCCTTTGATAAATTTCTTTAATACTCTTGGTCTTTGGAGGAGGACTAGATTCTTCGTCCATGTCAAAGGGTTCCTTAGAACTTTCACTAGTTTCAAAATCATTAGGTTCCTCATGATTCTCAATGGCCACATTTGGAATAGGAGCGGATATTGGCATATCATCAAACCCCTCATTAAACTTGAGATCCCTACTTGTAAACACATCTTCCACACTAGGATCATGCAACCTATATCCTTTCCTTTGGTCATCATACCCCACAAAGATTCACTTAATGCTTTTCTTATCAAATTTCTTTTCTCTAATATCATGTGGTACATGGGCATAGGCTTCACATCCAAACACTCTAAAATACTTAACATTAGGTTTTCTTCCACTCCAAGCTTCTTCAGGAGTAATCTTTTGCAAAACATCTATGGGAGATCTATTCAAAACATGAGATGCAATATTAATAGCTTCAGCCCAGAGAAACAAAGGAAAATTCTTAGATTGTAGCATACAACGTGCCATTTCCAGTAAAGTCCCATTCTTCCTTTCAAAAAATACCATTTTGTTGAGGAGTGTATCTAATAGTCATCTCTCTTTTGATCCCATGATGCTCACAAAATGATTTGAACCTTTAGTTCTAATTCTCTTGATCTTATTTCCACTTTCATTTTCTACGAGAGCTTGAAACATTTCAAATTTTTTAAACACTTCATCCTTTTGTTTCAAGAAATAAACCCAAACTTTCCTTGAAAAATCATCAATAAATGTCAAGATATACCTAGCTCCTCCCTTTGATTTTGGATTCATAGGACCACACAAATCACTATGGATAAATTCTATACTTTTCTTTTCTCTCCATGTAGACCTCTCAAAAGGGTCTCTATGTTGTTTACCAATCATGCATCCTTCACACACATTTGTATTTAATTTTATCCAAGGTAATCCATTAACTATATTCATCTTTGAAAGCATAGCCAAACTTTGATAATTTAAATGACCATATCTTTGACGCCATAACTCACTTAAGAGACTAGCTTGAAATTTATATAGTCCATCATTCTCAACTCCTCTAGCCACTATTTTATATCCATCATTAATATTCTTGATTAAACACTTATCTGAATAAAACTCCACGTTATATCCATGTTGAGTTATTTCACTCACTGATAGAATATTTTTGGCCAACCTAGGTACAAAATTCACATTAGTTATTTCCAAATTTTTACATCATTATGTTTCATTTAAATTGTACCTATTCCTTCTATGTCATGTGAACCATCATCACCAAGAAATACTTTTGCACCTCTTGTTGCTTCTAAAGAGCTAAAGATATTTTTGTTGTGAGTCAGATGTTGGCTAGCTCTTGAATCAATATACCATGCGTTACTTAAATCACCTTGAGTAGCCAAAGATTATATGATGATCACCCTCTTCTTGAACAAAATTTGATTTTCTTCTTTGATTAAATCTATTTTGCCATTTCTTAAAACATTGATCACTTCTATGTCCTTCTTTCCACACTTGAAACATTTGATAGTATTTGTTCCTTTGAGATTATTATTGTAATTTCTCCCTTCATTTTGTGGCCTTTGATAATTTTGCCTATTTTGATTATCTCTTTGTTAAGACCATTGTCTTTTATTATTTCTATATTGATTCCCTTGACCAGGTCTTTGATTTTGATATGTTCTTTCTTGATTATAATTCTTTTATTTCCCTCTAGTTACAAATGCTTGACTCTTGCTAGACTCACTTGTAAACTTGTGAAGCGTTTCTTCTTATTTAACAAAGCACCATACATTTCTTCCAGGTTTATATTTTCAAATTTGTCAGTTAATTCTAAAGTATGAATCAAATTATTATACTCCTTTGGAAGACTTTCTATTAAAAATTCTATGATTTCATCATCTTCATACTCAACCTTCATCATGGCAAGCTGATTTCTTAAGTTATTCAATTTAGCAATATTATCATTCATGCTATCTCCTACTTTCATTTTCAAATGAGTTAATTGCCTCTTAATATCCATTACTTTTAACTTACTTGTTCTTTCATACATTGTTTGTAAATTTTCCCATATTGCCTTTGTTGTTGTTAAACCTTGAACATGAGGCCTAATCCTTGGACTAATTTTCCACAAAAGTGTAGCGCGTGCATTCATATCCTTTTTATTCCATTTCTTAAGTTCATCTTGATCCTTTGGTTCTTCTTCTGTGACTACTTCCCATAAGTCTTTCATTTCTAAAACTAACTCCATCTCACATTTCCAATTAGCATAATTTGAACCATCCAATTTTTCACTAACCACAAGATTAGACATCTCACCAGCCATAATTAAATTTCTAATCAATTACCAACACACATGCACACAATCACATAAGCATCAAGCATCTAACAAAGACCACACCTTATATTGGCCTTCTTAAGAACCTATCAAAACAAAGACTTCAAAAATTACCACTTTCAACTTCCCACACAAATCTTTCAAAGTGCTATTAGAAGAATAATAACTTTGACGTACACTCAATTCTCACAATCTTGCATAAGAAATCCATCTTCACAAATTTGAAATAAGTAAATGATCATTAACAACTTTAGATTAGAAAGACATTCGGTAGTTCATTTCTTATTTCAGTGGCACAATAGAATAGAGAAAGCTGAATATTAAAACAATAAGCATTACTACCCTACACAACACTATACTCTTTTATCCTTCAATACGTACCTCTTAGAAACTCAATTGTGATCTTTGACCAATAATAATTTCTGCTCCTCTAGGAATGGCTGCAACAGATCTTGCTTTCTTCAGCACTTTATCTTTCTTCTCTAAGATGATGCCAACTGCAACAATTCAAAGAAAAACTCAACTCCAACAGTAGCTTGTAGATTTATAACAGCAATCTCCTTCAATTCACAAAACAAAAAAAAAACATTGACCAATCCTTAGTCATGGCTCTGATACCATGAAAAATAGAGAGAATATAACATAGTAGAATACTCAAGAAGTGAGCATTGATATCCCAATCTCAACCATTCTATTTATAACTGAAATAGTAATAAATGTATAGAGCATTCTAGAGAAAAATTTGGTTGTAGGTGAGAAAAATGGCTGTATCCAGTAGTGGACGACTGCACATTTTTACATGTGTTTCTAGAGGCTTCTCTATTTTGTGCTAATCAAGTTGATGGGTAATTGATTTACTTTAAAAAATGTGACACCTTCACCTTAAAAATTAAAAAACCTTCTAGTTGCAAGATTATAATTTTAAGACAAATGCTAGTGATGCTCTTAAGACCAGTCAATTGAAACAATTTAACTTCAAAACCCTTTATTATCTACTTTAACTTTGATTTTTCTTATGAAATTTTCTATTGACTTCCAACGCAAAGAATTAATCAAGCATAACTTATGAGATTAAACCCTATTGTTCCTTCTCAAGAGAAGAAGAGTTACATATCCACAAAGAAGTCTTTCTGGATAATGGGACCATAATGAAGAATGTTTATTTAGGAATGAAAAGTTATTTAGATTTCTAGTTGGCCATTTAAGAAAAGAAACTAACATACTATTAAATAAAGATGGTTTCATAGATATGTTAGAATTCTTGTTTAGACTACTTGCCAAAGATAGTTAGGTATTGAAGGTTAGAGGAAAAAAATTTGCAATGTATTGCATTAGAGGATCGAAAATAGCTACATGCAAAAATTTTACAAAAATTTATTAGCAAACATGAAAGTCAACTTTGGCAAGCAAAGGGTATGGTGTGTAAGACAAGGAGATTTTGGAGGATGAAAATTATGCCAGCTATGAGATTGAGAAGGACTACACTAAAGAAGCTAAGGAGTTGTCTCCTAGGTCTCAGGAGAATGCAAATTGTAGTCAACACACCAATTTGTAAGCCATGGTAGTGAAAGCCCTAAAGATATTAGTGACAATATGGTGAATTGTAATACTAAAATTGAATAGGCCACTGTCAAAGCCCAGAGTCATTGGACCAGTCCAATACTAGAAATAAGGACAAGCAAATGGGTAACTTGAAGATTCTTGATATTTCTCAAGCCAGGTATTCTACTTCCCTTCAGTTTGACAACTTGCTTGTCAATGAAATTCAATGGATTAAAAAGATGCTAGAAAGGATACTGGTGATACTGAATTGAGTAGATTGCTTAAGGAAATGGAGAAAGTTATTAAGAATGTGACTGAATGGAGAAAACAAATGAAACTATGTTGGTTACCATTTTTCTCCATAATCACTAGAAACTAAAGGGTCCAAGATAAACCATAAAATGCTTTATGAAATGTGACAAAAATAGAAGCTCATTAATCTAGACAAAGATGAGGTAGACACTAATGAAATCATGGGTCCTAGGAAGAGAATGAAGGGCAATATGAGAAAGAAGATGGAGGACACTAAAGTGGAAGAGCCTAAAGAGGACTCCATCTTTTAAACTCTATAGAAGCTAGAAGAACTAGAAAATCAAACAAAGCATCTTTGCATGGACTTGGTCTAGTTTCCTATTTTTTCTCGTATTAGTCTTTTTGGTTTTCTGTATCTTTGCTAGACTATTTCACTCTAGCCACTTCTGTTGTTGATGCTTCTTAGTTTCTTGCATAAACAAAGAAACATGTGCTAGTGATTAGTCGAGGACAACCCCTGAATGTGGCATAGATAAGTATTGCATTAAAAGGAAAAAACACATTCACCTTAAAAAAGGAAATCAAAACACTAACAAGGTTATAGTCTAAAGACAAAAACTACTAAAAGCTCTTGCATCACTATTCCACAAAGGGTACTTCATGGATATGTGAGAATTATTGTTTAGACTACTTGCTAAATGTAGTTAGGTATTTAAGGCTCGAGAATTTTTTTTGCAAAGTATTGTGTACATTAAATAGCCAAAATAGGTATGTAGAAATGACTGAAAGTAAAATTCTAGGCAACCATGAAAGTCCACTTTGGGATTGCCTCCAGTTGTTGGAAGGTAGAAGATGGATGATATTTTAGAGGTGTTTATGTTTTATTAATGAATATAGAAAGGTATTGACCTCATTCTCAAGTTATTCAAAACCTATATGGTGGAAGATATTGTAAAAGAAAATGATAAAAAATGAGTAAATGCAAGTGAAAAGTATCAATTTATGAAGAGTGGTTCCCAATAACATTATAAATATTTTCAAATTTTCATGGATAAACTAATAAACCTATCACATTTTTTGAAAACATTTTATAAAAAGGAACATGACATAGGTAAATGTTGAAAATGTTCTTTAGAAGATTGAAAAACTATTTTATGTCTATAAGGAGGATGTCAGTGATAAGATTGTAAAGATTTATAGTAAAGAAGCTTCTATGTCATAACATTTTAAATTTTGATTATATTTTCATCATGTTGGCATAATTAATTCCTAGTGTTACAAATGTAGGAAAATTTCATGAGAGAAGCCAAAGTTAATGTAGTTTGTTAAGTGTTTTTAGGTTTTAGTGTTTTAATCTTCCTACCCTGTGTATCAGTGGTTTTCTTGTTTATCACTAACTTTTGTCTGAAGATTGTACTCTTCCATTCAACAATCTATTTATGCCCTTTTTTCTTGAAGGTGAATATATTTTTTGTTCCAATGTCACTCTTATCTTTATCATAGATAGAAATTTCATGACTACTCTTGCACTAACAGGGTATATATGTCTTTTGTTTCTATAATTACATAAAGAGACACATTAAATCAAATATAAACCATGTCTCAAACTCCTTGCATGTCAACGTTAGTATATTATTGTTCAATTAACTAAGAGTTCCCAAGGATCAATTTCATACACATTTTCATATGATATTGTCATGATTATCAATATTGCATTATTAACTTTCAACCTCAAAATGTTTATTACCTATCCATCTATGAACCTGAGTCTTCTTGTTGACATAGGAACAAATAATAAATGTTTTAAGGGAGAATGTGAATAGTCCAGTGAGTGACAATCATAATAGTATGATCAATGAAAATGTTTATGAAAGTGAACCTAGAGAACTCTTAGATAATTCAAAAAATAAAATAGTAGGATTCATATACAAGGTCTATAATATATTTTTTGTATTTTTATTTGTCTATCTTTTTAATATGAATGTATGGATAAAGGACCTAGAACCCTTGAAAGAGATAGAGATAAGTATAGCACTAGAAGGAAAAAATACGTTCACCTTTATATAAAAAAAAACAACCTAGTTGAGGGATTATAATTTTAAGACAAATGTTAGCAATGCTCTTGAGACAAGTGATGCTCTTCGAAGTCACACTTCTCTAGTTTTAATTTTTTTTACCAATGCTACTTCTTTTTGTTATTTATGTAAATGTACAATAATCATATTAAATAGAAACTAAACCAAATACAAACAATATCTTAAACACCTTTCATATCAATGCTAGTATATTATTGTTCAATTATCAGTCACTAGATTATTAATTTTCTCCCTCAATATATTTATCACCTATTCATCTGTGAACTTGGCTATTGTTTACAGATGATGAAATAAATATTTTAAGGAAAAAATTTAATAATCTAGTGAGTAGCAATCATAATAGTATGATCATGAAAAATGTATATGAAAGTGAATCTTGAAATTTTTTAGATAATTCAAACAATAATATAGTAATAATATAATAAGATTGATCTAGATACATATTTGGAAGAAGTATGCAAAAAAAATGCAAAAGATTAAATTTGCATAAATAGAGAAACATGTGCTGGGGATCAGTCTCCAAGACAAGCCCTGAACGTGGCAGAGATAAGTATCACAGTATAAGGAAAAAATAGATGGCATAGATTTTAAGACAAATGCAAGTGATGTTCTTAGCATAAGTCAATTAAAACACTAAGAATTCATAGTTGTAGAAACCATGTGTCTACGAGCACTATGTATATAAGGAAGATGTCAGTAATAAGATTGTAAAGATTTATAGTAAAGAAGCTTCTATGTCATAACATTTTAAATTTTGATTATATTTTCATCATGTTGGTGTAATTAATTCCTAGTGTTACAAATGTAGGAAAATTTCATGGGAGAAGCCAAAGTTAATGTAGTTTGTGAAGTGTTTTTAGGTTTTAGTGTTTCAATCTTCTTACCTTGTGTATCAGTGGTTTTCTTGTTTATCACTAACTTTTGTCTGAAGATTGTACTCTTCCATTCAACAATCTATTTATGCCCTTTTTTCTTGAAGGTGAATATATTTTATGTTGCAATGTCACTCTTATCTTTATCATAGATAGAAATTCCATGACTACTCTTGCACTAACAGGGTATATATGTCTTTTGTTTGTATAATTACATAAAGAGACACATTAAATCAAATACAAACCATGTCTCAAACTCCTTGCATGTCAACATTAGTATATTATTGTTCAATTACCTAAGAGTTCCCAAGAATCAATTTCATACACATTTTCATATGATATTGTCATGATTATCAATATTGCATTATTAACTTTCAACCTCAAAATGTTTATTACCTGTCCATCTATGAACCCAAGCCCTCTTATAGACAGGAACAAATAATAAACGTAATAAGGGAGAAAGTGAATAGTCTAGTGAGTGACAATCATAATAGTATGATCGATGAAAATGTGTATGAAAGTGAACATTGGGAACTCTTAGATAATTTAAACAATAAAATAGTATGATTTATATGAAATGTAATGAATAATAAAATAGAGCATAAAAATATTCAATACAATAACATGCAAACTTCCCAAAATAGAAAAGTATTAATGTTGTTGTTGTTGAGGGTATGTGGTTTCTCACAAATAATGTAGCATAACAAAAGACTAAAGGTTGCTTATGGAAATGAAGAGTGTGCCTAACTTATGCTAAAACACTATGTTGATGAGAATCTTAAGTGCCTATAAAACTTTAGTATTACTACAAAGATCTCATTAACTAGAACATTCTACTCATCAAACTAAATTCAGTGTTAAGTTTACTTCAAAAACATGGAAATTAAATTAAAACCACTAACCTTCTTTCGATCCACAATTGCATTCTTCCCGTCAATGTCTGCTACTTCTTGAACATTGTAGGCATAGAAAGAAAGCTACATATAAAATCCATAAACTCTTTTCTGAGTGACTCGTGTAATTTGATGGCGTCAAAGGTTTTCTCTACTAGTTTAAATGAATAAAGAAATAAGACTGTCAAAAGTTCCCGTGACCTAAATAAATGTGCAAAGGGTTTCAACTTATTCCCATCGCCTAAATAAATTTGCACTAATGAGATCTTAGACACCCTCTCACCAATACACCAGCTGCTATTCTCACCAGCCAAAATGCCCCAACATAGTGATTTTGAAATTAAATGTGAGTACCAAGACTATTTATAAAATCAAATAATAAATAAAACTATTTGTATCTATATAAAACACCACAAGATGAACAATGATATTACAAAAAAGGATGCCAAGAGACTCCACCTTTGTTGTTTGAGACTTCTTGGATGATTTTGTAATGAAGGGGTAAAATATGTAATTTATACACTTCACATTCATTTCATCAATGATAGCAATTAAGAGGAAAAATCAACAATCCAAAATTTTAGACGGATTAAGAGGCAAAATCAGCCATCCAAAATATTAGATGGATTAAGAGGCAAAATAAATGATTGAGAAATGTCAAATCAACCATTGAAAAATGTCATGTAAGGTTATGACATATATTGCATATATATTGCAAAGAAAGAAGGATAAGGGGAACCATAAATGCATATGATTACAAATTATTTGATTCTATTTAACCTTTTAGGAATGATGAATTGTATATGCATGGAGATAAGATAACTAAAGTTAGGAGAAATAGTAAAATTAATTAATTTTTATTAATTATTAAAGGATAATTAGTTTGGTAAAATAATTTAAAAATATATAACTAATAATAGAAAAATTACATTTGAGGATGATATAGTAGAAATGCATTAGTTTATTTTAGATATCTAGATTTTATGAAAATATTTAAATACCGCTATTTTAAAGAAAAAGAGTGTTCACAATATGCCTACTAAAATAGTTTTGACGATAGGGCTTGTTGAATATAGACATATGGTTATCAAACTTTAGAAGAAGATAGATCATCAACTCTCTGCTAAGTCATCCAAGTGTGCTTTTGGTCTTAAGGAGGTGGAGTATTTTGGAAACATAGTTTCACATGAAGGATTAAAGGTGGAACCTAACAAAATTAAGGCTATCATGGAATTACCTATTCCAAAAATCATTAAGAAGCCAATGGGTTTCTTGGGATTGATAGGGTACTATAGAAGATTTGTGAAGAATTATGGTCGTATAGAAACACCCCTTACCTCTCTATTTAAGAAGGATTCTTTTCTTTGGAATGAATATGCTAATGTAGTATCTAAGCAATTGAAGAAGGCTATGTGTACAACTCTAGTGTTTTCCACTCTCAACTTCACCAAGGAATACATTGTGGAATGTGATGCTTCTAGAAATGGGATAGGAGCAATTCTCATGCATGAAGATCGGCCAATTACTTTTGAGAGTTGCCAATTAAAAGGTAAAACTCAACTTAAACCTATTTATGAGAAGGAAATGCTATCAATCCTTTGTGCAGTTAAAAAATGGAGGCCTTATTTAATGGGTTGACACATCAAGGTTAAGACAAATCATGATAGCCTAAAATAATTTTTGGAACAAAGACTATCTTCAGAAGAGAAACAAAAATAGGTCACTAAGATGTTGGGATATGACTTTGAAATTGTACATAAGAAAGGGAAGGAAAATATTGTGTTCGATGCACTTTCCAAGAAGGATGAAAAAGATGAAGCCTTATTGTGTGCCCTTTCAATATTACAAGAAATTCAGGTGGTAGAAGCCAAAGAAGAGTGGAAAAATGATGTTGCAACAAGTAATCTCATACAACAAATAATAAAGTGATCCTAGTAGTTCAGATAGGTTTTGTTTAAAGAGGGATATTTTTTGGTGTAAAGAATGCTTATATCTCTACAAGAATTCCACTCTTAAACACAAGATTCTCAAAGAACTACATGAGTCCCCAATTGATGGTCATTGAGGATTTTTGAAGACATATCATCGAGTTAAGCAAGATGTTTTTTGGGAAGGGCTAAAAGATGATGTTCAAAAGTTTGTGGTTGAATGTTTGGTTTGTTAAAGAAATAAGGGGGGAACAAATAAGACACTAGGTCTCTTGCAACCTTTATCTATTCCTAAGTAGTGTTGGGAAGAGGTATCCATGGACTTCATCACAGGGCTTCCCAAATCTAAAGGTCATAATGTCATTACGGTAGTAGTTGATCACCTCACTAAATATGCACATTTCATTGTATTATCACATCCTTTTACAACAAATATAGTGGAAAAAATTTTCTTGGAGAATATCCAAAAGCTACATGGTACACCTAAGGTTATTCTTAGTGATCGTGATCCTCTATTTACTAGTCACTTTTGGAAAGATTATTTGTTGTGTTTGGGTACTCAATTGGCTCATAGTTCTTCATATCATCCTTAATCAAATTGGCAAACTGAGGTTGTTAATAAATGTTTGGAAGGATATCTATGTTGTTTCCCTTCAGAAAAACAATCTCAATGGGTAGATTGGTTACCTCTAGCACAATGGTGGTATAATACTTCTTTTCATAGCTCATAAAAAATGTCTACATTTTTGACACTTTATGGATATCATCCTCCTTCAATCACATCATCATTAAAGCTATCACTAGGAGTTTAGATAGTTGAGGACCACTTGCTTCATCAACAACAGGTACTTTCAAGATGCAAGAAGAATTTAGCTATGACACAAAATCAAATGAAACAAAAAGTGGACTTACATCGTAGTAAACTAAATTTTATTGTGGACTGGGCCTTCTTGTGAATGCAACCTTATAAAAAAATCTCAATGAAGCAATAAAAAATGAATAATAAGTTGTCTCTAAGATATTATGGACCATACCTAATCATGCAAAAGATTGGTAGTGTTGCTTACAAGCTTTAGTTGCCACCAACAACAAAGATACATTCATTTTTTCATGCCTCTTGTTTGGAGAAGGTAATTGGCGTAGATAAGGTTATGAATAACCAAATTGTTGCTATCTTAATCCTTAATTAATTCATGTTATAATTATTATATTATTATTTAGGTAGGTAGGTCAGCCTAGGTGTTATGTAGACTTGTGTTTATTCAACCAAAGAATAATTAGGTATATATAGGAGGTTGTGAGTCTTATTTCAAGATAATTTGTTAAATATGTTCTCATTGGACATATTTGGAGCTCGCCCCCTCAAAGTGGCATATTGCTCTTAGTTATTATCAAGTATACATATAATATTTCATATTATTTCTTCTATTGTGCAAGTTATTTAGTTACAAAGGGCTTAGAGGTTGTTAAAGAACTAATTGGCTTCTTCATTGGCAGACTACAATTCATATAGGGGAAGATAAAAGTTTTATCTTATGGAATTCATCCTTTCATACCACCAATTTAGGATGCCACTAATACAGTGAGGGATTGGCAGGAATGGTCTTATGATTTTTCTGTCATTTTGACTCAAGAGGCCACTATGGCAATTTTTGAAGATAGCTTTGATACCCCTTATAATAAGTTAATGGACTCCCCATTCAAAATAGAAATTGACTTGAAAATTTTTTCTATTGCGTCTAAAGATATTATGGATGCCATGTGGACTAAAACCACATAGTACCTAGAAGAGGTCAAAACTAAAAAATGGCCCACCAAGTCAGAGATCTATTTGTGGAAAGCGATGTGAGAAATTAAAGCCTTACTAGTGGGAAGTAGTTGAAACATTATTAAGTTTAACAAGAAAAATGAGAGATTAAAAGATAGGATCAGATACACTGATTACTTTATGAGAAGGTTAAAACTCTCATAAATATTCCTATGAAAATTTGAAGCTTTTGAGGTGCAAATGACACAAGAAGACAAAGGGGAGTAAAGTCGAAGTACATGACATAAATTTTCACCTGCTAATTTTTTCAGCTAGTTCCCCTTTTTTATCGAACACTAAGGAATATCTTGTATAAATTTTTTGGCATATCTTGCCACCTTTTGTATCCATTTATGTTTTGATATGTTTCCTCCTCCCATATGTAGCTTGTTGCAATCCTATTTAAGGATTTCTAGGATGAGGAGTTGAGGTTAGAAGTCTGTACATTTTTTAGTTTATGTTATTTTATAGTTCGACCAGGCTTTTTGTGATCATATGAATGTGCTCAAATTTGTGAACTTGATTGAATAATGAATATGAATGATAAATGACCAGTTCTGAGTTTTATTATGATTCTATATCTAGTGTTGTATGTATTTTCAAAGGAAATCAATAGAAGAGAGAATTTTTGCATATTTGTGTATCTAAATTTTTTCTCATTTCTTGCATATCTATGGTTGTGAGATTGAAATGAGCAATGTTCTTTCAGCTTATTACAATTTAGATAGATTATATATCTTTTGTTGATTGCATTTAGTTCAAGGAATTAAGTAATTGCTTTCATTATAGATTGCCAATGTAAGTTGCTCCAGTGTGTTGATGACACAAGTGGAAAGGTAGAGCTTGTAGGGGTCTAGAGGCCACTCTCACTTTAGATAGTCTCAAATAAGTAGATGATGTAGAGTGTGCCACATGGATGTTAGATGTTTGCAATCTTTATTAGTGATCTTGAGGAGATTGAGATCCATGAGGTGAAACTTGATGATCACCCACTCTTGCGTGAGTATATCGATGTGTAATGCCCCGCTCGGAGATCCTTGGAAACAAGGATTCAAATCAAGCCAAGATAAATTTTTTTTTTACAAGTATGAATGCACATGACAACATCATACAGGGATCACAATGATCACAACGGAAGACTTCAACACAATCCCGGCAACCAACGAATCTTCGAACACCACTATCAATAGACACACCCAAACAAAAGCCAACAACCACCACAACAAGATGAGGGCACAATAAATGACCACTCATCAACAAAACACCAAGCTGGGGTAAAATGCAGAATCCCAAAATTTGGCTAAGCCTGAAATCCTAAAGCCCTGAAAATTGGCTAAGTCTGGATTTCTGAAGCCCTGAAATTTCCTAGAATCCATAACTTATCTCTGAGAGGTCTGAAACCTATCTCAAACGATTTTTCGCATATATTAAAATACATCTTAAGTATAAGAACTTATACTTAAGCAATATATTTTAAACCCCAAAGGACTACAACAGAAACCCAAAAATTGAATTTCAAATGAAACCTCTCGAATTCAAAACGCAACAACATAGGCTCGAAGAATGCCCAAAAGGGTATCCAAAACCACTCTCAAAAAGATCCGATCACAAAGAAAAGTGCCCGCTGATGGCACGCGTAGGTTTTTCACAAAAACCGTGCGACACTCTTCCAGTGTCGTACGCCATTTCTCAAGAAGGCATGCGACACTTTTCAGCATCGTACGACATTTCTCAAGAAGGCGTGTGACACTCTTCCAGTGTCGTACGACATTTCTCAAGAAGGCATGCGATACTTTACAGTGTCGTACGACATAGTTTGCATGGGCGTGCGATACTTTTTAAAGTGTCGCACCATGCTGAAAAAATGTCGCCCATAGAAACACGAAAACACTCCCAAAAGAAAAAAGGACCAAAATTAGATCAAAAAACCTCCACACCAGGGAGTACCGGATCCACCAAGGCTCGAGGAATGAACACTCGAGTGCAAGAAAAACAAAAAATGAAGAACATCAACCATCTAAACTACAACAACATAGAACACACTGAATATAAGCATTACAGAGAACAAAAGCAACATTGCAATGTACATAAATACATCTCAAGAACAAAACAACCAAACTAAGTATGTGGTTCCTCCCAACCATCAATATCATCATAAGACCATCGTGGGTCCTAGCCATCCCCCATGCGTAACATCCCAAGCCACTGATCAAATCGTCAGTACTGTCATAATAGGGACGTCACTACTAAAACATGCAACAATATAAGCATAAGGAAATCTAACATGCTAGTGATAACGCATAAGATAATCCTGCAGTAGATAACATCACCTATCACATGCTAAACAACAGTAAGCAACAGATATACTACTAAATCAAATAACATCATCTAAACATATGCTAAACATCATGATAAGGGAATGCGTCAGGTAAACTAACATAATCTAAACATGATATCCAAGCATTCCAATGAAAGCATAAATCACAAGAAAGCATACTCCAGAACTCGAAGTGCTAAGTGAAAACATCCAGCAACGGTCGCACTAGGATAAGAGATCATCTTTGTACACCAGTCCCTAGCAGTGGTGAAGGTAGCTATGCCTCCCAACCACGTGGCACCCGTAGGTCCACACCCGCCGTGCTGATGGAGATAATGATCCAACCACAACCACACATAAAACACAAAATCCAAGGCTAACACTCACGCCAGACAGTATGATGGCTGAACCAAGAACCTAAGACAATGCAAGGAGTACAGGTCCTAGTCAGACACTCAAAAGGCTACTAAGTAGGGGCTGACATCATGGAGAGTCGCTTGGCATCAAAAAGCCCAAGCTCGGATTTGTGTAGCTCAACTCCCTCAACGGAAGGCCAATACACAAAAGTACCATTTTATTATCTTAAGTTTTATTACCAGTCACACATTTTATTTAGTTATCACTTATATAAAACTTCCTCCGCCAACTGGGAAGCAGTCACCAGGTTACAGGATAGAAGCCCCCTCCATATGCTACCCTACCCTACCCATGCTCATCCTATGACAAGTGCCCGTGGACATGCATACTCCCATCCCAACCCCAATGATCATAACTTCCAAAAAATCCACGGAAGATCGGGCCTCGCAAGTCACCCAACAAATGTATGCGCACATACTCGTGTGTGGTGCACCACCATCATGAAGATCATAACACAAGGACAGGAATGAGAACATGATGCAAAGAAAACACCCAACTGAAAGCAACACGGGAAGGATGGATTCTACATGAATCCCAAAGCCAATAAAACCATAAATCATTAAATCACTCAATCAGCCTCAATCCGAGAGTATGGATTCTACACGAATCCCAATGATGCAACAAGACCAAACATCATGAACTCACTCAACTGGCCTCAATCCGAGAGTATGGATTCTACCCGAATCCTAGCGTTCATGAAACAAAAGCAAAGGTCTAAAGGAAACCATAACACCAGGTATAAAATCACTCAACCGAAGACAACGTCGGGAGTACGGATGCGACACGCATCCTAATGCAACATAAAAAGTGCAAAAGTGGTCTAACTAATATCCAAACGAATCATCAAGTTCCACGACCCACATTGTGCCAAGAAAACTTGAGAAAACAGGGTGGCACACAAAACGAGGTAAAAACTCCAAAATTTTGGAAAACTTCAAAATTAAAACCCATTCGGCCTTTGGGTTCAATAACCCCAAAAATCCAAAAATAAATGAAATCGGACACCGTATGCAAAAATGGCCAGCATAACGACGTAAAATCCCAAACCCTCATCTCAAAAAATAGAGAAATGTTCATACCCACCCAATCGGGTAGAACTAGCATACAGAAACGGAGGGGAACACTAGTTCTTAGCCTCCAAAAAAATGGCTACCAAAAACAGAAGCTGAAACAGAGCAGAAACAATAAAACGGGAAAGCCCTACCTCACAGCCAAAAGAGCAAAACGGGAATCTGAACCATAAAATAAATATCCCACAGAAGTAGCTAAAAATTGCGGCAATCTAAGGTTTCCCCGAGCTGGATCCAACGAGCCCAACCTCGCGACGATCCCATGCCCGTAGCTCCCACAACGAATAAAACAGTAAATCCTCATAAAGAGGATTTTGGGTTTTACTCTCCAACTTTCAATTTCAAAAGTGAGAAGTGAGGAATTAAATTCCTTTTTGGATACTTATTCACTTTTTGAGTGAATAATCGATTAGGGCATTTAACCAGCCAATCTAGTTAAACCCTGAATCGACCCAAACGAAAACAGGCTATTCCTATAAATAGGAATTCATCTATGGCAAAGCTGCCAGAAATTAAAATAAATCAATTAAAAAGCCCGAAAACCCAAAAACACATAAATATACTTAACAACTTCACGACAATGCGAACCTCTAAATGCACAGACACACTTACTGGTCTAATCACATAATGCAAATGAGTTCGAATTTAATAATCACCGAAAGGTTTAAATTAAACATTTAATTAAGGATACGTCGACCATACAAAGGCGACATTGGTAAAATATGAATGGCTGAATGACTAACTCCATGTGCCACTGCCAGGGATATAAATCCTGCACACTAAACAACATGATCAAGTGAAATTGCATATAATAACATAGCCGAAGCAATAAATGCATTAAATCACCTAATTTAACCATTTATTTAATTATATTAAAATAATCTATTTACATCACTCACGTTCGCATAAAGCATAACAACGTAGGAATGAAGTAAATAACCATAGCATTAAATCCATCACATAACAAAATCAGAGGTATGTCCAAATACCAGATAACCAGATATCATCATAAAACACACTGTCATCTCAAAATGGCATCATCATGCAATGTGATTAACTGAACAACATAGTAGTCTAAAATCCATGATACTGAAATCAAAGTGTAACATTTGACCCTCGGGTCCTTTCAAATGTAAACATAACATGAGTAACAAATATCTCTCTAATTAAAATAAAACAAGGTAAATGTCCGCAACACATAACCAAAGAATCCAACAAGAATAATCCATTTCTAATCATTAATGCATTTAATAAGGCACTTAAAACACATAAGCGAACACAGTCATAAACATGACTAACCACTGCTACAAGAACCTAGTCTAGTGTAGCATGGTAATAGTACACAGTGCAATCTCTGCACACATCTCAGGGTAATCATAGAATAAGCTCATGATACCACATCGATCCTGGTAACCACTGGCACAAACCTCAATGAACCAAAAATCACATCATAATCTCAAAGATCAGTCAAAAGCATAAACAAAGCAACTGATACAAAAAATATAAATCCAAACACCTCAACGGTGTAGACCACTCAGGGTCACAATCATGATCCCATCACAACAAAAGATCATCAAGGTTGCATCCATTAGGATGACTTACAAAAGTCAAATGGGAGAGGCACTACATGATGTATTTCTTGATGATATACCATGTCTGTTACTACAACACGACATTGATTTTCATATTGATCTCATTCTAGGAGCAGAGCCTATTTCATGAGCTCCTTACCATATGACTACTCAGGAGTTGAGTGAGCTTAGATTATAGTTGGAGGAATTATTGGCCAAGGGTCATATTCATCCTAGTGTATCACCATGGGGTGCACCAGTTATCTTTGCAAAGAAGAAAGATCGATCATTGCATCTATGCATTGACTATTGGTAATTGAATAAGGTGACGATGAAGAACTGGTATCCTTTGCCAATGATTGATGACTTGTTTGATCAGATGAAGAGAGAAACAATGTTCTTGAAGATTTTTCTTAAGATAGAATACCATTAGCTTTGGATTTATGAGGATGAAATTCATTGGAAATTTTTTTGTACATGCTATGGGCATTATGAGTTTATGGTTGTATCCTTTGGTTTAACAAATGAACCATCAATGTTTATGAGTTTGATGAATGGAGTATTTCACATGTACCTTGATTGACATGTTCTTTATTTCTTATGTGACATATTGATCTATTCAATTATTGTTGAGGAGCATGCGGTCCATTTATGCTAGGTGTTAAAGTGTTTATGAGATCATCATTTGTATGGAAACCTTGGTAAATGTAGATTCTTCCAGTTTGAGGTGAAGTATTTGGGGTACACCATCATAGGTGATGGTATTGAAGTGGACCAAGAGAAAATTTGAGCTACCATTGATTTTTTGGGACCCACTAGTATTCCTGAGGTTCATAGTTTCATGGGATTAGTAGGTTACTATCACAGGTTCATGAGATATTTATCACATGTGGCTCATCCCATCACTTCTCTTCAGCAAAAAGGAAGAAGTTTTTTTGGTTAGATTAGTGAGAGTCAATGTTTGAGGATATTAAGGAATGATTGACTAGTGCACTAGTCCTTGTAGTGCATAATCTTATAGGTGATTTTATGGTTTGTACAGATGTGTTGTTGAAGGGCATGGGTGCAATTTTGATATAGGATGGTCATGATCCCACCTTCCACACCTTATTTAGAAGCAAATATAAACAAAACATCCCTTGTAAAATGAGCTAAATACCCTAAAAAAATCACATGGACTTCATAACTTAGTTAACATGAACAGTTCTTTGAACAATGAGAAAATTCTTGTCTTTAAAGTTCTACAACTTTATGGTTGTGTACTATATTTTTCATTAAATCTTGCAAATAGATATATAAATCTAATTGGCATCTAGAATAACTCTATCCTAAACTAGCCTATGAAACTTTTTGTCCTTGAATTAACCATAGAATGAGCTTCTATGTACAAAGTTATAGCTACTTAGATGTATTTGGTCTATTAATTAACTGTAATTTATGATTGATAGAAAAAATATACAGACTATCTTGGATAGTTATTAGTATAAATGAAGTGAATCACAATGTGATAATAAAGATGAATATTCAGATAGTTAGTCCTATAGAAAAATTAGTTTAACCATTACACATTTAACTTAAAATCTATCTAATACCTAAGCTATATAATACCTAAACCAAAACTAGAATGAGTTGAATACCTAATAAACACAAAAAATACCTAATGCAATAGGTAAGGGCATAGACATTGTTGGAAATGAGAATAGAGCAATTGAGAGGGGGAGGGGGTGAATCAGTTACAACAAAAACTTTCCACAGTCCCTAAGATGTTTGAGTATACCTTTGATCTGATTAATAAAATGTTGAAACTTGATAATGCAGCAAATGATAAATATTAAGAACTAATATGATATCATGCACAAAGTAATTTAGCAATTAAGAACACAAGAGACACCAGATTTAATGTGGAAACCCAATATGGGAAAAACCACCAATGTAACTTTTTCACTCTTCTGAAGTGAGCCCTATTAGGAGCCAACCCTATTAAAGGTTAAAACACACTGTTAGGTGTGACTCTGTTATAGGATTTAATCACCCTATTAGGAGTGGCCTTGCTAGAGGTCTTTAGAACAATTCAACTGAACTGTCACCTTGTTAGATGATTTATTGAATGGCTGTTAAACCAACTCTGTTAAGAGATTTTGAATACACTGTTACAATGGTTAGAAAGCAACAATGAAATGACTTGATATAATGTGCAACTTATCTTTGCTCTTTGTAGATCTCTGTTATGCTTGACTGGATCCTTACTGATCAAATACAACTTTGTAGCTCCTTTAACACATTTGATCCTCCATCAGACTTTTCTCAACATTCACCTCTTCATACTATAATTCACATTCATAACTTTTTCATAATCGCACACTTTAATTCATAACTTGAATGACCATATATACCTTTCAGATTATCTTAGTCAGCTCAAATCACTGACTAAAACAAACAATTACAATAGTCGGCTAAAAGTAATTAATTAGCAAATCCCTATACTGGCCAACCTTGCATGGTGAACTTTGTTCAAAAAATAATTCCTATGTTAACCGACTGAGCTTGGTTGATACAACGAACTTCGTGACAAACCATCAATCATCAGGAGAACTCGGTAATTACTGAGTTTCCTGAGATAACCGAGTGAGCTCGGTGGAAACTAACCTTTGGAGACTGAGTGAAGCTCAGTTAACACTAACTTTTCCATAATTCATTTAATGACCAAGTGAGATCGGTGGAAACTAACCTTTGGAGATCGAGTGAAGCTCAGTTAACACTGACTTTTCCATAATTCATTTGATGACCTAGTGAGCTCGGTGGAAACTAACCTTTGGAGACCGAGTGAATCTTGGTTAACACTGGCTTTTCACATTTCCTTCATTGATCGAGTTAGCTCGGTTAACACTTCCTTCCACATTTCTTTTGATGATCGAGTGAGCTCGGTTGGTACTATAAATTGCATTGCAGACTGTCTGAGCTTGGTGAACTTGATACTAATGACTGATATGAATTTTGTGTGACATCAAGGACAACATTATCCAACAAGGCATAGCAAGGTAATGGAAGAGAAATGGCATGGAAAGAACTTCAAGAGAATGGGCATAGAAAATGGTGCACTGATCCAACTTATCTCCACTGGAGTCTTCTCGTCTCTCTGATGGTGTGTCGATTCACAGCTCTCCAATATTGCAATTGATCAAATGCATGATGATTTATGTTGTATTTTACTTTTTTGTGTATATAATCATGTGGGCATCACAATTGTGACACCAATGTCAATATTATGATGGTCTTGCAAAAAGTTGCAAACAAAATGAAAATTATAGACAAATTACACTACCATCACAAATTGTTGTCATAATTTGACCCAATTGTTATAGTGCACTCAATCGAGCACATTTCTAGGAGTACAAATTTGAAAGGAACCCAAATACAAGAAGAATATATATATGGGTAGTTTTGAATCCTTATGGATAATCCAAAATCATGGCCAACATCAGTGCCAAGAAACACCTAAGAAAATTGGGTGACATGCAAATCAAGGTGAAGCAAAAAAATGTCCAAAATTCAGCATTGATGAAAATGAACAGCATTATAACCTTTTTACAATTGGGTATTAAAACCCAAAATATCAAATAAAATTTTAGTTCTATGTCCATACACAAAAATTACCAACAAAATGGTCTGAACACCCAAAAGCCCAAGTCAAGAGGCAATCAGATGATCATATCTGCCCAATTGGGTAGAGCCAAAATATAGGAATGTAGAGGAACATTAATTATTTGCCTCCTAGTAAACTGATATCCACAAAAAACTCTAAAATGGAGATGAAACTTTAAAATGAGTGAGCCCTACCTAATATCCAAAAGGGAAAATACAAGAATGCTCATGATAAAATAATCATTCTACTAAAACTTTTGAAAGTCTTAAAAAATCAATGTCTCCTTGTGCCAAATCCAACAAGATCGACATTACATCAATCCCACACCCACAACACCCATAATGAGAAAAATATAAATTCCTCCTTAAGAGGATTTTGAGATTTTTCTCTCCAAGTCAAATTTTATACGTGAAAATTGAGAAAGAACTCACTTTTTGGGATATATATTCATTTCAAAAGTGAAATATTAAAATAGGAAAATAATTAGCTCACTTAATTGAATCCCTTTTTAACCTAGAAAAAATCAAGAAATTCTAATTGGAATTCAACTATAGCAAAGTTGCTTGTAATTAAAATAATTAAATCAAATAATAAAATTCCATTAAGACATTAAATCACAATATTCCTTAGTAATTTCCATCACAAATATGACATCTAAATGCATAGACAGAATACTAGTCTAGTCATAAATGCAAATAATCTAGCTTTACTAAATCATC
Organism: Cupressus sempervirens; assembly: GCA_028749045.1. Classification (NCBI taxonomy): domain Eukaryota; kingdom Viridiplantae; phylum Streptophyta; class Pinopsida; order Cupressales; family Cupressaceae; genus Cupressus; species Cupressus sempervirens. The sequence goes on from CM053787.1 coordinate 1,052,365,885, forward strand.
ATATGGTTTAATTAAATAATTAAATAAGATACGTTGCCCATACAAGGATGACATTGGCTAGGTATAAAAAATAAAATCACTAACTCCATGTCATTGCCAAAGATATAAATCCTGCACATTAAAACATCATGATCAAATACAATTGCATATAATAATATAGATGAAGTGATAAATGCATTAAAATATGTAATTATTTAATTATTTAATTACATTTAAATAACCTATTTAAATCATTCACTTCATCATAAAGCATCTCAAAGAAAGAATGAAGTAAATATTTGTAGCATTAAATCATATTATCCAGAATCCAATAAGTTCATCATATAATCATAAACATATTATATCTTCGAATACAAAATAACCATATATAATCATCAATAATCATGTCACATCAATAAGCATCATCATGCAAATATGTTCAAACTAAACATAACAGCATCTATCATCTATGATATTGGCAATCAAAATATAAGATCTACCCATTAGGTCATCTCAAATGTCATCCAATATGAGTATCAAAGTACCTCTCAAATAAAAATATAACAAGGTATAGAATGAAAACAAAAGAGGCTCTACATCCTCCCCCACTAGGGATACACTTACTCCTAGATGCTTGCAAAATGATATGGGTGCAGATCTCTAAAATATTTACCATCCTCCCAAGTAGCATAAGTCTCCTTAATTGGGTCCCACTAGACCCTTACCTACTTTATATCCCAACCTATGAGGATTAACCTCCGATACTAAAGGATACAAATGGACTCCAAACATAGTTACCCTTCCTCCATTTGCAAATCATCCCAATCAAATATACGGGTCACATCAAGAATATACTTCCTCAAAACAAAAGCATGGAAAGCATCATGGATAAGCTAGGTGACAATGCTAGTCGATAAGAAATAGGACCAATCCTCTCTAGGATCTCAAATGGTTTCACAAAACATTACACCAAATAAGAGCATTTCCTATAACAAATGGAGCTCTTCCATGGACGTAGTCTCAAAAATACCCTATCACCAATTGAAAAGTGATGATCCAACCTATAGGCATTTGCATACTTCTTTAGCCTATCTTGAGTAGTAACCATATTCTCTCTAATATAAACAACCTAATGCTCCATATCCTAAAACATCTATGGACCCAAAAGTACTCAATCCTCCAAAAAATCCCAACTTTAAGGGGTATGACACGGTCTACCATACAAGGCTTGAAAAGATGACATGACAAGAGAACTATAGTACCCATTGTTAAAAGAAAAATTGACAAGGTACAAGAAATCCTCCCACTTCACCATCTTTTCCATCACATATATGTGAAGCATGTCTTCTAAAACCTAGTTCACTCTCTTGTTTGACCATCGATCTCTAGGTGATATGTCAAACTAAAATTGAGTTGCATGCCCAAAGCATGCTAGACAGATGTCCATAGTGTTGAAGTAAACACTAGACATCTATCCAAAATAGTCTGTTGAGGGATTCCATGCAATTGAACAACATCCTCCAAGAAAACATGTGCAAAAAATGTTCTACCTTGGGAAAGTTTTCCACTATCACCATGATACAATCCTTACATCATGATGACATAGGTGACCCTATGATAAAATCAATGGATATGGTACTACACTTGCAATATAGAATGGTATGCAACTTCAAAAGACCCATTGGATGCTGATGCTCCACCTTCACTCTCTGGCACTTAAGACATTGAGCAACAAAATTAGCAACATTGCACCTCATCCCTACCCAAAAGTAAAACTATCTAAGTTTAGCATGCATCTTCTTGAAACCAGGGTGTTCAAAATACAGTGCATAGTGTGATTTTGAAAAAACAAAGGTACAAAGATCAACTAGACACTAGCACATAAATGCAACCCAAGTGCTGCAACAATCCATCAGACTCTAGTGAATAAACTAGAAACCTACCATTAAGGATATGTCTAGACTCAATATCTGCCCTCACCTCTTCATACCATGTGTCACTAGGAAATACCTCTAATATATGGCTTTGCAAATCCACTCCCAATGATAAAATTGTTATCTCATGCCATCTCATACTTAAGGCATCTATGATGACATTCTCTTTCCCTTTAATGTAATAAACATCAAAATTATACTCTCGCAAAAGCTCCATCTAGTGACCTTTTTGTGCATTTAGGTTTGGCTACTTAAAGATATATTGCAAGGTATGATGATTGCTATGTAGCTCAAAGTTGTGTCCGAAAAAGAAATGTTTCCATCACACAAGCCAATGCACAATTGTCACAATCTCCAAATCATAAGTAAGGTAGTTAATCTCATGGTCATTGAGTTCTATAGACTTGTATGCAATCACATGACCATCCTACATCAAAATTGCACCCATGCCCTCCAACAAAGCATCTGTACAAACCATAAAATCACCTATAGGATTATGCACTACAAGGACTAGTGCACTAGTCAATCACTCATTAATATCCTCAAACATTGACTCCCACTAATCTAACCAAAAAAATTCTTCCTTTTTGCTAAAGAGAAGTGATGGGATGAGCCACATGCGATAAATATCTCATGAACCTGTGATAGTAACCTACCAATCCCATGAAAAAATGAACCTCAGGAATACTAGTGGGTGCCAAAAAAATGATGGTAGCTTAGATTTTCTCTTGGTCCACTACAATACCATCACCTATGATGATGTGCCCCAAATACTTCAACTAAGCCTGGAAGAATCTACATTTACCAAGGTTGCCATACAAATGATGATCTCATAAACACAATCACTAACAATAACCTTAGGTGTACCATGTAGCTTTTGGATATTCTCCAAGAAAATGTTTGCCATTATATTTGGTGTAAAAGGATGTGATAATACAATGAAATGTGCATATTTAGTGAGGTGATCAACTACTACCATAATGACATTATGACCTTTAGATTTGGGAAGCCCTGTGATGAAGTTCATGGATATCTCTTCCCAACACTAGCTAGGAATAAATAAAGGCTACAAGAGACCTAGTGTATTATTTTTCCCCCCCTTATTTCTTTGACAAACCAAACATTCAACCACAAATTTTTGAACATCATCTTTTAGTCCTTCCCAAGAACATCTTGCTTAACCCGATGATATGTCTTCAAAAATCTTCAATGACCACCAATTGGGGACTCATGTAGTTCTTTGAGAATCTTGTGTTTAAGAGTGGAATTCTTGCAGAGATATAAGCATTCTTTATACCAAAGAATATCCCCCTTTAAACAAAACCTATTTGAACTACTAGGATCACTTTTTTGTTTGTTGGATGAGATTAATTCTTGCAACATCATTTCTCCACTCTTCTTTGGCTTCTACCACCTAAATTTCTTGTAATATTGAAAGGGCACACAATAATGCTTCATATTTGTCATCCTTCTTGGAAAGCGCATTGGCCACAATATTTTCCTTCCCTTTCTTATGTACAATTTCAAAGTCCAATCCCAATATCTTAGTGACCTATTTTTGTTTCTCTTTTGAAGATAGTCTTTGTTCCAAAAATTATTTTAGGCTATCATGATTTGTCTTAACCTTGATGTGTTGACCCATTAAATAAAGCCTCCATTTTTTAACTGCACAAAGGATTTATAGCATTTCCTTCTCATAAATAGGTTTAAGTTGAGTTTTACCTTTTAATTGGAAACTCTCGAAAGTAATTGGCCGACCTTCATGCATTTCTAGAAGCATCACATTCCATAATGTATTGCTCAGTGAAGTTGAGAGTGGTAAACACTAGAGTTGTACACATAGCCTTCTTCAATTGCTCAGATGCTACATTAGCATATTTATTCCAAAGAAAATAATCCTTCTTCAATAGAGAGGTAATAGGTGTTTCTATACGACCATAATTCTTCACAAATCTTCTATAGTACCATATCAATCCCAAGAAACCCTTCAGCTTCTTAATGATTTTTGGAATAGGTAATTCCATGATAGCCTTAATTTTGTTAGGGTCCACCTTTACTCCTTCATTTGAAACTATGTTTCCCAAATACTCCACCTCCTTAAGACCAAAAGCACACTTGGATGACTTAGCAGAGAGTTGATGATCTATCTTCTTCTAAATTTTGATGACCATATGTCTATTTTCAACAAGCCCTGTTGTCAAAATCCTTTTAGTAGGCATATTATGAACACTTTTTTTCTTTAAAATAGCGGTATTTAAATATTTTCATAAAATGTAGATATCTAAAATAAACTAATGCATTTCTACTATATCATCCTCAAATGTAATTTTTCTATAATTAGTTAAATATTTTTAAATTATTTTACCAAACTAATTATCCTTTAATAATTAATAAAAATGAATTAATTTTACTATTTCTCCTAACTTTAGTTATCTTATCTTCATGCATATACAATTCATCATTCCTAAAAAGTTAAATAGAATCAAATAATTTGTAATCATATGCATTTATGGTTCCCCTTATCCTTCTTTCTTTTCAATATATGTGCAATATATGCCATAACCTTACATGAAATTTTTCAATGGTTGATTTGACATTTCTCAATCATTGATTCTGCCTCTTAATCCATCTAAAATTTTGGATGGTCGATTTTGCCTCTTTATCTGTCTAAAATTTTGGATCGTTGATTTTGCCTCTTAATTGCTATCATTGATGAAATGAATGTGAAGTGTATAAATTACATATTTTACCCCTTCATTACATATCTAGTACCCCTTCATTACATATCTAGTATGACTTGCAGTGAGGAGCAAGCATGCAAAATCATCCAAGAAGTCTTAGACAACAAAGGTGGATTCTCTTGGCATTCTTCTTTGTAATATCATTGTTCATCTTGTGGTGCTTTATATAGATACAAATAATTTTATTTATTAGTTTATTTTATAAATATATTGAAATCACCATGTTGGTGCTCGCAATTTAATTTTAAAATCGTTGTGTTGGGGCATTTTGGCTAGTGAGAATAGTAGCTGGTGCATTGGCGGGAGGGTGTCTAAGATCTCATTAGTGCAAATGACATTAACTCTTGACATTAAGGGGAATAAGTTGAAACCCTTTGCATATTTATTTCTTTATTCATCAAATTACACGAGTTGGTCAGAAAAGAGTTTATGGATTTTATATGTAGCTTTATTTCTATGCCTACAATATCCAAGAAGTAGCAGACATTGATGAGAAGAATGCAATTGTGGATCGAAACAAGGTCAGTGGTTTTAATTTTATTTTCATATTTTTGAAGTAAACTTAGTACTAAATTTAGTTTTATGAGTATAATGTTCTAGTTAATGAGATCTTTGCAGTAATACTAAAGTTTTATAGGCTCTTAAGATTCTAGAAGCAACTATGGTTTCTACAACTATTTTTGATCTCATCAAGATAGTGTTTTAGCATAAGTTAGGCACTCTCTTCATTTCCATAAGAAATCCTTAGTCTTTTGTTATGCTACACTATTTGTGAGAAACTACATACCCTCAACAACAACAACATTAATACTTTTCTATTTTTGGAAGTTTGCATGTTATTGTATTGAGTATTTTTATGCTCTATTTTATTATTCATTACATTGCATATAAATCATACTATTTTATTGTTTAAATTATCTAAGAGTTCCCAATGTTCACTTTCATACACATTTTCATCGATCATACTATTATGATTGTCACTCACTAGACTATTCACTTTCTCCCTTATTACGTTTATTATTTGTTCCTGTCTATAAGAGGGCTTGGGTTCATAGATGGACAGGTAATAAACATTTTGAGGTTGAAAGTTAATAATGCAATATTGATAATCATGACAATGTCATATGAAAATGTATATGAAATTGATCCTTAAGAACTCTTAGTTAATTGAACAATAATATACTAATGTTGACATGCAAGGAGTTTGAGACATGGTTTGTATTTGATTTAATGTGTCTCTTTATGTAATTATACAAAAAAAAGACATATATACCCTATGAGTGCAAGAGTAGTCATGAATTTCTATCTATGATAAAGATAAGAGTGAAATTGGAATAAAATATATATTCACCTTCAAGAAAAAGGGCATAAATAGATTGTTGAATGGAAGAGTACAATCTTCAAACAAAAGTTAGTGATAAACAAGAAAACCACTAATACACAAGGTAAGAAGATTGAAACACTAAAACCTAAAAACACTTCACAAACTACATTAACTTTGGCTTCTCTCATGAAAGTTTCCTACATTGCTAACACTAGGAATTAATTATGCCAACATCTAATGACTGATAATCATGACAATATCATACAAAAATGTGCATGAAATTGATGCTTGAGAACTCTTGGGTAATTGAACAATAATATACTAGTGCTGATATGCAAGGTGTCTAAGATATTGTTTGTATTTGATTTAGTTTCTAGTTAATATGATTGTTGTACATTTACATATATATAAAAAAGAAGTAGCAGTGGAAAAAAAAATTAAAACTAGAGAAGTGTGACCTAGAAGAGCATCACTAACATTTGTCTTAAAATTATAATCCTTCAACTAGGATTTTTTTTAAAAAGGTGAATGTATTTTTTCCTTCTAGTGCTATATTTATCTCTATCTCTTTCAGGGGTTCTAGGTCCTTTCTCTGTACATTCATATTAATAATACAGATAAATACAAATACAAAAAATATATTATAGACCTTGTATATAAAACCTACTATTTTATTGTTTGAATTATCTAAGAGTTCCCAAGGTTTAGTTTCATACACATTTTTATCGATCATACTATTACGATTGTCACTCATTGGACTATTTAGTTTCTCCCTTAAAACATTTATTATTTGTTTTTGTGTCAACAAGAGGACTTGGCTTCATAGATGGATAGGTAATAAATATTTTGAATTTGAAATTTAATAATGCAATATTGATAATCATGACAATATCATATGAAAATGTGTATGAAATTGATCCTTGGGAACTCTTAGGTAATTGAACAATAATTTACTAATGTTGACATGCAAGGAGTTTGAGACATGGTTTGTATTTGATTTAATGTGTCTCTTTATGTAATTATACAAACAAAAGACATATATACCCTGTTAGTGCAAGAGTAGTCATGAAATTTCTATCTAGATGATAAAGATAAGAGTGACATTGGAACAAAAAATATATTCACCTTCAAGAAAAAGGGCATAAATAGATTGTTGAATGTAAGAGTACAATCTTCAGAAAAAAGTCAGTGATAAACAAGAAAACCACTGATACACAAGGTAAGAAGATTGAAATGCTAAAACCTAAAAACACTTCACAAACTATATTAACTTTGGCTTCTCTCATGAAAGTTTCCTACATTTGTAACACTAGGAATTAATTATGCCAACATGATGAAAATATAATCAAAATTTAAAATGTTATGACATAGAAGCTTCTTTACTATAAATATTTACAATCTTATTGCTGACATCTTCCTTATAGAAATAGGAAAATAGTTTTTCAATCTTCTAAAGAACATTTTCAACATTTGCATATGTCATGTTCCTTTTTGATAAAATATTTTCAAAAAATGTGATAAGTGATTCCTTCTAATGTTGTTGTGAGTGCATTTTTGGAAAGGCAGTGGTTCATCAGTTTATCCATGAAAATTTGAAAATATTTCTAATGTTATTGGGAACCATTCTTCATAAATTGATACTTTTCACTTGCATTTACTCATTTTTTATTATTTTATTTTACAATATCTTCCACCATATAGGTCTTGAATAACTTGAGAATGAGGTCAATACCTTTCTCTATTCTATAATAAAACATAAACACCTCTAAAATATCATCCATCTTCTACCTTCCAACAATTGGAAGCAATCCCAAAGTGGACTTCCATGGTTGCCTAGAATTTTACTTTGAGCCATTTCTACATACCTATTTTGGCTATTCAATGCACATAATACTTTGCAAAAAAATTTCTCGAGGCTTAAAGGCCTAACTACATTTAGCAAGTAGTCTAAACAATAATTCTCACATATCCTTGAAGTACCCTTTGTGGAATAGTGATGCAAGAGCTTTTAGTAGTTTTTGTCTTTAGACTATAACTTTGTTAGTGTTTTGATTTCCTTTTTAAGGTGAATGTGCTTTTTCCTTTTAATGCAATACTTATCTATGCCACATTCAAGGGTTGTCCTTGACTGATCACTAGCACATGTTTCTTTTTTTATGCAACAAGAAACTAAGAAGCATCAACAACAGAAGTGGCTAGAGTGAAATAGTCTAACAAAGACATAGAAAACCAAAAAGACCAATACAAGAAAAACTAGGAAACTAGACGAAGTCCATGCAAAGATGCTTTGTTTGATTTTCCAGTTCTTCTAGCTTCCATAGAGTTTAAAAGATGGAGTCATCTTTAGGCTCTTCCACTTTAGTGTCCTCCATCTTCTTTCTCATATTGTCCTTCACTCTCTTCCTAGGACCCGTGATTTCATCAGTGTCTACCTCATCTTTGTCTAGATTAACGAGCTTCTATTTTTGTCACATTTCATAAAGCATTTTATGGTTTATCTTGGACCCTTTAGTTTCTACTGATTATGGAGAAAAATGGTAACCATCATAGTTTCATTCATTTTGCTCCATTCAGTCACATTCTTAATAACTTTCTCCATTTCCTTAAGAAATCTACTTAATTTAGTATCACCAGTATCCTTTCTAGCATCTCTTTAATCCACTGGATTTCATTGACAAGCTAGTTGTCAAACTAAAGGGAAGTAGAATACCTAGCTTGAGCAATATCAAAAATCTTCAAGTTACCCATTTGCTTGTCCTTATTTCTAGTATTGGACTTGTCCAATGACGTAGTTTCCTAGGCTTTGACAGTGGCCTATTCAATTTTAGTATTACAATTCACCATATTGTTACTAATATCATTTAGGGTTTTCACTGCCATGGCTTACAAATTAGTGTGCTGACTACAATTCACATTCTCCTGAGACTTAGGAGACAACTCCTTAGCTTCCTTAGTGTAGTCCTTCTCAATCTCATAGCTAGCATAATTTCCATCCTCCAAAATCTCCTTGTCTTACACACCATACCCTTTGTTTGCCAAATTTAACTTTCATGTTTGCCAATAAACTTTTGTATAATTTTTGCATGTACCTATTTTCGCTACTCTAATGCAATACATTGCAATTGTTTTTCCTCTATCCTTAAATACCTAACCATCTTTAGCAAGTAGTCTAAACAAGAATTCTAACATATCTATGAAACCATCTTTATTTAATAGTATGTTAGGGTCTTTTCTTAAATGGCCAACTGGAAATCTAAATAATTTTTCATTCCTAAATAAATAATGTTCATTATGGTCCCATTATCCAGAAAGACTTCTTCGTGGATATGTAACTCTTCTTCTCTTAAGAAAGAACAATAGGGTTTAATCTCATAAGTTTCGCTTGATTAATTCTTTGTGTTAAAAGTCAATGGAAACTTTCATAAGACAAATCAAAGTTAAAGTAGATAATAAAGGGTTTTGAAGTTAAAGTGTTTCAATTGACTAGTCTTAAGAGCATCACAAGCATTTTTCTTAAAATTATAATCTTGCAACTAGAAGGTTTTTTAATTTTTATGGTGAAGGTGTCACATTTGTTAAAGTAAATTAATTACTCACTGACTTGATCAGCACAAAATAGAGAAGCCTTTAGATACATGTAAAAATGTGCAACCATCCACTATTGGCTACATCTATTTTTCTCACCTACAACCATTAATAGAAAACCAAATTTTTCTCTAGAATGCTCTGTACATTTATTACTAATTCAGTTATAAATAGAATGGTTGAGGCTAGGATATCAATGCTCACTTCTTGAGTATTCTACTATGTTATATTCTCTCTATTTTTCATGGTATCAGAGCCATGACTAAGGATTGGTGAATGTTTTGTTTCGTTTTGTGAATTGAAGGAGATTGCTATTATAAATCTACAAGCTATTGTTGGAGTTGAGTGTTTCTTTGAACTGTTGGAGTTGGCATCATCTTAGAGAAGAAAGATAAAGTGCTAAATAAAGCGAGATCTGTTGTAGCCATTCCTAGAGGAGCAAAAAATATTATTGGTCAAAGATCACATTTGAGTTTCTAAGAGGTATGTATTGAAGGATAAAAGAGTATAGTGTTGTATGGGGCAGTAATGCTTATTGTTTTAATATTAAGCTTTCTCTATTCTATTGTACCATTGAAATAAGCAATGAACTACCAAATTTTTTTCTAAATATAAAGTTGTTAATGATCATTTACTTATTTCAAATTTGTGAAGATGGATTTCTTATGCAAGATTGTGAGAATTGAGTGTATGTCAAAGTTATTATTCTTCTAATAGCACTTTGAAAGATTTGTGTGGGAAGTTGAAAGTGGTAATTTTGGAAGTCTTTGTTTTGATAGGTTCTTAAGAAGGCCAATATGAGGCGTGGTCTTTGTTAGATGTCTGCTACTTATGTGATTGTGTGTTGGTAAATGATTAAAAATTTAACTATGGCTGGTGAGATGTCTAATCTTGTGGTTAGTGAAAAATTGGATGGTTCAAATTATGCTAATTGGAAATGTGAGATGGAGTTAATTTTACAAATGAAAGACTTATGGGAAGTAGTGATAGAACAAGAACCAAAGGATCAAGATGAACTTAAGAAATGGAATAAAAAGGATATGAATGCACGTGCTACACTTTTGTGGAAAATTAGTCCAGGTATTAGGCCTCATGTTCAAGGTTTAACAACAACAAAGACAATATGGGAAATTTTACAAACAATGTATGAAAGGACAAGTAAGTTAATAGTAATGGATATGAAGAGGCAATTAACTCATTTAAAAATGAAAGTAGGAGATAGCATGAATGATAATATTGCTAAATTGAAAAACTTAAGAAATCAGCTTGCAATGATAAAGGTTGAGTACGAAGATGATGAAATCATAGAATTTTTAACTGAAAGTCTTCCAAAGGAGTATAATAATTTCATTTGTACTTTAGAATTAACTGACAAATTTGAAAATATAAAACTGCAAGAAATGTATGGTGCTTGTTAAATGAAGAAAAAAGGCTTCACAAGTTTACAAGTGAGTCTAGTGCAAGTCAAGCATTTGTAACTAGAGGGAAATACAAGAATTATAATCAAGAAAGAACATATCAAAATCAAAGACCTAATCAAGGGAATCAATATAGAAATAATCAAAGACAATGGTCTCAACAAAGAGATAATCAAAGTAGGCAAAATTATCAAAGACCACAAAATGAAGGGATAAATTATAATAATAATCTCAAAGGAGCAAATATTATCAAATGTTTCAAGTGTGGAAAAGAAGGGCATAAAAGTGATCAATGTTTTAAGAAATGGAAAAATAGATTTAATCAAAGAAGGAAATCAAATTTTGTTCAAGAAGAGGGTGATCATCATATAATGATAGTCTCTTTGCCTACTCAAGGTGATTTAAGTAATGCATGGTATATTGATTCAGGAGCTAGCCAACATCTGACTCATAACAAAAATATCTTTAGCTCTTTAGAAGCAACAAGAGGTGCAAAAATATTTCTTGGTGATGATGGTTCACATGACATAGATGGAATAGGTACAATTTCAATGAAACGTAATGATGGTAAAAATTTGGAAATAACTAATGTGAATTTTGTATGTAGGTTGGCCAAGAATCTTCTATTAGCGAGTCAAATAACTCAACATGGATATAAGGTGGAGTTTTATTTAGATAAGTGTTTAATAAGGAATATTAATGATGGATACAAAATAGTGGCTAGAGAAGTTGAGAATGATGGACTATATAAATTTCAAGCTAGTGTTGATAAGAAGGCTTATATCACTACAAGATCATCCTTAAGTGAGTTATGGAATCAAAGATATGGTCATTTAAACTATCAAAGTTTGGCTATTCTTTAAAAGATGAATATAGTTGATGGATTACCTTGGATAAAATTAAATACAAATGTTTGTGAAGGATGCATGGTTGGTAAACAACATAGAGACCCTTTTAAGAGGTCTACATGGAGAGCAAAGAAAATTCAAGAACTTATCCATAGTGATTTGTGTGGTCCTATGAATCCAACATCAATGAGAGGAGCTAGGTATATCTTGACATTTATTAATGATTTTTCAAGGAAAGTTTGGGTTTATTTCTTGAAAAAAAAGGATGAAGTGTTTAAAAAATTTGAAATGTTTAAAGCTCTCATAGAAAATTAAAGTGGAAATAAGATCAAGAGAATTAGAACTGAAGGTTCAAATCATTTTGTGAGCATCATGGGATCAAAAGAGAGATGACTATTAGATATACTCCTCAACACAATGGTATTGTTGAAAGGAAGAATGGGACTTTAGTTGAAATGGCATGTTGTATGCTGCAATCTAAGAATCTTCCTTTGTTTCTATGGGCTGAAGCTATTAATACCACATCTCATGTTTTGAATAGATCTCCCACAAATGTTTTGCAAAAAATTATTCCTGAAGAAGCTTGGAGTGGAAGAAAACCTAAGGTCAAGTATTTTAGAGTATATGGATGTGAAGCTTGTGCCCATGTACTAGATGAGATTAGAGAAAAGAAATTTGATAAGAAAAGCATTAAGTGCATCTTTGTGGGGTATGATGACCAAAGGAAAGGATATAGGTTGTATGATCCTAGTATGGAATATGTGTTTACAAGTAGGGATGTCAAGTTTAATGAGGGGTTTGATGATATGCCAATATCCCCTCCTATTCCAAATATGGCCATTGAGAATCATGAAGATCCTAATGATTTTGAAACTACTGAAAGTTCTAAGGAACCCTTTGACATGGATGAAGAATCTATTCCTCCTCCAAAGACCAAGAGTATTCAAGAAATTTATCGAAGGACTCATCAAATTAATTATGCTTTAATGACCACCATAATGAAGACTAATGATCCTCAAACATATGAAGAGGCCAAAGGAAAATGTGAATGAGAAGAAGCTATGAAAAATGAGTATGATTCCTTGATAAAGAACAACACTTGGGAATTGGTAGAGTTGCTAAAAGGTAAGATTGTGGTTAACAATAAGTGGGTTTATAAGACCAAGTTCAAGTCAAATGGGAGTATTGAAAAACATAAGGCAAGACTAGTGGCCAAAGGGTATTCACAAAAGGAAGGGATTGATTACATAGAAACATTTTCCCTAGTAGCAAAGATTAGTATTGTTAGAGCTATTATAGCATTAGCAGCTCATTTTAAGTGGCCTCTACACCGAATGGACTTCAAAAATGCATTTTTGAATGGTGAAATTAATGAAGAGATTTATATAACTCAACCACAAGGATTTTCATTCAAGGGAAAAAAAATTTGGTTTGTAAATTAAGGAAGTCTTTATATGGTCTCAAACAAGCTCCAAGGGCTTGGTATGCTAAAATTGATGAATATTTTAAATTCAAGGCTTCCATAATAGTCCTCATGATCCAAATTTTTATGTGAAAGAATTTGATGGTGGTGATATCATTGTCATTGTGCTTTATGTCGATGATCTTATTATCACAAGACATAGCATGGATAAAATTAGTAGCATAAAGTTAAGCTTGCAAGATACATTTGAGATGACAGTTCTTGGTTTTCTACACTATTTTCTTGGTATACAAGTATGGCAAAAGGATGATGGTTTTTATCTTACTCATACTAAGTATGCCCTAGACTTATTGAAGAGGTTTCAAATGATAGATTGCAAAAGTGTGTCTATTCCAATTACTCAAGGATTAAAGTGAAGCAAGGATATGGAAGGTGAAGATGTTAATCCTACCTTATATAGGAAATTGATTAGTAGTCTTGTATATTTGACACACACTCATCTTGATATTTATTTTGCAGTTAGTGTATTTTCTAGATTTTTGAGTTCACCTAAAGTCCCACAATGGATAGCAACTAAAAGAATACTAAGATATGTGAAAGGGACTTTAACAATGGGCATCTATTATTCATCTCATGGAGATATTTCCCTTATTGGCTATTTAGATTCTAATTGGGCAGGATGCATGGATGATCGTAAGTCCACTATAGGTTATGTTGTCTATCTTGGTGCAGGTCCCATTTCTTGGTGCAGTAAAAAGAAATCTACCATTGCTCTATCTACTAGAGAAACTAAATATACTATGACAAATGGAGCAGCAAAAGAAATCACTTGGCTATGAGCTATCCCATTAGTCCTCAAGTAACATCATGCATGACCTTCTCTACTTCCTTGTGACAATAAAAGTACTATCTCATTGTCTAAGAATCTAGTGTTTCATGCTTGCACCAAACATATCGAGGTCTATAATCATTATATCAGGCATCTCATCCAACAATAGGTGATTCATCTTCAATATTGCAAGACAGAGGACCAAATTGCTGATTTATTCACCAAGGCCTTAAGCAAAGCCAAGTTTGTATCTCTTCGATATCTTTTGGGCTTAAGAGCGGTGACATAATTGTCTCATGGTTTTCATTCAGGGGGGATTCTTGTGAATTCCAACCATTGTATTTAGGAGATAATTGATTGTAAATGGGTACCTAACAAGGCTTTGGGCTGGGACCCAACATATGTAGATTATGAGGAGATATTTAAATAGTATATATTTACTATAGCTATTGTAATTAATTTAGAGGGGATGTTAAAGCAAATTAATTACTCACCAACTTGATCGACACAGACCAAAGAAGCCTCTAGAAACACATGTAAAAAGTTGCAGCCATCCACTACTGGCTACAGCCATTTTTCTCACCTACAACCATTAATACACAACCAAATTTTTCTCTAGAATGCTCTATAAATTTATTACTAATTCAATTATAAATGGAATGGTTGAGGTTTCTATGCTCACTTCCTGAGTATTCTGCTATGTTATATTCTCTATTTTTCAACATTCACAGGTTCTAGATCTTTTTTCTGTACATTCACATTAAAAAGATACGTTTCATGATCAAATATGAACAAACCAAATTGTCTTGATAGAAATGACACATTTCCCAAAACACATATAAAGAATAAGCATATTACCTTGAGAGAAACAACAACTCTTATTTAACTTTTGGAAATCTTGATCGATACTTTCTAACTTGCTTCCTTTTGATAAGCCGAGCCTTGCTCTTGACAACTACAGTTAATCCATTTAATACATTTACATTCACCTTAGTAATTGCCTCCCTATATTCATTATAATATTGTTATCAATGGCGTTTCTCTATTAAACCTAGATTTGCATAGTATCTATATAGAAGTAGTTTGAAAAGTTCTCAATTTGAGGTACCCAATTTGAACCCAAAATACCTGTGGCAAACCCTTGGTGGAATGCAATCCTTCCGGTGGTCTCGGTGGAAGTATTTAGATTTAGAATTGTGATGTAAAATGCGTTGGATGGATTTCCCCTCATCTATATGGAGCCCATTTAAAGCCTTCGCTTTTGAAAGTCGAATATGGGCAGACACCCCAACCCTATTCTCAGAATTAAAGTTTCTAACAATTAATTCTATATTTTTACAAATATCTTAATCAAATGTCTAAAAAAATTGTCTTGTCAAAGATGATAGAAACTATGCCAGCTCTTTTTTTAAATATCCTCACATACCATTCCATAAAAATTGCTTCATGGATATGCGAGTATTCTTGTCTGGACTACTTGTTGAATAATAGATATAGTTTTAAGAAGGAACAATAGGGTTTAATCTTATCAAGTAGGCTCAATTAATTCTTAGTATTAGAAGTTAAATGAAACTTTCATAAGAGATGTCAAAGTTAAAGTTAAGGTAAATAATAAAGGGTTTTGAAGTTAAAGCATTTCAATTGACTTATCTTAAGAACATTAGTGGAATTTGTCTTAAGACTATAATAGTACAACTATCATTTTTTTCTTTCATGTTTTAAGGTGAATGTATTTTTTCCTTCTAATGTGATACTTATCTATGATGCATGTAACTTGTCCTCCACTAACCACCAACTCATGTTTCTCTATTTGTGCAAATTTTATCTTTTGCCTTTTCTCTGGACATTGACATTAAAAAGGCAAAAATAACTAAATACAAAAAATATAGTAGACACTTTTTTCTTTCTTATTTTAAGGTGAATATATTTTTTCTTTCTAATGCGATACTTATCTATGCTGCATGTAGCTTGTCCTCTACTGACCACCAGCTCATGTTTCTCTGTTTGTGCAAATTTTATCTTTTGCATTTTCTTCCTACATTGAAAAGACACAAAAAATCAAATACATAATATACATTAGACACCTTGCATATATATCTTACTGTACTATTATTTGAAAAATCTAAGAGTTCCCAAGGTTCACTTTCATACACTTTTTCATTCATTGTACTATCATGATTGTTACTCAATGGATCATTAAGATTCTCTTTTAAAATATTTATGATATGTTCATCCATCAATAAGAGCCAGGTTCATAGATGAACAAGAAGGGATAAATATTTTGAAGGAGAAGGTTAATAATCTAATGATTGACAATCATGACAATATCATACTAAAATGTGTAAACAATTGATCCTTGGAACTATGAGGTAATTGAACAATAATATACTAGCATTGATATGCAAGGTATCTATGATATTGTTTGTACTTGATTTGGTGTGTCTTTTTAATATGATTGTTCAAACAAAAGATTGTACTTTTAGACATTTATCAAAAAGAAGTAATATTTGACAATTGTTTTTAAAAATAGATAAACATGAGTTGGTTGTCAGCAATCATGAAATATCTATATGTGACAAAGATAAGAATGACACTAGAACTCAAAGATATATTTCTCCAAGAAAAAGGGGTACACTTCATAAGGTGCATTAATTGCTTCTCATAAAAGTCTCCTAGACTAAAAGATTAAGAATTAATTAAGCCAACATGATGAAAATATAATCCACTTTTTTAAAAAACTTTTATGACATAGAAGCTTCTTTACTATTAAACTTTACAATCTTTTTAAATGACATCTTCCTCATAGACACAGGGAAATAATTTTGCAACTTTCTCAAGGACATCTTCAACATCTTTAGCATTTACATATGTCATGTTCCTTTTTGGAAAATTTTTGTCACCAAATGTCATAAGCAATTTTTCATTTATTTTTGGATGAATAGTCCTTTTCTATTAAAAAAATATACTTACATTACAATTCACAAATAAAGGGTTGGGGATACAAGATCACCCCATGAATGAGTTCACATGGCCAAATCCAAACTAGAAACATGGTCACAACCAGAAACATAAACTATTCATTAAAAAAAAAACATATAAGGCAACCTTAGCTTGCCAAGACAGTGGCAACCGAGGGTGGTGGATCATCTGCCATGAAAACCCCAATCATCTTTGGGACTATGGGGTGGGCTAGGAATAGTCCAGCCATCATCAGCAACAGTAATAATAGTGGTAGCCTTTGCATCTTTAACCTCTGGCCATAGAGGAGAGGTCACAAAGTCCAGGCGAGGCCACTTCCTAGAATGCACACATTGAGTACCAGGAGGAGGAGCAAGGGACCAACCAAAACCACCATGGGGTGGGGAAGTTGAGAAGCACCTCCATCTATCACCATCACCACTAAGAGAGTAGTGGTGGGAAGCCTAGGAGCATGGGGTGTGTGAGTGGCGGCCTGAGGAATGGTTTTGAGGATGGCAGCCATGAGGCATTGAGGTATCTACCAAGGCATCAAGAGGAACTCTGCCAATAGTGCAGGGAGCATTGCCCCAATGGTTCAGCAATTCCTGTAGGTGAGCTACCTTAAGGGAAAATTTATTAGCTTGCACCTAAATTTTCATAATTACATTATTACAAATCCATGCCTTAGTGTACATAGCAATGTTAACATCCAATAAATTGTGTGCAAAAAGAAAAAAATTCCTATCTTTATATAGAGAAAATAAAATTTCCATCCTGAAGGTATGCCAAATATAGGCAAACTTCCAAGGAAATCTGGGAGAGTCACCTAGTAAGATCATGTGCCAAGGAAAAAACTCAGGCCTGAATGGCTTACAAAAATCATGAATCCAATGCCAATAATTTTGAGCATGCTTACAAAACTAGAAAATATGCAAGAAAGACTTTGTTTGTCCACAAAAGGGACACCTAGGATCAAGAACCCCAATGTGTTTGAGCTGAGGCCCTAGGGGAAGACCTTGGAAGGCCAAGCACCAAGAAAAATGTGCAATCTTGGGTTCACTTATAGCATTCCAAATGGTATTAAAACATTTTCTCCATTAAGAGAGAGAAGATTGCAAATGCCATCTCTAGTTGAGTGTATCCAACATAGAAAGATGAGGTGAAAGCCATCTGTATCCCAAATTTGGCTAGTAATTAGAAAATGGAGTGGCAAGATACAACTTCCAATCAAGCAACCAAGGTTGAACAGACTAAATCCCCACTTTATGAAATAAGTGAACATGAATGGAAGAAAGAAAAAGGTCAAAAGTCTGTCGATCTAAATAGATAAGGCAGTACTATACTTGCATATCTTCATAGGTCCTAAAAACACATGGTGACCCTTGAAAAGAGGTCCTTAGGAGTTTTGATGCCATGTTTAAAAAAATATAGAGCATTGGCCCCTTGATTCTTGGTGAGGGGAGTACCCTGAATGGAAAATAGAGGAGACCACCAAATGTTCTACTAATTCAAGGAGAGGCCATTGCAAAATTCATCTCTATTTCATTGAAGCCAGGGCTTAATAGCTTCCCAGGCTTTCCAAATGCCCTTGATGAAAAATGAGCCCTGAATGGCCATTGGCTCACACATGATGAGAAGGTTTTGGAAACCAATCCCCTTCCATGTAGGCCTATTGACAAGAAAGCTAGAAGAAATAGAGTACCGAACCAAAATCTTCCAAGCTTCATCTCTTTAAATAGACCTAATAATCCATTTTGCACAGAGAAAAAGGCCTTGTTTTTGAGTGGAAAGTAAGTCAAGAACACCAGACTCTTTTGGGAGAAAACAAAAATCTTTTGCAACTCTACAAAAGCCATGATGATAAGAACCAGAGGCCTAGAGAAAATCCCTGACCAATTTTTCTAGCTTCATGTATGAAGCTTTGGATGGAGCCCAATGGGAGGAGTAATACACATGAGTGGCTGCTAGAATCTTTGAGAAAATTTGGAAATTCCCAGCGAGGGAGAGTGGCTTTGTGATCTAGTAGTCAAGCTTCTTAGTAATCTTGGCCAGCACAACATTCCAAAGTTCCATAGGCGACACCTACAATGCAAAAGGAATGCCAAGAAAGAAGAAGATTTCCTTGTGTGTGACCCATTTCTGCTCAAACTGGCTGAGCCAAGGTGGAGCTAGCAAAAATGACTGACAAAAGTAGAGTGTTTTGTGCCATTGAATGGCAGAACCAAAGGCTTGACAAAAGGTGTCCAAGAAACTTAAAGCATTATTGATGTTTTCTTCATCCTCTAAAAGAGTAAGAAAGGAATCATCAATGAAGTGTCCATTGACTAACTGGGAGGATGATTCAAGAAAGGAAATGCCATGAACCAGTCTTGAGGACATAGAATGCACTAGCAAATTGCCAGAACGTTCAACAACAAGGACATAAAGCACAGGAGCTAGCGAGAAACCTTGCCTGATTGAAAAAAAAAGTCCAAAAGGCTCAAATTGCAAATTATTGGTGGTAATGCAAGCATTATCATCTCCAAAGAGCATCTCCATGGACTGAAGGAAATTGGGGCCAAAACCCAGAGCCTAAAGTATAGCCAAGATGAAGGGCCATTCAATGCGATCATAGGCTTTAGCAAAATCTATCTTTAAAAAGATAGCCTTCTGATTGGATTTGCAAGCCCATTCCATTCCTTCCTAGATAGCAATGATGTTATCAACAATATATCTGGACTTGATGAAGCTAGTTTTCTCAAGCCGCACAATTAAAGGCAACATGTGCTTGATTTTGAGAGAGAGTGCCTTGGAAATAATCTTATAAGACACATTCAGAAGAGTAATGGGTCTCCCATTGCATATGTACTCTAGATCACCAGATTTAGGTATGAATTTGATATTTCCTTTTTTAATAATGGCTCCTAAGCTTTTAGAATGATAGGCTTCAAGATAAACTTTGTGCAGATCAGGACCTATATGCTCCTAGAGGTGTTTGCAGAATTCACAAGGAAATCCATCACACCTAGCGGACTTGTCATTGGCCATGGAATAGACTGCTTCTTTAAGGTCTTAGAGGGAAAGAAGTTGTTCACAAAAAGCATGTTTCTCAATTGCTAGGTAGTTTAGAGTAACAAAAATACACTTTTTGAGATCTTCCTCCCAAGCAACCAAATTTCCCTATGAAGCAAACACGTTCTTATAGTGATGAAAAAATGCTTCTAGAATGGTAGGGAGACTAGATAGAACAACATTTCCTTGTTTGATCTTTTTAATCCCAAAATTGGTATGATGAGCATGAAGAGCCTGAAAAAACTCCTTTGAGGCTTTGTTGCCAACCTCCAACTAGTGGACACAAGCTTTGATTTGGGGTTCGTGAGCAGCATAATTATCAGCAATTTGTTTGTCATGGTGAAGCTTGGCAAGCTGAATTTGTAAATCCACATCAAAGGGATTGAGGGTGAGAGCCTCAGAGGCTTTTTTGAGGGGAAGCGTTTTGGCTTCATATGACCATTTTTTGAACATTGCCAATTTACACCCATAGATGCATAGGAACTAAGTAGTTCTGGTAATGGCATCATTCCACTATTGAATCCATGCCCTTTGAGAATGTGGATGTGGCTCTAAATTCTAGACATGTAGGATGTGCGAGATGGTGGAAGCATGCATCAACACTAACATGTTGAGGAAGAACTGAGACTTGGCAACCTGCGAGATAATTGTTTGCCAAGAAATGCCAAAATAAATAGGATAGTGGTCAAATAATATCACATCTGGTAGGATAATGATAGGTAATCTTGATCCTCAAAGAAAGAGAAAAAAGATTGTGCAGTGATCATAGCATGATCAAAGCATTTTAATATGCAGTTAAAGCCAGCTCGAAAGTTGGACCAAGCATGCCAAACCCCACTATCCTAGTGGTAGTTGGAATTGGATCAAAAAGGCCCAAAGCATTTTAATATGCAGTTAAAGCCAGCTCGAAAGTTGGACCAAGCATGCCAAACCCCACTATCCTAGTGGTAGTTGGCATTGGATAAAAAAGGCCCAATTTATTATGCATGTAATACCAAGTTTTTCTTTCCCCAGCTATCTAGAAAAAAGGCAGAATGTTGTCTTTGTCAAAGGCCATTTCAACCATATTAAAGTCCCCACACTTGACACAAGTAGCTAGAGGTAAATTGTCAACCAACTAGGCCCACATCTAGGATCTTTCCACAGCATCATTGGAAGGATAAACATTAATGACTCCAAAAGTATGATTGTTAATGGAAAGAAAAAGCCAAATATTTCTATGCCTGGGGTCAGAACCGTTTGAAATAATTGCAGAATGAAGGCAAGGTGATAGGAGAGTAACTACACCACCTCGACCAACTTTGTGATGGGAAAAAAACATTATGCCATCCTACCAAATGACATGGCATACCAAAGAAAGCATGAAACCAAAAATTTTAACTTCTTGTAGACAGAGAAATCTAAATTACCAAGTCTATGATAGACATCTCGGACATAATACTTTTTGGGGAGGTTTGTGAGACCTCTAACATTCCATGATAGGAAGTTCATGAGAACTCTTCCATATCATCTTCATCCTCAACAGAGGAGTAGCTATTCTGCAAGAAGGTAGAAACATGGTTGAAGTCAAATAGAAAACCCTCTAGAATTATAGCCTATCATTTCACCTTTGGTATCTCTGCATGTCCAAGAGGACTATGAGAATGCCACACCGCTGATGGTGTGATGGAAGAAGCAGCAAGAGGAGTATGTACCCCAGCCAAGGTAGAAGCCCTGGTGACTGCCTTTATCCCCTACATGCTAGTAGGGTTTGAAACCTATGAAACCCCCAAAATAGTTCCTTTGTTCGTCAGTTGCATCCCTATGCTGGCTGGAATTGACGCTCTTGTGCGGATAGGAGGAACCACAACAACCACAACATAGGATTGCTTGGGGGGCAAGGGATTTGAAGGAGCCTTGCCCTTACACCCAACAGTAACCCATTATTTTTTAATGCTATGGTGAGTGTATTTTTTGAAAGATGGTGGTTTATCAGTTTATCATCGACAAATTGAAAGTATTTCTAATGCTATTGGGAAACACTCTTCATTAATTGATAGTTTTCACTTGCATTTACTTCATTTTCTTTATTTTCTTTTATAGTCTCTTCCACCATCTTGGTTTTTCAATGACTTGAGTATGAGCTGAATTCTTTTATCTATTCCATAATACAACTTAAACACCTACAAATGATCATCCATTTTCACATCTCCCAACAATTGCAAGAAATCCCAAAGTTGACTTTCATGCTTTTCAAGATTTTTAGTTTCTACCATTTCTACATGCCTATTTTAACTACTCTAATGCACACTATATGTTGCAAATTTTTTTTCTCTAACCTTAAATACCTAACTACCTTCAGTAAGTAGTTTAAACAAGACTTCTTACTCATCCATGAAGCAATCTTTCTTCAATAGTATGTGAGGGCATTTTCTTATAATGAACATGCTATAAATGTATGCAACATTATTCAATACAATCCCATTATGAGGAATTCTCTCAACCTCTTGCATCTTATTAATTTGAAGCATCTCAATAGGTTACACATTATTGTGCATAACTTCCTTGTAGAAGCCTTCCTGAATTCTTATGGTAGGACACGAAGGTTTTCACCATTGCTCTTTTGAAAAAAGTTGAACATGTTAAAATGGTCCAGACAATAAATTTAGCAATGAATAGATTTTTTTCTAGGAAAATTTGATCTTCTCTATGATTATAAATTTTGATATCATTGATTCATCATTTCCTGGGTACTAGTTTTGCTCTTTTGTTCCATAATATTTAGCTGTCAACAACATTTTCTTTTAAATATCTGAAATGCAATGGGTCAAAGAGATATTAGTATTTTTGAATATGTGAAATGCAATGGGTCCAAGAGATATTAATGTTTTTGTCTACATATGTAAAGAAAGAATGAGGGGTGCATACTAGATTTTAGTTTACTTAGACAATCATAAGATCAAGACTTGATTTGGATTCCATTAGGTAAATTACCTCTATGCACAGAATTTAATACTTCGAATACAATTATCGCTAGAGTAAATTCCATTATTACTTGCATAAATTCATGAATTAAAAAACTCTCATAAAGTCTTATAGTTTTTAAGTATTTAATTAAATCTAATGAGACGTTTTAGAAATGTTTTATTTTATTTGTTATTGATCTTCTCTTAGAAAAGCAGAAACTATTGTCCATAGCCAATGAAAAGTTCCCTACTAAATTCCTTCAGAACAAATTGTTCCACCTTTACTACAATTTTGTTTCTAGTTAATTTGTATAGCACAGGGAAGTCTTGAGCTTCTATACACCTTATAATTGTTGGATAGAAGTTACATTTAAATACAATCATGTAGAAGGGTAAATAGTTCTTCCAGGCGGATGCTTTGCTCTATATTTTTTGACGAATAGCCCTTTTCTATTAATAAAAATATACTAAGAATAAAATTCACAATTTTTTCTATATTTTGATTGGCAAAGAAATTATTTTCTTATTTGCCCAAATATTCAGTTTTCTACAGAATGTTATTGTGCTTCTCATTGTGCTCTTTTATAGTCATTGTTTGTACTTTGAAATTCAGATGATGTATACTTTTTGAGTATGTACTCTATGACACTTTTTATCACGAAAATTTAATTTAATTTAATTTTTTTTAATGTAAAATATGACTATTAATTCAAATCTGTTAAGAGATTACCTCACTACTACAATGGTTAGAGAGTAACAATGATTGACATGATTGATGAAGCTGCTAGATTGTAGATTCAAATCACTTTTATGGCTTATCCTTTGGATCCTCTCTAATTGAAATATGCTTTTGAAGTTCCTTGGATGTTCTTTCCTTAATAAGAAATCCTTCTTTATTGACATGTTATCTTCTTCAACACATCTTCTTACATTCTTTAATCCACAACTTGACGTTTCATATATATGAATCCCAATGTCAAGTCATCTTGAATACCCTTACAAATAAACAATTGGCATCCATTGAGTTAGCTATCATACACAAACTAATAAACAAAATTGATTTGCTAAAGGTCTGATGACACTAAAGACTAGGTCACTTGGTTACCATTGAGTTCCTTGGCAACCAACCTGATTTGGTTTACACTGAACTCCTTTGGTAACTGACCTGATTAGGTCTACATAGGAATCCCTTTGCTAACCAACCTAGCTTGGTCTTCACTTTATCACTTGGCTTCTTGTGATCTTTTACTTGGCATATACTAGAGTCTTTCAAAATTAGTTCCAACTCGTAGTGCTTGGTTAGAGTATAACATTTGTGTAACATCAATGAAAATATATAATTGAATAATTATTATTAAAAATCTTGGTGGATCATTTTCTTTGACAAATACCTCTTTAAATTCTTCCACATGTTCTCTCAACTCATCTTTTTGACTATTAAATTGTTGTTATCATTCCTTTCGGCATTTATGTTATTGTTCCTTCTGAAATTTGGATTCTTGTGGATATTCTTGATATCCATTGCGCAAAATCTTTCTATATGACCAAATTTGTTTCATAGCCAAGATACTAGTTTACTTCTTCTTTGATTAGGTCCATACTAATTGACTGGTGCTCTAATATTTATGGCAATATGTCCAACGTTGTTGCACTTGTAGCATACAATGTGATTCCTTGCTCCATTAGGTCTTTCTCCTTCATTGGATGTCCCTCCATTGGATCTTCTTCTTTCATTACCTATGGGGTTGGTACCTCTAAATATTCTGCTATTTCTACTATTACTATCATATTTAGGTTTTATACACACAATTGCTTTATTACCAAAACTATGAAAATTATAATAGTAAAAATTAGTAATAGGTTTGAATAAATTACCTGTACAGTTTATCTTTATATGAGTAGCTTCATTACACATAAAACATCTACACTTAAATTCATACCTTATCTCTTTAGGTGATTCAAATTTCTCTGTCAACTGAAGTTCATCACTTTTCTTAGGTTGACTTGCTCATTCAATTTCTTTTGGTGCATCTTTGGATTGATTTGATTCAATATTATTTTGATCATCCTTCTTATGTTTAGGATGTTCAATAACTAGATCTTGTTCCTTTGTTGCTTCATATTTCTTTGAAAACTTTTCTCCAATGAAATCTCTAAGACCAATCTTATCATAGGAAGGTCTCTAAAAATATAATTGCTCATCAATTTTCTCACAGCTAGAATATAACTTCTCTAATTGTTTCTTGGTTTGGGTTAACTCTCCTTTCATAATAGTATTGTACTTATCAAGTTCTGCATGCTCTAATTTGATGGATTCAGGTTTAGATGTTAGTTTTGTAAGATGTGATCTTAGATCTATATTTTCATATTTCAGATCTAATTCAACTTTGTAGACATCTTTCTTCAAACTTATCTTTAGTTCAATGATCTTCAACTCATGTTTCATAAGCTCATTTTATTTCTTCAGTTTTGATACTTTATCACTATCTTTTGTCTACTCCTTAGGTTCCTTTCTATATTTTATATGATCAATCTTATCTTTCAATTTCCCAATGTAGACTTTTGCATCTTCGTATCTTTCTTTTAGATTTTCTCTTTCTTTGATAAGAAGATCAATCTTCTCAAGAGCTTCTTCAAGATTATTTTGTAACTATTCCATATCTATAGTGATCTTAATCAAGCTATTAAGTGTCTTCTAAGTACTTGTGCTCTAATACCAATAATTAGAAATAGGGAAAATTGAGAGGGAAGGGGGTGAATTAGTATTCTACAAACTTTTTCCCAAAATTGGATATTGTTAATTGTCTTATAACTTGCATATGAAAGTAAACTAACAATGTTGAACAATAAAAATAACCATACACAAAGAGATCTCATAACACCATGTTTTTTTAACTAGGGAAAACTTGGGCAAGGGAAAACCCCAGTGGGGATGGTACCCACAAAATGATCCACTAATCAAAAGTATTTGATTAATGATATTGGCCCTATTAGGAGTCTGTTACATGCATATAGTGTCTTGGTCCTTGTTAGAGGATTAAGACCTGTTAAAAACCTTAAACATGTTACCTTAGTTGTTATGTACAATTAAAAAATGTATGCAAGATGAGCCAACTACACAAAGATGCAATATACAATGTAGTTCCTTGATACAAAAGAGTTAGATACAAAAACCTCTTTACAATGTTGATATCTTCAATATCTGATCTTTCCTTTTCTGCTCTTCAGAGACCTCTAATCATAAATCAGAATTTACATCACATATAGTTTGTATATCATACATACATCTTTCACCTAAGTTCACATATCACTTACAATGTTATACACACTGCTTCACATATCACAATCTTTCCTTTATACCTTTAAATTTAAAAAAATTGTCTAGTTAGCCTTCAAGATTTCACACACTTGAAGAAGTACAAAATTAACTCTTTCCCTCTTAGGGTTAACATCTAGGATGTTGTCCCTAATTATTCAAGAAATTATTTTGTAAAAAAAAAAATTCCTTTACTCATAATTACCCATTCTCTGATATGCTTTATTTCTATCTATATACTACCATAACTAGTAAAACTGCTATAACTCCTTTCATACAGTGTGTATTGAATTATGCTCTAACATACACCATCTTGACACTTTGTAACATCTTTACTCAACTACATGCATGCCAATAATGTCTCTATCAACTACACATACCAAAATTATCTCTCTTTTGCAGAAAAAATATCTCATACTTAGATAATGTTTCATGTCTATATGTACAATCTTCATCTGTACATAATGCCTTCTTTATACAAGATGTATGTTTCCATAAGTGACAACTCTAACTCTATTCCAGCTTATCCTACTTAGTCAAATTTCCAATAGGTTCAATCTCAAAAAGATGCTAATAAGGAAAGGGAGTTGAAGAAAATAATTAACACCATGGTAGAATACATTGACTCCCTCAATGGGTTATGGGCACTTCCACTAGTTCAAGCACCATAGACCTTTGATCTAAATTTTTTGAGTGTGAGAAATTGCTAAACCAATTACAAAAGGGTAAATTAGTAGCCCTAAAAATGGAGGATTGAATTGACAACATAATTGAAAATAGGAAATGATTCATTCAAGAATCCAATGTGGTCTTGAATGATGTTGAAGCCCTACTTAGAGAAATGAAAATTTAATCTCTAACATGGGAAATTGAAGAGGCCAAGTGGACTACCATTGTTACCCAAATCAACAAGGTAAAACAACATAGTTTTGAGAAGTTTCTAGCTAATAACCCCATGAAAATTGTGGACCCTAGAATTTTGTATGTCCTTAAAGAGAACATGGCTTAAAGATGCTCTATAACTAAGTTTTCCATAAGGAAAACATAGGACATCATGGTAGAGATTAAAGGTATTTATAATGGCTTTTCCAAGGACATGAAAATCATAAACCCTACTATTACTTCACAATATGAAGAAGAGATTCTAGACCTAGAGACACTAATCAAGACATTCAAAGAGGTTATGAAAGTGGTAAAAGAAAGTATGAACCCCACAATCATAGATTTCACAAAGGCCACTCAAATTGAAACCATGTTGGCTTTATGTCTAGAGAATCTCCCAAGATATGTTTAACAGGTCACAAAGATGAAAAAGCATTGAGAATTAGGTTCCAGAGATTCAAATACCCTAATTTTGATGCATTCAAAGAATTTGTGGGCACCTTTTGCAATTGGAAATTGGTACATGGTATAACTAGTGAGGATGAACAAGTGGAGTTTGGACACAGTTCATTTGATTAGTCTTAGCTGCTTTTATTTTTCTTTGAAACTCTTTAAGCATTTGGGACATGTGTCATCTTTCAAAATGTTAAACTTTTAAAATGTTTAGTTGCAATAACTATTATTGATAACTACTAGAGGGTCAAGTTTTTAGGGAGACCCTCCCAGTGATCTAAACTATAAGTATTGAACTCTTAGACATAATAGTGGTTAGAAAAAGAAGTAGAAAGGAATATGTAGTAAATTATTAATAGTATCTAAAACTGAACAATCTTTGAATGAATGCTATTAAGATAGTTTTTCCTTGAACTTTTAATCGAGATATTGGAAGTTAGTTAATGGGGATAAATATGAATACATGTTATTTAAATTTTGGGAAAGGAAAGATTTCTTTGTGAATGCTTACTTTCTCTTACTATGATGTCTTGTTGTCTAGAAGTGTTATGTTGTGATGATTTTTTTTTTCTATTATGTGGTCTTTAACAATATTTATTCATGAAAATGTGAGAATATTTTATCTTTTCTTATTTTCATGATATATATTGAATTTCATTTATTTATGCATCTTATCCAAGAATAGGATGTGCAACTTTCATCCTTTCTAGTTAAAAGTAATTATACATGTTACTTTAGTTGATTTTTGAAGATCAATAGAGGGAATTGTATTTGATAAAATTTAGAGGGAGGTGAATTATTGAACCTACCCAACTATTGTGAACTTACATTTCCTTTAGGCATATGGTAATAGAGTTGTGTCAATAAGGTTTTCTTGAGAAGATAAATCTGTTCACTAACACATATCATTTTTGAATAAATCAAAACTCCTATAAGCTCAACCATAAATTATTCTTAAATGTACTTTAAAGGTTTGAACAATGAAATAAATACATTTTTATAAATTTAGAATGTTATTTATTAAATGCATTTTATAATCTAAAAAAACTCTTGAAATATTCATAAACTCCTCGTTTGAAACTTCTTATGAAAGGGGTAGGAAATTGCACCCACATTTAAAGGTGGATCATTTGTGTACATCATGGAAATCTTCTCCTTCTATAGGTGGGAGGCACCAATAGCTAAGTAGGGTCCAATACCCATTATAGTAATTGTGATTATAAATACTATTAGTATGATAAATTAATATCAAGTCTAGTATACATAGATTTCATCAATGAATGGAAATATTACTAGATATGTGATACATGGAGCCAATAATTCTACACATGAGAACTTATAATCTTCAAATAAAAAATAAAATGTATACATTCATCATCAAATGTCAAGCAATATACTTTTCTTTGAAAAATATATGTAAGTTGACTATAATAAGTGCCTAAGTATTAAAATATTGAATCTATCATAAGTAAATAAGTGTGCTGGAAATTTAAACATATCTATTGCATCTCACAATTAGAAATAAATATATAAATTTGAGACCCAATATGGACCAATAAAAACATAAATGGTCACAATTTAATATTTTATTTGTGATTGAAAAACACTACAACTTACACTAATTAGGCAATCCTTATTTTCTAAATACCATAACTTAGTGTACAACTACTGGGTTCTTTATAAATCTAAAAAAATACCCAAAAGTGTACAACTACTATATACTTAACAAATCTAGACAAATATTTTTTAAAAATAATTAGTCAATGGTGTAGAACTACTAGAATACAATCAAATCTCATGTCAGTAATGTCTTTCAACTTTTCATTTCATCTTGCTCCTAGTTGATGCATTTATTTTCTTATTTGACCTTTCACCCACAAAAATTAAAAACTTGTAAGGCTCACCATAAATAAATAAAGGAAAAAAAAATGTTTAATCAACAATATAAGTATCAAAATTTCAGACTCCTAATTCATGACAACAAATTACATCCTACTCAAATAGTCAAATCATGGCAACAAAATCCATCCAATCAAATTTGGGAAAAATAACTCAATCCATGCTAAAAAAATCCATCCTATTGGAATTCCTTTAGAATAACTGAGAGTGGAGGTGAATCAGTTATTCAAGTTCCAGATGTACATAAAACTTTTCTTATCTTAGTGAACCCATAAAACATTTATATTCATGCATGCATCCAAATGAATATGTGAATACTTAAAACTTGTAGGTTACTGTCTAATCAAATTGCAAAAATGTAAAGCATGAAACACAACATATTCATCAACACATTTGACACAATGATTTAATGTGGAAACCCAATTTGGACACTAAAGTGGAAGAGCCCAAAGAGGATTCCATGTTTTAAACTCTATAGAAGCTAGAAGAACTAGAAAATCAAACAAAGCATCTTTGCATGGACTTGGTCTAGTTTCCTAGTTTTTCTCATATTGGTCTTTTTGGTTTTTTGTATCTTTGCTAGACTATTTCACTCTAGCAACTTCTATTGTTGATGCTTCTTAGTTTCTTGCATAAAAAAAGAAACATGTGCTGGTGATTAGTCGAGGACAACCCCTGAATGTGGCATAGATAAGTATTGCATTAAAAGGGAAAAACACATTCACCTTAAAAAAGGAAATCAAAACACTAACAAGGTTATAGTCTAAAGACAAAAACTACTAAAAGCTCCTTCATCACTATTTCACAAAGGGTACTTCATGGATATGTGAGAAATATTGTTTAGATTACTTGTTAAATGTAGTTAGGTATTTAAGGCTTGAGAATTTTTTCTGCAAAGTATTATGTACATTGAATAGCCAAAATAGGTATGTAGAAATGGCTCAAAGTAAAATTCTAGGCAACCATGAAAGTCCACTTTGGGATTGCCTCCAGTTGTTGGAAGGTAGAAGATGGATGATATTTTAGAGGTGTTTATGTTTTATTATAAATATAGAAAGGTATTGACCTCATTCTCAAGTTATTAAAAACCTATATGGTGGAAGATATTGTAAAAGAAAATGATATAAAATGAGTAAATGCAAGTGAAAAGTATCAATTTATGAAGAGTGGTTCCCAATAACATTAGAAATATTTTTAAATTTTCATGGATAATCTAATGAACCAATGCCTTTACAAAAATGCACTCACAACAACATTAGAAGAAATCACTTATCACATTTTTTGAAAACATTTTATAAAAAGGAACATGACATAGGTAAATGTTGAAAATGTTCCTTAGAAGATTGAAAAACTATTTCCCTATGTTTATAAGGAGGATGTCAATAATAATATTGTAAAGATTTATAGTAAAGAAGCTTCTATGTCATAACATTTTAAATTTTGATTATATTTTCATCATGTTGGCATAATTAATTCCTAGTGTTACAAATGTAGGAAAATTTCATGAGAGAAGCCAAAGTTAATGTAGTTTGTGAAGTGTTTTTAGGTTTTAGTGTTTTAATCTTCTTACCTTGTGTATCAATGGTTTTCTTGTTTATCACTAACTTTTTTCTGAAGATTGTACTCTTCCATTCAACAATCTATTTATGCCCTTTTTTCTTGAAGGTGAATATATTTTTTGTTCCAATGTCACTCTTATCTTTATCTTAGATAGAAATTTCATGACTACTCTTGCACTAACAGGGTATATATGTCTTTTGTTTGTATAATTACATAAAGAGACACATTAAATCAAATACAAACCATGTCTCAAACTCCTTGCATGTCAACCTTAGTATATTATTGTTCAATTAACTAAGAGTTCCCAAGGATCAATTTCATACACATTTTCATATGACATTGTCATTATTATCAATATTGTATTATTAATTTTCAACTTCAAAATGTTTATTACCTTTCCATCTATGAACCCGAGTCTTCTTGTTGACATAGGAACAAATAATAAATTTTTTAAGGGAGAATGTGAATAGTCCAGTGAGTGACAATTATAATAGTATGATTGATGAAAATGTTTATGAAAGTGAACCTTGAGAACTCTTAGATAATTCAAATAATAAAATAGTAGGATTTATATAAAAGGTCTGTAATATATTTTTTGTATTTTTATTTGTCTATCTTTTTAATATGAATGTATGGAGAAAGGACCTAGAACCCCTAAAAGTTGTTGCAAGTGTTTGAGCTGCAATCAAGTTCTAAGTCGCAAAGTTGCGGAATGGTGATGATGGTCAATCTAGTCTTATTCGCAACATCAAAAGGATGAAGCATACTTGACGTCTAGTAGTCTCAAAGGGGTGACAAAGGTAAAGTGAATGGCTTCACATCATCATACGATTAAAGGGTTGCTAGGTCCAAACTGTAGTAAGGGTGCGAGTGGGTCAGTTTGATATTAGTTGCAGGGTCACAACAGTTAGAGGGCTAAGTGATAAAGAGCCATGAAGCAACAATAAGGCATAAACCAATGAGGTTGCAGTTTTGGAGAGCCAAGCAATTAATGGAAAAGATAAGTTGCAAAGCCACAAATGGTTGTGAGCATAGGTCAATGAGACAGTTAAAATGTTGGGCAAGGTGGCGAAATGTTTCAAGGGTATATGGCCACATGGTAGATGGAATGGTTGAATGTAGTTGACTTTCTTATGTGGCTGATTTGGCACGACATGAATGTAATCCATGCAGCATGATGAGAGTGATTTATGTCTTAAATTATCCCATATTTTACCCTTTACATAAGCTTTCATCCTTATTTTCACATTCCATTTTCCCATTTTATGTTGCATATATTTCAATATATATAAGTAATATTTATTTTAGTTTTTAGATAAAATATATGAATAATTAATTATATTTACTAGCATTTATTGTGCCAAAGGAAATTAATAGTTCATAAGGAGAAGAAATTCCAAATATGTGAAAATTTATAAGGAAATTCAAAATTATTTATTTGTGGCTAAAATCAAAGAAAAAGATTGTGGCAAAATCAAGAAGATTGTGGCCAAAATCAAGAAAAAGGTTGTGGCTAAAATCAAGGAGGAAATTGTGTCCAAAATCAAAGAGATCACAAATAAAACATATTTGTATTTTTATAACTTCATCTTTGATTTATGGCTGAAAATAAGAGACATATTGTTTGCTAAAATAAGGTGGGGTGAGATTTGAACATGCAATCTCCCCCATACTATTTTATTACATTAACCACTCAACCATCAAAAAATTTCAATAATATTTGTACCTCACATTCTCTTCGATAGTCATTTCTATGAAAGTCAAAAGAAGGCCAAGGATTTGACTCGTCAACCTCCCAATACAACAGCCACCGTTTCACCATTTCACTGCATGCATTTAAAGTGAACATTTATAATGACACAGTCTAATAGATGGTAATGGTCAGGAATAGAGAAGTTGAGTTTTCTTATATATTGTACTATGAAGTCTATGTATGATATATTTTCTCTCTGCACAGATTTTCATTGAAAATATAAACTCTGTGCACATTTGTAACATTTTAAGTGAAGATAAAAACATTGTTCATTAGAGAAATGTAGAAGACATTTGCTTCATCACCTGATATGTTGAGGAGGTAGGGCCCACTCCAAAATTGCCCAATAATCTTTTAATTTCAGTCGTGTGGTATGCTTTTTCTTATTTTTATTATTAATATTGGTGTGCATTAGTTTTTTTTATGTTCAATTAATGTTAGTATTGAATTAAATTAAAAGTGTGAGATTAAAAAGGATGAGATTTGAATTAAATTAATATTTTATCAGTAATTAATAATTCCTGTAGTGATTTTTGTGCAGTTCTTTTTTCCATATTGTTGTTGTTAATTTAATCACAGGAAGATTCTTTATTTCTTTCGCTAGGAGGTGATAGTTCCTGTCACAAGAATTGTGTTGGTTTGATGTAGATTTATTTTCATGCATTATAAGTGCATTTATAACTACTTAGTTCATAACTGACATCCCTTGATGGCATATTGCTCGGATACCTTTCACAAGCTTACGCTCTTAGATTGACACAATTAGACCAAGTTGTAACTCCTTTTAAAATATAAACTATTTCTCCTTAGTTTATTTATGTTCAACTAATGTTAGTATTAAATTAAATTAAAAGTGTGAGATTAAAAGGATGAGATTTGAATTAAATTAATATTTTATTAGTAATTAATAATTCATGTAGTGATTTTTGTGCAATTATTTTTTCCATATTGTTGTTGTTAATTTAATCACAGGAAGATTCTTTATTTCTTTCGCTAGGAGGTGACAGTTCCTGTCGCCAGAATTGTGTTGGTTTGATGTAGATTTATTTTCATGCATTATAAGTGCATTTATAACTACTTAGTTCATAACTGACATCCCTTGATGGCATATTGCTCGGACACCTTTCACAAGCTTACACTCTTAGATTGACATAATTAGACCAAGTTGAAACTCCTTTTAAAATATAAACTATTTTTTAATTATTTGCCCCAATGTTGGCCTATCACAACAGGTTGAAAGATTAAAGAGAAATGATTTGTTCATCTGCAACCATTTTTTGATGTCCTCGACACCATTTTTGGAAACATGAATGCTAATGATATTCCTATGAGGGAGTATTGTAGATATGTTACATTCATGATTGAGTTTGTCATTGATATCAACATAGCAGTCTTCTGTAGTATCTATTAGAAGAACAATGGAAAGATCAAGTTGATACAGGCGACTAGTTAAGTATTCTCACTATATGAGGTTATGGGAGATACTTTTGAGTATCTAGTACATGTAGTTAATGTCAGATGAAGAAATGTTAAGTCTGGAAGAAGTTATGTAAGTTTTGGTGATGTTTGTTCTGAGATAGAGTTTATAGAGGCATGTTCTGGTAAACTTGTTATATCTCTTAGTAGAATTGTTATTCTGAGGATCAAGGTTGAAGATATGAATAAGACATGTTGGTGATGATGTGGCTAAGCTCCCCCATCATAATATTGTGTGTACGGAAAGATATTCAAATTGCAAGGCAGAAGATTAATATTATCACTAAGTGTAACATGTTCTTAATATGGTTGTATAATGATTAATTGAGAAGGTCTAGTAGCTGACTTAGGGATTTGTTTTATGGACTTGGTCTAAAGGAAGGACATTTTCCTTTATCATATGAGATGGAAGTGTGACATGAAGAAGTGATTGTAAGTAGCAGAGAGAGCGAAATGTGAAGTTGAGTAGAGCAAAGCAAAAATGAAGGATACTTCATTGCCAAAGTTCTATTGTGTGATCCAAGGTTTTGTATTTGGGTTCGAGGTTCATGACCTAGTCTACAAGGTCTGGTAGTGATTGGTTTAGTTGATAGAATAAAGGAAAGAGATTGCATGTTTGAGCAGTGAGCTCTTCTTGTAGTTGAAATTGCATGTTTGGGCAGTGGGCTCTTCTTGCATACATTGTACTACAACTCCTATTAGGGTTGACACAACTCGTAACAAGGTTGGCACAACTCCTAACAAGGTTGGAATCTCCTAATAGGGATTCAAAGTCTCCTAATAGGGACTCACATGTACTAAATGATGTAATAGACTCGTAACAAGGTCCATCCTCTAACAAGGGATATTTATATTAGTACATCATCTTGTGGGCATCATTATCATTGGGGTTTTCCCTTTGATAAGGGTTTCCCTAGTTAATATATGTGGTGTAATTGTCTATGTGCATCTTATTATGGTTGTTGTTTACTTTGGTTGAATGGTTAAGTTTATTTAAGGAACATAAATATTTTAATTGTTGGATAAATGATTCACCCCCTCCAGCCCCCCCTCTCTCAATTATCTTGGTGGACTGTTGTTTCTAACAACCATTTCACTCCATGCTCCTTAAAATGTATATCATGATCTATTCTGCTTTGATTTGATCTCTTGCGGTTGAGTGCACTCTTTTCCTTGTTCTTTCTGTCATTTCTTGCAGGTAGTTGCACTTCATGATAAAATTTTCTTCTGATTCTTAGTTATTGCTCTCACCTGTAATCCAATCTTATGGTCATGTAATTTTAAACTCAAGGTTGTATCTTGGTTATGCATGAACCCTATAAAGACAAGTTTTGTTGTTCAAAAGATCTCTCTTTTTTTGGTCTTATGCGGATATTCTCCGTAACTATTCTTGCCTCTTATTCAATAGAAATCACTGGTATTACATTCATTCTCAACCAGTTGAATTTGTGTAGCCTGATTATACCTCAATTTTTTGGATGTATTTTGGCAATCATAATACTATATGATTATGTTCATTTCTATTAACTAACCTATTAAGTGAATCCATTGCATTCTTGGTATGGTTATGTTCTCTTTTTTTGGTCTTATGCAGATATTCTCCGTAACTGTTCTTGCCTCTTATTCAATAGAAATCACTAGTATTACATTCATTCTCAACCAGTTGAATTTGTGTAGCCTAATTATACCTCAATTTTTTGGATGTATTTTGGCAATCATAATACTATATGATTATGTTCTTTTCTATTAACTGGCCTGCTAAGTGAATCCATTGCATTCCTGGTATGGTTATGTTATCTTCTTGACTTCTCTATAGTATTAAAATTGAAAGAATATAGACAGTGGTATGTTTTGTGAAGTCTATTGAATTATAGTGCAGTTATCAAGAAGAAGTAGATCAAAATACTATTTGGTGTATCACCCACTCTATATTAGAATAGATAGTTTGATTTTCATGCATTTCCTTCTCCCTTTTCCTCTCAAGAAATAGTTAGATGCACCCTAATAGTAAGGAAGCCGACCTTCTCCAGAGATTCAATCTCTGATTTCAAAGTGCCACACTTTTTAGATTGTTTCCATGTTACATGAGGCTTCCTTTAGGTCAAAACTTTAGGCAAGGGTTCAAATTTTCGTGTCAACATGATCTTGTAGTCATTTCTTAGTTCTTCATCTTGATTATCTAAGTCTGAAAACACATTAATTTCATAGTGATGAGTGAATCTCAAAAGCTTTCGTGTCTTTGGGTTAGAGACATTATGTGTATTTAATTCATTTAATATCTCTTAGAAGGGAGTTGAAATTTTTTATCAAAGCTCAAAGAGCACTTGCGCATAATAATCACAAGTGGCTCAATTGTTAGTTTAGTTTGTCTTCTTGTTTCAAGTATTTAAGGGTCGTCTGTAAAGATTGTTTCAAGAAGACAAACATGTTTACTAACAAAGTTGACACAATAATAGACAACAAGAGTATTGATGTTAAGCATATTAGGAATATCATGAATAATCCAAAAGAAAGTTAGCACAATCTATTAGATCAAAGTTCTATCTTTCACACAACGAGTTGCATGAGATGGGGCTTCTATAACCAACTTGAAAGTTTATCTCCTAACCATTTTAGATCAACATTAGACCACATTATTAGAATGATCAAGTAAACATTTTTTGGAGCATATCATTTTTGTATTCATTCATAAGGGGTGTGTGTATATAATACCATATATACACATACATGTATCTAGTAGTCATCGAAAGAAGGATTTAGCTCTCATATATTCATATTTTTTAATCAGACACAATAGTATATTCTACTTGAAACACATCAACCAAGTAATATTCATCATGTTTACCATTAAGTAGTTCCATTTGGAAAGATATAGTGCAAGTGTAAGACTAATTTTTATAGAATTATCATGCAAAACGTGCCCATAAAACTCGAATTAAAACTAGAGGTAATGGAACTTCATTTGTTGCATCAAATTGCAAGGCTATAACTAGAATTTCCTTGAAAAAAAATTATAACTAGAAAGTCAGATATAAGATAGATTGTTTCATGTACACATAAGCTTTTTTTAAAATGCCAGTCTTGCAAACACACACTTAACAAAAAAATGCTTAAATCTACTCTAAAACAATGAGAGTGTTGAAGTTTGACAATCAAGCTACGATTGTTAAAACACAAAAAAAAACTACTAGAGTGTGAAAATCAATGTTAATCTACCATGTTAAAACATTCAAGTTCTAATGGTAAAACTAAGTCTCAAGAGTTTTATTTTATGCTCTATCTTGAGATCATCTTCAAACCTTAGTCGTATATAGTTGACTCTTTCCCCTTCACCCATTCTCAAGAACCCTTTGGATCTTGTGCTCTCAAGAAAAATAAATTCAAATGCTTGCAACATTATATTTTTTTTGAGGTAAGGAATGGCTTTGAGAGCACCATACACTTTATCATAAATTAAATTTAACTGCCCTTCATCTATGGCTATATGTTGAGTTTTTGTAAGATCCTCATGTAACATATTGATGACATTACATATGGCATCCATTGAACTAACCATGCTGGCCTTCTTCCTCTTTGAATTTCTTGAACATGATTTTGACACTCTCTCTTTTCTAGTTGCACTAGATTTATTGGACGGGTTCACGTCCTCATCCAAATTAGCTGGAGTATCAATCGTCATAGAAAAATAACCATCACCATCTAGATTAAGGGACTCATTCATAAGGTTCCCTTCTTCAATTTGATGGGTTTTTGCAGCTATTTTACGTTCAGCTACATCATTCCTCACAATGAAGTCTATCTCGGTATAGTATTGGAATGAATGCCTCTTATATAGTACACTTTTAGACTTTTGAAATACTTGCGTTGTATGTTGGCATCATGGATGAATTAGTTCATTATCTTTTAGTAATAACTTACACATAATCAAAAGAATTTGAAAGATCTAATTACCTTCAATAGTTCATCCCAAACCCTCTCCTCAACATCCATACACTGAGTGGTCTCATTCCATGCAAACCTATTAGTATTTTTCAATTCTTTTATAATTCTATAACCAACCTTCCATGTTTAGAGCTTGTTTTTAAAATTATCCTTTTTCAGATTTAGTTGTGTGCATTGAAATTCTTTTGAATTATGATCCAAAACTCTTTTTGAAATCCTACCTCTCTTTTTTGACCTAGCTTGACTTGCTCTCGGAAAAAGTCAACAAACTTGTATTCCATTTCCCTAGTCCACATTAGCTCCCTTGTTTAAAAGAAGTTGATTGGCTTATCCAAATATCACTATCCATTATTGAGCAAAACTAAAACTCATCACAATCAATCCATAACTTCAAATACTTTCAACATATATATCATCAAAACAAACACAATAAATTTAATCTTTTGAATATCAACCAGTTAATAAAAGAGTTGCAAATCTTGAATAGAAGTATGAACTTCAACATACTCTAAATTTAGATTGGTTCAATTATTAGATAAATGACCTGCAGTCACCAATAGTGAAGGTAACCAACATTGAAATTTATGGCTTTATGAACATGAAATACATAAGATTTTGTGAGATTTCATTAGCAACCCTAGAAAGGGCAATAGCTTATCATTGAAAAGCCACAAGGGATACTCTCAAAGAAGAGGTATAGATAACATAATTGGCATTACAAATGTATTATAGATGGAATAGATGACAATTAATAAAATGTTGTAAGTAGACATCAAGTAGCAATCAAGAATTGTGAAAAGGTAGCATAAACCAAACCTTAAGCATGCACAGTTCAATCACTTAATAGAAAATATAGACAATGAGATTTAAGTAGCAATCATGATAATTGGGGCACATTGACATTGTCTATCATGGAACAACTTAAAAAAGATAATAAATTTAATCTGCATATGTATCTGTTGATATATGATTGAAAAGATCACTTGAGTAAGAAAATGTTGAAAGAAGATTGTGTGTTTTCAATCATTGCTTTGTCACTGATGTCAAACCTACTACATGTTGGTAAGACAATTGCTTATATGTTTCGAGCACTATCACTTAGTTGATTGATAAGGAGGATTTGATCAACAAGATGTAACAAAAGTACCTAGAGAAAAGGTTGAGTTATGATTATGTATTGAAGTGCAAGAATTAGTTAAGATAGTGATAACATATTGTATTGATGAATCTACTTAAGGTTATAAAATGATTAGCTAGACTTAGAAAGTTTAGAAGAAAAAGTTGCACAGAGTTCATTTGCTAAGCTTGACCAAGCTGATAGAAGGTGTTGAGAAAAGTTAGTGCAAGCCGAGCAAAAAGTTAGTTAGAGATGCTCCTGCACTCCTGCATCAGTTGGAGTCGAGTGAAAGCAATTTTTAGAAGATGCCAAGCAAAATAATAGATGCTGAGGAAACTAACAGGTGTCAAGCAAGTTAGTAGATTTTGAGTGATTTTTTGTTGATGCCAAGCACCAATAAAATCTAGTTGATGTCAAGTGATTTTACAGTAGATGCCGAGTAACACAATATGTACCGAGCATCAATAAATTGATAATGTTGAGCTGTTGCATTATGATAAAGATCGAAGATTCGCCAAATAAAAGTTGACAAGTTTATTTTCTTAGAACCTGTAAATCAAGAGGAAGATAAGATTAATGAGTTGGAGGTACAAAATCTTATGTAAACCATTTTGAAGGAAAATTCAAATGGATTCTAGGAGAAGTTTCTAGACAAGATATGGGGTAGATACATTGTATCTTACCTAATGCATCAAAAACCCTAATTTTTTAGATGGATAATGAGTAGGAAAAATAGCTCTAATCCCCTATATGTAGGGATGTCTGGTCATGAAACAAAGTTGGTTGGAGGTCAGAGAGTTTTTGGATTCCAAAACTTGACAAGGTGAAAGAAGAGGGTTTGCTTCATCAAGTGACCCAAGTGAAGAAGTTTGCAATTGTGAGCTAAGAAAGAATGCTAGAAGATAACGAATGCTTGAAGGGTGGACAAGCTATCAAAACTGTAAAGGTAGGAAACCAAGAAGAGTTGAGGACTGAATAGTGATCTATAATATGCAAGTAAGGTTGTAAGTTGTATCAGATCAAAAATATACTATTACTCTCTAACAATTGTATCAGATTAGGGTAAATCCTTTGGAGAAAGGTTGACTTAATAGTCATTTGAAAATCCTTTAATAGGGTGGCATTCCAAGTGAATGACCTAAAGTCCTCTAACAAGGCTCACTTTTAATAAGGTGATTGAAATCCCTTAACTAGATCACATTTAACAGTGTGTGTTGTAATCTTTAACAGGGCTGGCCTTTAATAGGGCATCACTTCAGAAGAGTGAAAAAGGAGTAGCATGTCACTGGTGGTTTTTCCCAAATTGGGTTTCCATGTTAAATCATTGTGTTAAGTGTAGTGATGGATATATTTTGTTTTATGTTTTACATTCTTGCATGTTGATTTAACAGTAACATATCAGTTTTGGTTGACACAAAATGAATGCATGCATGGTTAAGGATGTTATATGGGTTCACTGAATTGTGAAAATTTTTATTTTGTACATTTGGACCTTGAATAACTAATTCACCCCCCCTCTCAGTTATTCTAAAATAATTCCAACAATTGGTATCAGAGCACAATTGCTTAAGAGGATTAGTTGTAAGGTACTAAAAGCATAAAGATCCGGATGTCAAAAAGAGAGGTACCCAAGTTGAACAGAGATAACTTTTCTACATGGAAATTTTTGATGGAGCTGCACCTTGGAGAACTTGGAGATTATGCACAAACTTGCATTACAGTAGAACATGTTGATCCAACAGGAGCCCTAACTGTTGAAGACTTGAAGAAAAAGAAAGAACACAATCAGGTGATGTTGGAGATTGCCTTTGCACTAAGCTATGTCAAGTTTGATGACATCAAATAACTTAAAAGTGCAAAGTAGATGTGGGATGCCCCTGCCACTATCTACGGAGGAGAGAAAAATGTTCAAAGAGCCAAGTCAGAGAGCCTAAGAGGTAAGTTTGATGACATGAGAATGGAAGAAGGTGAAAACATTGCTCAGTATGTTGCTAGAATGAACAAAGTTGTTAGTGCAATAAAAGGTGCTACTGGTAAGATAGATGATGATACTATGTTACATAAAGTTTTGAGAACACTATTTCCTGTGTATGCCATTAGGGTGTCTGCAATTCAAGGGTTGAGATGTGTGCTAGGGAATGATCTTACCATTGAAGGTTTGGTAGGAAGACTCACTGCCTTTGAGTTATCTAATTTTGACAATTACAGACCATAAAGTATTGAATCATCTTTCAAAGAAACATTATTACTGAAGGATTCTGAGGTAAAGCCGAAGAAGAAGAAATGAAAGATAAAGTATGCATCCAGTGATAGTAGTACAAATGAGAAAGACATTGAACAATTGGAAGCATTGCTGGCCAGAAGATTTCATAAAGGAAAAGGTAAATTTAAAGGTAAGATGCCTATTATTTGTTTTAATTGCAATGAAGTTAACCATATTGTAGCAAGGTGTATAGAGAAGAAAAACTTCTGAGAAGGGAACAAGCACAAAAACAAAAGAGAAGATGATGAAAGAGACTACAAAGACAAAGGCAAGAAGTCATGCTACATTGCTGATGAACAAAACTCTGATGAAAATGATGATGAAGTAGCATATGTTGCAATGAAGGATGAATTAGATGAGGATGAAGCTACTACACTTATGACTTGTGTTAATAAGAATGACAAATGGATCATTGACAATGGATGCTCACATCACATGATTGGAGTTAAAAGTAAGTTCATTACCTTAACTTGTTATGATAGAAATAGTGTAAGATTTGGTAATGATGCACTATGTTCAATAAAAGGAAAAGGGTCTATTAAGCTTATAGACAAGATCTCATGTGACAATTCTTACTACGTTGAAGGATTGAATTATAATTTGTTAAGTGTGTCACAATTGAATAATTTGAGATGGAAAGTTGAGTTTGAAAACAAATCAGCCAAGATATATGATACAAACGGAAATCTAATTGGAAAAGGTGATCAAACTAAGAGTAATATGTTCTATTTGGGTATAGAAGATGCTACTTGTTTTATTGCAAAATTTGATGATGTATGGCTTTGGTACAAGAGATTATGTCATGTTAACTTTGAGAATCTGATTACTATCACTAACATGAAAATAGTTAGAGGTCTGCCTAAGTTGAAGAAACCAGAGAATGTAATGTGCAAACAATGTCAGCTAGGTAAGATGAAAAAGTCAAGCTTTAAAAGTAAAGCTTATACCTCTAAAGAAATACTTGAAATTGTTCATACCAACTTGTGTGGACCTATTGAACTACAAAGCTATAAAGGAGATAGGTATATTATGCTAGTTTTTGATGATTACTCTAGAATGATGACAATCATGTTCTTAAAACAAAAATTAGATGCTTTTCAAATGTTTAAATGGTACTCGGCAAGAGTTGAGAAAGAAACAGGTAAGAGCTTGAAATATTTGGGATCAGACAGAGGAGGTGAATTCACTTCACATGAATTTGAGATGTTCTGCAATGACAGAGGAATCAAGAGACAAATATCAACACCTAGAACCCCTCCACAAAATGGAATTGCTGAAAGAAGAAACAAGTCAATAATGGACTGTGCCAAAACACTTATGATGGAGAAAAATGTTTCTCTAAAATATTGGAGAGAAGTTGTAATGACTGCAGTATACACTTTGAACTATGTGCAAGTAAAGAAAGGTACTTAGTCAACACCTTTTGAACTATGGTATGGTCATCCATCTAATGGGAAATATTTTAAGGTATTTGGAAGCAAATGCTACATTCTTAAAGATGTTAGGAGTGGAAAGTTTGATGCAAAGAGTGAAGAAGGTATATTCCTTGGTTACTCCAAAAGAAGTAAAGCTTATAAGTGTTTAATTACTAACACTAAAAAAATTGTGGAAAGTGCAAATGTGAATTTTGATGAGTTTACAAAAGCACACGAGGCTGAAACTACAAAAGAACCAGAAGAATACAAGACATTTGCATACTTTTATTAAGGAATGCCTACTGAACAAGATGTTACAAATCATGCAACAAGTCAACAACAAGTTTCAACAATTGCTAAGTCACATAATGTGAATGCCAAGTTGCAAAATGATGAGAATGCACAATCTGACTCTGAGATTAGCATACATGAAAGAGATGCTAAGATACCTGACAAAGATTCTCATAGTGATACTGAAGTTGAGAGACATAATGTAGCCACAAGAACTAATCCAAGATTATCCAAATATACTAAAAGACACCATCCTATAGATCAAATCATTGGAGACAAAGATACAAGGCCAATGAAAAGAAATAGGTTGAGAGGTGAATCATGTTTGCTAAGCATGAAGGAACCTAAGATAGTGGGAGAGGCATTGGAAGATGATGATTGGTACAAGGCTATGGAAGAAGAAATTTAGCAGATAGAAAAGAACAAGACTTGGAGCCTAGTTCCTAGACCAGAGGAAAAGAATGTGATTGGCACAATATGGGTATTCAAGAACAAGCTAGATGAGAATGGTGAAGTGAAAAGAAACAAAGCAAGACTAGTTTGCAAAGGGTATGCACAAGAAGAAGGAATTGACTATGGAAAAACATTTTCCCTTGTTGCAAGAATGGAAGGAGTAAGAATTATGATTTCTTATGATGCATACAAAGGTTTTAAAGTTTATTAGATGGATGTTAAGTCTGCATTTCTAAATGAAATATTAGAAGAAGAGGTCTACATAGAACAACTAGAAGGTTTTGTGGACAAAAACAATAAGAACATGGCATGTAAACTACACAAAGCCCTATATGGATTGAAACAAGCACCAAGAGCATGGTATGAGAGACTTCACACTTATCTTGTTAAGATTGGATTTGAAAGGATAGATGATAACAAAAATTTGTACATGAAAATAGATGAAGAAAAAGATATACTATTATTTGAAATATTTGTTGATGACATTATATTTGGAGGACAAGATGCTCTATGTAAAGATTTTGCAAATTAGATGAAATAGGAGTTTGAAATGTCAAAATTTTGTGAGATCAAATTCTTTGTGGGATTACAAGTATATCAAATGAAGTATGGTGTATACATCACTCGATAAAAATATATCAAA
The DNA here is from genome assembly GCA_028749045.1 of Cupressus sempervirens. Lineage (NCBI taxonomy): Eukaryota > Viridiplantae > Streptophyta > Pinopsida > Cupressales > Cupressaceae > Cupressus > Cupressus sempervirens. The sequence continues at coordinate 1,052,410,383 of CM053787.1, forward strand.
GAAATATTGAAGACATTTGGACTTGAGGATTCAAACTTAGTAAGTACACCTATGGTAACAATACTCAAGCTATCAAAGAATAATGAATCAACTGAGGTCAATCAAACATTATACAAATCCATGATTGGAAAATTGCAATATGTAGTACACAACAGACTTGATATTGCATTAGCTATGGGGATAGTTTCTAGATTCTCTGCTAACCCTAAAGAGAATCACTTGATGGTAGTAAAAAGAGTAATGAGATACTTGAAAGGAACAGAAGAGTATGACTTATACTATAAGAATAATTAAAAGTTTGAACTGAAAGCCTACACTAATGCTGATTGGGCTAGAAATATTGACGTCAGAAAGAGCACCAGTGGAGGAGCATTTTTCTTAGGCAAAAGAATTGTTACATGGACAAGCAAGAAGCAAAGTTGTACTTCCCAATCTACTGTTGAAGTAGAGTATGTTGCTGCTACTATTAATTGTACAAACATTGTATGGATCAAACAACTACTTAAAGGAATGAAGAAAGAAATCACTGAACTAGTGACACTTTATTGTGATAATACAAGTGCTATAAATATATCAAAGAATCCTGTAATGCATACAAAGACAAAGCACATTGCAATAAAGTATCATTATGTAAGGGAGTTGATTCAAGACAAAGAGGTGAAGATGGAATATATTAATACAAAGGAGAAAATTGCTGATATCTTCACCAAGACATTACCTAAGGATGCTTATGAGTATCTGAGAGGTAAATTAGGGGTCATACCCCTATCAAAGGCTATGTAAAAGATAGAGGGAGTACCCTACATCAAAAAAGATGATATTCATTTCATACAAATTGATGTAGTGGAGCTTACTTTAGAAAATTGCCTAAAGTAATCACAAGAGCTAGAATCTCATATCAGTCACAAGCAAGGTGATAGAGGGAGAAAATTGAAGAGCCTACAAATGCTTATATCTACATATACAAAATATGCCAAATGTTGAGTATATGTCTTTGGCATTGTTGTCAAAGAGGGCGAAAGGAGAAAGAAAAAGAGGGAGGTATTTTGATATTTTGCTGATCCATGAAAGAAGAGAATCAAATAAGAGTTATTTTGTAACTAAGAAGGAGTTGCTTATAGAGGGAGAAGTGTTATTCACAAGATTTCTTTTTGGCATTGCCTTACTATTTTAACCTAGTTAGTTTGATAGAACAAGGTGTTCATCATTTGTTTGACTAGTTGATCAATTTGGTTTGCCATCAATGCCAAAGAGGGAGATTGTTGATATGTGATTGAAAAGATCACTTGAGTAAAAATAGGTTGAAAGAAGATCGTGTGTTTTCAATCATTGTTTTTTCACTGGTTTCAAACCTGCTACATGTTGGTAAGGCAATTGCTTATATGTTTCAAGCAGTATCACTTAGTTGATTGATGAGGAGGATTTGATCAACAAGATGTAAAAAAAGTACCTAGAGGAAAGGTTGAGGTATGATTATGTATCGAAGTGCAAGAATTAGTTAAGAAAATGATAACATAATGTATTAATGAATCTAATTAAGGTTACAAAATGATTGGCTACACTTAGAAAGTTTAGAAGAAAAGATTGGATAGAGTTCATTTGCTAAGCTTGACCAAGTTGATAAAAAGTGTCCAACAAAGTTAGTGCAAGCTGATCAAAAAGTTAGTTGGAGCCAAGTGAAAGAAATTTCTAGAAGATGTCAAGAAAACTAATAGATTTTGAGCAAACTAATAGGTGCTGAGCAGGTTAGTAGATGCCGAGTGATTTTATAGTAGATGTTGAGTAACACAGTATGTGTTGAGCATCAGTAAATTGATAATGCCAAGCTACTACATTATGATAAAGATGAAAGATTCACCAAATAAAAGTCAACAAGTTTTTTTCTTGGAACTTGTAAATTAGGAGGAAGATAAGATTAATGAGGTGGAGGTGTAGAATCTTATATAAACCGTTTTGAAGGCAAATTCAAATAGATTCTAGGAGAAGTTTCTAGAAAAAACAAGATATGGGATAGATACATTATATCTTACCTAATCCATAAAAAACCCTAATTTTTGAGATGGATAATGAGTGAGTAAAATAGTTCTAATCCCCTATATATAGGGATGTTTGGTCATGAAGAAAAGTTGGTTGGAAGTCAGAGAGTTTTTGGATGCCAAAATCTGACAAGGTGAAAGAAGAGGATTTGCTTCATAAAGTGACCCAAGTGAAGAAGTATGCAATGGTGAGCTAAGCAATAAGGCTAGAAGAGAATGAATGATTGAAGGGTGAACAAGTTGTCCAAATTGCAAAGATAGGAAGCCAAGTTTAGTTGAGGATTGAATAGTGATCTGTAATCTGCAAGTAAGGTTGTAAGTTGTATTAGATCAAAACTCTACTATTACTCTCTAACAATTGTATCAGATTAAGGTAAATCCTTTGAAAAAAGGTTGACTTAACAGTCATTTAAAAATCCTTTAACAGGGCAATATTCCAAGTGAATGACCTAAAGTCCTCTAACAAAGCTCACTTTTAATAGGGTGATTGAAATCCCTTAACTGGGTCACATTTAACAGTGTGTGTTGTAACCTTTAATAGGGTTGGCTTTTAACAGGGCATCACTTTAGAAGAGTGAAAAAGGAGTAGCATTTTAGTGGTGGTTTTTCCCAAATTTGGTTTTCACGTTAAATAATTGTGTTAAGTGTACTGATGGATATGTTGCATTTTATGTTTTACATTCCTACATGTTGATTTAACAATAACATATCAGTTTTGGTTAACACACAATGAATGCATGCATTGTTAAGGATATTATATGGGTCCAATGAATTGTAAAGAATTTTATTTTGTACATATGGACCTTGAATAACTGATTCACCCCCCCTTTAGTTATTCTAAAAGAATTCCAACAGTATCAAGTAGAACAATCCAAAGAGAATTCCAGATTTTGGGAAAAAAACTTTTGAGAAGCCACTAAATCTTGGTATAAACACCATCATTGCATGTCATTAGAGATCAAATTAGATAGAAATTTTGTAAAGTGATTATAGTAGGCCCCCTATTTTGAAATGCATATTTACTTTGAGTTTTAATAATAATTTCTAAAGTTGTGCATCAATTTGTTGTCCATTTTTGTCAACATTGTTGTTATAGAATTATTAATTACATGACATCCTTACAATGCATTATTAATTATTATATAAAAAGATGATCAACCTTGCATTGTTTAGTTTATAAGTGCAAAACTCACGCTTGAGAATAATCATGGATAAAATTTGAACCCCGAGAAGCTGAACCAATTTGAAATCAAAATCATAATCACTTAAGATTTTGGTTGATTTCAAACATATTTCTAACATGTTTCCATTTGGGCACTGCACCTAGGGATTTTTGTGCCTTTTCTAGACTTGTTCATCATCAAGTCAATCCCCTATTTGTACAAGACATGGATATATCATTTTTTGCTTTCATATTTACATCCTCACCTATGAAGTTTCCTTCATGCCATGAATTTCCACACTCGCATCTATGTTGAACTACAATTGGAGTCTATTTGTGAAATGCAAATAATGTAAAGATCTCATTTTGATCGCATGCTAGTGCTAAATAAATGACACTCTCCTTAAAGCTGGTCATTCTTAATTCTAAAGAAAGCATCATTGTGTATGCATATTGTTTTAATGTTTCTTTGTAATCATGATTATTTGTATTGCATCTTTCTCTACTACTTTGGTGAAACTTGAAGAATATTTTGGGACTCCCAATTTGAGGAATCTAGACTTAGAAAATTAATTAACTTATTTTATGTAGGGGTCATTATACATGTAGCAGTGTGAGAGGTTTTCCTAGTAGGAAGAATGTGGAGTGGTGTTTGGAAGACCTCTCAATGTTAATTGTAACATATGAAAGGGGAGCACAATCACTCTGAGAAACTATCTAGGAGTTGAGATCTTGTGATATATACTTAAGGTTTCACTTTACTAGAGCTATTTTAAATGCAAAAGATTCCTTACAAGATAATTAATTTATACATTGGACACATTTCATATGGCATTGGCATTCACAATTTAGGAATCCTTGAGGCAATATTTATATTTACACACTCACTAGAAGTGATCATGCATAATTTCATTTTCATGGTTTCTTTTAGAGGGCTAATGAAATTTTTGCAACATGCGTCATCCTACTCTAGTATACATTATCTTACCTTTTCACTTGTTTTATAATTATTAATTACACCATCTTTTTAGAGTCAACTTGCCTTCAACACAATGATATGATCGCATCAATTACATGCAAATTCCAATCAATAAAAAGTAAACAAAGTTCCATGAATTTCCTAAAATAAGAATATCATTTAGAAGACTATCAATTTCAAACTCAACATCCAATGCCAACTCATACAATTTAAAACACAAGGAACTCGTCACATTAATCACATACAATTTTCAATCAATAAAAGCCATAACAAGGTTCCATAAATTTTCCAAAGTGAGAATCTTGTTCACAAGGCTAATAATTTCAACACTTAAACATCCAATCTTACTCATACAATCCAATCACTCAACAATAATTTTTCCTTCGTGAAGATTCACTAAAAATCATAATATTTATTTGCACTGTTGAATCTTAATAATAATATCACAACTCAAATTATGTCAAATAATTTTGCATACCATATATATTAAAAATAGTGACAATATCATAGATACATCAAAAAACATATAAAATCAAATTCAGTTATAATAAGGACATATCAATGTTAGAATTATCATATCACTAGGAAGCAAAAAAATATTGTTCATGTTGATTTATTAAAACTAAGCACGAGATTTGTAGTCTTCCCACATCCTCTGTGTTATCTCATCTTGAAAATTTCCCCAATCATCCCTATCTCGCTGAGTTATCCCATATGTCTCAAGTAATGGTACCTATATCCCATCATGATCATCATCCTCTTCTAGCACTATTTTAGATGGAAAATTATCCTCTATAGTTATGAAATTGTGTAATATGTAATTATGCAAGAATAGTTTTTCTTTGCATCATTATCAAATAAGACATTGCATATCACGAGCTAGGAAAATGCTACTTTAAAATCCCAAGTATGCACAATATTGTATTCCTAAGCAAGGAGTGTTGGTGGTTATATAAATTGTGTGGAATGTTTATTGGGTTTTCTCTTGAAAACTCCTTCAGGTGATAACGTGTACACCAATAAGGGACGATAATCTAGGTATATTTGGAAACCCAACATAAACTTTTTTTTTCCCTACAAAAATGCATAAAATATATTTTTGTCACAATGTTGTCTCATTTCTCATAAACTTCACTATATAATCATTTACAAGAAGATTTGACATACCACAAGGAACTACCTTGGATTTGATCTCAAGAGAGATGAAGCAAGAACACATCTATCTATAGCAGATCCATCCCAACCAGTAAGAACATACTGAAACTTATAATCAAATGAATAGACTCCCATAACATTCTATGACAAGTGGCCTTTTCTATCGTTATATTTGGCTTGTATCTCCACATCAATAGTAATTGGTATATGGGACCCATAAATTGCTCCAATAAAATCCTACAATGACCACATATATAGTCAAATGTGCAGTAATACAATTCAATGTCAAGTGATATGATTGTCTATGGTTGAAAAAATGTGGCACAAAGAGATATACCTTGAAGTATAGATCAAAATGGTCCTTTCCCATGATCTCTGAAGGAGTTCTTGGACCAGCAAGTACATGACAATCAACATGGAGAGATAAGATAGCCATCAACATCTTGTGGAAGTATCGATTAACTATCTCTCTAAAGTGACCAAAGTTGTGAGCAATCTTACAATTCCTTAGATTGTGGCCAAACGTATGGAGGAATATGACTAGTTGTTCTTCTAGCCTTATGTTTAGCATATTTCCTTTTTGCTTTATAATATTGGCTAGATGAAAGAAAGCCCCCCTACTTATGTGAATTTGGTCATGACAGTATGTCTCATTAGAATGGACAATTCACTTATAAAAATGAATTTAATCTCTTTGATGCTTATCTCTCTCTCTCTCTCTCTCTCTCTCTCTCTCTCTCTCTCTCTCTCTCTCTCTCTCTCTCTCTCTCTCTTCTTGCTTATTGTGTTGATATTGCAATAGATGTCATAAGGAAAGCAAGAATAGCAACTAGAACACAAATTACTCTTCTCTTCCTAACAATGGATTCTAGGATTCTTTTATCTTTAATAGGAACCATTGATAACCTAAAAACAATAATTATAGATGTGATATACTAGGAAACTTGTGTTATGAGCACTGATCTAATAAATCCTAGTTATAAAGTGAATCTAAATTAGGTGAAATTATTTTTTAGTGTGGAGCCTGATCAATCCCCAAGTGGGAGATTGTTGGATTGTGGTGACTAATCAGGAAAGTACTGTACATACTTCATAAATTAGTTGGGGCTCAAAATTTTTTTTGGGCTCTATTTTATCGAGATTTTGGGCTGACATGTAATTATTAATTATAACCCTAAAGTGGTAAAAATACTTGTATAAAAGAGCTTAGGGTTAGGGATTACTATAGAGTTTTGATGCAAAATTGGTTCTTGTAATGGTATTGAGCTGTAAGGGATTATGAATTGTAATCAAGTTATAATCACTAGATCGTAATAATATCAGACTTGCTATTTGGTGGATGTAGCCCATGGATTGGGTGAACCACATTAAATCTTGGTGTCTTGTGTTCTTTTCTATGTGATCTATTATTTTATGTTATTGGTTATATTTTCATGTAATTGTTATTTCTGTCTGTGGTTTAATCCTAATAGAAATAAATAATGTAATAAATATGAACTCTATAGAAACTATAGTTCTATAAATCCTAAAAATGATAATTAAATTCCAAGGAATTTGAGTTAACCAAACTCTCTTTCTATGGAATTTGATTTCTTGACATCCAACCCATGTATGGGGAATTTTAATATGATAAAACCCCAAACCCTAAAAAATCTATTTAAAACTCTTGCAAATTATACTAACAAAGATGGAATGGGCTTCTTAACATAATTGTTAATAGGTATAAAAGAAGTTTTCAGCAATAGAAATAAATCTAAAAAAATTGGTGGCAACATATCAAAGATCCAAAGAGACCAAATACATAAACTAAAATGAATGCATATACATTTGAAGTAATGCATAGAAATGGACTATCTGGTGAGTAGTTATAGGTGGAGTGGATGTGTTGTTGAATTGGGATTTCAATGTGAGCTCATATTAGTTGTATAATCCAAGAGATAATTAGTTATGGATTGGATAGTGTAAAGGAGGGGAACTAACCAATACATGATGTGTTCTTTGTCTCTTTATATTATAAAAATAGCTATTCTTTGTCTCTTTAATGTGGGATCCAAAGAGTTTTTGTATTGAGGGAATGTGTGAATTTTCTTGGGGGAGCTTTGTTTTAATGGATTGAATTTTTCGGAAGCACTTTCAATTTTTTGAAGCCTAGAGATTACTACAGGTTGTATGTTTTGTTTTCATAATGTAACAATGACATATATTAAAGATTTTGATGCTTGTTGTGCAATGAATATTTTAAAAAGGAAACCAATACAATGAAAACATAACAATGGACCAAACTCCATATAAATATGGCATTAGCACTTACACTAAAAAATAGGTGCAATAGTTACACCAGTAACAAGATATACCTTACTTAATATATTGGAGGGTTGAAGAGGGGAAAGAAAAACTATTTGATCACAACCTACACTTGATCTATATTTGATGAATAAAATATCAGAATTTGTCCTTTTCCAAAGAGAGAGTGGTTACTTGGATTAGGAAAAATTCAACTTGTGCAAATCAAGAGGTGTTGGGGTAGGGTTGTCAATAAATATGCTAATCTTGCATGAGGAAAAAATTCATTCTAACCTTGAGAAGCCATAAGAAATTATGAGAAATCATATCAAAAATCAAGAACTCACTGCACAAATTTCTTAAATTAAACACTGCAAACCACCATATCTAGTCATTTAAATTAGCAAACCAATATCGACCTACATTTTATATTGAGTTGTTTGTCAGTGTTCTAAATATAGAGAGACAATCCTTCTCTATAAACTTCATAATGAGGGATAAATATTAGTTCCTTTGAAAGAACATGGTTTGGTGACAAGTTAACTCTTACTAGTATTAATAATCATAAACATACAACTCTTACTAGTACTAAGTTAATTTGTTTTGGATATAGGAGATAATGACTATGGTAGCTCTATTCTCATGAGTAATGTTCTTAATTTCTATATCAATCGTACTCCTCTGTACTATGAGCTTGATTATTGCTCAAATAGCACCCATAATTAGTATTAGTTAATGGTAGAAAAAATTGAAAATATTTTCAGAATAGAAATAGGATTTAATAATGCGTGGGATGTATGAGATAAGTATTGGGAATTTATAGAAATTTCAAGAATATTAAATAAAATGTGTGGAAGTAAAAATAAGTGGATTAATATTGCAATATTTTTCTAGAGTGGTATCCTTGTGTAAAAATGACAATGAACACATCCCATTCAAATGAAAAATATATTTTGAAGAACGCCTTTTGGATTGTTCTTGCCTCAAGAATCAAAAGATAAGAGTCACCTTGAGTTATAATGTGAGGAATAAGGATAAAGGAAGAATGACATCCTCAAAAATTGGTATAGGATCTGAAGGATATAAAGAACAAAAAACAACTAGATGAACAATCTCAAAGGATGTCACATATTTAGAGAAAATATTGAGATAGTGAAATAAAAATTTAAATCTTTTAGCATGTTCAACCACAAATAATTAATTGTGATTTATAGCTTCTCAATCTTTACTCTTACATTCTCAATCATGAATAACTAAAAAGATATTTATAAAGAACTTAGTTTCTAGAGATAGTCAAATGGCTAAAAAAGGGGCCCAAAAAGGATTGTACATTTTGAGATGTAAGTAGGTTCACAAGGGAATATTCACACTTAATAATCATTTCATTCATAAGTAGTTGAGTAAAAAAAAATTCATGTCGCAACAGAAAAAATTACAAATCAAACTGATTCCACTTAGAATCCTCTTACAAAGAAGAATGGTAGGAAGGACCAATGGTCGACCCCATGGCTTTATGACAGAAAAGTGCTCTAAAAGCCATCCTATTGACTCTAAAATCTAATCTTTGATCACATGAGCTCCTAAAGCATTGTAAAGTGTTGTGAGCATGAGCGTGATACACTATAACCTTTGGCTTGTAAAGCCTTTCACATAGTGCTTCCAATTGTGCTAAGCTCCCTCCTAATTATAGCAACCCAAAAATAAGAGAAACCCCTTCCTGATGTAAAGTAATTGAACACCATTCTATACCTTTTGAATGCCACACTCATTCCTCCTAGCCTTGAATGTAATACACTAGGCATATCCTAGGTATTCCATTAAATTCCTCTTAACAATAACAAGGCACACATATCCATTGTCCCATCTCTTTAGTTTGCAGTGACAATGTTTAGAAATTTGGGAAAGATAAATCTAGTGGTAAGAAGGAGAGACTTGTGATAGAAAACATGAGAGAAACAAGGGCAAAGAGCTTGTTGGGTATCAAGCTATGAAAGTGGTACAGGGGCACCTAGGTAGGCTTGTGAAAGACCTAGGGCTCCTAGGGTATTTTGTCTTGTATTGGTGCTAGTCACACCTCTAGGTGAATAATAGGACTAACCTAATCCTAGGTTGAGGTGAGTTAAGGTGTGAAATCCTAATGAGGCCTAAGTTGCTCATAGTTGCTCAATGAGGGAAAATTGAGCATCTTTGTGTTTAGTATGGTAGAATGGTCAAATAAGTTTTTTGAGGTCTTTATTACATTTTTTTCTTCCATTTAATGCTTTTGGAAAGGTTTGGAAACCTTTGGAGTGAGTTTGAGGGTCAAACACTCAAAGATGTAATAATTGCTCAAAAATTGTCAATGTTGTCATTGACAACATTGACAACTTTTTCTTGCATTCGATCAACTTTGTAGTTAGGAGTAATAACTATTTGAAATAATTAGGATAGGATTTGGTATGTGTTTATAAGTCCATCCTTGACCCTTTGACAGGGTTGGAAGTTTGGGAAATTTCTGTGTGTAGGGACTGGATAGCAAAATTTATAGTTACAATTTTATGCTTTTGAGGATTTCAACACTTTAATGGATTAGATTTGGAACTGGTGTTGCTAGAAGTATTAGAGGAGTTTTATTTTTGATATTTTACAATTTTATTTTGTGCTTTTGTGAGGTTTTAGTTTCTTGTATAAATTATTTTGTTTCTTGATTGCTTGTTGTTCTGAATCCACTATTGGAACAAAATGGAGTCATAACTCCCTATCCCACTGTAGGATGTATAAAAACTCTTAGGAATGGGTAGATGACTCCTTTTAAATACTATATGGTGAAGGAGGGGCCCTAGAGAGCTAAGGAATCATTTTTATGGTGATTCCCTAGGCGAGCTAGAGATGCATGGCTAGGGATCACAATATGCAGTAGAGGTGATATGAGTGATTAAATGCATGAAAAGCTTCAATAAAAGCATGGATTGTGTAAGGATAAGGTATTTAGGAACCCCAAATTAAAGGTGGATCTTTGGTGGAATGGTTTAAGGAGTATTAAACTTGTTCTTGCAAAACTAGTTCAATTACCTTAGAAACCTTGATTTTTAGGCACCAATATAGGCCATACTATACATATGTCTTGAGAGTTGGAGACCTCATGAATCCTTAAGTTCTTTGAAAAGGGTGTCAATATCAGTGGATAGGTTCCCCCACTTGTTAATGGTTTTTCCAAGTTATTCCAATTTTTCTTTATTTGGAGGTCTAATTTCTTGTAGCTCTATTACAAGTATTTTTGTGTAACCTTGCATGATTTTTGGAACTCGATTAGGGTTTTAGATATGGTTATGGTTGTGGACCTTGAAGGGAATCTAAATTCCTTCCTAGATGATCATTCCTCCATTTGGAGTTTCATTTGAGTTTTTTGGGTTGGTTGTAGTCTTGTGTGAAGAAGTGGTAAGTTTGAATCAAGCTTAGGGAATGGTGATGGAGAGTTGTTCTTACTAAATGGTGTGTACTAGTTGAATGGCTTAGGTAATCATTGTTAGGATCCTAAGGAAAATAGGGTAACTATAAACCCTATAAGGTCAATTAAAATACCTAAGGTGACCCTAGAGGAAGCTAAGGTAGGAGCAAGACTAGTTGTCACATTAGAGTGGTATTAGAGCAAGTTGAGGACTTGGGAAGGAAGTGTATGTCTATAGCTACTGGAGAGTCAGTGAGTGAGTTGGTGACTAATGTAGAACTAACTAAGGAAGTTGATGAGAAAAAGGAGAACAATAGACTCCTTGAAGAGGCGTTAGTAGAGGTAAAGGTAAAATTGGATGAAATTGTTGATGCAACCAAGAAGGAAGAATAGAGAAATGTTAGGGGTAAGGAGATAGCAGAAGAAGATTTTGTCCCTAAGCCATACCCTATCTTGAATGAAGAACCTTTCTTGAAGGCCATTAAAGCACTAGGAGGGAATGCTTTGGAAGGTGTGTCACTATTTAGTGGGAAGATGGACATAGATGTGGCAATGGATTAGATAAACGGGATGGAGAACCATTTTGAATCTGAAGAGGTGTCAGGGGTACAAAAGATCAAAGTAGCCAGGTCAAGACTTAGAGGATCAACATTAAATTGGTGGAAATATGTCCAAGATGAGAAGGTCAAGGTAGGAAAGAAGCCTATAACCAATTGGAATGCCATGGTAACCAAACTAGGGTAGAATTTCCTACTAGAGGACTATGAGATACAACTCCAAAAAAGGAGAAAATGATTGAAACAAAGAGATTTGGATGTGGCTTCTTATACAAAGGAGTTTCAAAGGTTATGCCTTAGATCCAAGAAGTAAGAGGAATAGCCAATAAATGTGGCTAGGTACTTGGGGGGTTTAAAGTGGAATATCCAAGAGGAGCTAAGCTTATGGAAACCTATTATTGTTCAAATGTGTCATCAAATATCCCTAAAGGTGGAAGAGAAGACTAGAAAGAAATGGGAATCAAAATTTAAGGATAGAGGCAAGGTAAGAAATTAGAAAGGAAAAAGGGGAGGATACCAAGGTAGGAGTAATGAGTAGATGAACCAAAGTGAGACCAAGCTAACTGAGCAAGCCACTGAAAGCATTCCTAAAGGATGTTACATTAGAGGAAGATGTAACTAAGGAGGTTTTAATAGAGGTAGAGGATCAGGCAAAAGAAACTCATACTTTTCTAGTATGAAGTGTTATAAAAGTGGTCAACTAAACCACCTATCATATAGATGCCTTGAAAAGCCCTCTTCTTAAAATCATTAGAAGAGAGTGGCATATTCACAAGAGGAAAACTCTATCTACAAGGAGAATGAAGTGGATCACATAAAGTATAGAAAAGGTAAGAACCTTATGTTAAGGAGGATACTAATCAAGCAACTTGCTTCTAATGAACCTAAGCATAAGAGGGCTCTTTTTAGGATCATATGCAAGATCCTTGGGAAAGTTTGCAAGGTAGCGGTAGATTCAAGTTCTACTGATAATATAATATTAGGGGAGGTAATTAAGAAGCTTAAACCAACTAAAGTACCACATGTGAACCCATACAAGGTGACTTGGCTCAACAAATATTGGAGTATATGGGTCAATGACCAAAGTTGGGTGGATTTCTCCATAGCAAGGTACAAGGATAGGTTATTGTGTGATATCATGCCTATGGATGCTTTCCATCTATTGTTAGGTAGACCCTGATAGTATGATAGAGAGGTAATATATGATGGCAAGGAAAACTCCATATCATTCAAGAAATGAGGTGGAGCTTTCAAAATCCAATCTTTGTTGGAAGGAGAAGAATCACAGTGCAAGGTGCCTAGTGTGTTACTATGCAATGGAAAAGAATTTATTAATGACCTCAAGGATGAGGAAATCCAAAGTTATGTAGTTGTATTGAAAATTACAAAGACATTGTGAGTGATGACACTCCTGCTACTCTACCTCCTAGAAGATTCATAAGCCATCAAATAAAATTTGTTCCTAGTGCATCCTTACCAAACAAAGCAACATACAAGCTCACTCCAAACCAAAATTTAGGAGTGGAAAGACAAGTGCAAGAAATAATGGACCAAGGTTTAATCAAGAAGTGCATAAGCCCATGTGCAGTCCTTGTACTAGCATCCAAGAAGGGAGGAAAATGGAGACTATGTATGGACTCAAGGGCTATTAATAGGATCATAATCAGGTATAGGTTTCCCATACCTAGGGTTGAGGATCTCATGGATTTTATTGGAGGGCAAATGTACTTCACAAAGTTGGACTTGAAGAGTGGATACCACCAAATGAGTATTAAGGAGGGAAATGAATGGAAGAAAACATTCAAGACAACAAATGGACTTTATAAATGACTTGTGATGTCATTTGGTCTCTCTAATGCTCCCAACACATTCATAAGGCTCATGAGTGAAATGCTTAAAGACTTCATTGGAAGATTTCTAGTTGTATATCTAGATGATATACTTATCTTTAGAAAGACAAAGGAGGAACACATCAAGCATGTGGAAGCAATATTGCAAAGACTTCATGAGGAGAAAGTTGCTATAAACCTTGAGAAGTGTGACTTCTTCAAGCAAGAGCTTGTGTGCTTGGGCTTTGTGGTGCCTAAGGGATCCTTGAAGATGGATCAAGAGAAGGTTGTTGCTATGCTTAACTGACCACTACCTATTACATCTACCGAGGTAAGAATTTTTCATAGTCTAGCTCAGTTCTATAGGAAGTTCATTAGGAATTTTAGTGGCATATGTGCACCTTTGGTAGATACCATAAAAGGTGGGGTCAAGTTTAAGTTTATATGGACCTTAGAAGCTAACCCAAATAGGGCATGGGAGTGCATGAGAACGGACTTCATAGTAGGTTTTCCCAAGACAAAACAGAGCTATGATAGTATATATGTAATTGTTGATAGATTCAGTAAGATGAGGCACTTCATTCCATGTGAGACTACCAATGATGCTAGCCACATTGTACACCTATTATTTAAGGAGGTCATAAGGATTCATGGACTTCCATTGAGCATAGTTTCAGATAGGGATGTCAAGTTTATGAGTCACTTTTGGAAGACTTTATACCATCCTCAAATTGATGACCACACTAAGGTGGTTAATAGGGTGCTAGGTAATCTCTTAAGATGCCTTACTAAGGAATATGGGAAAAGATGGGATGTGATTATTCCCTAAGTGAAGTATGCTTACAATGATAATGGGAATAGGACCACAAGAAAAAGCCCTTTCTAAAATTGTGTATGGAATGCATCCAAGGGGTGTATGTAAATTGAGGGATCTTGGAAGAATGGAGCATAGAAGTGGACATGCTGAAGATTTTTTCCAAACCATGAAAGAAATCCAAGAACAAGTCAAGAAAACTATCCAAGCTAATACAAAAAAATTGAAATCCAAGGTGGATGAAAGAAGGAAAGACATTCAGTTTGTTGTTGGTGACTATGTTATGGTGCATTTGAACAAGTCTAGATTGCAAAAAGGTATGCCAACCAAGCTACAAATGAAAAGAGTGGGAACTTGCAAAATCATAGCTAAATATGGAGCCAATGCCTATAAAATTGATTTGCCATAAGATTTAGGCATCTCTCCTATTTTCAATGTGCAATATTTGGTTGAATTCAAGGGTACACTACCTCAAAGTAGTAATGGGATTAGTACTGATCTAGATCCTATAGTAGTACCTACATCAAGAAAGTTGGAAGCTAAATAAGAGTTGGATTCCAAAGTTAACAAGGCAACCAAGAACTAGGTGTATATGGAGCACCTCATCAAGTGGAAGTCAAAGCCTAATTTAGACACAACTTGGGTTGGTAAGGTAGATTTCAACAAGAAGGCATCCCCCAAGACCTATTGTCCATAGGAATGATATAGTTTTCTTTTGTGGAGGAGTATGGTGTAGGGCAAAGATTACTTTAGTGGTGATTATTCATCTTCTGGCAATCTCGTCTCATGGGTCGATCATCATTTGGCGAATAACACATCCAACGCAGGCTAACCATGTTGCCAAATGTTTATCAAATTTGGGTTCAATTCCTATGGTAGTCACTGATTAATTATCACATGATTGGTCAAAATATCAGTCCAATTGCTAATGCAATATACATTTTGGATAAATTTATTTTAAACATTTCACCAACCTTTGCATGTTTGTTTCTTATTGGCCCATATTATTTTTCCATTACTACAACCAAATAATTCTCCCTTGGGTTGGATGTCACCTACCATTTTCCTGACATGTGTCAACCACCAACCACATTTAGCCAATTGTTTCCTACTATGGGCTTGCATAGGAAGGTGCACTTCACCTACATTTGACATTCCCACTTGTTAATCCCACATAATTTGCCAACCTAGATTAGACTATAAGATATTATTATTCTGCACAATCCGCTCTTTTCTAGTTTGGAGACTAGCATTTCTTATTGTTGCCAAAGTTTCAGAGTGTTCAGTGCATTACCCATTGACTCGTGGACCCTAGTTTCTGTAAAAGGCAAGTGATTTTCAAATATTTTTTATTTCGATAGTGGTAATACCATACTAGTACAGTGGTACTAGTTATTTTTAAGTCCTACTATCCAATGTCCACTGGTGACTAGACATCTCACATGCTAAGATAGCCTATAGGTTTTCAAATTATATTGGGTAGTACCATAGACTACAGTACCCTAGCAATAGTACCATTTTTTGGAGAATGAATCATATTATTGTTATTATATGTAGTCTAAGTAGTCTACTATCACTACTCACAGTCTTTGAGTCATCACTATTTGAGTCCTTTGTTCAACAACTAAATTGATTTATTTTTTGCAGCCTTTATCAATTTGCAATGTCAAACAAGAGGGGTAATAAGGGTTCTAGTAGGATCCTTGAAAGCCAAGAGAGGCCACCATTACCAAAACGCAAAAGCATAATGACATATTTTGGTGGTGGAAATGTTGGCAACCTACAAGATTCACAAGTTAGATCTCCAGTGCTTATTGAAAAAGGAGATTCATCACAAGTTGGAGACTCAGACCGTATTGAAGTTCAAGTTGGTGAAATTGATATCTTAGTCAAGGACAAACTTGAACACAATTTGGAGGCACTTCCCTTGAGTAGGGAGTCAAAAACTTATATTATAGAGTTGGAGTTAGTCCTAGACCAGTCAGGTGAGAAAACCAAAAGTGATTCCATAAATCATGTTCATGCACAAAAGGGGAAAATAAAATTGGAATCAAAGAAAGATCGATCTCGCTAGGATCTATCCAAAAGGAATTTTTAGTTAGAATGGGTGGAAAAGTATTGGTTCATTGAACTAGTGGCCAATCCAATTGATGGTGAGAATCCTATAGAATGCAAATGTAAGATTTGCACAAAGATAACAAAGAAGGAGAAGAGGTTGCAGCTTAAACTTGATACCATGGAAAAGCATGTCGGTAAAGTTTACAAAAAGGAAACTATAGATGGAGTTGAAAAATCTGTGCTAACTTGGAAAACAAAGGACAATTGTCTACATATCAGGAATGCTGAAATATACAAGTTACTCCAACAAATATGGGAGAAGCGTTCTATAGTAAAAGGTTCCATCGAAGATTTCATTGGGAGAAATGGAAGTAAAAAATATTAGAAAAGTAGTTCAATTAAGTGTGGTCTTTTATCTTTTTAGTAGAGGACATCCTATGATGGACTACCCTTCAACTACTTCCTTATTGCACTTTTTCAAACTTTGAAACTATCTAAACAGTCACTAGTCAGTAAACAGTGAGTGGGAATGGGCTAGATGTCTTGCATAGGTTGAAAAAGAAGTTATGAAGGAAAAAATAAAACACTCAAATTTCATTGCACTATCTCTAGATTAAGTTACACCAATTGATAATACTTCCTAGGTGTGCATGCATGTTTATGGTGTAAACAATCTTTGTTGTCAACCCTTTCTACTATCTGTTGCTAAATTGAATTTTAGTGCAATAGCTAAAAATTTATATGATTTATTAAAGAGTACTATAATTGAATGTGGAGGTTTGGATAAAATGAAGATTGTCAAAAAGTTAGTGTATGTTGGAGCAGATGGAGCTTCGGTTATGCAAGGTCATAAAGACAGTCTTTGCAAAAAGATAAAGAATGATTTGGCACCCTATGCTATTGCCATTCATTGCATGGCCCATCAAATGAATCTAGATTTTGGAATTGTCAAAATTTTTAGTTATGTAAGTAAATTGGAATCTCTAATCAAAGAGATTTACCAATACTTTTGTCGAAGTCCAAAATGAGTTCAAGAATTTCAACACTTTGCTCAAGGACTTACTAATGGGAGGAAGCTTCTTAAAGAAAATGACACCAGATGGATCTCTTTGGATGGACCAGCACATTGAGTAATCTCTGAATATATGTCATTGCTTAGACTAATCCACTCTGTGTGAGATAGATTTCCTCGGCTATATTCAAATCTAACTAATGTTAAGATACTCTTAACTTTAGCAGCTATTCTCCCCATGCTACAAGACATGAGAAATATTATAAAAAAGGTTCAACAAAGAGCTATGTACATTGCAGAATATAATAAGTTGCATAAAATGACATGTAATAGCCTAGATACTCTGTATCCATTACTACCATTAGATGAATCAAAATTTGCAAAGTGGATAGAAATCACAGATTTGAACAATCTTGGGAAATTTTTACATATTGGTGCAAATGATGAGGTTTATGCCAAGGTACATGGAGTTGACATACCAATGCAGTACTATGCCTGTGTCAACCCCAACTCCAACCCCAACGAAGTAGGAAGTGAAGTTGAATCAGAACCAGAGAAGGTACTTTCATGTGTTACAAGTGAAGACTTCAAGAAGATCAAAGACTCAGTGCTTGACTTTGTCAAGTGATTTTGCTACAATCTTTTGTTAGAAATTAGATTCAAATTCCCCCTAGAGGAAATGCTCGAAGTAATGTCAATTATTTTTCCACAATATTGGTCTCTAAACTATTTGACTATTTGTTGAAGAAGGATGATGCTTTTGATTCAACATTTTTGCAAACTTAAAATAATCAATGGAGTAACTATAAATGGAATTTTAGACGAATCTTGACTGAGAGATCAATCATATTCTTTTGCAAACATAATGAAGGAACAATATGATCTTATGGAGAACCCAAATGAAGAGGGAGTGGTAACAAAGCTTTGGAAAAACCTTGGTGAGAGAAATTAGTTGAGAGAGTCAATACTAGAATATTTCAAGCTTATCAATTTGTATTTGACAATGATATTGGGTTCAGTGGAGGATGAGAGAGTTGTTAGTACTTTTAGCTTCCTGAAGTCAAAGGTGTGGATAATTGTTTGAGGCTCTATAATTCTATGTATGAGGTAGAGAGTTTCCCTTATGATAGGGCTCTTAGAATTTGGAGAAACCAATGTTAAAGAAGAGGGATTGCCAACATTTTAGACCCAAGTAGCAGTGGTCCATGTCTTGATATAAGAAGCAATGAAGATGATGTTGACTTTGGCATGCATATTGATGCTGATAGTGAATTTGAAGAAAACACAATGAACAATGAAATGTTATATGCAATAAATGAGGAGAACTCTAATGATAGTGATGCTGAGCTGATGTAGGTGGATTGGCAACTATAGCAGTTGTATTGCATAAAAATGTAATAAACAGAATAAACACTAGGCAACTAATGCATATTCCTACATGATCATGCAAACCTCAAAATATGCAAGAGAACATGTAACTAAGAATGACATGAAATAAAAAAGATATTAAACTATTGAAAACAACACCAATGCAAACCTCATGAAATCACCAAGTGGTTGATGATTTCCTTACTTATGGGATGTGGTTGCTCACAATTCTTGCAGCATAACAATGAGGTAGATAGTATATATGAAAATGAGGAGAGAGTTCTCCTTTTATAGAGAATGAGATGCAACAGAGAGCTAGGATTCAATGCAAGATGGAGGGCTAGGATCTCTCATGATTGATGAGGTGTCCATAAGGTGGAGGCCAAGTAGACTCCATGTGGATTAGGGTTTTTGACAATTCAAAGGGGTCAAGATGCTCACACATGTATGAGAAACCTTTGATGGTGACATGATCAATGAAAAGTGGAAGAGGTGTAAGAAGCATGGTCTCTCACACATGTGTGAGACACCTTGACTCTCATGCAAGAGGACAAGTGTGCAAGAGGTGTGAGACATCTTGATTCTCATGCAAGAGGACAAGTGTGCAAGAGGTGTAAGAAGCATGGCTTCTCACACATGTGTGAGACACCTTAATTTTCATGCAAGAGGACAAGCGTGCAAGAGGTGTGAGAAGCATGGATTCTCACACATGTGTGAGACACCTTGATTCTCATGCAAGAGGACAAGTGTGCAAGAGGTGTGAGAAGCATGGCTTCTCACACATGTGTGAGACACCTTGATTCTCATGCAAGAGGACAAGTGTGTAAGAGGTGTGGAAGACACGAGGGGTGTGGGAAGTGTGAGTGTTCCTCACACATGTGTGAGGATTCCTCAGACATGTGTGAGCACACACTTAGGATTAAAAGTGAATTAGCAAGATGATTAGGAAAAACAAGCATGATTAAGGAAGTGGGTAGGTTTAGCATGATGGTTAGGTTAGGAAAGTGAGGTTAGGTAAGGGTTAAAGGTAGGAGCTATGTGCTCAAATAGGATTAAATTTAATATTTAATTCCAAGTGGGATTAGGAAAGGGATTAATTAAGTAAACAAAGTACTTAATTAAAGTGAATGGGTTAGGATTTAAATAAACCTTAGTTCATTTAAGTCAAGAAAAGGTGAACATAATTAAATAAATGTAAAATTTATTTAATTAAAGGTGGGGTAATTAAATAAATAATAAATATCTATTTAATTGGCCAAGAACTGGGATTTGGACAATTTTAGGTGTCTACAGCAGCTTCTCAACCTCAAGTTCTAACTTCTGCGTGAGTCAAGTAGTAGGCTAGTAGTAGTAGTAGCTCTGATCTAAGACTCTATCTACTAATTAATTATGTTTGTAGAAGTCAATTTATAGCCTTCATTCACTTTCCTTTTATAGATGCTTAATTTTTTTTTGAACATGTTGATGTTACAAACTTACATATTGAGATTTTCATTGATTCTAGTTTCTTTAAGAAATTGTAACATAACGCATTTAATAGAATAAGCTCTATTTAAAAAAATTGTATTATAATTTATAATAATAAATCGACCTGTAACATAATACATTTAACAATTACAACCCTTTGCAAATGACTTGATGTCAAATTGAAATGACCTTAAATTACCTTTTGTAGATACAAGGGAGCACCAATAACTTGATGTCAAATTGAAATGACCTAAAATTCCCTTTTGTAGATACAAGGGAGCAACAATAACTGTAGGTCAATTTGTAATTGTATATATAATCAAATTATTACTACATAATACATTATGTGTATACAATTACATTGCCAATTTGCCACATTGCCAATTGTACAATTTTTTCAAGTAGTAGGGAAATTTTTCCCATCTGCTCTGTGTAGTAATAGTATGCCAATTCCTGGCTGCCCAACTTTCCTGATATGCTGGCTCTTGATTCCTGTAACAATTAACATTAAAAAAAGTTGAAATTAAATCCAAAATTTGAAATTAAAGAGCAACAAGTAAAAAAATGATTATAGTACTATCACTTACTAAGTTGTTTCTTCTTAGTGATATTAGCTATGACTGCCATTGACAACAACAATAATAATTTGAGAAGATGACCCAGCTTCAATGAATTTATTTAGGACACTCAATTTTGCATCATTTGGAAGCTCCATTTATTTGAGGTTGTAGCTAAATAGTTGTAACCTCATCAATAATGAATACTTTAGAGATATAGTTTTACATGAATTGAGGAATCTATCAATAACTTCATTCATTGTTGATAGTGGTTTGATGCAACTTGCAATTCTTTCTGGAGTGGTTTCCTTAAGAAAGTTGCCTAAATCAGAATTCATGTTGTCCTACAACTTTTTTTTTGGTAATCTTCTTTTCCAATGAATCTGCCATCTAAGTTAGCTAGATTTGGTAATCCAACATTTATCAAGTTCAGTATGATGTGATTCATCTTCATCAAGTCTTTGGAAGCAGACTTGAGAGCTTCAACTATTTCTATTACTTGTTCACAATTGTGACAGACATCAATGGTCATTATAGAGGCATCCAAGTGGTTGATTATTCCATGATTTGCCAAATCCTTGTCACTAGATCTCTGTACTTTATTCAAAATTTGGTTAGCAAGATTTTTTAAGGAATTCGTGAAGATTTTTCTTTTACCCTGAACATCATTTTTTACATTTTCAAAGACAAGTCTGAGATTGCTATTTAAATCAAGCCATTCAAACAAACTATCATTGTTCTTCATTATTTTGTCCCAATTTTTTTGTTTAATAAGCTTAACCATGTTTATTATAGTATCCTTCACATCATGGTCTTTGGAAGAGGTCATTCTATTTTGTGCAATTACATTCTCCATAATTTTCTTCATTTTAGACATCTCTTTTTCACTCTTTTTTTGTATTTCCTCTAGTTGCCCCAGTCAATTAGTTGCTCTCTTCCTCTCATCCTCCAATTTATTTTTCAAATCATGGATTCTATTTGCAGTAGTTACCTCTTTTTTCTTCTCATCCTCAAGTTCCCTTTTCAAATAATGGATTGTCTTTGTAGTGGACTCCTCCTTTTTCTTCACATTATCCAATTTCTTCTTCAAATCATGGAGTCTTTGAGTAGACTCCTCTTTCTTTGCTCACCAATTCCTTTGTCAAATCAAAATTTTTCTTTGCAGTTGACTCCTTTTTTTTCTTTACATTCTCCAATTCCCTCCTCATATGGTGGATTATGTTAGTGCTTGCAGTAGCACTAGACTCTATTTTCTTCGCATTCTCCAATTTCTTCTTCAAATCAAGGATTTGTCATTGTAGTTGACTCTTTTTTTTCTTCATATTCTCCAATTTCTTATTCAAATTATGGATTGTGTTTGTACTAGACTCCTCTTTTTTCTTCTTATTCCCCAATTCCTTTTGCAAATTATAAATCATCCTTGCCTTAAACTCTTCTTTTTTCTTTTCATTCTCCAATTCAATCTTCAGATTATTATTTTCCTTGACAACAGAGTCTAGCTCAATTTTCAATTTATTGTTGACCTGTGCACTACTCAATACATACTTGAACAACTATGCAGTAGAGGTTTTTTCATGCTAAAGTCTTTTTTGGCACTCATCAAATTCTTTAGTCAAAATTTGCACTTGTTCATTCATCTTTTCTTGCTGGGAAATTGCCTCTATAGGAGAAGATTTCTTTATCCTATTTTGCAATTCTTTTAACCTATTGTCTGCTACTTTCTCCTTGGCCTTCACATTATCAAGGTCTTCCTACAACTTTTATATTTTCTTTGTAAGCCTTTTGTTTTCCCTCTCCACTTTTAGAAGTGCAAAGTAGTCCATTTTTTTTCTCTCTTTTGATATATTGATTTTGTCAATATTTTTCACTTTTGAAAAATCCATTTGAAGGATGGTAACTTGTATATTGTTATGATTTATTACATTTTTTAGTGGATTATTATCTCTACCCAGGGGCATAACAGCCATGAAGTTCATCATTTCATTGTTTGGATCATATGTTAGAAATATTCTATTAGTAGATCCCTAACATTCAACAACTGCATCACTTTTTAAAATCTTCATAATTTTCCTATTTCTTTCCCTTGTCTGTTCAAACTTTAATGCAAACTCATTTAAATTAAAATATGGGTTTGCTGACACAATCGAGTGTTTGAAAGGTGAACTATCACTTGTATTGTTGTACGCTCCTCCAACTCCAGTTAAACTTACTCCACCTACAATTGTATTTTGAGGATAGACTAAAGATGGACCATTCCAAATCCTGGTGTTTTAGGACTATTTTCTGGGTTTTGTACAGAAGTTACTGGTGCATACATTGGTGAAGTAATTGTTGACATTACTTGTAGTGTAATTGTCATAACTTTTTTATTTTTTGGACAAGGTTATTCCAAGCTAGTCCTCTATATGTTACTTTAGTATGTTAGAAACACTAAATTAAAACAATCAAAAGCATTTGCATACTAATTTAACATAACTTCATGAGAGACAAAGTGAAGTCCTCAAATGAGAATATGATCCATGGATAGGCTCTCTCAATAAGGATGATCACTTGATGTAGAGGTGTGTCTAATAGCTAAGATGGCTTGATTATGTATGTATGCTCAAATGCTCAAGTGGGCTTCAATGGAAGATTTTTGATAGATTTTGGTGAATGGATTTGATGTAAAAATGGCTTCTCAAAATGCCATTATGGCTTTACTTTCTAGATTGTGTTAAAATGGCTTGGGAGAGGATTCCTTAAATAGGCAAAGGGCTTGAGGGATCAAGGGCTAGGATGCAAGGATGGGAGAAAGTTTATGGAAGGTTTAGATTAAATGAGAGGAGAGCACATGGATTGTGCTTCTTTACAGCCAATCAAGGAGTGGCACATGTCACAGGGTCATTGGTTAGAGCAAGAGGGGTTGAGGGGTCAACAAAGGAGTCTCAAAGCTCATAAAGACCCTCATAATGGCTTGTAAGAGCAATGAATGGGCTTGTAAGAGTCATTTATGGCTTTGTGGGATTCATAAAGTTTTATGGTTGGGATATTTGTGAGATTTGAGATATTTTGACTTGGGTTGGATTAAGAAAGTCTTAAGCTTGACTTAGGAATGTGCAAATGATTAAGGCTTGGATTAGGCTTGGGTTGAGATTAGATTAGGGTTGTTAGAGATGGGCAAGTGGATGGAATTTAATGAAGGTGGGTGAAGGAGGAGATATTTGTTGTCTTTGGCTTGGGTTAGCAAGTCTTAACCCATGTTTAGGGAATGTGACAAGGTTGGGGGGGGGGGATTACGATTAGGATCAAAGATAAGGATTGACATCTTCTAGAAGAGTCTAGGCTTTGGATGAGGATGAAGACTTTCTAGAAGAGTCTAGAACTTCCTAGGATGAGGATAAATAAGGTTTTAGGAAATAAATAAAGTTTTATTTATTTCAAAGGTTTGGGTTGGGGAGATATTTATAAAAATATTTTTAATAAACATGAGGATTAATATTTAATCTTAATTAAATATTTTGAGTTGGGATTAGGGGTAGGAAATGATGGGATTAGCCTTTAATCAAAATTAAAGAATGATTAGAAGATTTTGGAAGAGTTTAATGGTCTTAAGGAAATTGGCCAAGTTTTGGGCAAAAAATAAATAAATAATTTATTTTGGGATTTTTGGTCAATTTATTAATTAAATAATTAATAAATAAGGAAATAATGTTTAAATAAGATTTAAACATTTTTGGGAGGGATTTAAATAATGTTTAAATATTTTAAATTAAGATAAAGGTATTTAATGGCATAAAAATAAACAAATAAATTAATAAATAAATTAATTAATAAATGATTATGTCGTTAGAGATTTTTCAGAAAATAAAAATACTTTATTTTCTAAAGGATTTTTCGGTGTCTACATTTTGCCCCTCTTTGACATAGTGTTGAGATAACACTATTTCAAAGAAGTTTGAATATAAATGACACGAGGAAGATGTTTTAGTAACAAATTTGCCCTAGTCTTGGATAAGAAGGAGAGACTAGACTATGAGATGCCCCCTCAAGAAGGCGGCGGGGAGGGAAAATGAGGCTCAACAACTTCTTGAAAAATACAAGAATCCAGGATAAGCAAGGAGACTTAGATTGATAAAGAGAAGGTGTTGAATTAGCTCAAACTCTCACTATGGGAGAATGATAAAGGGAGAATCAGAGGCACAAGAGGAAGCAAGCTTAAGACTTCAAGGGAGATGGAGGATGAAGGAGAAGAGTGCCATAAAAAGGAATCCAAGATATGGGAAGGGATGATGGGATGAGATAAAGCTGAGGCAACAGGATTTCAAAGAGTCAGATTGGTAGAAAATTGGTTTCAGAGATCCCTAGGACTAGGATTGTGGATCTCGAAAGATGAGGCTTGGTGGATTGATTTGATGGGTGGATCCCTAAGACTAGGATTGTGGATCCCTAAAGCTAAGAGCGATGATTGATTCTAAGAGATACGGTTGCACAAGTTGGGGTAGGAGAGACAGATGCTGGATATGGATGGGGGATAATGGAGATGAAGGGAATCCATTGAAGCTTTTTGAGCGGGGGGATACTTCAAAGAGAAGTACCACCATGTAGTTGAGCACTAGATTTGCTATAGGACTGTTGGTTAATTGCAAAGGTTACCAAGAACATTAAGGACATGTCACCAACTATCCAAAGGACTGATGGACTGACTCAAAATAAATACACAAGGATTGCCCTAGCATCACACATGAAACCCAAAGAAAACAATGTGGAACTGACACTGGGTAACCCACAAGAAGAAAAGAAAAATAAATGAAAGACCTAATCAATATCTTACGCTCCAATTTGCCTCATTCATAGCATACCATGATATGGAAGATAATGGCAACCTTGAGGAGGGAACAAAAAGATTTCTTGGAAAAGATACTTCAAGACCCAAAAGGGAAGATTCCAAATCAAAAGAAAGAGAAAATCCAAAAGAGAACTATTTGCCAATGAGATGGGTAGGACGAGATACTAACGGACCAAGATCAGACATGAGAAAAGCTATATCTTGCAAGGATCTATCAGAGAGCACCTAAGCTTGTGGATTCAGATGAGTGATGCGTCTAGAAAGCTGAACTAAGAAGGATAACACTTTGGTGATAGGAGATCGAGCTAAAGGATGTATTGGAATAGCTAACCAAGATTTGTGCGATGTGTGAAAGATGTTTATCAAGGATGAACTGACATGAAAGATGGATAGATACAATAGTACTAAGCTAAAGAGGATGTACAAGCTGACAGACCAAGATATGTTACAAATGTAGAAGGTTGTTTTAGACAACATTGGATATACAAGCTATGATACAAGTGCTGGATACAAGATTATTTACAAGCTGTACAGGATATCTGGATGATAAGATAGCAGGATGGCTCAAGTTGGTGCAAGATGCAGAAGCTAAGGATGAGGTGATAGTGGAAGATATGGATTTGGCAGGATGTATCCAATGATGATGATAGATGTGCGACCAAGGATGGGGACAATGCTAAGGTTGGTGGTAGCTGAGCTGATAGATGGTGCTAGAGTGAATGGCTAATGAGAGGATGACACTGGATTTGCATGAGGATAGCCTAGAGCGAGATACCAATGACAAGGGAAGATGAACAAGACAAGATTTCCAAGGAATAAAGTGCCCCCAGTTAGAAGATGACATGCGAAATGAGGTCTTACGATGGATGTGATAGGATTGAAGCTAGGATGGAAAAGCTAAAGGCGCTAGGGAGATGGATGATAGCTGGGATAATGGGGTGAGGTTGCAGAAGATAAGTGGATAGTGATAGATAAAAGCTGAAGGATGAAAGATAGGTGGATAAATTGGAAGATGGAGCTGGATGGCAAGATGTGACCAAAAGAATGAGGATGATAGGCTAAGCTGGGGATGGCTAGATTATGCATGATGCTTGTTTGCCAAGTTTTCATCATGGTACTTGTACAAGGTGCTTGTATTTCCAAGTTTTCACCAATGGACGCTTTATTTTTCTTTATTTTTTTGAATTTTTGACTTTGGACTTAGCTAGAATAATTTTGGCTTTCTTCAGCTATTTTTGGTTTTTTTGGGATTTTTCACTGGCTGTTGGAATGTTCAATTTTGTTGCTAGCTATTGGTACACTAGATGTGTGATTTATGCAATAGATCAGATTAGATGGGATTGATGGCAAGAGATGCAGGGATGAAAAGGTTGGAAAGGAGCATTAGATGGGGATGCTTGCAGGATCAACATTGGCACATGTTGGGATGGGTGTGAAAAGAGCATATGGGGGATAGATGGTAGATGCAAGCTTGATGGAGGATTTTTGGAAGCGTGCTTGGGGATATAGGCACCCAAGATGGAGTTAGGAGATGGGGGACATGAGTCCCTAGATGGGGGATTAGCAATGGTGGATGCCGTTATGCATTGGGTTTCAACTTTTTTCTTTGGGATCCACATGGTTTTGGATTTTCTTTTCATAGGCTTTTGCATTGTTTTGCATTCTTTGATTGGATTTTGCCTTTTTGGAGTATGTCTTTTAGAATAGACATATGATTACCTAGGATGTGAATTTTTAGCTTTATGCATTTTGAAGTTGGCATTCATATTGCTATGGTAAGTATTGGGAAGATGGTTAGGAGAAGCTTTGTGAGATGGAGAGGATATGGAAGAGCGTGTAGGGGGATGATGATGGATGATGTGCCCTGATATGTACCTTTGTTGAGCTTGTGTAAGAATGGAGGGAACATGATTTTTATGATGGCTGATAAGAGGATGGAGGATGGTAGATTTTGGGACATGGGGACCCAAAATGGATTTAATGGATGAAGGGGGAATATGGTAGGTTGTTTTGGGTTGCAAAGATGGTGGAGGGTGGATGACATAAGATTGCTTGAAGGAGTGATGGGAGGCTGACATGGTGGGCCTGGAGATAGGCTTGGTTTGGGGATGGCGTGTACCAACACTTTTAGATGGTGAGCCTTTGGATACATATCCAAGACCATGAAATCCTAGATTCTTTTGTGCAATAATAGGCTTTTTGATTCTTTTCTCTTGTGGTCCTAAACCTTGACCTTGATAATGCCATGAATTGAGCATTTGAATGAGCTGAGGAAACTTTTTGCTTGTAGAAAATGGTAGAAGTGCTTTATTAGATGTATTGCAATGGGGAGATACTATTCTTAATTCTTCTGCTGAGAGGGGGCCACCATGGATGAATGTAAGTGAACCAAGAGGGTAGATTATAGATGGTGGAATAGCTTGGATAGGTGGTAAGATGGAAGCATGGAGCGGAGGAGATGCTAGGATAGGATCTTGATTTAGCTGATGGGATGAAAAGATATCCTGCAGTAGAGGAGGTATGGTTGAAGGTTTTGGAGATGGAGGGGATGGTGACTGCACTATGGATGAAAGACATGGTAAGATGATATCTTTTTTTATGCTTTGGGGGATGTCAACATGCTTTTGGGAAAGATCTTGATAGGATTGGATTGGAGTGGATGGTGCAATAGGAGGTGAAGGGATGGATTATTCAAAGGCAATAGATGGATAGATGGGAGATTCGGTAGTGGAGATGGGTGAGTAGAAGATGGATGCATAAGGGTTGTTATGGGAGATTTTGGAAATGCTTGGAGGTGATGTGGATAGGATTTGGAGGGATTTGACAGGTGGTGGGATTTTGATGCTTGCGAGAAGTGGAAGGATATTAAGCAATTTGATGGATGGTATGGGGATGATAGCTATGAGAGATGGAGGTGATATTATAGATGGGGAAGCTTCATCACTGACTACTTCACATGATTGGATTAGATGACATGGCTTATCGACTGGTGGAGGTGGCTTTTCTTGTATTTCCTCTAGGAGATTCCTGGGAGACTCATGTGTCAGAGGTGGAGGTGTTGGATTGACAGGAATAGCTGGTGTGATGGAGGTGGAAAATTGGAAGCTTGGTTGATTGGGTGATGGAGGAGAAGCTGGGATATGAGATGGCATGACTAGATAGTTTGGAGGAATGCTTGGATTTTGGGGGATGGTTGGTAGAAGGCATCTAAGACTCTCAAGATATCCGTCATAGTCAACAAGATTTTCATCATCATTGGAATAGGATGTAGTAGGAGAAAGAACAATGCAACCAAACTCATCATGATAGGGTTGGGATTTCATATTTTGATGATGATTTGGATGGGGATAGGGTCTTTTATATGGATGAACACGGAAGCTCATGGTTGGATTTGGATTAAGCATAGATTTTGGATTGGCTAACGAAAGATTTCCTAGGGAGAGTCAAAGCTACATGACAGACCTAAGGAGGATTGGCTGGAGATTTTTGTCTTTCTTGTGGATGGAAGACTTCAATGGTATGCTATCAAAAAGTGAGAGTTTTTCTTTCCTATGTGCAGGATTGGTGGCTTTTGGTGTCAACTTGAGGATAGAAAAATGATCCTATGGGCATGACACGAGATTGACCACTTGTGGATCCTAACCGTTAGCTTAAGGTGATGAGAGATGACAAGTGACAAGGCTATATTACCCTAGATAAAGCTTTGTCAAAGAGATAACCTTGGGGAGATTGAGGGATTTAGATAGATTGATTAGATAGCAAACTCTGGCAAAGTAACAACAATTCCTTAAAGGCTTGGGTGATTTTGGATTGGGTTGCTAGCTGGCTCGGGGGATGATTTGGATGGACTTTGGATTTGGGATTGTTCTAAAACAAAGAACTAGATAGATTCAATTGCGGCGGGGAGTTTGGATGATTTTCTAATGAGGCAGTGACTACGCTAAGTATGCCTTGAGCTTGGAGATTTCTACTTTTTTGGGATTTTGACCAAAGTTGGAAAACATTCATTCAAAAGCTATGAACAACCAAGTAGAAAAAAGTTTGGAGCAAGCACGTCAAACACATCAACATCCTAGGAAGCTTTCTACAAGGATGAAATTTGGTTTAGCTAGGGAGTCCTCAATATACACAAGGTACGTGAGGCCCAAATCTGTAGATGAAACCAAAAAGATGTCACACAGCTAAGAGGAGCGGTAACCCACTTCTCCTCTTTCACTTCTCAAGGGTATAAAGTTCCTTGAGGCTTAGCGTGAGTGACAAAATTTTGATCCCAAGAGAGGTGTCTTTGGATTCACCTCTCGATCTTTATACTCTGTCGGAACACTAGAGTTGAGGTCATCCCAAGGGGTGATAAAATCCTCGAGAAAGCCTCCTAAAACTTAAACAAGATTTTGGATCCTAATCTTATGCACCCAAGATGGCCTCGAAAGATGACAAGGGCAGAGAAGACTTGGATGATCTTGGGCTAAAAGACAGAGTTCTTTTCCAACTGACGCTTAAGTTTTCTGATCTAGACCTTTTGAAAACACACGTGATTTAAGATGCAAAGGTTCAATTACAATTTGAAATATGCCAACAAAAGAGAAGTGATCGAAGAATGAATACACCAAGAAGATTTAGGGTCAACAAAAAGTAAACTCATGTGCCTGGAGGCCCTCCACGTCAAGTATCAATTGATTTTCTTTAAGGCATTGAAGATTGAGTGTGAGTTTGTTTTAAGCCCAAAACAAAGATGTGTGTAAAGCTTGATTTCAAGTGCGCGCCCAAAGGCCCTCCACGTCAAGATTTGTTAAATTTTTATGCCCAAATGAAGTGTTAGCGAGACTAATGTGAATTCAAGAAATTTTCTATCTTAGAAAAACCAATAAAACCTCAAGTGAGTGGAACTTGATTTTTGTGGAGCACTTAACACCTTCTTAGGTAGACCCATCCCCATATATGGTGCTGATATTGCAACCAATGGTTAGAATGATAGGTGATTAAAGAGGGTGAGTCCAACAACAAGCTCACTCAAAGTGTCTTTATTTGTTTTTATAACTTAGAAAGTTTCTAAAATGTGGATTCTTTTTATGCCCCAGAAGATGATTATTTGATCTATGGCATTCAAGATTGGATTTGTTGTTTTAATCATGCATTCATTAAAAAAAAAAAAAAAAAAAAACTTGATTTTAATCCATTGCACTCAAGAGTGATTTTAGCAACATGCATTCAAAGACAAGTGATTAAACATTCAAGTTTTTTCCTTTGAGGATTCAAGATTGAGATTTTGCGTGTTGTTTTAAGAACTTTGAAGTGCTTTGTTTTAACCTTAGATCATTCAAGATTACTTTGGACTCAAAAGTGAAAATGACTCTTTGGACTTTGGTTTTCATTCAAGATTTTGTGTTCTAGTTTGCAAGTTTTAAGCCCAAAAATGATATTCCTAGATTGTTTTGATGCATGAAAAACCTAAGAAACATTCAAGATTTTGCAACAAGACATTTGTTTGGAACAAATAACAAAGCTTTTAGGACAATTTTGGCAACCATTTAGGACTCTTAGTTTTCATGAGAGTTTTAAAAGAACTTTTGTTTTCCCTCTCCACCTTCAGAAGTGTAGAGTAGTCATTTTTTTTTTCTCTCTTTTGATATATTGATTTTGTCAATATTTTTCACTTTTGACAAATCCATTTGAAGACTGGTAACTTGTATATTGTTACGATTTATTACATTTTTTGGTGGATTATTATCTCTACCCAGGGGCATAACAGGCATGAAGTTCATCATTTCATTGTTTGGATCATATGTTAGAAATATTCTATTAGTAGATCCCTAACATTCCACAACTGCATCACTTTTTAAAATCTTCATAATTTTCCTATTTCTTTCCCTTGTCTATTCAAACTTTGATGCAAACTCACTTAAATTAAAATATGGGTTTGCTGACATAATCGAGTGTTTGAAAGGTGAACTATCAGTTGTATTGTTGTATGCTCCTCCAACTCCAATTAAACTTACTTCACCTACAATTGTATTTTGAGGATTTCCAATAGACTAAAGATGGACCATTCCAAATCCTGGTGTTTTAGGACTATTTTTTAGGTTTTGTATAGAAGCTACTAGTGCATACATTGGTGAAGTAATTGCTGACATTACTTGCAGTGTAATTGTCATAACTTTTTGCTTTTTTGGACAAGGTTATTCCATGCTAGTCCTGTATATGCTACTTTAGTATGTTAGAAACACTAAATTAAAACAATCAAAAGTATTTGCATACTAATTTGACATAACTTCATGAGAGACAAAGTGAAGTCCTAAAATGAGAATATGAGCCATGGATAGGCTCTCTCAATAAGGATGATCACTTGATGTAGAGGTGTGTCGAATAGCTAAGATGGCTTGATTATGTATGTATGCTCAAATGCTCAAATGGGCTTCAATGGAGGATTTTTGATAGATTTTGGTGAATGGATTTGATGTAAAAATGGCTTCTCAAAATGGCATTATGGCTTTACTTTCTAAATTGTGTTAAAATGGCTTGAGAGAGGATTCCTTAAATAGGCAAAGGGCTTGAGGGATCAAGGGCTAGGATGCAAGGATGGGAGAAAGTTTATGGAAGGTTTAGATTAAATGAGAGGAGAGCACATGGATTGTGCTTCTTTACAGCCAATTAGGGAGTGACACATGTCATAGGGTCATTGGTTATAGCAAGAGGGATTGAGGGGTCAACAAAGGAGGCTCAAAGCTCATAAAGACGCTCATAATGGTTTGTAAGAGCAATGAATGGGCTTGTAAGAGTCATTTATGGCTTTGTGGGCTTCATAAAGTTTTATGGTTGGGATATTTCTAAGAGAGTTGAGATATTTTGACTTGGGTTGGATTAAGAAAGTCTTAAGCTTGACTTAGGAATGTGCAAATGATTAAGGCTTGGATTAGGCTTGGGTTAAGATTAGATTAGGCTTGTTAGAGATGGGCAAGTGGATGGCATTTAATGAGGGTGGGTGAAGGAGGAGATATTTGTTGGCTTTGGCTTGGGTTAGCAAGTCTTAACCCATGTTTAGGGAATGTGACAAGGTTAGGGGGGGAATTAGGATTAGGGTCAAAGATAAGGATTGGCATCTTCTAGAAGAGTCTAGGCTTTGGATGAGGATGAAGACTTTCTAGAAGAGTCTAGAACTTCCTTGGATGAGGATAAATAAGGTTTTAGGAAATAAATAAAGTTTTATTTATTTCAAGGGTTTGGGTTGAGGAGATATTTATAAAAATATTTTTAATAAACATGAGGATTAATATTTAATCTTAATTAAATATTTTGATTTGGAATTAGGGGTAGAAAATGATGGGATTAGCCTTTAATCGAAATTAAAGAAGGATTAGAAGATTTTGGAAGAGGTTAGTGGTCTTAAAGAAATTGGCCAAGTTTTGGGCAAAAAATAAATAAATAATTTATTTTGGGATTTTTGGTCAATTTATTAATTAAATAATTAATAAATAAGGAAATAATGTTTAAATAAGATTTAAACATTTTTGGGAGGGATTCCTTAATTAAATATTTTTAATTAAGATAAAGTGATTTAATGGCATAAAAATAAATAAATAAATAAATTAAATAATTAATTAATAAATGATAATGTCATCAGGGATTTTTTCAGAAAATAAAAATACTTTATTTTCTAAAGGATTTTTAGGTGTCTATAAGTCTCAGTACTAGTGCCAATGGGATCAACTATAACCAGATTTGAAGATTTAACAAATAATGTATTGGGATGACCTTCAGAAGCATAAGTATAATGTTTTTTTCCCCTTTCTAGATGAATCATATCCAATATCAAAAAGTCCAATGATTAGTTTACATCCTCTTTTGGGTGGGTCTGGTACTGAAACTGGATTTCAAATCCCTTCATCACTTGCACCAATGGGCCCTATACCTGCATAACCCATTTTTGTATCATAGTTTCCCCTTTACTATACATTTGTTTAATAGAATCACTGATTTGAAGTTTAACAATATCTCTGCCCCTGGTTGACCCAGAATCCTGAATACCTTGAATGTCAACATCAGACTTGAGGTCCTTCTATCTTTCATTATCACTATCACTGCCCAAATCATATAGTACAGTTGGATGCTCTTTATTCCAATAATTGCTAAAAATTTCATCCTCCTCAATTTTCTCAAAGCTTGCTGATGTCCTTGATTCACCCAAATTTTGCCTCATTTTCCAAAAATTAGTCATCTTGGTTTGACACCACAAAGCAGATGTGTATGCCTCTTTAATTGCTTTTGGCATAGACCTCTTAGAAGGTTTAGATGCTTTCTTGTAGGAATTTAAGTATGTTAGAGGCTCTGATTTGTGTGAGTCTGATATGTGCAATGTCATAATTTGGGATGACAATTCTTGCATTGAAATATTATTCTCTATTGCATGTTTCTCCATCTCTTTCTTAGCCTCATCCCATGAATCCTTGTTTTTAAACTTTTCTATCAATGGCATCTCCTGATGTTGATATTTGATCGCAGAGTTCCCATTGGCAATAAGTCTCATTTTTATTATGTTCAACAAATCATAATTCCAATGACTGCCAAAATTCAAAGCTAACAAAAGTTACCAATTCATTTGCCACTTTGATAGCCTTTCTCTCAAAGGCAAGGCCTCCAATTGCGAAAGGAAAGGAAGGAAATATCATTTTCTTTTGTTGTCCACTAAAAATTTCATTTACACTCTCCATTTGTCATACATGTTCCAGTGCAAAAACCCTTTTTGTAACATACATTGGAAGTTTTTAGGGTTCATTCAATGAACCGTAAAACCTTAAGACGATGTACTCTTCCACAAAGAACCAATTAGCCAATTGAATCTGACTTTCGAGTTGAATACAATATTTATAAGACACAGGCAATCTAGGCATCAAAGTGCCTATGATTTTTTGGTAAATAGGTGCCAAAAAGAAGTCTACAAAATGGCTGTAGTTTTTATTTGTAGGAGTCATCCTCATCTTATGTGTCCACTCATATACTAGACTTGGAGTCTCTGATTTCTTCTGGGTTTCCTCATCAAACTTATATACCTTAATATCAAGCTTGTTGTTCTCTATCTCAAATATTGGGTGATGCTTTGCTAAAAGAAGGTTGCACAAGTAACTTGTGAACCTAAATTTCTTCTTCTTGCTTGTAGTTGTACTTTATTTAATCATTAGTAATTGTTGTTGCATAGATTCAACAATGTTTTGAACAAAATTATATCTTACATCTACCTTCTCAACTGACTAACCTCGATAATGGATATTATAAATCATTTCAAGAACACTGGCCCCTACTTGTTATTGTCCAATCGTAGACAAAATGATAACAAAGAAATAGTATTCTGAACCCATGGCACAAAAATATCATACTGATAAGGAGGCTTATGGTTTATGTCTAGTGTAACACTAGTAGAGGACACTGAGTTTATTAAACCCTTAATAAATGAATCTTGAAAAAAATCGTTCTAGTTTGTCATAAGCCTGTGCTAGCTTATCCAAGTTAATGCCCTCGTTAAAGCTTTCTGCTTTAAACCCTATACCTAGGTCTAACAGAGTGAAAAATTCACTCTCAATTATGGATAAAATTTCCTCTTGAGTGTTTTGGTTTAAATTTTTTTTTCTATTTTCATCATAATTCTAAGCGCATAGCATTACAACGAGATTTGTTAATCCACTAACTAGAGCAACTAGTTTATTTGTATGTGCATGAATATTGTTGTTATATTTGTAATAATTTCTCCCCTTCTGTGGATCTTTCTACTTATTAAACAATGAATGTCTAATTCCCATGATTCCAAAATCTCCATGGATAACAAGATAAAAAATATCATGACATTCATTGATGAAACCTAGGGTTCGTAGCACTTGCCTGAGTTTTATAATGTGTTTCTTTTCCTTTATGCTTGCACTCGTACAAGCCATGTCTGCTATTGGTTATTACAAAAAACTCTTCTTTAGGCCTTATTTAAAATAATTGTAAAGTGTAAACCTAAGACAATTAAATTCAAGAATTTTGTTGCTGCAAATTGCAATGAATTTTTTTAAAAAATTAAATACTCAGAATCAAGATTGGATAATTGGTGTTGTCGTCTGATACTCAAGTTTCACACTTTTAGTCTTTAGAACACAAAATGGAATTCTACCAATCTTTGAAATTTTGAAATTTGAAAACCCTATCATATTAGACTCGACTTGGAGAACTTTCAACTTTGTACTCTAAAAACATAAAAGGTTAATAGTTAAAAGTTAAAATGAAAGTATTAAGTAATTAATGGTTTTAGGTACTTTATTAATAGTATGTAGAATGTACATGTAAACGACATAAAGAGTCAAGACCCAATAATTTAGTAATGTACATAACAATAAAAAAAAAGTAAAAATTTATTACATTAATATACATTTGAATAAAAATTTCCAATTTAAATAAATAAATTAATAAAAATTGAACTTAATTATCGAGATGATTTTTGCGTCAATTTTTGAAATGTTATCGTTGTTGTCAAGAGTCATCTGGAATCGTGACACTTGTCAAGGACACGTGTCATGATTCTAGATGTTTCTTGACAACAGTGATAGCAAACCCAAATTTTACCCAAAATTCATCTAGGGTCATTCCCATTGGTGTTGATGTGCCTTTTACTTAACAATCATGACATTGTCGAGTTAGGATTAAGTAATAATTTTTTTAAAAGACTAAACATAATTATTAATAAATTAATCGAGTCCTGACACTTAATTGAGCTTTGCAATGACCAAACATGTGTCATGATTTCAGATGAATCTAGGCACATGGGAAAACATTGCCCAAATCGGCCCGAAATTCATCTCGGGTCGTCAATCTTTCTTTTAGTCAATGGTCGAGATTTCAGGTAGAATCTTGGAGTACATGTGTCTCGATTTTGGGTTTATTTATATATATACATATATATATATATATATATATAAAACTATAATAGTTATAATATAATATAAATAAAGGAGATTTTCTTTTCTATTATAGAAATGATTTTCTTTTCTATCATAAACTTTTTATTGTAAAGATGATACGAAAAATTCAATGAAGATATATTAAATTTTATAAAATAAAATTGATGCAAGAAATGAAAACAGTGCCATTATTATTTTCCTTTAGTTTTTATATAAATCTAATTTAAATTTATTCTACTATATAAAATATTTTAATTAATAAAAATGTTATATAATTATATTTTTTTGTAATGATGTTAATTTAATTTAAATTTCATTCATAAATATAATCATTGATATATATGTTCTATTACATATATATCATATGGTTATAATTATATTATATTATATATTCTATTATATAATAAATAATTATAATATAAAAATAATAATATTTTTATAATAATAATAAATCTTAAATGATTATATAATATAAGTAATATATTTATTTATTTATTTATTTTTGAGTAAAAGGGGTAAAATTTTTATTGAAGATCAGAAAACAACATTACAAAAATAGCAGGGGACTGAGGTCCCAAGTAAAAGCAAAAACATCAGACATCAACATCAACTATCACCATTCTCAGCCTTATCTTCATCAAGAATATTCATTAAATCAAGGCAGATCTCATGGGAAACCAATTCCCACTCCTATATTCTCCATCCCTCAACATGCTCTGAAGCCCATTTTGCCAAACAATCAGCTACCCTATTCCATTCTCTTGGGATATGGACAGATGTCACCATTTCCATCAAAGAACTTACCCATAAAATTTGTTGCACAACCCTTGCCAACTGCCAACTAACATCAGCCACTTTCTGCTTAATAAGCAAATTGATCAAAACCTGTGAATCAAATTCACAAACTATTCTCTGCCATCCCAAAGCATGAGCTCTCTCAAGAGCATCCAGAATAGGCAACCCTTCCACTAGGTTGATGGTCTATATTCCTTCATATATCGAAAAGAGGAAGATCATTGAGCCCAGGGAATCCCTACCTATCCCACCAGTACCAGCCGAACCTGGATTGTCCTTTGAAGAACCCTTAGTATTGATCTTCAAAATGCCATAAGGAGGAAGTTGTCATTTACCATTCCTATCAATTTTTTATTTCTCCTGACACCTTCTCTTAGCCCTAGTCAAGGCCAAGGAAGAGCTCATAATCCCTAATCTCTCAACAACTCTGTATCCCTTTTCCCCAAAGGGAATTCCACTTTGCATTTGACTCCCACTGTCTCTTGAACCATACCCAATAACCTCTACCAAATTTGTTGCAGAAGTCTATGTTCTCCTTGAAAAATCCTTCGATTACATTCTAGCCAAATCTGTACAATAAGAAGATAGGTCCCACAAACCATACCTCCTACAAAAAGGGTGCCACAAATGAAGGTCGGCCCATCCCCTGCCAAAACTCGATCAAGGAAGAAGCATGAACACAAGGCATAGTCCAAACATCCCACCAAAAATGCCAAAGTTGTAGGGAAAAGGAGCAACAAAAGAACAAATGGGTAGAATCCTCCTCACTAGCACCACACATAACACAAATGGAAGGATTGAGAAAACCTCTTTCTTAAATATTATCCCAAGTCAAACACTTATTCCAGGCCAACATCCAAGCAAAACAATTACATTTTGGCCAAGAAAGCTTGTTCCATACCTTCTTCCACCACTGAGTTTTAGGCCCAACCATTTTTTGATACAATAACCTATTATAGTCTAAGGCTACAGTATAGATCCCCTTAGGATTGGAGAACCAAGAAAGCATGTCATCTTCCCGAAGAGAGCAACATCTTCTACTGGAAATGATATTCTACAACAAAGCACATTCCTTCTGCAAACCTGCAACCGACCACTCATTTGGGGACTTCCAACTAGCCAACACCAGCTAACCACAGGGTACAAAATATTTAAAGTCACTCACCTATGACCAACCAACCTCTAGGAATCTCTAACAGAGAGCCAATAAGTTGGGAAACTGAGAGATAATGGGAGGAAAACCATCCCAAGAATCAAACCAAAATTGGGCCTCTAACCCCCTCTTATAGATCCAAAATAATCCATCCTTAATAAGCATAGCCCCCTTCTTAAGAGTGTTTCATATCACAGATCCCTTACCAACAAGGGGATACCTAGAAATTTCAAGTTGAGGAATCCTCAAGAGATACTTCTGGGAGAGAACCTTGGCCTAGCTCTTATCCTGCTCATTACACCACCTCTAGTATAGCTTAGCAGCCAAAGCCTCCCCAGTCACAACCAACTACCTTAGACCTAATCCACCATATTTTTTTAGACTATAGAACACTTCCCATCTTAAAAAAATCCATTTGGAGGACTCCAAGCATCTCACCCATAAAAATTGTCTCACCACAAAATCAAGATCTTTTAGGAAACCCATAGGGGCAACCTGGAACATGCATCTATAAATGGACAAAGCTTGCACACCTGACTTAAGCAACTGGACATGACTAGCAAAGGATAGCCAACAATGAGTCCAATGATTAACTTTCACTCGAAACTTATCCAAAATTATCTACCAAGACTCCTTGGGAGGTCTCCTCACTGAGATGGGAATGCGAAGATAAGTCAAAGGGAGGTTGTTAATATGAAATCTCAGAGTATGAACAATCCTTTGCTGAATAGTGCCCGAAGTGTTAAAAAATAAGATGGAAGATTTTCCTTCATTAATCTACTAACTAGAAGCAACCAGGTAAGCATCCAAGACTCTTTGCAAATTAGAGGCCTCCCTCATTGTAGCTATCCCCATCAAAACAATATCATCCACAAATTGCAAATGAGTCTGTGGAGGTAAGGTGCCACCCCATCTCCAACCTTGAATGAAATCATCCACCACATTCCATTTAATCTATCTCCCCAAGCCTTTAGCCAAAAGAATAAACAAATAAGGGGAAAGAAGATCTCCCTGACAAAGCCCCCTAGAAGCCCCAAATAGCTCATAATGGCTCCCATTCATAAGAATTGAAAAGGAAACTGAAGATACCCAACTCCAAACCCAATGAATCCATTCTTTCATGAAGCCAAAAGAACTAAGAATCTGCTAGAGGAAGGACCACCTCACTTTGTCATAAGCCTTAGCCATGTCCAGCTTGATAAACATTTCTTTTTCATTTGAGTTAGCCATAGAATGGATGACCTCAGTTGCAATTACAATCCCATCTAGAATTTGCCTACCTTCAACAAAACCACTTTGCTCTTTAGAGATCAAATCTACAAGCCCCTTCTTCAACTTGTCCGCAATAATTTTAGCAATAATTTTATAGATAACATTGCATAAAGAGATGGGCCAAATAAGTAATATTATTTTTAATTGAATGACAAAAAATATATTATAATTTATTAAAAATACATTATTAAAATTTAAAATATAAACCAATGCACTTACATTAAAAAAATAAAAAATATTAATGTGAATGAATCACATTGAAAATGAAATATTTAGCTCTTAGCCCTAAGCCTACCGTTAAGTACTAATAATAAATTATAATGACAATAGTTTAATTTAAATAAAATAATTAAAATTTAAAAATATAAATAGAAATTTTATATTTTTATTCATATTTATTATTTAGTTTCAAAATTAATATGTAATATAGTTTAATTATCTATCAATTATTAACATATATTGATAATTGTGATAATTGTTTATAAACATAATTATTAATAATATTAACCGAGTCTTCCAATGAGCAGACACATGTCATGATTCTAGATGAATCTAGGCATATGGGAAAACATTCTTCAAATCGGCTCAAAATTCATCTTGGGTCGTTGATCTTTCTTTTATGAAATGGTCGAGATTTCAAGTAGAATCTTCGAGTACACGTGTCCCAGTTTCAGATAGAAATAGACTTTATCTTCAATCTTATAAAATTTGGCCCAAAATAGAGTCATGGTCATTGAAAAGAATTTACGTAGCATATTAATTAATATAGAGAAAAATGTTGAAATAAATATTGTTAAAGAAATTGTTATTAATTATTATTATTTTACTTTTAAGCTTTAGCATGTCAAAATCATGATGTTAATTTAATTATTTATATTAAATATTTTATATATAATATATAATATATAATTATTATTATAATAGTTTTAATATAATATAAAAAAAGGATTTTCTTTTCTATCATAAACTTTTTATTGTAAAGATGATATGAAAAATTCAATAAAGATATATTAAATTTTATAAAATAAAATTGGTGCAAGATATGAAATAATAAAGACAATAGTTTAATGTAAATAAAATAATTATAATTTAAAAATATAATTACAAATGCTATATTTTTATTCATATTTATTATTTAGTTTCAAAATTAAAATGTAATATAGTTTAATTATCTATAAATTATTAACATATATTGAAAATTCTAATAATTGTTTATAAATTATTCTTCATCATTTAAAAGATTCTTAGCCAACCTATACATGGAACATTTTGAATAAATCATGCTCCATTCTTTTCCCCTCAAACCTAGATGGTGGAAAAGATATGTAGACGACACCAACATTTGTTGGCCCTATGGCCTAGAAAAACTCCCAGACTTCCTCACCCATCTCAATAGTATCTCTCCATGCATTTCCTTCACATTAGAGATTGAGGCAGACCGCCAACTCCCTTTTCTGTAATCTGGATGGATCCATAGGCCGTCGTGTCTTCCGAAAATCCACCTACACAGATCTATACCTCCATTCGTCTTCACACCACCACCCTAGTCAAAAATTTGGTGTTCTTAAGACGCTCATCCAGAGAGCCTTTCGTATTTGCGATGATAAACACCTAGACTTTGAGCTCTCACATCTGCGCCACATCTTCCAAATGCATGGGTACTCGAGCAGGAAAATTACGAAGGCTATCAAAGACACCAAAATATTTCATCTTTCTCAATCCAAACTCCCCAAAATATCTCACTCACATAGGGTCTCGCTGCCCTTCATCAATGGTATCTCACATAAGATTGCCAAAATTCTTGCCAATAAAGGCATTCATAGTATGTTCAAACCCTTCTCGTTGATCAAACATCGTATCCGCTCTCTGAAAGACTCAAAAGATACCTTGTTGCAATCTAGAGTCTACAAGATTGATTGTTCATGTGGTGTTCCCTATTTAGGAGAAATGGGGCGCACTATCAAAACTCAATTAAAGGAACATGGGGCTGACATACAACACGATCTAGTTGCCAAGTCAGCCCTAGCTAAGCACTCCTCAACCACTAAACACCACATTTTCCTAGAGAAGGCACAAGTCTTATGCCAAGAAGACAATTTTTTTAGGTGAAAAATCAAAGAGGCCATTGCAATTGGTAACCACCCATGGAATCTTAATTGAGATGAAGGGTTATTTCTTAGCCATTCATGGCAACCCCTGTTATCATCTATCAAAAACTTTTCTTGCCACCCCTAATGCTCTCTCTCTCTCTCTCTCTCTCTCTCTCACACACACACACACACACACACACACACACACACACACACACACACACACACACACACACATCATCCTCCACTCTGCCTCTCTTGCTCTCCCCCCCCCTGCCCCCCATTTTTTCGTTCCAGTTTCACTTAGTTTTATTTTTATAGTTTTTATTTTATCTTTTTCTTTTCATATTTTCAGCTTCAAAATTTTTTTAGTTTATTTTATTTTATTTTTAAATTTTTATTTATTTATTTATTTATATTATTTATTTTAAAATTTTCACTTTAGTTATTTTTTCATTTACTAATTTATTTTCATTTTCTTTTCATTTCATCATATATGCGTGGGTACGTGTGTGGGTCAAATTTGTTTCTTGGGTGTTTACACATGTGTCCTTGTTAGACACACACACATAAAAGCACTCTTAAGTGTTCTTAGGTTGTATCCATGTCGTTATTGTCTTATAGTCCCTTTCTAGTGTCTTTTTATTCTATTACCATTATTTTCATTATTATAATATAGTAATGATTATGAGTATATAATATTGATTATTATTATATAATAATGACCATTATTATATAATAATAATTTCTATTATATTATTTGGTCATTATTTTTTAGAATTTCTTTAGCATTTCTTGAGGTTATATATATATATATATAATTTTATGTAATAATAAATATCATGCATATTTGTATATATTCATTTATTGTTGTGTTATTATTTTGTTTCTAGCCTTCCTATTCACCTTTCGAGTTACCCTCATTTGTTATATTGCTATCTTTCACATTGGTTTTTTTAGTAGATCTATCATTATTTCCTATTGTTTTCTCTCTTGTGGTTGGATATATTTTTATCTATTCTCTTTGGGTTCCCCTTCCCTCTTTTACCTTATTGTTGAACCTCAAACTTTTCTTGATTGTGGTGCACCTCCCCCCCTTCCTTTCCCCACCTTTTTATCCTTATTGGGTCTGCAATCTTTCCACTTTTTTCCTTCAGCTCTCTCATCCTGATGATGGATCATAGAGTGTGATCCGAAACGTTGATGCAAAAAATTGTAACACAATCTACCCAGAAAACACAGCTAAGAATTCTAATGGATTGTGGAAAACTACTATCTACATTTAAAAGATTTCATAATGAAAAAAGTTACGAATAGGTGACAAGATAGGTATGAAATAAAAATTTAACACATAAATTATCAAAATTATATTTAACTTTGTTAAGGATATAATCTTTATTTTTCCTTGAAATCGGCTCTTAATATCTTATCGCTCCATTTGTTTTAGCCTAAACCAATCGGATAATAAATTAAAGAAAAATAGTTTTAGGAATTACAAAACTTTTAATTGGATAATTTTGATTGAATATTTTTTTACTATAAATCATTAATCAAATATATTATATGAAACCATAAAGGGAATCGGAATTGTTGAAACCCTTCTTTTGTTTCTAACTCTAAGTTCTAAGTTCTAACTTTATAACTATTAATAGTTAATTATTTTTAACAAAGTTGCAAACTAACATTTCAATAGTGTATTGAGAATCGAGATGCCAAAAACAAAGTCATAGACTAACAAGAACAATAATTTGAGAAGCCAAAAACTATTGTTTTCATTGATAATATTTTAGACAGTACAATGTACATAATACTGATTCATAGCATAGATATTCGAAATAGCTGATTAAATCAGCTTGGTTTTACTATTTCGTAATTTATAAAAAAGGGCAAGGCTTAATCCAAAGAAAAATACAGATATCTTAAAAACTTTAAAACATTAATTTTCCCAAAGAGCAATGGTTAAGGAAACAATATTTAGGAAATAGGGAACAAGGAACAGGGAACCAGGGAACCAAGGAGGCTGGAAGCATCAGTGGGTTGAGGGGTTGAGGGCTTGAAGCCTTCAATCAAAAAGGTCTTCAAGTCCCTCTGCAAGGAATCTATTGGAGAAAATGATGTCATTGAACTCATCTAGCCATATGAAGTCAGTCTCATTGACGTCATCCAACAACAACCATTTTTTGAGTCACACCCACTTCTGATGGTGAGTCAATTGTCATTCATTCATGCTAAGCAAGAAAGGATACTTATGTATAATGCACCCTATACCTTCCTCCTAGCACTTGTTTGCTATGTCTGCAAAAGGTATGCCAATGCCTAGCCTCGGTACCTGTTCGGCCAATATTTTGACATCATCTTCTAAAAAAATTTCCTTAAAAATGTTATGAAGAAGCATCAAAATGTCCATTTGACTACCTCCAAGGTCAAGAAGAGACGCGAGGAAGTGAGAGGTAATATTTGTGGACACATGGTACCTCTTATCATTTCTCAAGAATGCATGGCCAAGGACTATGAATATAGCATGGCAGATAAAAGGAATTTGGGCATCTGGCTTGTAGACCATGGCAAGGACATCATCAGGAATCCTGCCCAAAAAGGGCTTCTGTAGAGCCATTGTAGTGCATTTCAAGAAAATTGGCGTATCCATGACTAAGATTCGAGAAACTTTGCAAAGTGAAACTGCAAACCCAATTTAGATTGAAGAATATGAGAAATGATAATGAAAGAGGATTTGAAGAAGCTATTTAATGGAAGTTGCATTAAATTCTTTGACGTTCGTGATCTTTCATATATTATTTTTTCATATTCCTATTGATTTTCAAGTGTGCAAAACACTGAAATGTACTAGCATTAATGTCAGACAGTTGATAGTGCCTGACATTGAGTAATGATTTCCATGCAAACCTTTCCACATGTCTCCATTCTAGAGAATTTCATGCGACTCTAGGTTTTTTCAAGTGAGTGGCCCCAAAATGTATCTTCTGTCATTGATCTCTAATTAATCAATGGTCATTAAAACTATCATATTTACTATTAATAATACAAAAGTGACGGTAGATGACTTGGTAATAGTGACACTGACGTAACGACGTTACAACATTATTAATAATAGACCTTAGACAATAC
This sequence comes from Cupressus sempervirens, assembly GCA_028749045.1. Lineage (NCBI taxonomy): Eukaryota > Viridiplantae > Streptophyta > Pinopsida > Cupressales > Cupressaceae > Cupressus > Cupressus sempervirens. The sequence continues at coordinate 1,052,455,273 of CM053787.1, forward strand.
ACAAGTTGAAACTTCAAGTGACTACTCAACAATTAATATAGTCACTAGCCAATACATGTGCAGATTTTGCTTTCAGATTAAACAATTTTTTAGTTTACCAATGAAGATTAGTCAAGACCATTATTATTCATTTTCCTACAAAACAAGTAATTTGCCTATGACATTATTAATTCATTTTTGGCAAGGGGAAAAATAGCCATCATTTATTTATCTATCAGCAAGAAAAAACATTAATTCACCACATTTAAAATGATTTTTTCTAGCGCAATAATTTTTTTTCCAACATATAATATTTTATTTCCTTACATGGAACAAATAAATTACCCGTGACATCAAAATTTACTTTCCCACAAACTGTTGGATTCACCAACATTTTAGGCATTTTTTTCGGGAGGGGTTTCTTAAAGTTATCCCTGGTGTAGGGGTACGTAGGTAGGCTTGTGAAAGACCTTGGGCTCCTAAGATACTTTAGATTGTAGTGATGCTAGACACACCACTAGGTGAATAATAGGACTAACCTAATACTAGGTAGAGGTGAGTTAAGGTGTGAAAGCCTAATGAGGCCTAAGTTGCTCATAGTTGCTCAATGAGGGAAAATTGAGAATCTTTGTGTTTAGTAGGGTAGAATGGTAAAAAAATCATTTTGAGGTCCTTCTTACATCTTTTTCTTCCATTTTATTCTTTTGGCAAGGTTTGGAAACCTTTGGAGCAAGTTTGAGGGTCAAACACTCAAAGATGTAAAAATTACTAAAAAATTGTCAATGTTGTCATTGACAACACTAACAACATTTTCTTGCATTCGAGAAAATTTATAGTTAGGAGGAAATGACTATTTGACATAGTTAGGATAGGATTTGGGATGTGTTTATAAGGTTATCTTCGACCCTATGACGGGGTTGGAAGTTTGGGCAAATTTTGTGTGTATGAACTGGATAACAAGTTTATAGTTATAGTTTTATGCTTTTGAGAATTTTGGCACTTTAATGGATTAGATTTGGAACTGTCGTTACTAGAAGTGTTAGAGTAGTTTAATTTTTTATTTTCTATAGTGTTAGTTTGTGCTTTTGTGCAGTTTTATTTTCTTGTATAAATTCTTTTGGTTCTTGATTGCTTGTTGTTCTGAATCCAGTATTGGAGCAAAATGGAGTCATAACTCCTTCTCTCAGAGTAGGATTTGTATGGCCTCTTGGGAATGGGAATATGACTCATTTTAAATATTTTATAGTGAAGGAGGGGCCCTAGAGAGCTAAGGAAGCATTTTTATGGTGGTGCCCTAGGAAAGCCAGAGATGCATGGCTGGGGATCATAGTGTACAACAGAGGTGATATAAGTGATTGAATGCAAGAAAATATTCAATCAAATCATAGATTGTGTAAGGAGAAGTTGTGTAGGAGTTCTAAATTTAGGTTGGATCATTTGTGGAATCTTTTAAGGAGTATTAAACTTGTTCTTGCAAAACTGGTTCAATTACCTTGGAAACCCTGATTTCTAGGTACCAATATAGGTCGTACTATATAGATGTCTTGCGGGTTGGAGACCTCATCAATCCTTAAGTTATTTGAAAAGGATGTCAAGATAAATGGATGTTCCTCCCCCCCCCCCACCCCCCTCGTTTAAAGGTTTTATCCAAGTTATTCCATCTTTTCTTCATTTGGAGGGCTAATTGCTTGTAGCCCTATTACAAGCATTTTTATGTAACCTTGCATGATTTTTGGAACTTGATTAGGGTTTCAAGTTTGGTTACAGTTGTGGACCTTGAAGGGAATAAAAATTCCTTCCTAGATGATCATTCCTCCATTTTGAGTCTCATTTTATTTTTTGGGGTTGGTTGTAGTCTTGTGTGAAGAAGTGGTAAGGTTGAGTCAAGCTTAGGGAATGGTGATGGAGAGTTGTTCTTACTAAATGGTGTGCACTAGTTGAATGGATTAGGTCATCATTGTTAGGATCCTAAGGAGAATAGGGTAACTATAAACTCTATTAGGTCAAGTAAAAGACCTAAGGTGGCCCTAAAGGAAGCTAAAGTAGGAGCAAGACTAGTTGTCACATTAGAATGCCTATAGAAAACTCATTCAAGAAAGCAAGAAAGCATTATAGATGAATGCATACCCAACTAATGATGAGTACATAAAAAAATGAAGGGTAAATGGATAAAATGAATGAACCTAGGGAGACAACTAAACACCTTGGGAGACAGACAAACACCACCACAGAGATGTGCAAATAAAATACTCCACTGCCACTATCGAGAGGAAACACCTGGATAGGAAGATGGGAAATTGAATGCTATTAGAACAATAAGAAAACCTATTCTACTACAAAATAAATGATACCGAGAATGAAAACCATTACCTTCTCAAACACCACCTCGATGCATAGGTCAAACACAATCTCAAACACCCGTTGAAACACACAAGCTTAAATGCATAGGTCAAACACCAATTTGAATGTGTAGAAATAGTGAAACAAAATTAGGTTAAAAACACTTTTTTACCAATTTTTTTTTTAAATATATAGAATATGGTCCAATGGATTTAACTTAGTTGGTTGAAGCAATGAGCTCTGATTGTGGAGAGCCTAGTTCAATGTGGAATTGGATGTCATTTTTCAATTCCAAGTAGCTAGTGGGAAGCGTGAAAACTTGGTTTTGAGGTAAAATTTGATTTTGGGAATTCTAATTCCATTTTTCTTTTTTGGACACAAATACACATTTTTCAAATTTGGATTTTGGAAAAGCCAATTCTGTCTAATTCCATGAACCAAATGGACCCTAAGGGAATAGATTGAATTTTATTCTCTTTAAAGAGGATGAACCCATCACTCGATAACCTTGACCCTTAAAAACATTTAAGTAATATGATCTTTTATACTAAAAGAACACTCAAATTTCATAGTATTTAATTTAATTATTGAGACTTACAAGAGTCTTATATTTTTTAGAAGAGTACATTCTTATAATGTATAAATGATATAGTCTTACATTGATAATCATACATGTATACGAAAGATAATACAACACAATTTGTACTAATTTTTTTTGTGATGTATAATACATTGTGAAATCATGAAATTAATCGCACAATATAAATGCTTAGAGTTTTTGTGAATGGTCTAAGTTAGATTGATTGATATTAAAAATAGTAACACTATGCATTCCATAGATGGTCTTCAATTTATCCTACATTATCATTATCATCTCCTCCATAGGTGGTCTTCAATTTATCCCAAGTAGGTGTAACTATTGAATGCAATTTTGAGGTAAATTCAATTTTGGGAATTCTAAATCCATTTTTCTGTTTTGGACACAAACATACATTTTTCAAATTTGGATTTTGGAAAAGCCAATTCCATCTAATTCCATGAATCAAATGGACCCTAAGGGAATAGATTGATTTTTATTCTCTTTAAAGAGGATGAACCCATCACTCAGTAACCTTGAGCCTTGAAATTTTTAAAGTAATATGGATCTTTTATACTAAAAGAACACTCAAATTTCATAATATTTAATTTTATTAGTGAGACTTACAAGAGACTAATATTTTTTACAAGAGTACATTCTTATATTGTATAATTCATATAGTATTATGTTGGTAATCATACATGTATATCAAAGATAATTCAATGCAATTTGAACAATTTTTCCATGATGAATGTTACAATGTGAAATCATGAAATTAATTGCACAATATAAATGTCTAGAGCTTTTCTAAATAGTCTAAGTTAGATTGATTGCTATTAAAAATAGTAACACTATGTATTCCATAGGTGGTCTTCAATTTATCCTATATTATCATTATCATATCCTCCATAGATGGTCTTTAATTTATCCCACATTTCTTTTGAGTTCTTGCACTCTTTTATGTTATCAAACTCAACATAGCTTAGGGTTGAAGCAATCCCCAAAATTCACTGGGTGTGTTCTTTCTTTTCTTTTAGTTGTTGAGCAGTTAGAGGGATTGTTGTTATGTCCACATATGCATTCTCTAGATTGTCCAATGCAACATCACCAACACTAGCTATATGTAGCCTCGTCAAATTTTACAACGCAGTAAAATTTTCCTTGTTCAACCTTGGTGCCACCCTTTTGTACACCATGATATTTAGCTTTGAGTACCTTCAAACTTCTCTCTACAAGCACCAATGCCCTAATACCAATTGTTGGAATATTTAGAATCATTGGGGGGTGGTGAATCAGTTATCCAAGGTCTAGATATACCAATTAAGCAAGAAAACACTTAAACAACTTCAAATCTTATCATTCCATTGCTCGATCTCTATTGTAAACTTTCAATAACACTAGCTAGCTGTCCACTACTCTAAAATAATAGACTTGTAGAATGTAAACATTAATTAGTAAAATATTATAATAACATCCACACAAGTTTGACTAGGATTTAATACAAAAACCCAATTTGGAAAATACCACCAATGACATGTCACCAATTTTTACTCTTTTGAAGTGAGCCCTTTTAGGAGCCAACCTAGTTAAAGGTTACAATACAAACTGTTAAATGTGGCCTTATTAAAGGATTTAATCACCCTATTAAGAGTGATCTTGTTAGAGGAATTTAGAACATCCTGTTAGAATGTCACCCTATTAGAGGATTTACATAAACTATTAAGTAACTATGACTGTTAGGTCAACCTTGATTAAAGGATGTCAAACACTATTCACAATGGTTAGAAAGTGACAATAGGTTTGATTTGTTAAGTACAACTCATTTTGCATGTACAAATCTATGTTCAGCTCTCATGTACTGATTTACTATTTGGCCTCCATTGCCATCTCAATCTTAGATTTGCTTGACAATCCTTCAAGAAATCACCCTTCACTTCTTCTCAACTCAATTCAACCTTCTACTTAGATTCGCTAGTCATCAACATCAGTCACAACTTCAACAAGAATTTGCATACAGGAACATGCACAAATGCAAACACTTGTAATTTTACCTCTATACCTCCATATATAGGTAATTATGATATTTTTCTGCTTAAACACAACTATAGATCTTAGGGTTTACGATTAGATCCATCAAATACAATATTTGTTTGCTATTCTCTCTCTCTCTCTCTCTCTCTCTCTCTCTCTCTCTCTCTCTCTCTCTCTCTCTCTCTCTCTCTCTCTCTCTCTCTCTCTCTCTCTCTCTCTCTCTCCTTTTCTAGAAACTTCTCTTGGAATCCATCTCTTAGGTCATTTACCTAATCCTCTCCTAAAATTAAATGATCCAACTCATCGATCCTTATCTTCAACACACTTTCCATATCCCAAGAAATTAACTTAGTTGGCTGAAAATTATGATATCTTACAAATAGTTAAAATGTGATTACTCAACCAACACTAACTTCTAACATTGGGTTACTCGGTCACTATAAAACTTCTCACTCAACACATACACTATCACTTGGTCAATATTAATGCTTGGTCAACACTAACTTTTCTGGGCACCTACTATGGCTCACTTGACACTAAAATCACTTGACATGTACATTTAAATTCTTTAGTGTTTTACTCTATTTTTCAGTCAAGCCTATGCATTTGATCTATCTTTGTTCATACTTTCAAGACTTGAACATTACTACTTTCTCCACTTGCAACATGATTTAAACAATTAATTTATCTTGTCAAAGTCCAACTAATCAAGTGTCCATTGTAGTTTCCTTTTCATAACTTAACATATCCTCTAGATTCTTTTGTTATGAACAACTTCTCAAAACCTCTTCATCAATCTAATAGATATGAAACTTGGATCAGATAGCACTATCTCACCAGTAGATTTGACATCAATGACAACATAATAATTATTTCAATTGTAGTTTCTAACAAATCTTCCTCTTTGGCATTGATGGCAACACCTCTTAAAATATTGCAAGAATAATTCAAGTTATCATATAATCCAAAATTTGTTCATTCTTGAGCAACACCCTCAATGTATCAAATCTTCATTAATATCCTTATTTTCATTCTGATTCATATCTCTGATCTAACAATGCCTCAAGTAAATCTCATGAACTCCCTCTAAGTAATCACTCCCTCTTACTTAGATATCTCTACTAGCTTTCGCTTTCTCCCTCTATCTGTAACTTAGATAATCTCTCCCTCTTGGATATTCGCTCTCTCTTTGACAACAATTCCAAAGACACTATCTCCATTGCATGCATCTTGATCATATAGATACCTTCATGTAGGTTTAGAAATCTGTGTCTATCATCTTCATATAACTAATTTATTATTCTACCCTTCTTCTTTATTACTACCTTAGGCAACTCCTAAAGTAGAACTATTTGCATCAATGTGTAAGATAGTTTGATCATCACATTTGATGCAATGCTTCACTATAGCTTAAGTAGCTTTATCTAGGGGAATCACCCCCTAGTTTACCTCTAAGATATTCATGAGCATCCTTAGGTAAATCTTTACTGAATATATTAATGATTTTCTCTTTTGTGTTCACATATTCTAGTTTCACTTCTTCGTCTTGAACTAGTTCTCTCAAATAATAATACTTGATAGCAATGTGCTTTGTCTTTGTGTGTACAATAGGGTTCTTTTATATGTTAATAACACTTTTTAGAAAGTGATAGTAGGTTTGATCTATTAAGTACAACTCACTTTGCATGTATAGATATATGTTCGTCTCTCATGTACTGATTCACTATCTGGCCTTCATTGTCATCTCAATCTCAGATTCACTTGACAACCCTTCAAGCAATCACCCTTTAATTCTTCTCAACTCAATTCTACCTTCTGTTTAGATTTACCAATCAACAACATCAGTCACAACTTCAACTTCACAAGCATTTGCATACAAGCACACGCACAAAAGCACACACGTGTAAGTTTTCCTCACCTATGTACCTCCTTAAATACCTATAATTCTAATCTTTTTCCACTTAAATGCCACCATAGATCTTAGGGTTTACAATTAGATCCATCAAATACAATGTATCTATTTGCCATTTTATTTTTTCTCTCTTTTTCTAGAAACTTCTCTTGGAGTTCACCTCTTAGGTCATTTACCTAATCCTCTCTTGAAATTAAATGATCCCACTCATCGATCCTTATCTTCAACAGGCTTTCCATATCCCAAGAAATCAACTTAGTCAACTAGAAAATATAATTCCTCGCAAATAGTTAAAAGGTTGTTCCTCAACTAACACTAAGTTTTGACACTTGGTCATCACTGGGTTACTTAGTCACCATAAAAATTGTCACTTGGCACATACGCTATCACTTGGTCAATATTGATGCTTAGTCAACACTAAATTTTCTCAGCACTTATTGTGGCTCCGTTGACACTAGCATCACTCATCATGTACATAAAAAATCTATAGTCTTCTACTTTGTTGCTCAATCAAGCCTATGCATTTGATCTATTGGTGTTCACACTTTCAAGACTTGAACATTATTGTCTTCTCCACTTGTAACATGACTTAAACAATCAATTTATCTTGTCAAAGTCCAACTAATCAAGTGTCCATTGTAGTTTCCTTTTCATAACTCAACCTATACTATAGATTCTTTTGTTATGAAAAACTTCTCAAATCCTCTTTATCAATCAAATAGATATGAACTTGGATCAAATAGCATTGTCTCACCAATAGATTTGACATCAATAACAACATAACAATTGTTTCAATTGTAGTATCCAAAAAATACAATGTAAAATCATGAAATTGATTGTACAATATAAATGTCCAGAGTTTTTCTAAATAGCCTAAGTTAGATTGATTAATATTAAAAATAGTAACACTATGCAATCATTAATTCTAATGACCATAAATATTATCAACAAATTCAATAACTCAAGCAAAAAGTATAATTTTGCACATGGAAATATTATTAAATAAAAAAATAGAATCATTATAGGGCTTGACTTTCCATTGAATTGACCCTTACATGTATAATCATAGGTTTATAGTACATGAAACATGATATAAGGGTTTTTTTGTAAATGTGTTGAGGGCTAGCCCTCTTGTTTTGGTTGCTATTAATATCAAAATCATGATATAAAACACCTTGCCATAGAACTAATTAGACATGAGAGTGATAAATAAGATTACCAAATGAATCGATCCCATACACAATGATTCATCAACAAGAATCAATCACCAAAGTTAAACCATTTAAAGGTGAATCATAACTCTAAAGTTAAAATGTCCACATGTGATAATCTCATGTTTTTTCTTATAAGATGTCATACAATTCATTTTAATAATACAAAAGTGTTAGAAATGTAATGATGACCAAGTGACTGAGAGAGGGGGGGGGGGGGGGGGGGGTGAATCAAGAACCACTGAAAAACTTATTTTCTCTTAATCCATTTTATTATATTAACTAATCTACTTGCATGCATGGAACATAAAGCAATAAAGTAACAACACCATAATATAGTATTTGGTAACCCAGAAACCCTCCAAGTATAAGGTAAAAATGGGGTGGGGATGACACCCACAATGCTTCACTACTGTAGCAATAAAGTTGGCATTTTAGGGCTTACAATTGATCACTTGTGGTGATCTATTCAGTTAAGAGTAAGTAGGACTATTAGATCTACCTTGTGAAAGGATTTATACAATACAATTAAGTACTCTATTAGGAATTTATGCAAAGGATTGTTAGGTCCACCCTGTTAGAGGATTTGAGATTGATGCACCTATTAGGATGAATTAGCAGGTTGAACTCTAATGTGAAACTTTTTTTGCTAATGAAGATCCTTTGAGTAATATCCTAATCACCTGTCTGTGATAGATGAGTCTTTGATTTTACTTGTATTGTTTGATAGCCTCCTAATCAATCTACTCTTCCAGTATTCATATTCTCTTATGATTAGAAATGTAACTCAATTGATACTTGTATATTTTGATGGAACAAAGTGTCTTCATTATATATTGATCCAAATAGTAACTCTCCATGAGGTCAGCTAAAAAAAAATACAATGGTTTCAAAAATAATTATTAAGTTAGCTTAGTGCTGATAGACACTAGCAATGCTATCAACTCGACTAGCTTTGGCACTTGGTTGATACTAGATCCTTGGTTCATACTAATCACTCGACAAACTCACTTGACTCAGTTCACATTGCTTTACTTCCTCAGTTCTCATTTTGAAATAAGAATGCTAAATTAACTTAGTTTACATTAGAGCTTGGTAGATACTATCAACTCAATTGACACTTCTTACTACTTGCTTGGTTAACATTGTTAACTTGGTTCACACTTTTGTCTGGTAGCTTGATCACTACTATCTTCTCATAATGACTAAGTATTTTGGCACTAATTGACAATATGTCTTTACATAAGGTCAGTAATCTCCCCCTTTGGCATTAGTGAAAAAAACACTTATCTTGCACAAAATCTAAAATCAAAATCCTTTAGTCAAACTCCCCCTTTGTGTGTGCACTATTTTGCAACTCGATTTGAACTGAAAACTTTATAACTCATTTAAAAATTTCTATTTTTTATTTTTATTTTTACTTATCTACTTTTTACATATCTTTATGTTGTACATATTTTCTCTTATAGACATATATTTTCTCTTATATACATACTTTCCCCCTTGTTTTTGTTACAAATGCCAAAAATTTACAAAGTTATGCCAAAATGAGAGAGGAAGTCATGATGTAACATCAAAATCAAAGATATAGCCTTATCCCAATTATCTTGCAATACCTTTAATATGTGCAGATCTATCTGAAGCTCTGTTGATAACTCCAACATGTGTTCTGCCACTGAAAGGTTTGTGGCCTTAACTAGTGTCTTTGCATAATCAATCCTCTTTTGCATAATATCCATATGAGGAAGAATCATACTTTGAATTTCTACCAAGATTGCCCTTATTTTGGCCTCTTCTCTTAATAATTCTACCTGAAGATCTATCCAAAATTTAACTTTTGCAGAATGATTTGAACTAGAACTTGGGCTGAGTCCCAAATGACTGGCACTAGCCTTCAATTCCATATCAATCTTAGCCAATTTATCCTTGATTTACTTGGTAAATTTTGTTATATCACTCAACTTTACAAATAGAGATACAATATTATTCACAACATTTTGCTAATGAAGAAATTAAAATAGATAATTCTACTTGATCAATAGCTATTTTCTATGCTACATTTTCTAGCACTTTATTTTCAAACTTCCTTTCAGCCTTCTAAAGAAGTTTGTCTTGTCCATCTATATCTTCATTGAACTTATGTATATTTAAAATAGTTTTTCAATGATAGGTACTTTTTCATTTAACTCAATCAATAGTGCATCCAAAAATATTTATTTGATACCCTCAAGGATTTTACTTTTGTCCCTTTCTACCCTTAGCATCTACTTCTTGGCTCTTTTCTTCCATAGTTCTCCCAATATGTCCATTTTCTCAACAAGTATATTAGATTGGTCCCAATTTGGAATCACAAAATATTCATCAAGATCAATATCATCAATGATCTTTTATTTTCCTTTGTCCTTGGCCTTTGATGAAGGTATGATTTCCTTTCCTTTGTCAATTGAATCCTTCCCTAGTTGATGTTTGGTTAATACTCTGGTAGCATATTTCTTAGTTACTAGAGAGGACCTTGATAAAGATGTAATAATCTTCACTTCGATACTTGGTTGACCTATGTTCAACTTGGTAGACTATCACTCTGGTGCTGACTTAGGAGGAGTGGTTGGGAGAGATGTCATTAACTCTGCTACAATTTTCTCAGGATCAGACTCTTCAATAGTCTGAACCTCTAGTATATTTATCTCTTCTTTAATATCAAAAATGGTTTACCACATATTATATGGGGACTATACAAAATCCTCTATTTTATTGGATAAAATTTGAAAGGCTTTAAATCTAGGAGTCTGTTTATTTTCATATTTAGACATGGCCTCCTTTAATTCCTTCTCAAAGAAGTTTGGCATTAGCTTTCATAGAGTTTGTTCTCTAATGTCCTTGTCTTGAATCCATTTTCCCAATGGTGAGAAACAACTTTTAGTAAGGTTTCAGGAGCATGCCCTTTGAGTTTAGCAGGGTCATACTTCCATCTAGCCATTTTATCAACTAATGCATCTTCAATCTATTTTTGCTCATCTTTATTTCTAAAAACATATTTAAAGAATTTGAATCTTGCCATTCCAGTCCCTTCCCTTATTATTATTAGTTATTTATCAAAGGTAGGTGGGGGCTTCTTTAGAGAGATGATTGAAGTTTTATCTTCACCTTCATCATTATCCTCAAGCCTCAATTTCTTTCTTGGCTTCCTAGGCTTGGTGGTAGTGATCACAGGAGTAGAAGACCTTGTTGATTTCCTTGATGGTGTCTTTTTCTTCTTCTTTGGAGGTTCCTCTACCTCTTCTTCTTCATGATCACCTTCCTCTTCTTCTTCCTCTTCTACATCATCACTTTTTCCCTCAATAAAAATGAGAGGTGAGTCAAATTTGGCAAACTTCTTCTCAAGTTTTTCTAACTTTTTCTTTCCTCTCTTCAAGATTTGAGGAATTTGAATCTCAAGTGAGATTCTGGTTTTTGCTTCTTCATAAGTTCCAAAATATGTAGCCTTGGGATCTACAGGTTCATTAACAAGGGCTTCAATGATGTTCCTTGTTTCATCAATGTTAACTTCATAGCCCAATGGCTTTACCCATATAATCCTAGGTATGCCTATTTGAATATGGACTTTGTTACAATCAGCCAGGAAACAAATGTCTTTCTCATAATCATCTACTAGTTTTTTAGGGATCCCAAACCTATTTTGAATCCTTTCCTTGAAATTCTCAAAATATGCATCCATGATGCATTCAAAATTCTCACCCATTTCATCTAAGAAATAGTGATCTAATATAGCATGAGGGTATCCTTCCATACAATAGTTCCTTTTGATGGAAATAATTTTTTCACATAGAAAAATAAAAAGACCAAGAGTGAACCAAACTTACATGAATTATTCTTGGAGGCTTAATGATTTCCATGTTCTTGCTCAATTGAATGCACTAAAGCTCGGTGAGGTCAAATGACAGGTTCTTCTTCACAACTTTATATGATAGGTCAACTGCTTCATAACGCACGTTGTTAGGTCAGCGTGAATTGTAAATCTCATGAGTTGTGACATCAATTCTGAATGATTTCAATGTGAGTTACATTATTCAACTTCATGCCTCATTCATTCCATTTAGCTAGGGTAAGCTTAGATAGTTCTACACCTCCTAGGGTTTTGGTTGTCTTGAAATTCTCCATCATTAGGTAACCAATGATTTGATGGATCATCTTCTTGGTGATTGGAACTAGTTAATGAAGCTAGAGTGTCATGTCATGGACTTAGCTTGAGACAAACCTAATCCAAATTATTTGAAAGTTTCTTTCCATATGGAGAATGTGGGTCAAACCCTTAACTTCCAGAGGCTTGTGTTCTTGTTTCAACACTTCATTTTCACATAATGCACTATATTCCTAATCTAGTTCGAACATTCCCAATTCTTGAATTAAATAGAGATAAAATGTGTGGATATCATGAATGAAGAGTAATTTTGGAGGAATTTGTGAATGTGCTCCCATTAGGTCTTTTTCTTTTGTGATTGCAAGGTATAATTTGAAGTTGGATGCTTTGCAATTTGTATTATTGACCAAAATTTTAGAACCTTTCTCTACTTTTGTGCTTGATGAAGTTGTCATATTGCTTGGTTGATGAAGAACTTTAGATGATAACTTCACCTGTAACTTTGCTTCAACAAAAAAATCGCTTTGAATTGCTCAGGGGCTCGAAGAATGGTGTGCTCTATTAGATCTCTGAATTTGCAGTGAAGAAATAAGTCTTTAATTTCTCCTTTTATCAAATTTTAAATTTTTAATGCCTCATTATTGCTTCATACTTAGGTAGGTGAAGAAGGCTCAGTTAAGTCTTCAAACTCAATTGCACCATGAATCTCAATTAAGACTAGCTAACTTCACTCGGTTTAGTTAATGACTCGATTAAGGACTATTAACTCAATTATTGACATGATTCTTCCATTTGTAGTGCATCTATTATGTTGATTTTGTTGGTGTAATTAAATATTCACTAATTACACTTACTTAAGCTTACTTGGGATAATGCATTGCATAGTAGTTTGTGATTGAGACACTTGGGAGTTTGTACCTCAATTAAACACATGGTGTAGGATAATTCCACTCTGGGTGGTCATAGTTGTTATCTCATTCCACCATTAGTGTACTTATCACATTATCATCCTCATCATCACACATACTTCTTTGCATAATGGAGGATGATCCACCTTTCGTGGACATGTGATTCCACCTTGTGTGGATGATAGCTTAGCTTCTCCTTGTCATTATCTCTTATCACCTCTCCTATATAAGGATGCCTATTATGTACATTTCAAATCAATCCATTGGATGCCAATCAAGTCCATTATCAATAATAGCTTTCTTGCATCTTCGTGCAGTTGTCTTGCCAATCTCTTGTGGAAGTTATCTTGGTCTTTCATTTGATCCTAGGGGTGTTGTAGAGTCACCTAAAAATCTAACATGGTATCAGAGCTCTCATCGTGTGAAGACTTCTTCTCAAGAAGTGCAATCTTGGCTTGACTCATTGTTGGTGCAGTATTTGGCAATTTGGACTCACAATTTGGAGGAGATTTTAGGAGTCCTATTTTGTGACCTTCTATTGTAGGTGAGAATTGGAGCTTGCTAGTGCAAATTAGAGGTTAGCATCATATAGAGGAGGTCCAAAAACCCCTAACTCAAATTTTGTTTCATCCAAATTGGACATCTGAGGCCAAATCTAGAGCCATTTGATTTTTGAAGGTGATTCAGAAAAAAAAAAATTTTAGAGACAATTTTCAAACAATGATATCTCCCTCATATGGACTCCTTTTTTAGAGATTTTTTTTTTTTGTTTTAGGGTAGAATTTCACAATCTACATAGCAGTGTAGGTGATTTTGGATCTCTATCTCTGAAGTTTTCTAAAAATCACAAATGCCATTTTTTCCAACTTTCAAGGCTCTATTTGGGTACATCTGATAACATTTTTAGGTGTAATTTTTTTGAAGTGCATGATTTTTCCTCTACTTTCTAGATATATGATCAGATTTCATTGATTTAGAAGGGGTATATCACTTTCAGCAATAGGTCTTTTTTGGCTATATTTGCACTTGGTGGATACTTGGATTTCAATTTTCTTAATTGAATTAGTAATTTGAAGGAGTTATTAGTTTATTTTAGTCATTATTTGGGTTCATTATGGATATCTCAAAAGTACCATTACTCACTTCATATAACTATCATGAATGGTTACAAGTAGTTTCTAATTAGTTGATGAGCATTAGATTGCTTAGAATGATTCTTGGATATGATCTAGAACCAGCTACATGTGTTGTAGAAAGAAGGAAATGGTTTGATAGAAGGAATAAAGCACTTGGCTCTCTTAGATCTACTATCTCCACTGATTTTCTATATCATATTTTATCCTACACAAATCCTCATGATGCCTAGACAAAATTGGAAGGAATCTTTGGTAAACTTGATAGAATAAGAAAATTTAAATTAGATTGGAGCTGTCTAATTGTGGTATTATTGAAGATGATGAGCAATTGATATTATCTATTCCTTCCAAGCTAGGTCTTGAATATTCAATCTTTTTTTCCACATTCTATGCTACTATGGATGCTCTTGGTAGTGCATACAAAATGCCTTCTCTTGATGAATTTTTAGCTCAGCTCACAAGAGAACAAGAAAAGTTAGCACACATGGGTCAATCAAAGCCTTTAAAACATCAAGCATCGGTTGCAAATGACTCCTCTCCAAAGGCTCCCAAAGGAAAGGGAAACAAACAACACAATGATCCTAAGCAACATGAAAAAGATGATGAATCTCCTTCACAACATAATATTGAATCCAAGTCCTCTTCAAGAGACAAATCATCTAGAAGAAAGAGAGATAAATGTGCTTATTGTAAAAAGCTAGGACATGATGAGCATAAATGTTTCCATAAGAAGATTGATGAGCTTACTCACATTTTTCAAAAGAAAAATATCCAGTTGCACTCATTAGTGTCTTCTCCTTTTTCTTGATATTAGGCAACTGCTACATCTACATCATCATCTAAAGGCAAAGGACAAGCACTCATTGCTTTCATGCATCATGAGCAAGGTAAATGGGTTCTTGATTCAAGTGCATCACATCATATGACACCTTTTATGGATATGTTTTCTTCTATTGAGCCTTGTAATTCTCCACCTATATTGATGGGTAATAATACATACATGAAGGTTTGTGAGAAAGGTTCTATTCCTATGGGACAGAGTACATTTAATGATGTTCTTTGTGTACCATCTTTGACCACTAATATCCTTTCCATTTACCAAATTACTCATGGAGCACAAGCTAAAATTGTTGAGTTCACTCTTGATTATGTCTATATTAGGGACATGGAGACTAGAGATGTCATAGCTATGGTAGTTTTTGATCAAACATCACACATGTATTCTTTTTCACTTTTTTTTGATAATGATGATGATATTCATGATGTACCTAACCCTTTATCAAGGGTGAATAATTCATGTGAGGAGAAAATTGGACACTTGAATCATTTTGTTCTTGAGACAAGTGTTGAACTTCCTACTCCACCTCCTACTTCTTTAGACATGAGGTCTATTATTCAGTAGGATGATCTTTATGCTTTAGATCTTGTAGTGTGGGATGAATTCCTAGATGCTCTTTCAGACGAGTCTCATAATGGAGATTTGGTTAGTACATCTGAGGAGGTTTCTCTTTGAGATACTTCTTCACCTTCTTTGGAGATTGGATTTCCTAACTCTTCATGATCTCTTGTCTTTTCACATCTCATAGGTTAGCTTGATGGTGTGACAAAATATTTGAGCTTGGAGACACCTATTTAGTCTTTAGAGATGCATACATGGTGACCTTCTTCCTCGTTCCTCACTTTTTGCATGGACTGGCTTCTTCATCATTTGATGTGTTTATCTCTTCCTAAGGAGATACATGTTTCTTGTGGGCATTGGATTATAATTTTCTTGCAGGTACTCTTCATCTACATTGGAGCTTCTTCATTATGGGGGTGATATCATGTCTCCTTATTTCCTTCCTATTAGGGGATCATTATTTGTATATACATAATGTATGAAATTTTTTGGGGGGTCTTGAGTACTCCATCCATCCATGCATCTTGTTTTCATCTCTCCTTTTTGGAGGAGGGTTTTTCCCATGAGGTTTTATCTCTTTCTCCACTTTATAAGAGATTTCATTTCATGTATTGCATTGCATATTCCATGGGTACCTAAAATGGCCTTGTAGCTGGGACCAATCTTGCATTGTGAGTTTAAGTGAATTCCCCTAAGTTGCACTTAAGGGGGGTGTTGGTGTAATTAAATATTCACTAATTAGACTTACTTAAGCTTACTTAAATAATGCATTGCATAGTAGTTTGTGATTGAGACACTTGGGAGTTTGCACCTCAATTAAATACATGGTGTAGGAGAATTCTACTTTGGGTGGTCATAGTTGTTGTCTCATTCCACCTTTAGTATACTAGTCACATTATCACCCTCATCATCACACATACTTCATTGCATAATGGAGGATGATCCACTTTTCATGGACATGTGATTCCACCTTGTGTGGATGATAACTTAGCTTCTCCTTCTCCTTATCTCTTATTGCCTCTCCTATATAAGGAGGCCTATTATGTACATTTCAAATCAATCCATTGGATGTTAATAAAGTCCATTATCAATAATAGCATTCTCCCATCTTCATGCAATTGTCTTGCCAATCTCTTGTGGAAGCTATCTTAGTCTTTCATTCGATCCTAGGGGTGTTGTAGAGTCGCCTAGCTCTAATAGATTTAGACTTTCTTGTTTGCATGACTAGAACTGATGTAGAATATGATTTTGTTTACCACTCCAGTGGTATCTTGGTATGCTTATACAAAGTTGATTGAATCACCTAGCTCATTGCCTTAGGTTTCAATAACTTCACTATTTTGGCCTAATCTCTCTGGATATTTCCTCACCCATTGTTTCCTTATTTGAGTCCTAAATTTATTAGCTTTCTTTTTCTTTTCATCTTTAACTTTAGCTTGGTTCATATAGTTCTTTGCTAGATGACCAAGTTCTTTGCATACATAGCATCTTTTGGTAGGATTCCTTTTTATAAAGTGAAGTCCTCATACAGTTAGCTCTAGTATGTCCATATTCTCCACATAGATAAAACCAAGTGTTGTAATCCCAACCAAAGATTGCTTTAGCAAGTTGTTCAGTAGGATTCCATTTCTCGGTTATGCACTCTAAAGATTTATGACCTTGTTTTTTACATGTGAAACATTTTCCTTCAAACTTAGTTTTCTATATGCATTCACTTGCTCTGTGCTCATGCTTGTTACAATGTAACGGTTAAAATTAAACTTAGACTTTCCATTGCTCCAACATTTGTTTGATGTATGTCCTACCTTTCCGCAATGAATACATGTAGGTCTTTTTTTGTTTTGAGCTCCCTGTTGTGATGATTCTCCTTGTTTAGTGTAGCCCAATCTTGTCTTCCCTTTGTATATTTTCTAAGATAGCTCAACCAACTAATCCATGATTTCTTGTGATCTCATCACTCTTTCATTGGTTTCTTTTTCTTCTCTAAGATCATTTGTGAGTCTATCATTTTATGTCTGTAGATTGATGACTTCTTGATTTGCATTTTTTAACTAATTTATCATATATATCTAATGTAGTGAAAGTTAATGGATTTCATTGTCCTTTTCTTCTAGTCTAGTGATGAGTAATCTTTTGTCTTCATCTTCCATCTCTTTGTCATTTTCAGCTTTGGTCTTATGTTCCATAACTTTACATATCTTGGCTGAATGAATCTCCTATTCTCTTTTCAATTTTTTGACTTCATACATAATGAGGTTTCTTCCAATTAGATCTTCTATAACATACCTCTAATGAGATTATTTGAAATACCTGACACACATTATATTTCGACAATTGAACATTAGAAAAAAAAACAAGCACTGAACAAAGATAAAAGGAAACTATCAAAGATGGAAGACATGATATGACCAAGAAAAGAAATAAGATTCAATGATTGGGATTAGAAAAAACATGAATATGGTTTTGGGTAAAACATCACATCTTGTAGCCACTACACATAGATGAAAACTAAGTGCAAAAAATAATGATGATAGTGAGTGTGCATTCCACATAGCAGAGAGGAAAGAAAATCATGACAAGTTGTAATACACAGAGATGAACATTAGAAGTACTTGACATTAGATAAGGCTAACCGTTAGACACAATGTAAACACAAGAAACCACAAGGGGAAGTACTTGACACAAAGGCCACTGACAAATCAAACTAAATCTAGGAAGAGCATGTGAATTATGCATGTAGCGATAGAAAGAGAGATCATATCCACCATTGTTGATGTGGAAGTAAGAGAAGTTAGAAAAAAAAGGACAAAAAAATAATAAGAGGGTAACGAACAATGATGTGGTCCATGCATAGTTGAATCCCATACACCAAGGTAACAAGATGTACAAATAAAGGGGAATAAGGTATTGCATGGGAGGTAAGACTCCTTTGACCAGTCATTAAAGGAAAAGGCACTAAAATGAAGGAAGAGTAAACTAAGGTATGTAATATTTAAAGGTTCCTTTACATTATTGAAATAAATGAAAATGTATATATTAAGTTTCATACATATTATAATAAGGTATTAAATACATGATTATAAATAAATAAATAAATAAATAAATAAATAAATAAATATATATATATATATATATATCTATGTATGTATGTATGTATGTATGTATGTATGTATGTATTTGAATTGAAATAATGTTCAGGGTGTTGATAAGGTATTTATATTAACACAAGAAAGATCATTTTTTTTTGTTCAATAAGAGGCCGAAGCCAAGATAAATAATGTGTTGTGATTAATTATTATTATTTATTAAGCGCGAGTAGATTCGAACCCAAGACCTATTCGATAAGAGTCTCACAATTTACTATTGTGTTGTAGGCACTTTCCTTATACAAGAAAGATCATTATGTATATGTATAGAAAGGGGTAAATGTGTGTGTGTGTGTGTGTGTGTGTGTGTGTGTGTGTGTGTGTGTGTGTGTGTGTGTGTGTGTGTGTGCCTATATATATATAAGAAAATTTCTAATAGAGATGATTATTTAAATCAAACTTCTAATGTTCTTATAGTTAAAATATAATGATATTATTATTGAGAACAATTATGTAAGGTGATTTGTATTACTAGAATATTAATTTTGCCTTGATTTTTTTTTTCTGAGAATGTTATTGCAGGAAAAAAGGGGAGATTGAGATTCTAAGGAGTTTGACAGTTTAGAGGCAACCTTGAAAGAGAGGGAGCAGATAGTGAATATGATTTAATCAATCTTTAGTGATCCCAATCATACTAATTTAGAGGGAGTAGACCATGTTGATATGGATTCTCCACTGATTAATAAATCATAGTAGTCTAGAGGACTATGATTCATGACTATTGGGCCTACCCCATGTGTTCATCATGAGGAAGTGATGACTTCCAAATGATGTCACTCAATTTTACTGTAAGGTGACAATCTTACAATAACTTGTATTATGAGATTAAAAAAATGAGTGTAGTGTAAATGTCTTGTATCTCAACATTCTAGGAGGCCAATATTCTTGATATCATATGTGATATCAAAACTTTTTGAGTACTTGGTGAATATTATCGATATTTTGGGAGACTAATAATCTTAATATCAGATGTGATATCAAACCTTATATGGATACTTGGTGAATATCATTGATATTCTAGGAGGCCAATACTCTTGATATCAGATGTGATATCAAACCTTATTTGGGTACTTGATGAATATCATATGCTGATATCCTGGAATACCAATACTCATGATATCAGATGTGATATCAAATGGCAGAAATATTTTGAGATATCAAATGATATATCCTTATAATTGTTATTTGAACTATTACATTGAAGTAACATTTATTCTATGTGTTTATCCTTCTAGGCTAAGAGGGAGTGTCGATGTTTGATAAAGTCAATCGAATAAACTTATATATAATTATATATGAGATATAATTTTATGTGTGTGTGTTCTTTATATTGAGATATAAGGTCATTGTTATATGAGAAACACACACACACACACACACACACACACACACACACACACACACACACAAATATATGTATATGTATATGTATAAGATTAAATTTATTATTATCATTAATTATCTGATCAATGAATAGACATGTCACATGAAGGGACATATCTATTCATGGTCTATTCTCTCTCTCTCTCTCTCTCTCTCTCTCTCTATATATATATATATATATAAAAGATCCATGAAAATTCAACACAAGCAAAAAACATAAATTTGGGATATACATTCAAAAACTATTAATTAGAAAAATAGAATCATTGTAGAGTTTGACTTTCCACTAAATCACCTCTTTTACATATATAATCATAGGCCCATTGTACACAAAATATGACACAAATTGCCATTGCATAGAAATAAATAGACATGAAAGTGATAAATAAGATTACCAAATAAATTGCTTGTATACACAATGATTTAGAAACTGAATTGATACAATCTCCTTGATGCTACTATATATTAACCTTTGTATTTATTATTCCAACTTCTATGCTAAATATGTCAAGTTTAGATTGTATAATTTGGCTTTGAGTCATTTACAAGGTTTAATTTTTACAATTTGATAAGTAGGAAATATTTTACAAGCAGATAAGTCAATATATTTTGAAATGTTTATATTTTGTAAGGTTTATGTTTGATGGCATGGTCATACTTTTACAAATCCTTGAGTTAGGGAATGTGTGAATGTTTGTTATAGTTATTTGTATCATGCAAGTATTTATTTAAGTCAAAACAAATTTAAATCTTTTGTTCTCATTGTCCTTGTGGTTAAAAAGTTCAAGGAACTTTACGACATCCTAATAAATTTATATAAAATGTATGAGTGAAAAAAGTTATGCACATATATTGTCATCCTTAGTATGGTTCTTGACAGTTCAATAAATCATCATACCCAACAAACTTTTTTTAAAATGGATTTTCCATTGAATTGAACACTTTTATCGTAGACACAACTGCAAAATGCAATTATGAAAATGATTGGTAGGAGAGATCACAGTCAATTATATTATAGGGAACATAAGGATGAAATATTTTTTGAATGTCATGTCTTGAATAGTTAAATCCAAAAATGAATTTTTTTCGCTCTACTAGGGTTTCTTGCTTCATGCATTTTTTTTGTGTACAACTTTTCATTTGAACTTTCCCTCTGTTAGCTCCACTTGTCACACTACATTTACTATGGGAGTTTTTTAGACTAGGATATAATGGCTCCAGCCAGTGGTGAACTAGTTGTTTCTGGTGTTCATGCTGCTACTTCAGTCTGCCATGGCACCTCCACAGAAAAAATGCCCATGCAAGTTTGTACCAAAGGTTTTTCACAAGGTAATCCTAACATTATCCTTCCTTTGCAAGAATTTGATGTTGCATGTGATTGGTTAGAACAACACACCTTAATAGGTTATTTTGTGGGTAGGACACCCCCTAAAGCTATGCTTCAAGAATGGGTTAACAAGAGCTAGAATCCTCATGGAGTCTGCCTTGACACTGTGCAAAACCTTACCAAAGGTTTTTTTTATTTCACTTCACTAACCCATTGCAGGTAGACACAATCTTTAACAATGGACCATGGTTTGTGCATTCCTCCTTGCTTGTTTTTCAAAACTGGTCACGAGACTTCACAGTCTTGGATGATAAAAAGTTTAGGGTTCCTATATGGGTTGAGTTCCCAGGTCTACCCCTACCTTGTTGGCCTTTCATTGAGTCCATTCCCAAAGCCCTTGGAAAATTTGTCACCAAGGAGCCTGAGAAATTCTTCAATGCCCACTCACAATGATGTGTTTGCGTAGAGGTGGATCTTTCCATGGATCTCAAGGATTCAGTGGAAATTCATATCGGGACCAAAACCTTCTCTTAGAAGGTTATTTACTTGAACCTCTCCAACACTTGTTATAGGTGCCAGTCCGCAAAAGACAAGATCAAGGACTGCCCTCTAGCTACACCTAGGGTCAAGCCCACACCTAAAGAGGCACCTGTCAAATAGGCCAAAGGGAAAAAATAAGAATGAGTTACTGTTGGGTGCAAGGGCAAGGTTCCCTTGAATCCATTGCACCCCAAGCAATCATATGCTATGATCATCATGGTTCCTCCTATCCCTACAAGAGCGTCAACTCTCACCAGAGTAGGGACACAAGCAGCAGACAAAGGACCTACTTCCAGAGTTTCGTAGGATTCAAACCCTATTGGCTCATAGGGGATTAAGGCAACCAACAGGGTTTTTGCCTTGGCTGGGGTGCGAACTCCTTTTTCTTTCTCTTTCATAGCTCCACCAGCAACACGAAGTTCTCGCAGTCCTCCTAGATGTGCAGAGATACCAAAGGTGAAACATCAGGCTATAAATTTAGAGGATTTTTCATCTGACTTGAACCATGTTTCTACCTTACAGAATAGCTACTCCTCTCTTGAGGACAAAGATGATATGGAAGAGTTCTCATGAACTTCCTATCATGAAATGTGCGAGGTCTCACTGATCTCCCCAGAAAGTACTATATTCTAAATGTCCATCATTGACTTGGTAATTTAGATTTTCTCTGTATGCAAGAAGTTAAAATTTCTAGTTTCATGCTTGCTTCAACATGTCGCATAATTTGGCAGGATGGCATGATGTTTTCTTTCCAACACGAAGCTGATCGAGGTGGTGTAGTTAGTCTCCTATTACCTCAACTTCATTCTGTTGTTATTTCTCATGGTTCTAACCCCATGCATATAATTATTTGGCTTTTTCTTTCCATCAACAATCATTCTTTTGGAGTCATTAATGTTTATGCTTCGAATGATGTTGTGGAAAGATCCCAAATGTGGGCCTGGCTGGCTGACAACTTGCCTCCAACTACTTGGGTTATGTGTGGGGACTTTAATATGGTTGAAGTGGCCTTTGACAAAGACGACATTCTACCTTTTTTACTGGATAGCTACGGAAAGACAAGCCTGGTATTACATGCGCAATAAATTGGGGATTTTTTATCCCAATACCAACCACCACTAGGATAGTGGGGTTTGGCACACTTGGTCCAACTTTTGAGCTGGCTCTGACCACATATTAAAATGCCTTGATCATGCTATGATCACTATGCAATCTTTTTTCTCCTTTTTTGAGGATCAAGATTTACCTATCATCCCTTGCCAGATGTGATGTTATTTGACCACTATCCCATCTATTTTGTCATTTCTTGGCAAACAGTTGTCCCTAAGGTGGCCAGGTCTCAGTTCTTCCTCAACACGTCTGTGCTAATGGAATGCTTCCACCATTTCACACATCCTATGTGTTTGGAACTTGGAGCCACATCTACATTCTCAAAGGGGTTGGATTCAATGGTGGAATGATGCCATTACTAGAACTGCTCAATTCTTGAGCATTTATGGGGGACAATTGGCTATGTTCCACAAATGGTCCTATGAGGCCAACACACTTGCCCTCAAAAATGCATTTGAGGCCCTCACCCTTAATCCCTTTGATGTGGACTTGCAAATTTAGTTTTCCAAGCTTTGTCATGACAAGAAAATTTCTGATAATTATGCTACGCGGGGAGCTCAAATCAAAGCTCGTTTCCACTGGCTGGAGGTTGGCGACAAAGCCTCAAAGGATTTTTTTCAAGCTATTCGAGCTCTTCATACTAATATTGGGATTAAAAAAATCAAACAAAGAAATGTTGTTCTATCTAGTCTCCCCACCATCCTACAAGCATTTGTTCATCACTATGAGAACGCATTTACTTCAGAGGGAAGTTCGGTTGCTCAAGAGGAAGCTCTTAGAAAGTGTATTTCTGTTACTCCAAACTATCTAGCAGCTGAGCAACGTGCTTTCTATGAGCAACTCCTTTCTCTCCATGACTTTAAAGAGGTAGTCTACTCCATGGTGGATGAAAAGTCCCCTAGGTGTGATGGGTTCCCTTATGAATTCTACAAACACCTCTGGGAGCATATAGGTCTTGAGCTGCACCAAGTTTATCTTGAAGCCTATCACTCTAAAAGCTTAGGAGCCATTATCAACAAAGGAAATATCAAATTCATACCTAAAGTTGGTGATCTAGAGGATATATGCAATTGGAGACCCATTACCCTTCTGAATGTGTCATACAAGATCATTTCCAAGGCTCTCTCTCAAAATCAGGCACTTGTTGCCCTTAATTGTTCGACCAAAGCAAACTAGATTCATCAAGTCTAGATATATTCTTGACAACATCATTGTTGTCTGGTAGGGAATGGAATGGGCTTGCAAGTCCAATCAGAAGGCCATCTTCTTTAAGATAGATTTTGCTAAAGCCTATGATCACATTGAATGGCCCTTCATCTTGGCTATGCTCCAGGCTCTGGGTTTTGGCCCCAACTTCTTCTAGTCCATGGAGATGCTCTTTAGGGATGCTAATGCTTGCATTACCATCAAAAATTCACAATCAAAAGCCTTTGGTATTTTTCCTTCCATCAAACAAGGTTGTCTGCTAGCTCCTGCACTTTATGTCCTTGCTGTGGAAGGTTTTGGTTATTTACTTGTGCATTCTGTGTCCTCTGGACTGGTTCATGGCATTTCCTTGCCTAATTCATCCTCCCAACCAGTCAATGGACACTTTGCAAATGATTTTTTTCTCACTCCTTTAGAGGATGAAGAAAACATCAATAATGCCTTAAGTTGCTTGGACACCTTTTGTCAAGCTTCCAGTTCTGCCATTCAATGGCATAAAATGCTCTACTTGCACCAATCCTTTATACCATCTCCACCTTGGCTTAGCCAGTTTGAGTAGAAATGGGTTACTCACAGGAGAAATCTTCTACTTTCTTGACATTCCTTTTGTGTTCCAGGCATCACCTATGGAACTTTGGAATGCCATGTTGGACAAGATTAGCAAAAAGATCGACTACTAGATCAAAAAGCCGCTCTCGCTCGCAGGAAAATTTTAGATTTTCTCTAAGATTCTTGCAGCCACTCATGTTTATTACTCATCCTACTGGGCTCCATCCAAAGCCTCTTACATGAAGCTGGAAAGATTTCTCAAGGATTTTCTCTAGGCCTCTGGTTCTGATCACCATGGCTTCCACAGAGTGGCCTAGGACTTCTATTGTCTCCCAAGAGAGTCCAATGGTCTTGGCTTGCTTTACACTTAGAGACAAGGCCTTGCTCTCTGTGAAAAATGGATTATTAGGGATCTCCCAAGAGATGAAGCTTGGAAGATTCTAGTTTGGCACTATATTTCTTTTGGCTTCCCTATCAACATGCCTACTTGGAAGGGGATTGGCTTCCAAAACCTTCTCATTATGCATGAGCACATGGTCATTCATGGATCCTTTTTCATCAGAGAATTTGGAAAGCCTGGAAGGCTATCAAGCCCTAGCTTCAATGGGCTGGAGATGAATTTTGCAATGGCCTCTCCTTGAATCAGCATAACATATGGTGGTATCCCCTATTTTCCATTCAGGGTACTCCCCTCACCGAGACTCAAGGGGCTAGTGCTCTACATTTTCTCAAATGTGGTATTAGAACTTCAAAGGACCTCTTTTCATGGGTCACCATGAATTTCAAAACCTAGGAAGATATGCAAGTACAATACCACCTTGTCCATTCAGACCGACAGACTTTTGACCTTCTACTTTCTTCCATCCCTGTTCACTTAGTTCATAAAGTGTTGATTCAGTCTATTTGCCCTTGGTGGCTTGATTGGAGGTGGTTTTGTGCCACTCCTTTTTCTAACTACAAGCCAAGTTTGGGCTATAGATGGCTTTTGCCTCATCTTCCCATGGTGGATATGCTAAACCATAGATGACATTTGCAATCTTCCCTTTCTCAATGGAGAAAACACTTTGACACCATATGGAATGCTATAATTGAACCCAAGATTGCACATTTTTCTTGGTGCCTGACCTTCCAAGTTCTTCCCCTAGGGCCTCAACTCAAACACATTAGGGTTTCTGACCCTAGATGCCCCTTTTGTGGACAACTTGAGTCTTTCTTGCATATTTTTTGGTTCTTCTAGTGTTCTTAGAATTATTGGCACTGGATTCTTGATTTCTTCAAGCCATTCAAACTTGAGTTTTTCTCTTGGCATATGATTTTACTGGGTGACCCTCCCAAATTTCCTCAAAAGTTCACCTAGATTTGGCATACCTTCAGGCTAGATATCATGTTTTCTCTGTGGAAAGATAGGAATGTTGTTCTTTTCACACACAATTTTTGGGATGTTAACATTGCTATGTATACTAAGGCATGCATTTGTAATAATGTAATTATGTAGATACAGGTGCAAGCTAATAAAGTTGCACTTGAAGTTGCTCACCTGCAAGAGCTATTTAATCACTGGGGAAATGCCCCTTGTATTATCACCAGAGTTCCTCCAGATGCCTCAGTAGAGACCTCGACGCCCCACGGCCGTCGTCCCTGGCACCACTCCTCCAGTTGCCACTTGCACACCCCGTGCTTCTAGGTTTCCCACCACCACTCTCCCAGTGGTGGTGATGGAAGATGGAGGCACCACTTAGCTTCCCCAACCCATGGTGGTTTTGGTTGGTCCCCAGCTCCTCCTCCTAGTTCCCATTGTGCACACTTAGGGAAGTGGCCTCGCTTGAACCTGGTGATTTGTCCTTCGCGGCCAGAGGTTAAAGATGAGGAGGCTACCACTGTTGTTGTTGCTAGTGAAGATGAATAGACTATTCCCAGCCTGTCCCCCAATCCCAAAGATGATTGGGGTTTTCAAGATAAAGATGATCCACCACCCTCGGCTGGCACTACTTTGGCAACCTGAGGTTGCCTTTTTTTTTATGAATAGTTTCTGATTCCAACCGCGATCATGTTTCTTGTTCAGCTTCAGTTGTTTGAACTCCTTCGCGGGGTGATCTTGTATCCCCCAGCCCCTTTTTTGTGAATTGTAAACTAAGTATATTATATTAATAGAAAAGGTAACTATTCATCAAAAAAAAATCAAAAAATGGAGTGATGTATAAAAAACATAGTTCAAATAACATAAATTACACCCTAGGACACTTTTAAAGAATAATTTACATAGGTTAAAAGAAATAAATTGTAATCTCTATTATTTTGGGTGCAAGGAAGATATTTCTAGTAGTTGACACATCTAGCAATTAAATGAAACAATCTAGAGATGTCTAGGAATAATAAGACAAGTAATAGAAATACCATCTCTACGATTCGTTGAGTGACAATTGAGATAGTTTGAAATGAATTATGTTGAGAATTTATCAATGTCTATATATGGAGACCTCACAAGAATATTTTAACAAATTAGTGCATGTTATACACGTAGAAGAGGGTATCACCTATGCGTTCTAGTTCTCTAGTTCTAAAACATATTTGGAATAAAAACCACAACAAGGTTGTTAAACCTTCGATTTTTTTTGTATTAGTGTCAAATGTCCTAAGATGTCATGAAAACTATTCTATTTATAGTTGATTTAGTTTTCCATGACATGCTAGCATACCTTGGTTTTTGTGGGTACTTGGTCATATGATTTTATCTCCAAATTGACAAAGTCTATTTGCACTTTGAGACATATTTCGGTTACATTATTATTAAGGCATCAATGAGAGAAAAATGAAAATTATTTATATAGTTTAAATATAATTTTCAAAAAATAAATGAAATTTATATCTTCTCATGTTTATAAGAGTGGCTTCTTTCATATTTGGATATTAGTTATAAGTTTGAAATTAAAAGAATTAGGATTAAATCCCATTAGGAAATAATAAGGACAAGGACCATGTTGCTAATTTTAAGGGACTTTCCCTAGGGGGTATTTTGAGCTTGATTCTTACTAAAGTAAGCTCATCAAAATATAGTTTTTGTGACACAAGTCACTTTGATGTGAAAAGATAAAGATGCTTTTGAAGCATCTTTTTGAGTTATTATTCTGTTAATAGCTTTGCCTTTCTTCTAAAATTCTCAAACTATTCTTGTTGGATTAATCACCAAAATTGCACTTTTGGATTCATGACATGGTTTTGCAACCTCATGTGTCTTCTATTAGTCTAGTGGTTGCATTGAGCATTAACAAGTTAACCTTTTGGTCCAATGACAACCACTAGTTAAACAAGTGGTATCAAAGCTTGATCATATACTTGAATCCTCTTGGGTAGCACTAAGGGGGATTGTTGGAATAACTACCAATATTCCCCTTCATGATTTATGACATGGTGTAATGACCTCATGTATCTTCCATGAGTATATTGGTTGTATCGAGCATTATTAGG
This sequence comes from Cupressus sempervirens, assembly GCA_028749045.1. Taxonomy (NCBI): domain Eukaryota; kingdom Viridiplantae; phylum Streptophyta; class Pinopsida; order Cupressales; family Cupressaceae; genus Cupressus; species Cupressus sempervirens. Next base: position 1,052,483,630 of record CM053787.1, read on the forward strand.
TCGATCTTTTGGTGCAATGACAACCACCACTCTAACATGGGCATGGTGCAAAGCAATTTGGATTTGACATGAAATAGATGCAAGATCATTTCATGGTTGTGGCTTAAGTTTGAAGGCATGGAAATGACACATTCTATTATTTTCTCACAATGATAGGGAGTTTTTCATGATAAATTTTTTCCATACATTCTTCTTTGTTAGTTTTTGAAAGGAAGTTATCAAAATGTTTTTGTTTGTATATAATACAAATTATTTTTTTAATAATAATAAATGTTTTTAGAGGTTAGTTTGTAAATAAAGAGTTATCATTTTATCTATGTAATCAAAATGGAATAGTTAGTTTGTTAAGTTTCTCCAAACCTTCTTGAGCATAATTGTGTGTTAGGTTATGGTTAGGAATTTTGTAAAGAGAGAAAATATTTGTTCTGAAACACTTGAATGAGTTTTTTGTTACTTGTAATGCTATTTTTTGCACTAGGTGTAATTGTTGGAAATTTGACTAAGTCGATATGTGAGGGTTGTCGTTTATGAAAACATATCGCTTACTTTGAGAAGGCAAAATGAAAGGAGAAGTCTAAAGGTATAATAATTTTGAAAGTTATCTAAGCATATATCAACTAAATAATGTATAGTTGGCCTATTTTTTAGCATAGTTAAATGGAGACACTTGAGCTTATGCACACCTACATGAAGGAAGAAAATAATGTATACAAAACATAGGTAAAAGTGCTTAAGGTTTTTCTATGTATGGACAAAGTTATTGTAGTTTTACTAGTAACAATTTACTAGGAGAAAACATAGATAAAGGAATAATAAAGACATTTTAGTAAGGAATTGTTTTGGTTTAACAAAACAATTACTTGACAATGTTGGTACAAAATCCTAGATGTTAGCCCACATGCAGAAAAAGACAACTCAAAAGATTTAGCAAAGTATCAAGCAACAAGGTCGACGAGATGAAAGAGTTTGGTATAAAGGAAGAACACCTTGGTTAAATGATGTGTGGAATGGTATTGTAACAAAATAATGGTTGAATGCACACTTTTTATGATCAATATTGATGTGAATTTGGTGCTAGTACAAAGAAATACAATTGTATGATCAGTTTTGAAAAAGCAACCAAATGGCAAATCAAATATTGAAGATATCAGCACTATGTAAGGGTTTTTGTATATATCTTTATTAGTAGAATTGTAAATTTATATTTTCATGTTTAATAAATAGGCTCTTATTGCATAATTTTATACTATAATACCAACTCCTAATAGGGTTAAGGCTTCTAGCAAGGCCTAATCCTCTAATAAAGATATATACACTATACAAATCAATTGGTAAACTCGAGGCCTTTCAGGCCCCAAAACTAACAATCATCAGGGACAAGGTTAACTATTAGTCAATGTGTACTATTGGAAAGGCTTGATAGTCAATCCCACAAAGAAAGAAAAGGGGTAGGATTGAATGGTCTGGTGGGTTTGTGTTCCCATTAGTCAACCCCACGGAGAAAAGAAAGGGGGAGGATTGAATGGTCTAGTGGATTTGTGTTCCCGATAGTCAATCCCACATATTTGCACCTTGCAGCAGTTTTACACTCCCATGATATACTACCCTATATCATGAGAGTGGTTTGTAAATGCACTAGGATATGTCAAATTTTCTAGCAAGTGTGTGTGGCATGCTAATCAACCAATCCAAGACATGTAAAAAGAGAGAATAGTTGTCCCTAGCAAGTTGTGTCATGCTAGTGTATTCTATATGAAAAATAAAAGTTTATGAAAAAAACAAGGAGACCATGTATCCTCCCTTATTATGGAAAAATAATTGCTTATTTTTGTTGACCCTAGGGCAGGACATATTGTCAATTAGTGACAAACCACTTAAGTATCCAGGAAGGTCGATTAATACTACAACTAAGCTTTGCATTAGTAAATAGTGTAGCTCAAGTAGAAGAAGGTATACTATGTTAATCAAGCTCACAGTTAAATTGAGTTACCTAAGCTATCAGTAGAAATCAAGTTCCCAGTGTGAACCAAGTTTGCATGTTAGCGAAGTTCTCTGTTTGAACTAAGCTAACTAGTTCAAGTCAGATTGCTCCAATATCAACTAAGTGTCACAGAGTTATCTGAGCATCCAATAAATAGTGTCACCTGAGCTCATTGTATTTCCTGAGCCTCAATACTTGGGCTAACCTAAAATGTATAATTTGATTATTATACAAATAACTCTTATGTGAGCTGACATTGTATGAAGTTATTTATTGAAGGGCATAGAAGGAAGATAAATTCATATGTCTATTAATGTGAGAAGATATAACTTGTGGAATATGAGATATATACGAAGGCAAGGAGCGAAAATGGAGAAAATTAAGCAAGAAGGCTACAAGGCAGTATAAAGGGCAAAGTAGAGACTCATCCATCATAGTCAAGTGATCATATTATTCAAAGGATCTACATCAACAAATAGAGCTACAAAAGTAGAGATCAACCCTTTGATTCATCCTAACAATTGTTCTAGTTAAATTCTCTAACCAGGTGGACCTAACCATCCTTTTAAAATTCTCTTAACAGAGTACATACTTCCTTCTATTGTAAAATTCTTTAACAAGGTGGACCTAACAATCCTTCATACTCCCAATAGAGTAGATCACCAGAAGTGATCAATTGTAAACCCTGACATGTCAACTTTATCACTATAGTAGTGAAGCATTATGGGTATCATCCCCACCCTAGTTTTACCTTCTACTTAGAGGGTTATGGTTTACCAAATCTTGTGTCAAAGTGTTAATAGTGTTGATTTATTTGTTACTCTATGTTCATGCATGAAAGTAGATTACATAATCTAAAGAAGTAAGGTAGAAGTAATCCAAGTGGAAAAGTTTAATTGGTTCCTGATTCATCCCCCCCCAGTCACTTGCTTGTCATTACATTTACAACAATTGGTATTAGAGCAAGGTTCTCCTATCAGAGGCTTAACAACTAGAGAGTAAAGATCATAAAGATCTGAGTAAATAGAAGTGTACAATTTAGAGAAACCTATTAACAATGAAAAATTGGATCTACACATGGATATGGAACATGTCAAGAAAGTAAATGAGTAACTCACTCACACTCTCAATAGAAGAAAAGAATTGGCTACATAGATGAACAAAAATCTCTACATTGAAGAAAGAATATAAGACCTATGCAAAGAAAGAAGTTTAGAAGAAGCAGATATAGCCATAGAAGATCTAATAGAAAGAAATGCCACTCTATAAGAAGAAGTAAGAAAATTGAAAAGAGAACAAGAAAGTTGTTAGGAATAAGGTGTCTCAACCTTGTATAATTCCTATTCTTATTATTTTTTTTGCAAAATGTATTTCTTGCAAATAATGTTGATGTGTCAACATCTTGAATTTTGTGTAAGGAGATCATGGCTAAAACGGTTATGACGAATTCCTATGACATGTAAGAGCTATGTTAGGAAGATTCAATGATAGGTGAAGACATGTGGCAACTAAGATATTTGAGTACTGTACACTCTACCTTGGAAATTTTTTTGGGGTTCCTATTTTCTTGGAGAATGGTAAAATTCTAATACGGTTTATCTTTGGGAGTAGTCCTAAAGTGAAACATATTTTATAAGCACTTTTAGGGTTATGAAGAGAAAAGATGCGAGTGAGTGTGTTGTTGGTACTATGAGTTGCTATTGGAGTCTTTTGTTCTTGCTATTGAACTTGCACTGCAAGTGTATTGTAACCTTTTGTTGAAGATAATACATTGTGCAGGTTCTGAAGGGGTGGGGTTGTTTTACCGAAAGGTTTTTCCCCATCGGAAAATCTTTGTGTTATGTGTTCTTTTCTCTGTCTATTTTTTGTATACATGGTTGGCTACAATATTGTTGTTTACATGATATTGAGTCTGTAAGTGTAGAAGATTTTAATAGGATTTGCATCATACTTTCCTTATGAGATTAGTGTAAGAAGCTGTTTCCGCACCTGAGTTTCCTTACAAGTGGTATCAAAGCTTGATCAACTTTTGATCCTAGTTGTTGGGTAGGGTTTTTTGAGCTAATCTCAAGTTGAGTGGGAGTCTTGTGCATAGCATCCTGAATCTTATTTGCAGATTGAGATGGCGAGTTCATCATATGGAAGAATGGAGGTGGAGAAATTTAATGGCACTAATTTTGAGTTGTGGAAACTCAAGATGGAAGACATGTTGGAAGATTGTGACCTATGGGAAGTGACTACAAGTGCTACAAGATCAACAACTGTAGCTCAAGTAGATTGGGATATCAAAGATCATAAAACTAAGGGTCTCATAAGACTCTGTTTAACCAATGCAGTTCTTCTGAATGTTGTAGATGAGAAAACCACATATAGTTTGTGGGAGAGACTTGGGACCGTGTATCAGGCCAAATCTTTTGTGAAAAAATTGTTCCTAAGGAAGAAGTTGTATTCTCTATGAATGGAGGAAGGTGGATCCTTAACAAATCATTTAAATGCATTTAATCTATTGGCTGCATAGTTGACATCAGCTAGTGTCAAGTTAGAGGAGGAGGATCATTGCTACACACTTTTGTGTTCTTTACTGGATTCATGGGACCATCTTGTGATGGCTCTTGAAAGCACATTAGTCACCTTCAAAATGGATGATGTGGTGTCTTCACTGCTATCAGAGGAGATGCGAAGAAAGGCTTCTATTTTGAAAAAAGAAGCCCTTGTTGTTCATGGGAGATCCACAGAAAGAGGGAAGACAAATGACAATAAGTCTGAGAATAAGGGTAGATCCAAATCCTATGGGAAGTTAAAGACTTCCAATAAGTCCAAGGAAAAATGTTGGAACTATAATAAGATTGGGCACTTCCACAAAGACTGTAAAGAGCCTAAGAAGAAGAAGAAAGCCTTAGATTCTGGTTTTGAAAAATCTCAAGAAGATGGTGATGCATTCATCATAGCTTTGGCAGCCCATGCATTTGATGATGTGTGGTTGGTTGACTCGGGTGCATCTTTTTACATGACCTCTCATCGAAATTGGTTCTCAAGATATGAAGAGTTTGATGGTGGAAAGGTGTACTTGGGTGATGATTCCCACCTAAAGATAGTTGGACGCAGAAGGGTCACTATCGAATTTCCTGATGGATGAGTAAAGGGACTCAATGGAGTTATGCACATTCAAGGTTTGGCACAAAACCTATTATCTATAAGTATGCTAAATGATGTAGGTGTGCAAGTTTTTTTTTTGAAAGAAGGATGCAAGATGATGAGAGGATCGATAGTGCTTGCAAGGGGTACTAGGGGAGGTACCTTATTTCAGCTAGATGCATGTATTCCTCTATGTAATAGTTCTTCATCCTCACCATCTGAATGAGAAGTTAAGAATACTATGGTTATTGGTTTTGATGGCAATGCAAACACTTTGGAAGGTAAGCTTCCTACAGAAAAGACAATGTTATGGCATTTGAGATTTGGTCACATTGGTGAAAAGGGTCTCAGAACCTCGAAAAATAATAATCTTGTTGAGAGGTTAAATGTTTGCAATCTCGAGTTTGACTTTTGTGAACACTGTGTCTACGGTAAACAAAATCGTGTTCAGTTTTACTCTAGTTCTCACAAATATTTTGATGTTTTTGATCTTATTCATTCTAATGTATTTGGTTCTGTAAAAGTTCCTTCAATCTCCAAGTCTATATTTTTTGTATCTTTCATAGATCATTATAGTAGAAGGACATGGATTTATTTCCTTAAAAGTAAGACACAAGTCTTTAGTTGATTCAAGGAATTTAAAGCCCTTGTAGAGAATCAAACTAGTAAGAAGATTAAGTGTGTGAGAATTGACAATGGTGGTGAGTTTTGCTCAGTAGAGTTTGAACAATTCTCTAAAGAACAAGGGATCGAGAGGCATAAGAAAACTCCTTATACCCCGGAGAAAAATGGAGTTGCAGAGAGAATGAATAGGACACTGATGGAGAAGGCTAGGAGTATTCTTAGTGGAGCTAGTTTAGAAAAAAGGTTTTGGGCCAAAGCTGTGGCCACTGCTTGCTATCTGGTTAACAGATCTCCTACATCAGCCCTTGTTGGTAAGACACCCATGGAGGTATGGTCTGGTAAGAAGCCTTCAATTAGAAATCTTCCTATTTTTGGTTGTGAAGCTTATGCACATGTTCCAAACGAGAAAAGATCTAAGTTGGAAAATAAAGCTGTTAAATGTATTTTCATCGAATACAGTGCTGGTGTGAAAGGATACAAGCTTTGGGATCCTGTAACTAGTAAGGTGTTATATAGCAGAAATGTTATTTTTAGAGAGCTAACATCTTCTCCTATTGTGCTACAACCAGATGAAAAATAAAAGGAAAAAGATGTTGTTCAGTTGCCTCCTACCCCTGAATAACTGAACAGAGAGACCATGTTGGGTCTAATGATGAGGAGAGCTCTAGAAGCTCTGACAGTTCAGAAGAAGAGGAAGAACAACCTCAACCTCAGCCCTTGAGGAGATCCATGAGAGAAAGAAAGCAACTAGAAAGGTTTGGTTATTCTATGTTAGATTCCAGTTGTGCTTTTGCTTTGATTACTAACACTGATGAGCCTAGATCTGTGAAAGAGGCTTTGGGCATGGAAGATGTAGGTTCATGGATTGAGGCTATGGATGATGAGATGACTTCATTAGAGAAAAATAAAACATGGGACCTTGTACCTTTGCCTAAAGGGAGAAAATTTATTGGCCCTAAATGGGTGTTCAAGAAGAAATTTTGTGAAGATGGCAGTGTTGAAAGGTACAAAGCTAGATTGGTTGCAAAGGGGTATTCATAGGTAGAGGGAATAGATTATGGTGAAATATTATCTCCTATTGAAAAGTTGACATCCATTAGATTTTTGTTATCTCTTGCTGCATCATATGATTTAGAGATAGAACAGATGGATGTGAAGACAACTTTCCTTTATGGTGATTTGGAGGAAGAGATTTATATGTCACAGCCTGAGCACTACATTGTTAAAGGTAAAGAATCCTTAGTTTGTAGATTAAAGAAATCTCTATATGGTTTGAAGCAATCTCCTAGGATGTGGTACCTTAAGTTTGATGCCTTTGTGTTGTCAATTGGATTTGTAAGATCGAAATCAGATCATTGTGTTTATTTCAAAATTGAAAACGATCACCTTCTTATTGTTGCATTATATGTTGATGATATGTTGCTATTTGGGAAGGGTAAGGGCATGATTTCTGATTTTAAATCTGAGTTGTTAGCACAATTTGAGATGAAAGATCTTGGGGTAGCTAGGTACATCTTGGGTATGGAAATCAGTAGAGACAGGTCTAACATAAAACTTTGGTTGAGTCAAAGTAAGTATGTGAAGTCTGTGTTGGATAGGTTCAGAATGGAAGATCGTAGACCACTATGTGTTCCTATTCCTGTGGGAACAAAGTTATTTGTAGATGATTGTCCAAAATCTCCTAGTGAAGTGGAGGGAATGAGTAGAGTACCTTATGCTAGTACAGTTGGTAGTCTAATGTATGTTATGGTTTGTACTAGACTAGACATTGCCCAAGCAGTGGGAGTCCTAAGTCAATTTATGGCTAATCCTGGACAGATACATTGGGATGCAGTTAAGGGAGTATTCAGATATTTGAGGGGTACATCAGATTACTCCATATGTTATCATGGTAACTCTTCTGGATCTCCACATTTAGTTTGTATTCATGGGTTTGTGGATTCAGATTGGGTAGGTGATATTGACTGCAGGAGATCCACCAATGCTTATGTGCTCACTATGTTTGGTGGTGTCATCAGTTGGATGAGCAAGCGACAACCTATGGTTGCTTTGTCCACTATAGAAGTTGAGTACATGGCTGCTACTCATGCTTGTAAGGAATCCATTTGGCTTAAGAGATTGTGTTCTGATGTTGGTGTTGATGCAAAACAGATTACTATTTGGTGTGACAGTCAGAGTGCTATTTTCCTTGCGAAGAATCCAGCTTTCCATGCCAGAACGAAGCACATTGATGTGTAGTATCACTTTGTGAGAGATATGGTGGAAGATGGAAAGGTAAATTTGGAAAAGGTAGATACTGTGAAGAATGTTGCAGATGCATTAATGAAACCAGTGAGCACTGAGAAGTTCAGATGGTGTTTGGAGTCTATGGGCCTTTTGGCCTATAGCGGTTACTTCCTGTTATGTTCCTGTTGCTCTTATAAGTTGTTCAACAAGTGGGAGAATGTTAGGAATAAGGTGTCTCAACCTTGTATAATTCCTATTCTTATTATTTGTTTTGTAAAATGTATTTCTTCCAAATAATGTTGATGTGTCAACATCTTGAATTGTGTGTAAGGAGATCGTTGCTAAAACAATTATGATAGATTCTTATGACATGTAAGAGCTATGTTAGGAAGATTCAATGACAGGTGAAGACATGTGGCAACTAAGATATTTGAGTACTGTTGGGAATTTTTTTGGGGTTCCTATTTTCTGGGAGAATGGTAAAACGCTAATATGGTTTATCTTTGGGAGTAGCCCTAAAGTGAAGCATATGTTATAAGCATTTTTAGGGTTATGAAGAGAAAAGATGCGAGTGAGAGTGTTGTTGGTATTGTGAGTTGCTATTGGAGTCTTCTATTCTTGCTGTTGAGCTTGCAATACAAGTGTATTGTAACCTTTTGTTGAAGATAATACATTGTGTAGGTTCTGATGGGGTGGGGTTGTTTTACCGAAAGGTTTTTCCCCACCAAAAAATCTTTGTGTTATGTGTTCTTTTCTCCGTCTATTTTCTGTATGCATGGTTGGCTGTAATATTGTTGTTTACATGATATTGAGTCTATAAGTGTAGAAGATTTTAATAATATTTGCATCATACTTTCCTTATGAGATTAGTGTAGGAAGCTGTTTCCGCACCTGAGTTTCCTTACAAAAGCCACTCTGTCAGGCTATGTGAAGTCATGGAACAAAAGAAAAAAGCATTAAATGACAAAGAAATGGTAGATGAAGACAAAATACTACGTGCTACAAGATTAGAAGAAAAGACCAATGAAGTTCAATAATTAACTCAACATCAAGAAGACATAGTACATTAGTTTGCAAATCAAGGCATCACCAATCTAGGAGTAAAAAATGAGAGACTCTAGAATGAAACAAGAGTTGAAAAGGAACTTAATGAAAGAAGATTGAGATCACAAGAAAGTGTGAATCAATTGTATGAGAAAACCCTCAATACACCATAAGGAACTTCCAGCTTAGGGTATACTAATCAAGTAGAATTATCACAACAAAAAACACTAAAGAACAAAAGGCTTACATGCATCACTTGTGTAAAAATAAGTCATGCATCAAATGTCTATCGGAGCAACACTATGTAACTTAATTTAGAGGTCATTGCTATAATTGTAAAAAGTATGGTCACAAGGCTAATGAATGCATATGCAGATCAAATTTTTAAGGGAATTGCTTCACATGTCACAAACAAGGTCAAAAATCTTCAGAGTGCAGATCAAAACCAAATAATTAGCACAATGGAACTAGACAAAGAGCATTTATTGGTTGGAACTATAATACATGGGGAAGATGTCATCACTGTGGAGAATATGGACATATTAGAGTAAATTGTGTTGAAAATCACTTCAAAAAAAGAAATACCAATATAAAATGCTATGTATTAAAAAAGATAGGTCACTTAGCAAGAATCTACATGAATAGAGATAAAACAAATAATGGTGAAGAAAACAAAGGAAAGTCAAAGATTGAAGAAATCAAAACTTAGAGGAATTAGAAATGGGTAAGGAAATAAGAGGATGACATAAGGCAAGATAATGAAGCTATTGTCATCCAATCCAATGAGTTGGGTGAAGCGTCCACATCCAACCAACTAGGTAGTCAAGGAGATGACTAGAACTGAGAAGTTAAGAAGATCTTACACCAATTCTAGATGTGCAAAAAGAACATTCAAGTCAGCATAGTAAGATGCATAAGGTCAAGAAAAGGAGTTATGCTTTAACTGAGTTACAACTTAGTTGTAACGAAGCTTTCTATTATCTTTGAGCAAGATTTTAGTTCTAACTACATGATGCGATGATCAGTTCATGCTGAGCTTATGATTCATAAACATTGTCAAGTTATCTCACCTACTACTGTACAATACATTTAAGAGGCCCTAATTTTTTTGGAAATTCTTCATTAAAGGAAAAATTAAGGGTTTCATTTCTTACCTTTCATTCATATTTTATAGAAATTTTGAGTCCCCAAGTGATCAAAGAGTGAATTGGTGTTGAAATAAAGTTGCATGAAGAATTATCAGATGTTGTGAGTTCATCTTTCATCGAGCAACATGGCATCCATCTCCAGTTTGAAGGTAAAGAAGTTACATGAGATGTTGATAAAGAATGTAGTCTACGACGCACCCAAATTCAAGCTCCATCCTACAATTGTTGAGCAGAAGGATCCAATGGGAGCGCATTCAACTATACCTCCAAAGGTACTAGTAATTAATGATATCAAGTCATTCTATCACTATATTATTCAAGAACTAGGCTAATTTGAGATGAATGAAGCATGTAATGCACTATACAAGAATGGAGTATTGAAGCCAGAGCATGGACACTTGGAAGTCAAGGGTTTGATGCATACCCTATACATGCCAACGGATTTCAAAATAAAATGGATCATATACATTCTGAGCAAGGTACACAACATGTCTTTCTAGTTAGAGAAACTAGGCTCATTCTATAGCTCGAGTTGGCTTACAAGGTGGTGAAGAACAATCTATCATTTGACCTTGCCAAGTTGTAGTTTAGCCAACTAGGCAAAAACATGGAGAGCATTCGAGCATCAAAAAATAATACTTGTAAGTTTGGATCTCTCTTCGTTTGTTTTTTTTTCTAAGTTCAAAAGTCCTTTCCATCTAAAGGCAATGTGGTCTAGAGTAAGGATAGACTAGTAATCTATCAGATTAATGATTTCATAGAAGAGTTGAGAGAAAATTTTGATGGTATCATGCATGCATACTTTCAAATTTTCAAGGAGAAAATGAAAAATAGGTATAGAATACCTCAACAACTAGTTGAGAAATGTGCTCAAGATATTTGTTTCTTATTTGTTTGTGATAATACTCACATTCAAGTAGTCATACCTAGGATTGCACAGTTAAAACCCTTAGGACATGAGGTGAATATAGATGATACAAGAGATATCGTAGAGGCTCTTCTAAATGAGCCTACTGACCCCAAGGCAACATATTTCAGTACTTATTATTAAGCCAAGACTAGGATATCTCTATAGATAGAGATTCCTCAAGTTTTGAAAAGAGGGAAGAAGAGGATGGAAACCCTGAAGAAGAAATTGGAAAAGAAAGATGACCGTCTCATGCTCACTTAGGGAAAAGGTGAAGAAGGGGAAGAATAGGAAGATGATGTTAATCTCATATTGGTTTTGACATATGAGTGACAATACACTTAAGTCATTTACCTAGTTCATGTCAAAAAAGTAATACATGTTGAGCATAAGTTGTCAAATAGTATATGTCGAGCGAGAGATATGCAGTATGTGTCGAGTAATTAATAAGTGTCGAGTCACTCAAATGCCAAGTAGATAGTAAGTACTGAGTCATTTAGATGTTGAGTGATCAATGGATGTCAAATAATTTAGAGATCAAGTTACAGCATTGAAGTTGTAGTTGATGCCGAGCATCATGGACTTCAAGTGTCGAGTAATATAATTTTGGCATAGTTGTTTGTAATGGCACAAACTACTATGTAAACCATTTTGGAGCTGACTTAAGGATTATTTTTAGATCTTAGATGATAAGGATGAATCTTTAATGTAAATCCCTATGCAATTCATGTAGCCTATTAGAAAAAGGGAAGGATTAAGCGACAATATGGGTGAATCACAATCGTTGATTCATACTTAACCCTAAGTCACCTAGATCTTCTTAAGGAGGAAAAATCGTAAAATTTTTATGTGTGTGTAAGGAGAAATAAGAGAAGTTTGCATGTGAAAACAGAGCATTCATGGTAGCTAAGGAATTTTGAATTGAGATACATTATAGAATCAGTTAGAACAGGACAAAGGAAAGGAATTAGAAGATAGCAGAGAGACATCTGATCAATGAGGATCAAGTACACATCAGGGAAGAGGTTGTTTGTTAATAGTAGTAGAGTACTAACTAAAGGATCATTGCTAAGACATTCTAATAGGTGAATCAATTAAATCTCTTAATAAAAGGGGTATTTCTATTCCTAATAGATGTGTCCTATGCAAAAACTAGGTTGAGTTTGTGGATCACTTGTTTACACATTGCTCCTTCACTAGAGAGGTTTGGTCTAACTTCAATCAAGCTTTTGGGTTGAGATGGTGTGCTCCTATATCACCTATTGAATTCTTTAGGTAGTGGGATAACTCTTGGCAGAGTTTCAGGCTCCAAGCTAATAGTAAACGGGCTTTGCCTCATTTTGGATGGGGTATTTGGAAGGAACACAATAACCATACCTTTAGGGATGCTAGCCTTCCTACTAAAATTATGTCCAATAAAACTCAAAATGCCCTTTTGAAAAATTATATGTTTATTAAAGGATCTAACCCCTTCATAGGCGAAACTAGTAGTAGTAATGATATTCAGACAAGAAGAAAGGAGTGTCACTAGTCTTTACTCCTGGAAGGTTGGCACAAAGCCAACTTTGATGGAGTAGCCAAAGGTAACCCAGGAGTGGCAAGATGTGGAGGGGTGATCAGAAATAGTCATGGGGCGGGCATTGTGATGGTTACTTTTCCCTTGGTACTCCAAACAAATCATTATGCAGAGGCATGTGCTACTCTCAAAACAACTAAGTTGGCAAAAGAAGTAGGGGGTCAAAAGCCTATGGTTGGATGGGGACTCAAGTAATATAATAAAATGCCTAAGGGGGGAACATCTTGTGTCATGGAGTATTAAGCATATGATGGAGGAAACAAAAAATACCTTTTTTTCCTTTGAAAGGGTCTATGTGTCATATGTTTACCGTAAGGGAAACATGGTTGCTGACTAAATGGCTAATGAGGCTATTAGGAGGGACATGTCATATGGATGGTCTAGTGGCTAGATTTTTTGGTGACCGTTAAAAGTTTACTGGAGATTGAGAGAATCTAGGAAAGGACAAGTAATATTAAGTGTAATAATTGAAGTTAATGTTGTCAATCAAACTATTAAAGTATTGAAAGCTTGACATGGGCCAATTTAGAGGTATCATAATTGGAGGGTCTTGTGGCAAATTTTATGGGAAATTTTGTGGGCAATTGGTAATTACTATTACTATTGCTTTACTGAGGAAGGAGGCAAGTACAATTTTTCTGAGAAAAATGAGTGTTTGGCTCACAGTGCCTCGAGAACATAGAGTATTTTTTTTTCCCTTCTACAACATAATAGTTGGGGAAAGGCATTGTAGAGAGCTAGAGGGAGAAGTGGAGAAGTGGAAGAGGAGATCAAAGGTGTGGGAGAAGTTGAGGGAAGGTGGCATCTTGTCTTACATAGAAAAACTTCATGGCCAGGATACAAAGAGTAGTAACTTTATGGTTAAGTCTTAGAAAGATAAGAAGGTAAAGGTTGATGGTGTTGACTTCCAAGTCAATGAAGGGGTCATCGCCGAGGTCATTGACTCTCCTAATTAGGGCATAAATTTTATAGGGATAAGAAAATAACCCTGAAAGTAGTGAAGGACTTTGCAAAGGACATTAAGGAGATGAAGGAATTAGTGAAGGCTAGTGCCTACTATGAACCTACTTCTATCAAGAAACTATGGAGGTTTGTCTTGAGGGTGATTATTTCCTACATTATTCTTTATACAAGGTTTGATAACATTTTGTTATCCTAAACCACTTTAGGTATGGAACAAAAATCTCCATCCCCTTCTACCTATTTTTCTCTGCAAATAAGAGTATCATGGATTTTAAGAAGAAAGCATATGCTAATCCTACCTTCCATGAGGGTTTGTCATTACTCTTATATGAGCATTTTAAAGCTCAAACCTACGGAAGGGATATTGCCCAAAATGTAGATTCTTCAGAGGAAATGGAGAGCTCTTACATCCCTTTAGATATAGAGGATAACACTGGCCCATACTCAGATGACAAAGAGGAGGAGGCTAAAATCATGAAGGATATGGGAAGGACAAAGAAAAATAAGCCTAGGAAAGGTACTATAAGAAAGATAAAGCATCAGGTCAACTCTGAGGAGGATTACAATGATGAGGAAGAGGGGATGGATACGGATAAGGATGGATACAGATAAGGAGGGTAATGCAAAAGAGGTGGGCACAAGCAAGGCCCAAGTTAGCAGGAAGGATAATAACCCGATTAAAAGGAGAAGGGGTGGTGGGAAGGAAGCTAAGAAGGCACTTGGTGAGGATAAGGAGATCAATATCCAAGCTCAGGAAGGGAGGCAAGAGGGAGATGGTTTGGATAAAACCACTTTTACTATGGATGCAAATGGAAGGAAAATTGTGTGGAGGAATTTTCATGCTAGCACAACAAAAATGGGTCTGGTTAGAGAGCATATTCATCCAAAGGTTTGGAGGGAAGGGATGGAAAAATTTAGTTGGAGGAGCTCATTGACTCGGCATTGGTGATCTTAAGTGACAACGCAATGGAAATGGGGATGGACCTCCTTAACAATGCCCACAACAGTTTGGTGGACAATTTCATTCCATTAAATGTATTTTACATGAAATTGAAGAGATTAAGTTTAGGATCTAGAGGCAGGAAAGGTCGGATGGGGCGATACAAATGTCAAAATTAGCCAACTGGATGCTCAGGTGTCTAAGATTGAAAATAGAGTGGAAAGGATAGAGAGCTCTCTCCATAGCTTGGCCAACCAGAGCCTCAACATTATAAAAGGACTTAATGATAATATCATTTAGCTACACTTGATGATGGAGAATAGAAAAAAGGGAAAGAAGGAAAAGGTCAAAGAGGAAACTAGGGAGGCTGATGATGATGATTCTTTGTAGGTTTAGAGCCTGACCAAAAGAAGGAGATCAAAAAAGAGGAAGAGGGGAGAGAAGGTTTCTCTAGATGATAGTCAATCAAAGACTAACGAGGTGGAAGCTATAGGAGAGCTGATCAAATAAATGATGCCCTAATTGGTGCTCATGGTTTTCTTTATCTTTTCCTTGGCTTTTGGCTATTGATATTTTAGCTACTTCAAATGGTTCAGTATGGCCTATTGTTTTTTCTATTTCTTTGATGCTAGACTTGAACTTTCTTTAATATTATGTTGTTAAGTAGTGGGTTTCAGGAACCCCTATAAAAAACTTGTTTACATAATAAAAAGAAAAGTAGTCTTAATAGGCTGTTGTAAACCCTTTAACAAGGTGCTTACTTCATTTCAAGTTCAATTCCTTTTACCAGATGTACTTCTAACAGGGTTTTGAAATCCTTTAATAGGGTAATATCTAACAATCTTGTAAGCTCTTAACAGGGTAGACCTTTCACAGGGTAGATCATGTTTCATGATCAAACATTGTAACCTATATTGGATACATTTTATTGCTATAATAGTGAAGATTTGTGGGTGTCATTCCCACCCCAATTTTACCTTCTCCTTGGAGGGTTTCTAGGTAACCAAATATCTTGTGTCATACATGTGTTGAATGTTTATTTACTTTCATGCTATGGATGTATATGCCTAATTTGGTATTTTAGTTCACATGCATAGATTGTGAGATGGATGTGTGTTGAATAATTTTAAGGTTGAAGTTTTAAGTATTGATTCACCCCCACCCCCAACACTCCCACCCCTACCCCTTCTTAAATTTTACTTTCCCTATTATATTTCCAACAATTGGTATCAGAGTTGAGTTCTCTGGAAAGTAAAGCTTTGCAGCTTTGAGGAAAAGATCTTAGAGATGGAAGTCTACAAGTTGGGAAAAGCTATTGAGAACCAGAAGATTGAAATACAACTTTCCCTACATTAGTTGAATGAAGAAAGAGATGAGTTAAAGTGATCATTGAAGAGAAGGAAAGAGATAGCTATTGAGGAGAATGACACACATTACCAAGAGATTGACACTACTAAATTATTTACAGATGGAAACACAAGTGAATTTGATGCAGTAGTTGTAGATCTAATGGAAAAGAATGGAGCCCTAATTGAAGAGATCACAGATCTCAAGATAGAACAAGAAGTCCAATCAGTATTGGTGTGTGAGGTGATTGAGCAGAAAAAGAAAGCTAAAGAAGATAAAGTCATGATTGAAGATGACAAAAGGATACTGACCAATAGATTGGAAGAGAAAACATCAAAGGTGAATGGGATTACTCACATACAATTGGAAACATTGAATCAAATGATGATTGAAAATCATGAATTGAATGGAAAAGATATTGAGATCACAACATTGAAGTTACAAAATGAACAACCGAGAAATGATCTGAAAAGAGAAAAATAATTTGCTAAACAATGCATTAAACAACGTAGACAACAACGCAGACAACAACGCAGACAATTGGAAGACATTGAATACAAGGCGTAGATTGAAGACCAAAGCGCATTTTTGAAACACATTTGCAATTAAGGATGTGGAAAAAGGATGGAGGAGGGATTTGGGGTCAGTAACAAGGAATGTCCAAGGATCAACATCAAGTTCCACATTGATATGAGTATGAAGGACATGGAATAAAAGTAAAGAGCAGATCCAAGATCCAATATTGTGGGTGAAACTTGAGAAATAGGCAAGCCCAAAAATATTCACAAAGCCCAATAATAAACTTTGCTAAATACATAAATCACAATGATTTTGGGGGAAAATCAAAAGGGGTCAAGGTTATAGGGAAATTGATAGGAAGAAGATATTAAAGTTGATTTATCAAAGGGGCATAAACTATTAATAAGAAAACAGTATGAGTTGATATACAATTAGGAGAGATTCCTAATTCCAAATATATGTTATCATATATACAAGTTATATATATATATAGAATTTGGAAATCTTTGAAAATAAATGCAAATTCAATATATTTTCCAACTATAGAAAAAATACTTGAAGTTATTCATAAGGCCTTAAACTGGAAACTAAGAGCAATTTGAGGTACATTCAAAATAGGACATTACAAGGGGTGTTAGAGCATCTTTCGTCCTAGCATGTGGAAAGTAGTTAATGCAAAAACACCAAAGAGATCAAAGAGCATTAGAAAGAGAAGGAAGGAAATATTCCACCAAGATGAACAACCAAATAAGAAATGAATTGAAAGCTTTCATGGAAAAAACAAATCAAACTACTCAAGCACTCATGGAGCAAATTGAAAGAAACACTCGAGCTATAACTGAGAAAAGTGAAACAAATTGACTTCTCCTAGAAGCTCTCCATAATATAAACAAAAATGGGAAGGATACAAATTCTCACCAATCTAAGAATGATAATAATAATAATCATATGCATATGCCAAAACTAGAGTGTAGATCCACAAGACCCCCCCTTCCTACCTGGAGAAGAACAAGAAGATGAGGATGGGATAAATGAAGTAAGTAATATAAATGACATTATAAATAAGTACTCTAAAATTGATCCTGAACTTAGGAGGGAGACGCCCTTTAAAGATTATTGTGATGCTTATATGAAGTCATTATCTAATAGAAAGAGACAAATACACCAAGATAAGGGACTAAGAGAGGAAATAAATAAAGTGAGTCTTCCAAAATTTGATGGATAAGAAAGAACTACAACACACTCATGGGTACAAATGTTAAATACATATCTTTCCTTAAATCTTGTGATAGAAAAAGGTGTTATTCAATTTTTTGTTCTTCATTTATGAGGAGTGGCACAAGATTGGTGGCAACATGGCCTTAACAACTAGGGACATAAATAAATTAAGAGTTATGATGAATTCACCCAAAAAATCATAAAGTGATTTGATTGAATAGACTCATAATGGTACTTCAAAAGATTAACCCAACTTAGACAAGAAGGATCGGTGATGTAATTTTCTAGGGAATTTGAAAGGTTATCAACCATGGTACCTAAAATATCACAAAAGAGACTCATCTATTTATAGATGGTTTGAAAGAATCAATCAAAACCGCAGTGGGAGAAAATGAACCAACAAATTTAGAAGATGCAATCCAAAAGACATTAAAATTTGATACGCACCTGACAAAGGATAGGTCCAAGAACCATGCACCGAGCACACATTCTAGGCATTGTGAAAAAGAAAGAAATTACTCCAAGGAATCCTAGAAAAATGAGTTATGTTACCATTGCAAGGAACCATGGGAATGTGGCCATAAATGTAGAAAAGAGCTCAAAAGCTATTGTGATGAACTAAAAAGAAAAAAATTATGTTTTTATTGCAAGGAAAGTTGGGAACTAGGACATATATGTGGAAAGAGAAGCCAAGTTTGAAGAATGGATGCTACACTTGATAAGGGAGAAAAGGAAAGAATGAACAAGGGATCTAAGCATAATACTAAACATAATCAAGAGAGTAATGAAGATGAAAAGGACCGACCAGAACTAGATGAGCTATAATTTTAATGGTGATTCAATGAGAAAACACAACCTTCTAAAAAAAAGAAGGAAAAGTACAATTTATAATTGTACATAATTGTAAAGGAAAAATTATAATAATTAGTGAATCAAATTACTTCCAAAGTAGACCTCTTGATGGATGTCAAGTACTGCCATCCAATATTATGGGTGAAACCCAAGAAATATGCAAGACTAAAAATATTCACAAAGCCCAATAATAAACTTTGCTAAGTACATAAATCACAATGATTTTAGAGGAAAATCAAGGGGTCAAGGTTATAGGGAAATTGATAGGAAGAAGATATTAAAGTTGATTTATCAAAGGTGCGTAAACTATTAATAAGAGAAGAGTATGAGTTGATATATAATTAGGAGAGATTCCTAATTCCAAATATATTTTATCTTATATATGAGTTATCAATGTGTGTGTGTGTGTGTATTTCAAGAATTTGGAAATGTTTGAAAATAAATACAAATTAATATATTTTCAACTATAGAACAAATACTTGAAGTTATTCATAAGGCCTTAAACTAGAAACTAAGAGCAATTTGAGATACATTCAAAATGAGACATTACAACAAGACTGCAAATAAGAATCCTAAGTAGAAGTTCAAGGGTCACTACCACAAATGCAACAAACAAGGACATCAAACACATGAATGTAGAACCAAGACCATAAGCACACAAAGATTTGAAGGCTACTGCTATAACTATCAGAAGAATGGACATAGAGCATATGAATGCAGATCCAAGCCTAAATGGTCATCCAACAAGCAGACAAAGGTAAAGCACAATGGAAACTATTATAATTGGGATTATAATACTAGCTATAGTTGTCATTATTGTCAAGAGTATGGACATGTTGCTGAAAATTTCATAAGAACACATTTTAGAAGTGACTACAAAAGATGGTTGAGTCAAACTACATATTTTAGTTGCTTAAACATTGGTCACATAAGCAAGAATTGTCCAACAAGGTCAAAGGTACCCAATAGTGAATTAAACAAAGGCAAAGGAAAGGCAGATGTTGAGAATGTCAGAGATGGGATGAACAAGACATAGAAAAGAAAGGAAGATTGCAACACATCAAGTTCAGATGGGATTACTTCACCCAATGGGTCAGGTGATCACACCACCTCAAATTAAGCAATCAAGAGGTATGTGTGGGATTGATATTTAAAAGATATACTATACATCAATTCCAAGGATTTAGTTTTGAAAATAATATATTTGCATGAAGAAAGATGCAAAGTGTTGTTTATAATATGGAAGAAATCTTTATTTTTTGTTAGTTTTCATGTTAGTGCCAAGCATGAAAAGTTTCACTATGTTTTTCAAGTGAAATATAGTTAATACTGAGCTATTGTAAGTGATAGTGTTGAATGAGCTTGAAGTGGTTTCTGAGCTTAAAGAAAACTACATGGAAGCCGAGTGAGTTAAAATTTCTATTTAAGCCGAGCTTGCAGTTGTGTAAGCACTGAGCATTAATTGTGAAGGTTTAAGGTCTATATGATCAATTTTCAACTCATTTGACATCACTGAAAACTAGAGAGAGCATGAAGAGCTAAAGGAAAATTGAAGAGATCATTCCAAGCATTTGTAGAGTGAATTCAACCACTATTTGACACCATTCATCAGATTTGTGAAGGTATTTACCATGTGTTGAGCTACATTGTTTGAATTTGTGTAAACCCTAGGTATTAAATATGGCATCTAGTTCTTCTGCTACTCAGGTCAAAGAGCGAAAGAAAGTTTTAAATGTTCAATTAATTAGCAATGAGATTAGACAACTAAATTTCAAGGCCATTCCTAACACTTCTTACAAACAAGCCCTGTCTAGTGCGTTATCCATGATAAAACCACAAGTTTTAATGGTTCAAGATGTGAGATGTTGCTACACATGCAAGGTGGGTAGCATAGGTGATAAGGAAATCAAAGACCTATATGGAAAACTGTGTGAGAATGGAGTATTAAAGGAGGAATACAAAATTGTAGAATAAAAGGGTTAATTTATGCCCTAGAATTTCAAAACATTTTAAAGACAGAATGGATTAAGATTTTTTTGAGCAGAATTCATGACAATTTTGTATGGTTAGAAGATGGACCTATCAAGATGATGCAGGAACATCTGATGTAGGAGCATCTTACATGGGAAAATTAAATTATTAGGAAAAAAAAAAAAGAAAAAAAAAGAGGAAAAAAAAAAAAGGAAAAAAAAACAAAAAAAAAAAAAAAAAAAAAAAATTGTGGAGGAGAGAGAAAGTGACGAAAATTAGAGGAGAAATAATAAAAAAATAAAAAGGAGAAAAGAAAGGAAAAGGAGATTTCTATTTTCGAGGCGCATAGGTGGCGTAAAAAGAAAAATAGTAAAAATAGTTGTCATTCCATTAATCAAGGTGTATAGGTGGCAATTTAGAAGTTTGTGGAAAGATCCTTAAATCAAGTATTTAATATTTGTTGGGTGCTTAGTTGTATTTGGGTGGGAATTTAATATTTATTTAAAGGTAGTTGTATTTACCTTTTATCCCACATTGGTTGTGTTTGTAATGTCTTGGGTTAGAAGTGCCTATTTAAGAAAGGCCTATTATCATTTGTAATCAAGTTCAAGGAATGGAAGCTCTTCTAATGGGAGTTCGAGAAATGGAAGCTCTTCAAGACAAGCTCTTCAAGTAGAAGCTCTTCGGATGTAATTTCTTGTAGAAGCTCTTAGCGAGCAATCTCTCTTATATTGTAAGAATTTGGAGTTTTTTCCATTTGGAGAATATTCTAATGAATTTCAAGTATTAATGGAAGTTTTATGAAGCATTTTGTCATCTCTCTTGTCTCCATATTATTGCATTTTTGGTTGTGAGTTGGTACGGGTGGTGTGGCCCGTCATCACAAGATTACTAAGAAGATTGTGTAGAGGGTAACAAGGTATCCAACCTTAGACAGGCCCAAAACCATGAGAAGTGAAGCAAAAGAGGTGATTGAGAAAAACACAGGGGCAGTGTGGAACAAGAGAGGAATGACAACTGATACCATCACAAATCCCCTAATTGCTTTTGTAGTAAGAATTATTTCACACAAATTCTTTCAATAAAGTAGGTTGAATAGTGTACCTTGTATTGTTGTTGATGTAGGCTACAAGATAGTGAAGAAGGATCATACTTATGACCTTGTCGAACTACAATTGTAACAATTATCAGAAAACATGGGAGCCATAAGGAAAATCAAGAGTGCACAATGTAAGTTTGGATCAATACTTGTATTTATATTTTTCTATGTGTGGAACACATTTCCTTCTTTTGGTAAAGTTGCATGGAAGACAAATAGGTGTATTGCAATACAAATAGGTGAATTCATTGAGCAAATGGGAGAGAATTTTGAGTCTATTATGATTACTTTGAGGACTTTAAGAATCTATGAAACAAAGACATAGGATTCCAGTGTCACTAGTTGAGAAACATTTTAATGATGTTTGCTTTATAGTTGATACTAATTTCACATATGTACAAGTTGCAGTTCCAAAGGGTAAGATGGTTAAGACCTCTAGGATATGAGATTAATGTGGATGAGGCATCTATAGAAATTACAACTTTGCTTGTAGAATAAGTAGATACTAAGGCTACTGCCTTTGGAAATTATGATGTTGCAAAATCAAAGATAACTATGGACTCAAAGACAACATTAGTAATAAGAAAGAAGAACAGAATTGTTAAGAAACTTAAAGAAAATTTTGGCGAAGTAGTAGAGGAAGATGAAGAAGAGGAAGACAATGAAGATGATGATGAAGAAGATATTCCTACTCAAGCATCACTAGCCCTAACCCAAGGTCAAGGAGAATATCAAGGTGAAGAAGAAGTTGAGCTTGAAGAAGGTGTCAAGGGAGAAGAAGCCAGTAAAGCACCTATAGCCATACATAAGAAGAAGAGGAAAGTTAAAGCTCCAGCAATTAGCAAACTAAAGAAGGTTGTAAAACCTAAGCCTACAATTCTAGCTACTTGAACCAACACAAGAGCTACTGCTAAGAAAACTCAAGAAGTGGCAAAGGCAAAAGAATGAAGGCAAGGAAAGTTATATAAGATGATGAGTTTGGAAAGAGACCAAGGAGAAAGTACATTGCTCTAGCTGAATTAGATGAGGAAAGGATATAATTTTATGATAATAGCCAATTCAAAGTGGTAAGTCATAGTTCTTCCAATTTGGATGATCTATGTGAAAATATAAAGAATAATGCAGATTTGAGTGGATTTTCACATATTGAATTTGATAAGCTTGGAAAGTTAGATATGAATAAGGTAGAAGATTCATTATATGCCATGATGGCAACATTAAAGATGACTCCAATTTAGATTTACAACTCTCTACCAAAATAATTTATATGATAGAGTTGAGAAAAGATGGAAATATAGTCTCACAATAGAGAGAAATATAAGAGAAACTACAATTGTAAGAGTGATGCAAGATTTAGATAAATCTGAGATGACAAAGGCCATCAAGAAGTATGCAAGAAGATTTTCTCCAAAGTATTGAGCATTCCATATTTTATAGAATAAAATTAAAGATGTTGTTTAGCAAAATACCCAAATATGGAAGGTAATTTATGGGTTGACAACACCTAAGGCAATTGTGCAAACACTTGTTGATTTAGGTGATGAAAAAGGTGAAAAAAAAGTAATTGAGGTTACTATAGTTGATATTGAGAAAGATGCACACGTGGAAGGCACTGAGACAAATAGAGATACACAGGCAATAACTAAAGATGAGTAGCAAAATAAATAGAGTATACCGAATATATAGATGGTGAATGCTAGTCTGCAATATGTGACAAAAGAAGACACTGAAAATATAACGATCAACGATGTTTCTAAAATTATGAAGTTTTTTGGATTCGTTTGTGTGTATTTATTTATCATCAACATTTCAGATTACACTACATGATCCATCATTAGGATGAGAAAGTGCATGATAGTAAATTGAGGGGTTTCTGAATCTGAGCTAGATAATGAGGTAGAGTTGTACCTGTTAGCTTCATATCTCCCTCAAAATTGTCAATATGGCTCTGCACTTCTTGTTTGAACATAGTTGTATCACACAACTTGGTGTAAAGCAAGAAGATCCATCATCAACATTTTGGATCACACTACATGATCCATCATATCTTACTATCATGCACTTTCAGATCCTGATGATGGATCATGTAGTGTGATCTGAAACGTTGATGATAAATAAACACACACAATCAAATCCAAAAAACTTTGTATTTTACAGGTGGATTGTGGAAATCTATTACTGTTAAAGGCTGTTTCTAACAATGTGACTCAGAACATCAATCCCCTAATAGAGGAGGACATGCAAAAAATATTGTTAGACACCACCACCAAGGCACAATTATGTAGTCATCCAATATTGGTGAGTGTAGAAGAACTTAAGAGGGCAGAGAAGATATTTGCAGAGGTGGAAACACAAGACATATCAAAAACCCCTCAATTTACTATGATACAACCTACATTACCTCTTGTAGTGTATCAAAGAAAAGAGACATCCATGATGAACATAAGCAAATTGGCGCACATTGTGCTAGTACCAGAAGTTGCTACTAATGCATAGATTGGAACACAAGTTCAAGGTGCAATTGAAGAGGCAAGAAGAGGTGAGGATTGAAGTGTTAGACTTGACTACAAAGCCTAAGGAGAAAGTAGTAATACAAACATTGGTTACTTTTCTAGCAACTACCACTCCTCCAAGACAAGCACTTCATAGGTTGAGTGTAGAAGCTACACCATTGTATTCATCAAGACCTAGTCCTAGTTCATCCAAGGTAGACGAGGTTACATCATTTGGTGATGTCAACCTAGATGAAGCAATTTTTTTACCAAAGTCTGACCTTGCAACAATCACTATTGAACAAATGAGTATACTATAGGATGCACTTGCAAAGAAAAAGCATCAAGAACTGCTCAGAAGGGAGCATAAGCATAATCAACCATTGCAAGACATCAAGGATATCTTTCTTGATGCATTCAGTCTACTAGCACCTGAAGAAGACAAGCCTATCATGGAGTAGTGGGTAATCATTGTAGAATAGATTAATGATGTAGACTTGGATTCTAATGTAAAATTACTTGAATGGTCTAAAAGAAAATTTTAGGGAAAAGTAACTAAAAAGATATCAAGTGCTATTGCACTTAGTCAGGTTGAGTTAGCAACCAAGATTGACAGTGTAAAGAAAGTCTTAGAGAATATCTTCTCACTTTACACCAAGTTGTGTGATACAACTATGTTCACACAAGAAGTTTAGAGCCATATTGACAATTTTGGGGGAGATATGAAGCTAACAGGTACAACTCTAACTCATTATCTAGCTCAAATTTAGAAGCACTTCAAGAATTCAATTAATTCCCAAGGTCAGTTGGCAGCTCTACATGCTCAAGATATAAACATTTGAGCTACATTAATTAGCATCCAATCCATGTTGACCCCTCACATGGAATAACTTCACAAGGAGCTAGCCTTTGCTAAGACATTAATGCAAAAAGATCCCCATATTTCTACACTTAAAGGCTTAGTTCATCTTGCTACCAAGCTAGCCATCTAAATCAAATCATTGGATGTAGCTTGTGATAATTGGGATGTAGCTCTGAAGATAATACTTGAGGTCCATAAAAATTTCTTGGACAAACACACTATAAGTGTACAACCCATGACATAAGTGTCAAAAGGGGGAGAATGTATGATAAGGAGAGATAAGTTTGAAGATCAAACAGAGACAGAGTCAATAAGTTATTATATGCATAATCTATTTAAAAAGAATATTTAGTTTTCAATTTAGAATGGAACAATCAACTCAAGGGGAGTTATTGAATTTGAAGGTATGACTAATGAGTCATATATTTTGTAAAATTTTGAAGTTTATAAATTTTGTATGTAAATGGATATTATCTAAGTTATGCTTGAAAAAGGCTAAGGTTATTCATGCATGACCAAGTATTTTGCCACTCATGTCAAAAGGGGAGATTTTTAATCTCAAATTCATTTTGATATATGAGTGACAATATACTTAAGTCATTTACTTAGTTCATGTCAAAAAAGTAATACATTCTGAGCATAAGTTGTTATATAGTATATGTTGAGTGAGAGATATACAACATGTGCCAAGTAGTAAGTGTTGAGTCACTCAAGTGTCAAGTAGATAGTAAGCGTCGAGTCATTTAGATGATGAGTGATCAATGGATGTCTAGTCAT
Source organism: Cupressus sempervirens (assembly GCA_028749045.1). Lineage (NCBI taxonomy): Eukaryota > Viridiplantae > Streptophyta > Pinopsida > Cupressales > Cupressaceae > Cupressus > Cupressus sempervirens. Next base: position 1,052,509,311 of record CM053787.1, read on the forward strand.
TCAGAGGCTCAGTTACAACATTGAAGTTGTAGTTGACGTCAAGCATCACAGACTTCAAGTGTTGAGTAATACAGTTTTGACATAGTTGTTTGTAATGGCACAAACTACTTTGTAAACCATTTTGGAGTCGACTTAAGGATTATTTTGAGATCTTAGATGATAAGGACAACTCTTTATTGTGAATCCTTATGCAATTCATGCAACCAATCAGAAAAAGGGAAGGATTAAGTGGCAATATGAGTGAACCACAATCATTGATTCATACCTAACCCAAAGTCACCTAGGTCTTCTTAAGGAGAAAAAACCCTAAACTTTTTATGTGTGTGGAAGGAGAAAAGAGAGAAGTTTGCATATACAAATAGAGCATTCATGGTGGCTAAGGAATTTTAAATTGAGATACATTGCAAAATCAATTAGAAGAGAACAAAGGAAAGGAATTAGAAGACAATAAAGAGACATTTGATCAGCAGGGATCAAGTACACATCAGGTAAGAGGTGATATGTTATCTAGAAGTAGACTACTAATCGAAGGATCATTGTTGAGACATTCTAACAGGTGAATGAATTAAATCTCTTGATAAAGTAGTTTTAACAAGCTATTGTAAATCCTTTAACATGGTGCTTACTTCATTGTAAGTTAAAATCCTTTTACCAGGCACACTTCTAAAAAGGTATTGAAATCCTTTAACAGGGTAAGATCTAACAATCTTGTAAGCCCTTAACATGGTAGTTCTTTTACAAGGCAGATCATGTTTCATGATCAAACATTGTAACCTTCATTGGATATAATTTATTACTGAAGTAGTGAAGATTTGTGGGTGTCATCCCCACCTTGGTTTTACCTTCTCCTTAGAGGGTTTCTAGGTAACCAAATATCTTGTGTCATACATGTGTTGAATGTTTATTTACTTTCATATTATGGATGCATATGCTTAATTTGGCATTTCAGTTCACATGCATAGATTGTGAGATGGATGTGTGGTGAATGATTTTAAGGTTGAAGTTTTAAGTATTGATTCACCCCCCACCCCCCCCCCCCCCCCCCCTCCTTGGAGTTTACTTTTCCTATTATATTTCCAACAGAAGAAGAGGAGGAAGAAGAACCTCTAAAGAAGAAAGGAAATGTGATCATAAGGGCACCTAAGAAGGCTACACCAAATAAAGAAATATCTAAGAATGAAGTTTCCCCTCTATTCACAACTACAAGAAAATCCAAGGGGAAACTAAAACTTCTGGATGATAATGAAGAAGATGACCCTCCTATCATCCAGCTAAAGAAGGCCCCACTAAGCTTTGAGCAAAAAGTGAATATACTAAGAGAAGGAAGTGGTATGGTAGGATTCAAATACATCAAGTATGGATCCAAAGATTTAAAAAAAAATAGATAGAGGATGCTCTAGTAGAGAAAATGGAAAAATGGAAGTATGATGCTAATGAGCTAAAGGGCCAAGCCCCTAATGTCCTATTAAATGCAGTTACATAGAGATGGACAAATGTTGTAAAAAAAAAGAGGGCTATTAGAGAGAAAATTCTAAAAAGCATCATGCCTAACTTATCAAATCAAGAAATAAAGGAGGCCATGAAAAAGTATGAGAACAAGTAGACTCCTAGGTTCAAGGCATTTCAATTTCTAACAAATAATATTGAAGATGTTGTTCAGTCCACAATAAAGTTGTGGAAAACTATTTTTGAGGAAGAAGGTAAAATAAAGAAGGATGAAGAGAAAGAGGTATAAAATATAGAAGTGTCTGATACAAAAATTATGGAAGCTTTAGTAATTGCCTATGTACCTTCTACACTGAGCTAAGCCATTATTCCATCTAGTACAGAAAAGAAGGAAAAGAAGAAACATAGTCTTTCATCCACCCAAGTAGGAACCGAGTTGCAAACTTTGTCTACCTCTAGAATGACTTTAACTGAGAAAAAATCAAAGGACAAGGAAAAGGTTGACAAAGAAAGCAAAGCAAAATCCAAGATTCAATTGAGTGGAGCAGAGAAGCAGGATGGGGAAAAAGATAAAGAAATCGTAGTTTCTCCCAATGAAAAGGCAAAGGAAGAGGGAAATTTCTCTAATGAGATAGACATTGCTACTATGATTGTGATTCCAAATTGGGATCAGTCCAATCTCACTGCTGATTAGATGGAAATTCTAAGTGGTCTATGGAGAAAGAGAGCACAACAAAGAAAGTTGAGAGTAGAAAGGGATAGAGGAAAGGTTCTTGAAGGCAATTAGTTGATATTGTACATAAATTCAATAAGGACATAGATGGCCAAGAAAAACTTGTGCAAAGGGTAGAAAATAAATTTAAAAATAAAGTTCTGGAGAATGTATCAAAGAAAATTGTTATTGATCAAGTGGAACTGTCCTCTCTTATTGGAACTCTAGAAGGAGTTGCAAATAATGGTGTTTCCTTGTTCAAAAAAATATGTTGATACTTCAATTTATATCAAAGAAATAAAGGATAAAATAATCAAGATTGATGAAGACTTGAAGACTAGTGCTAACCAATTAACACTTGACCTAAGTTCCTACTTAAATTATTTTGTAAAGGTTAGATTTTTGATAGATTTTCAGGTAGAGTTATTGAAGGAGGAAGCTAGAATAAGGGAAACCATATCAAATATCCAAAGTATGATACTTACTCACATGGATGTGATGCAAAAACATTTGGCACATGCAAAGACATTAGTACATGACAAAAAATTCTTAGTTGTGAATCTCATGATGGAGCTATTAGCTAAAATCCATATTGAACTATACATCTTGAAGGTACTACAAGAAAATTGAGATAAAACTATGTCTTTAATTTTGAAAGTGCATAATGATTTTCTCACACATTTTGGTATTACCTTATAAGTATATGTTTTGGCATGTGCAACAAAAACAAGGGGTAAAATATTCATGTAAACAAAGGGAAATATGCAATCGAGGGGGAAATATGTATAAAGGAGAATGCATAGAGGAAATGTATATATGATCCGATGTTTAGTCAAACAAAACAAAAATGAAATTCAGATAAGTTGTAACCAAGCTATAGTTTTTTAGTTCAAACCGAGTTACAACACCAAGCAGATACAAAGGGGAAGTTCGAAAGAAATTATTTTTTATCAAGAAATTTTTTATTGGTGACAGAATTACTCAAGATAAGTGTTTTGTCACTAATGCCAAACAGGGATATTGTTGACCTTATGGCAAGACATATTGTCAATTAGTGACAAACCACTTAAGTATCTATGAAGGTTAGTTAATACTACAATTGAGCTTTCCATTAGTAAGTAGTATAGCCTGAGCAAATGAAGGTTTATTGTGTTAACCAATCTCACAATATAAATCGAGTTATCCAAGTTGTCAATAGAAACCAAGTTCCTAGTCTGAACCAAGCCCGCAGTGTTAGTCGAGTTCTTTGTTTGAACTAAGCTAACTACTTAAAGTTAGATTGCTCTAGTATCAACTAAGTTTCATAAAGTTATCCAAGAATCCAATAAAAAGTGTCACCTGAGCTCACTATATTGCTCGAGCATCAAAAGAAGATCAAATGTATAGTATTTCTGGACCATCAGTATTTGGGCCGACCTAAAGGTATAATTTGATTATAATAAAGATAACTCTTATGTGACTTGACTTGGTAAGAAGTTATTGATTGAAGGGTGTATGAGGAAGACAAATTCATATGTCTATTATGTTGGAATGTCCAAAATGGGAAGAGTACTTCTGAGAGGGGGGGTGAATCAGAAGTACCACACTTTTAACTCTTTTCAACAATTTAAACATATAACTAAAAAGAAAATTGCATGCAAGTAAACATATAAATGAACATGAGGTAAATCACATGCAATAACACATAACACCATATTTGATAACCTAGAAACCCTCCAAGAATAAGAAGGTAAAACTGGGGTGGGGATGATACCCATAAAAATCACTGCAGTAATAATTATTTGACCACTTCTGATGGTCTTCCCTGTGAAAGGCTTGCCCTATTAAAGACTTTACGTTGTGTCAATAGTGACCTGGTTAGAGGATTTACAAACACTTTACATGAAGTGTCACCCTATTAAAGGATTTACAATAGGTTGTTAAACCCACCTAATACAATAGGATTTTCAATCACCTTCTCCAAAGGTTCTCTTACCTAGCTGTTAAGCTAACCTATCTACATAGGATTTTCAATTTCTAATACAATGACAAGAAAGTATTAGAACAATAAACCTAACAGTATGCAATCTCTAATTGTTGGATTCAGGCACTTGATCTACTCTCTTTGATCTTGATCCTCTGAGATCTGATATCTGATCATGTCCCTTGTTCCTTATACTGTTCTAATCAACTAGATATGAAATTGTTGCTCTGTTCCTCTAAGTCATGCTTCCTTCACACTGAATTTTGCTATGATCTCCCCATACATTTTTCTCATCCACACACGTAATGGAGTTTTTGACATCCTGTTAAAGATTGTGAGGACTTAGGGTTAGGTATGGATCTACAATCCGTATTGAATCTCAGATTCCCACTCATTCCTTGTATTTTCCTCATTGGTTGCATGCCTTCTCCATTTTTTTGCTTGGTTGCACGTTGATCGCATAGGAAATGTAAAAGATTCGATCTTATCCTATTTATCCTTTGAAATTTCCCTATGTGGGCTCCAAAAATTGTTTACATCTGAGTTTGTGAGGGCAAAAACTCATATGTTGATTCTCTATTACTCGACACATACTGGACTACTGGTGCTCAGCACATATACTATCCTGGATTGCTCAACACCTATTACCCTCTATCTTGCTTGACACATATATGATTTTGGCTCACTCAACATATGAAGCATTCTGAATTGCTCAGCATCAACTATGACTCAACACCTGAAGTCACTCGACACCTGTTGGAAATTTTACTTAGCACACACTGTGGCTTGGCATACATAGTGTACTCAGCTTCAATGTAGAAAGTGATTAAGTGTGTTGACACTCAAATGTCAAAACCATCTAAGGACCAATATATTAATGTGAGAAGATATATGTTGTGGAATATATATATGAAGACAAGGAGTGAATATGGAGTTGATTAAGTAGGTTAGAAGGAAATATAAAGGGCAGAGCAAAGAATCATCCATCACAGTCAGGTGACCATGTTATTAAAAGGATCTATATCAACAAATATAATTACAAAGCAAAGATTGACTTGTTGATTCATCCTAACAAGTGCATCAGTTAAATCCTCTAACTAGGTGGACCTAACAGTCCTTTGTTGAATCTCTTAACATAGTACATACTTCATTCTATTGTAAATTCCTTTCACAAGGTGGACCTAATAGTTCTTCATACTCCTAACATAGTAGATCTCCAAAAATGATCAATTGTAAGCCCTAATAGGCCAATTTTATTATTGCAGTAATGAAGCATTATGGGTATCATCCCCACCCCAATTTTACCTTCTACTTGGAGGGTTTTTAAGTTACCAAATCTTCAGTCAAAGAATTAATGGTGTTGATTTCTTTGTTACTTTATGTTCATGCATGAAAGTATATTAGATAATCTAAAGAAGTAAGGCACAAGTAATATAAGGAGAAAAGTTTAATTGGTTCATGATTCACAAACCCCCCTCCCTCTTAGTAACTTTCTTGTCATTACATTTTCAACAATTTTGGCATCTTAAAGAAGTGATGAAGAAGGATAAAATAATTTTAGCATCAAGATAATATCCACAAGTAACACCTAGTCCAAACCAAAGAGATCATAACACCTATGAGGTTATGGAAGGGTTGAATGCAACAAGACACCATACAAGAAATGAAAAAGGAATCCTTGAAAACGAGGATAGACTATTATGAGGCTCCTAGGTAAGTGATCTATCTACCATGAAAATTCAATTGTAAATAATGCAAGAATGGATGTCACATGATAAACATATAACACTCAACAAAAGGAAATGGTGGATCAGTGAGAAAGCAAGAAAGTGAGAAAGGAGGACATGATTCCCTTGTCCCTTGAGTAGAGGAACAAGAGAAAAGAAAACAAATAATCTAAAACCTATTATTCTACTCACAAAGAAAACCATGTATGACAATGAGCCCCAAGCAAGAAGGCCAAAAATGTTACATGGTGTGGAAATACATTATAGGGACTTAAATGTCATTCAAACAAATAAAAAGTAAAAGAGAGATCATTATAAGGATATATGTGGATAACCTCATTATTAATGAGTTGTTGGATCTCGTAATGTAACGCTTGACAATTATTCGTAGAGTGATTATGATAATGGGGATACAAATTTTTTTTTAAAATTTTGATTTTTTTACTATGTTTCTTTGTATGTTTAGACCTAGTAATCACCTTATCACAAAGAATTTGAGGTAAAACAATTTATCTATTAATAGGAGAAGATATGTAAGAGGACATGGACAAAAAAAAAAGATTCAACACTTTGTTGCACACATCCTAGTGTATGATTGACAATGGTGTTAAAAGAATGCTTATGCCCCCCATTGCCTAAGTGCATATAATTTTTATGTTCTTGTTGACCAAAGCCATCCTCCACGAATATATGATAGCCAAGATGAAAACAATAATCCTTATCACTACTTTTGAGGGATTCAACATGAAAGGAAGTAGTGATAGATTTATTAGAAAGATGATTTTTTTTTAGGTTTCATAAATGAAAGATCATTAACTCTATGATCACCAATGAAATTTGGATTAAAATATGATGTTCCCCAATTATCTTTTGAAAGTACAATTGTAGAAGGAGGATGGTCATTAGACTCTTGATTATGTTGTTCTTCAACATTTAGATAACTATTTGGTTTAGTATCTACATGAAGAGTGTACATCATATTATTGTAGATAAACTTGAATTTTTGATGAAGAGTTGAAGAAAAACAAGCATAGCATGTAACCAAGGTCTACCCAAAAGAAGTGATGAAGTGCAAGGCCATGTGAACCTCCAAAAAAGATTAACTAGCCCCCAACAAGTAACCACACATCGGCAGGATAACAATAACTCATATATTCAAATTAATTGCAACACATATTCTCATAATAGAATCAATAGATTAACATCCAACATGGCTGACTGTAAGACCTTCTAGGTTACGACCAAATACAAAGAAATTGCAATAATAGTTCTACAAGATCTCACAAGATCCAAATAACTCCTAGCTATCCCAAATCTGAAACAACCTAACAATTTGGTAGAAACTCCAAGAAAGATCTAAACTTGAGTTCACAAGCCACCAAGCAATCTTCTTGTTTCCTAAGTCCACACTCTACTACTAGCGCTACTAAATCTCTCTCCTCTTAGCTACTCTTGTTAAAATCCATCACGAATTAATGAATGAATCTAGGCATCAAAAGAACCTCTACTTATACTAAACCAAACCACATGTCAGCTTAGCAAGTTAAATTAAATAAACACTCACATTAAATAAATACTCAAGCCACAAGTCAACCTAACATACTAACTTAAATACACACTTAGGACAAGCCCCAAGTTTACAATGCATAACTAACTCATATGAAAACATAACATTAAGTGACCTTAGCAATAGGACCACATGTCATCCAATGATCTATATCTAAGATCACATAAGTAACATAGGTATGGTTGGGAAAATTAGGGCCAAAGACACACCTAACAGTCCAAAAAACTTGTAGAGTAAGTACAGTGGAAGCAAATAATAGAGAATAATGCCAAGGAGAGAAGAAACGACAATAACTTTATACATTCATCAAATTGTCAGCAAACATGCCCAACTGTAAGGCCTTATGGGTTATAACCAATACAAAGATTACAACTCAAGATCCATGATCTCTACAAAACTAATTCTAAACTCACTCCTCTAGTATCATCTTCTCTGAACACTCTAAGTGATCACTTAACCTAAACCTAGACACCTCTACTTATACTTTCCAAAATGGATTACAAAATATTTTAGATCTTTACATAAGAGAAGGCCAACAACAAAATGATTTTCACATATCCCTAGACAATATCCTTACATTAAATTCATGACACAAATTAAAAACATAATTCATCTCACACTAGGAACCACTCACAAGAAAACTTGGTTAAAGGAGGAACTGAGCATCAACAAATATCAGGTTCACTCAACACATTAAGGAACACTCGACCACCAAGGCACTTAGTCAATTTTGAGAAAATCGGCCAATACTAAACAACTTGACCAATAATGAACAACTTGAAAAACACTAAACTCAACAAGAACTGCAACTTGACAACCACTGGAACATGACATTAACTGCAATTTGACACTAACATGAAAAATGAACAAAGATGAGAAGGATAACAAGGCGACCCAAGATTTTTCTACATCAGACAACTAGGGTTGAAAGAAATGATTCTCCTAAATCATTGAGATGTCACAACCTGAGATGAATCCAACTCAAATTGAGAAATCCATGAAGAAACTTCAACTGGTCTATTCTTCTACTTCACTAAATATTGACAACAATTTTTTCCTCTTGTACTTTTACCAACTCTCTGATCCAATATTTGTTCAACCTCTTCAATATGCTTCTTAGGATAATCATATGGTAGAACAACTTCATCATCTGACTTGCAATACTTATGTAAATCAACAACATTAGATATAAGAGATATATCCATGTCATTAGACAAAGTTACTTCATAAGCATTATGATTGTCAAAAAATTTCAAGATTCTACAAGGACCAAACTTCTTCATTTTTAGTTTAGTATATGTTCCAACAAAAAATATAACCTTCTTCAAATGAAACATCACCTCATCACGACCTTCAAAAACATGATGTCTCATAGACTTATTTGCATTCTCTATATAATTTTGATTACTTTGTTCCAACTTTAACTTTAGTTCCTCGTGCAAAGACTTTGTAAAATCATAAAATGCTTCCCCTTCAACACTTCTCTTTTCCACACCAACAACACCCCTCAAATTTGATATACCTCTAGGCTAAATTCCAGTAACAATCTCAAACTTGGTTTGTGTTAATGCCATATCTCAACTACTTAGCTTATCTCAAACTAAACATCTCAACAAATTACCCAAGCTTCTATTCACAACCTTTGTTTGTCCATATGTCTATGGATGGAATGTAGAACTAAACTTCAATTCAATATCCATTTTGTTCCACAAAGTCCTCCAAAAGTAATCAATACACATATTGTCTCTTTTAGAGATAATACTTCTTGGTAATCCATGCAATCTAACAATCTCTTTGAAGAAAAGCTCTACCACATGCACTACATCTGATGTCTTCTTGAATGGTATGGAATGTGCCATATTAGAAAATATATCTACAACAAAAAATATGGAATGATACCTCTTGATGTCTTAGGTAATCCGCGAACAAAATCCATACTGATGTCACTCCAAAGTTTCTCAAGAATAGAAATAGGTGTGTGCAATATAGTATTCTGACTTACTCCTTTTGGAACTTGACAAACTCCACAAATCCTTACAAAATTTTGAACATCCTTATACATTTGTAGCCAATAATAGTAATCCTTAAGGAAACTAAATGTATTATCAATTCCAAATGTCCACCCAATCCACCACAATTATTTTCCTTGATCAAATTAACTCTCATAGAACTTCTTGGTATACACAACTGAATTCCTTTGAACAACACACCTTATTGAATGAAATACTCATCATACTTACTCAATTGATCTAATAGATTTGGTGCTCTTCACTCTCTCCATGAATTAGAGAAGTTAGGGTCAGTATCATAAAACTCCTTCATCTCATTAAAACCAAGAACTTCAACCTTCATCTCGACCAACAAAGAACATCTTCTTCTCAATGTGTTTGCAACTCAATTAGTGACTCCATTTTTGTGCTTTTATCACAAATGTGAAACTTTGCAAGTACTTAATCCACTTAATTTTTCTCTGATTCGACTTATGTTGACTTCCCAAATATTTTAAAGCTTTATGGTTAATGTACAACACAAACTCTTTAGGAATCAAATAATGTCTCCACTTCTTCAAGGCTTGAACAATAACAAAGAACTCATGATCATACACATAATACTTCTTTTTAGCATGATTCAATTTATCACTAAAGAAAACAATAGGTTTACCTTCTTGAATCAACATAATTCTTGTTGCACTACCACTTGCATCACATTCAAATTGAAACACCTTATTGAAATTAGGAAAATCTAATATAGGTCACTCATCAACCTTTTGTTTCAAAGCCTCAAAACTCTATCATCTCCATGTGTCCACTTGAAATCTCTTTTATCTCCTCTTATAGTATCAATCATAGCATTACAAATAGAACTAAAATTATTTATAAACTTCCTGTAGAAACTAGCCAAACCATGAAATGATCTTACCTCACCCACATTCATAGGTGTAGGCCACTCTAGAATTGCTTTAACCTTCTTAGGATCCATTCTCAAACCATCAACTAAAATTATAAATCCCAAATATACAATCTCCACTTGCATAAGGGAACACTTTTTCAAATTAATCAACAACTTCTACATTCATTTCCTAATATGCTCAAGGTGTCCTTCCTTAGTCTTACTGAATATCAGAATATCATCCAAATAAACAATCAAAAACTTACCCAAGAATTTATCTAGAACTTCATTCATCAATCTCGTGAAAGAACTTGGTACATTAGTCAAACCAAAAGGCATTACTGACCACTCACACAAACCATCTTTTGCCTTGAAAGAAATCTTCCACTCATCACCTTTTGTGATTCTAATCTGATGATAACCACTCTTTAATAAATCTTGGTAAAATATTTTCTCTACTCAAACAATCCATTAATCATCCATCCTTGGCATAGGAAACCTATATTTCATTGTTATCTTGTTAATAGCCCTAGAATCAGTACACATTTTTCATTCTCCATTCTTCTTAGATGCCAATACAACATGTACAACACATGGAATCTAGCTTTCTCTAATCAAAACTTTATGCAACAACTCTTGAACTTGTCTATTAAGTTATTCATTCATAGTAGGTGTCAATTGATATTGTTCTTTATTCGACAAACTAGCTCTAGGAATAAGATCCATGCAATGACTTATACTTCATACTAATGGTAAATGATTAGGAATATCTTCTGCAACAACCTCCTTGTACTCATTCAACAAATTTTCAATTTCTACTGACACTTGACTAACACTCTCAATTTATGTTGTCACTTGACCTCTACTGTCTTCTGTCACTTGCCCTCTATCTGTTTCTCAACCTTTACTATTGTGTTTCACTTGGTCATTACTACTACAACTCGCCCCCCTTGGAATTATAACAAAATAGGCTTGGTTCTTTTTCATCTCCTTCTCAAATAGTTTCCCATTAACCATACAAACTCTAATAGTAGTACTTTTTCCTCATCATGTACTTCAATCAAAGGCAATAATGTTTTCTTTACTCCATTCACACAAAGAGTATATTGATTCAATCTACCATAATGCAAAACATGTCTATCATACTTTGAAGGTCTACCCAATAGAATATGACAACAATCCATAGGCATAATATCACACAAAACTTCATCAAAGTAGTTTCCAATCTTGAATTTCACAACACATTGTTCACTTACCAAAAACTTATGCTCATCCTCAATCCATGAAATATGATAGGGTTTATGATGTCTCAATCTCTACAACTACAACTTTGTAACCAGGTCCTCTGATGCTAGATTCACTAAACTTCCACTGTCAATGATCACTTTACAACATTTTCTAGCCATCTTACATATGGTTTTGAAAAGACTTCTCCTTAGGATAGGTTCCTCATCAACTCTTTTATTACATAAAGTTCTCCTTACCATCAAGTTTTCTCCAACCTTAGGTCCACTTGGTGAACCCTCAAGATCTCCTTGAATCACTACATTCATGTTACCATTTTTATTCTCACTAGAGTATCTACACTCAAATTATCTATGCCCTTCTTTACCACATCTGAAACAATTACTATGAAAACCACCCCTAGAGTAGGAATTACCTCTTCCTCGATAAGAAATAGTACCTCCTCGGTAAGAATTATTGCTTTTCCACTCGGTCTTGCCTTTCTCATCAATTTTCCCTTCAGATGTCTAGACTTGATGTCCAATCCATAGAATTCCTTAGTACATTCCTTTACAATCATGTCCTTTTGTCTCAAATTTTACATTTCTCTCAATAAGCTAACTTGGTAATCAATAGGAAGGAACTTCTTCTTCACCTTGTTCACCATTTTTTACCAGGTTTTGATCATCTCTTTTCACTTTCTTTATCTATTAGTTTTCAAATGCTCCCACCATAGTGGAGTATGACCTTTCAATCTAGTGACTACAATCTTAACCTTCCTATTATTAAGAGTGCTTTCAAAATTAAAGAAATTCTCCATACCAAAGATCCAATCCAACATAACATTGGTATCCAACTTTCCATCATAAGGAAGAACTTTCACATCAGGCTTTAAATGTGCCCTAGACAATACTCTCAACAATATTTCCTTATCCTAATCTTCTTTAGGCTTTAGATTAGGGTTTAGTGTTATTGCCTCATCATCACTTACATCATCAAGATGTGCTCCTCTCCTTTAGGTTGTCTTTACAATGTCTAATCTGGCTATAATTTGTCTCAACATGTGCAATATGGTATTGTTAGCATTTCCTCTACCTCAAACCATCTTGACAAATAGGTTCCTCAAGATTGTAATCCTTTACAAGTTATAGGTCAAATCCATAGATCTTCCACCCTACAACCAAAATCAATCCAGGTTCTATATGATCCAAACTCCTCAAGGATGAACCTTAAGCTCTAATACCACCTGACACGGGTATGATCCAAAAAATTAGGGCCAAGGCACACCTAACAGTCCAAATACCCTATAGAGTAAACACAATGGAAGCAAATGACAAAGAACAACTCCAAGGAGAGAAGAAATGACTATAAATTTATAAATTCATCAGATTGTCAACAAACATGCTCAACTCTAAGTCCTTCTGGGTTACATCGAATACAAAGATTACAACTCAAGATCTATGTTCTACAAAACTAATTATAAACTTGCTCCTCTGGGATCAACTGCTCCAAACACTCTAAGTGATCACTTAACCTAAACCTAGACACCTCTACTTATACCTGCCAAAATGACTTATAGAAGATTCTATATCTTTACACAAGAGAAGGTCAAAGACAAAATGGTCTGCACACATCCCAAGACAAGATCCTTACATTAAATTCATGACCCAAATTAAATATTGTTGGCAGTGAGCTAGCATCCCTTGTAGGATTTACAACATGACTTAACCACCTCCTGTGGTTCTATAAGACTATTCGTTGTATCGGGCATTAACAATTCAATCTTTTGGTGCAACGACAACCCTATCCTTTCTAATAATTAGTGTTAGAGCTTGGTCACAGGTTCAAATCCTACTAGCCACAGCGAGTGACGCTGGGAGGGGGATTTTTGGTAGTGGGCCAACGTCCCTTGTAGGATTTGCAACATGGCTTAATCACCTCATGTGGTTCTATAAGACTATTAGTTGTATTGGGCATTAACAAGTTGATCTTTTGGTGCAACAACCCTGTCCTTTCTAACAAATACATAAGTCAGCTCACACTAGGAACCACTCATAGGTAGACTCGATCAAAGAAGGAACTGACCATCAATAAACATTAGGTTCACTCGACACATGAAGGAGCACTCAGCCACCAAAGAACTTGATCAATACTGAGCAACTCAACCAATTTTGAACAACTTGGCCAATATTGAACTCAACAGCAATTGCAACTCAACAACCACTGGAAGACACTAACTGCAACTCATCACTAACAAGCAGAATGAACAAAGATGAGAAGGATAACAAGGCAACCCAAGATGCTCCTACATCAATAAGCCAACTTCCATGGATCAAATCTTGTAGAGACCATTTCCAAAGTCTTCCTAGGAAACATGAACACATTACCAACAACCACCAAAAGAAATCTAACTCCAATGTGTGCGTAAATCTAACTCCAATCCTGGTGAACAAGAAACATATGGTCTACAAAATCCAAAATTGATGCTCCTGCATCAAACTCTTAGGGTAAATAGGAAAGTGTGCCCCACACTTTGATGTCAAAAGAAATATCTACACTCAACTTCATCTTCACAAAAGGCTCCAAATCCATCAAGGACCAGAGAAAAAATCTGCACATTGATCATCTTTTCTTTATCCATTCAAACATCATTATCAAATGAATCTCAACAACCTAATCAACATGCTCACTCCTAGGAATAAATTGAACATAATGATTCACCAAAAATTACTACAACTAATCACAACTAGCTGCAATAACAGACTTAGGCATAAAATCCATGTCAACAACATCATGTAACTCCAAGACCAAATGAGCAACATCTAAGTCCAAAGCAACATGTAAATTCTCAACCATGTCAACCACAAGAAAATCTACATCAACAATATGCAAATCCAAATCAATAGTAATGTGTAGATCCTCAACCACATCAGTAACAAGTGAATTCACATTAGCAACATGTAAATCCAACTCCATAGATCAGTAGTAACGATCTACATCAACAATAGAATCTTTGTGATGTTCCCAATTTCATAATAGGTTTTAATAGGAAATAAGGATTAATTATCAATACTAGAATATTAAAATAATATTATTATCTTCTATTTTATAATATAAATATTATTTATAATAAATAAGATAAATATTTTTAATGTTTTGGATATATTTAAATGTAATATATATATATAATAATAATATTAAGGTTAATTGTAATATATTTTATATCTAATAATAGGCATATATATATTGAAATAATAATAACATAATATATAAAAACTATTTTACTATACAATATGAAATAGTAATTGATATTATATATATTAAGCATATAATTTATGAGTCATTACATACTCTTTAATGTGTGAAAATTGAAGTGTATGTTATAAATTAATATTAATTATATTATATAAAATAATAACCTTATATTATGATTATATAATACATAAAAAGACACATCTTTTCCCTTAATATTGTATATAAGAGAAGTATTAACATAGGAAAAGCGAGAGGAAAGGGATTTTATGAAGTCTATATTATAAATAAAAGGGAAAATGAGTAATGTTGATAAAGGGGACATTACAATTGGTATCAGAGCATTGATCTTGCCATCCTAAGATTTTTAATAATACCAATTCTAAGTTTAGCATAAGATTACTAGTTTCTATGTGTGAACTACAAGAAATATACATATATATCTAGTTTCGCAAGGATTAGATGCATCGAGGGTACTATACTTTGTAACCATACAACTAGAAGTGTAGGAGCTACATTGAAAAAGAGATGAAATAAAAATACTATGACTGGTGAAAAAGAAAATAAGAATAAGTACATGTAATGCTAAACAATCTGAAGGGACTGTATTCCTCAGGCAGACATACATTGATTATTATAACAAAGGATCAGCGACAGATACACATGCACGATAATTTATATATAAAGAAGTACAAACTCAAGGCATGATCTACAAATATGGTTATCAGATGATGCAGATTTAAAGTGGAAGATATTCAAAAAATGAGGAGTATGCTTGGGCATTGTATGTAACAGACCACAAGTTAAGAGAAGGATGTAAATGAAAAAAAAATCTATGATATGGACTAGAGGGGACATAATTAGTACTTTGTACTTGCAAAGATTAAAATAGTGATATTTTTAGGCATAACCACTGAGGATGTCAAATTGTCATTAACAGGACCAAATGATGAGAAATACGAAAGAAATCCAATTCATCTACATTCTATCATTCTCAATAGATCAGAGTTTTTTAAAGTCAAGATGTCCCAACACTACTCATCTGATAAACAAGATAAAATAAGAGTAACCACATCTCACAAGTTTGATGACTATCTAAAATGCATTCAATTGATGTATGTGGAGTTTGTGCATTTCTTTGATGTCAAGGAATGCTTAGCCATACTTTTAGTTGCCTTCAAGTTATTGTGTGATTCAAAAAATGCATACAATATTTGGAAGCAATTCCTTGTAGTCCTCAACAAGAAATCCAAATTAGAGGGATACACATCACCAAAGAGATAGACATCATAGGAATGCCAATACATTAGAGTTACAATAGTTGACATCCCTCCTTCATTATTGAGAGGCTGCAAACAAATACTTCAATGAAGGGTGTCACACTTGTAGAAGGAGAATATTTGTACCAAAGGCATTTTTTTCAAACATATTTCATGCATCCTGAGTCTCACTAGAAAATTGTCTAAATCTTTAGATTCCTCAATGATTCTTGAAAACTTATTGATTTGGATCTAGTTTTTACTTTTTACTATCTCAGAAATTCTAGTAAAGTTTTCCATGCTTGCAACCATTGAATTTTCAATAAACAATATTTCATCTAGGCATCCTACCAAGCACATGGCATGCATTCTGCATTCTTGCTATGAAAGATAAACATCTTTTTGATTCCTAGGATAATGATTGTTGGAAAAATATCTTAAAAAATTGAAATGAATGATTTGACAAATTTTATACCTGTAATCATAGAATTCCAAGAAACTACATTCCACTGAGGCATATTGTGCTAAAGCCACGTAACTTATTCGAGTACAGAAATGTATGAAGAATTTCTTGCCACACAGCTTATTGGTGCACAGATTATGTGAGAAAAGCTTTATGCCACACTGCCTATTCCTTCCTAAAAAATAACCCAACATTACTATAGGTAAAAGTAAACTGTCTTAGCTTATGTATAAATGGTCTAGTCACTCCACACCAAAAGGGCAATGTATCAATTTTTTCTATGAATTAATGTCTATATGAGTGTTGATTTGAGGGTGCAGGTGAATGGGTCCAAAAAAAAAGTAGGTTTTTGACATGTAGAGATTGTAATATGCTTTCTTCAAAGATTCACACATTCATTGCTTGTTTAATCTGGATGAAGCATCCACTCCTGATATATCTCATTTTATTTCTTATTTCATAAGAATCGTAGACAAGTCTTATGAGAAGTCATATATTATTTCAGCTTTCTTAACCCCTATTGATGTTTGAGCTCGATCTACTAGGTTTTAGAGCTTGTGTTCTTTGATCTTTCATGATTCAGTTTCCTGTGTTGTAGATTTGATTGAGTTTTATATCCTAATATAATACATAATTTGAGTGCAGATTCACTTTTCAATTTAAAGATGATTACAAGCTACCCCATGGAACAAAAATAGATAAATCTAGGCTCCCTGGTCATATCCTACAGACAAAGACCTATATAAGGTGGTTACAAAAACTTGTAAAAAATTTCTCCATACTTTCCCAGGATCCTGTAGTGACTAGTATTTCCCATTATAATCTTACCCTAACTATCTTTGGAAATTCTCTCCCTATTCAAGTGTATCATTGTTGTATATCTTTTCTCCTAACATTTTGGTCGATTGTAAACACTTCCATAAATTAGCTCTCACCTTTTCATGAACATCTCTCATTGCTTCTACTACATCTTCAGCATGAGAACTCCTCTTATCCATACTCTTCATATCCCTCAATTTAAAATATCCTCTATCTTTTTTGATATACTATCTTAAAAGGACTAATACCATTTCTCCTATTTGTCCATTCATTATAGGCATATTGTTCCTATGGTATTAATGCATCCCATTCTTTCCCATGATCCTTTGTTGGACACCTTGATATGATTTTGTTAAATAACTAAGGAGGGAGGGGGGCTGAATTTTCCTCGGCTATCAATAGGGCCTTAAAAAACTCTCAGCATCTTACAAACTTAAACTTTTCCAATATCAACTTGGTAACTATATTAAAACTTCATAATAATATCTAATTCATCCTTCACTAGTAAATTGTTAGCTTTCACCAAGTATCAGAGTAATAAAATTTTAACTATATACTTCATGTACTGAGTTACATCAACAAGAAGTATACAAAAAATAAGAATAAAATAACATGTAACACAATAATCCACACATTTAAACACAATAATTTTTAACATGAAAACCCTATTAAGAGAAAAATCACCTATGACTGATCACATCAAATTTGTAGTATCAGATCTTCACTTCCTTTCCTTTACTGATTATTTTCTCCTTGGTATATATTCATTCATTTCTATCCCTTATCAACAATGCATATGTGTATTTTAGCTCTTCCTTAACTCATGTTCAGATGATCTCTTATACCACGATCTTCCTTCCTTCCATACCTACATATTTCATGTTTAGATCTTCTCTCCCTTTGAAAAAAATGCCAAAAAAAAAACTAAAAACTTTAATATAATGGTAGTTGTACCTTGTACCTTACATGTGATAATACATTTTTGTTTTAATAAATCTTTACTTTCTTTCTTTCATCTTCTTCACATATTTAGGACTACATAAAGAGTGAACTCCTTCTTCAACTCCAAATAGATATTCCCAGGGTATATTGGTTGTAGTATTTCTTAATTAATTTTTGGCTTGAGTTTTAACAATCCCAACTATCTTTTTGTGTACTATTTTCTCTATTTGGTGTATATGGTTAGCTCTGTGCCATGAATCTCCAATCGTGAAACCCTAGTCTGCCATAGAAAGCCTACACTGCATCCCTAGTTCCACCAATAAAAAATACTGTAGCTTTGCAATAAACTTGATGAACAGCTTCACAGTTTCTGAAGCCAGATGACAATGCAGATTTTGAGCCACCTAATGAATAGCTTCATAGTTTCTTGGATTTAAGCAAAAATCATATATATATGCATGTTCTTGTGTCTAATGTCATATGTTGCATAGTAATTAATATCTCTTGTATAGATTACACTGATGTTGGTATATATTATGCTCTCTTCTGTATTAGAACATTCTAACCTTTTATTTATGGATATGGTGCTCGATTTGGTCACACTATAATCTGTATCTAGTGTCTCATTTGTAATAGCTGGTTTAGTAACTACATAGACAAGCTTAATGTGATTGTTATAAAAATATTGTTATGTAAGGGTCCATTTGGTTGCTAGAATATGATTTCAGAATTAGCATCCGAAATCCTTGATTTGGGATTCTGGAACTTGAAATCCAGGTTTCAATTTTGGGAATTCGATTTGGGCCCGTTTGGTTCACCAAGAATTCAATATGAGAATACGTATTTCGTCCATTTGGCTGCACATTTAGGAATTGGAATTGGAATACCGACATGAACAATTTTTTTTTTTTTAAAGATGAATGAAATATATTTATAATACACCATTTTAGCATGATTAAAATATACCTTACACATTATATGATTTTAAAGTCATTATATTTATTGTCATTAAAATTGTGGAAAATACTTAATCCACCAAAATAAAACTACATTAATTTATAATTTGTCATTGCACAAAACATATTATGAGGTGTTAACAATTCACGTCTCAGAAGAGGTGGTACTTGTCATTGCACAACACATATTGCCAGGTGTTAATAATGTAATTTGCGTTGAAGAAAATTGTAGAATTTGAAACCAACCAAATCTCAAATTTTATGTAAATTTTGTATTGTAAAATTTAATATAAAATAGAAAACGCAAGTATGCTTCTAATAATACAAATATATAAAATGTAAGGTTCAAAAAAATAGAAATAAATATAATATAACATTTGTGAAATATAAAATATCTTTTAATTTAACTAGAACAATTTATGTAGTAAGAAACAAATATAAAAAATATTGTACAATATTTAAACAAAAGAATATTTAAAATGAGTTAGAATATATAAGAATTGTTGAACATCTTTATATTATTTGTATTTTTTAGATATTTTTGACACAACATAAAATACATTTTATTTATAATTTCTCATATTTCAAATTTTCATATAATTATCTTGAGATTGTTAATTTTGGAAAAGAAAGTCTAATAATTTCAAAATTTAAATTAGGAACTAAATTAAATTTACAAATTTTCTTTTAACTTAACTCATAAAACATATAATAAAGTTCTATTTTTATTTAATCATTCTCGCATAAGGTTCCAATATACAAGGCCGAGTAAGAGGTTAAAAGACAACACAAAACATGTAATAAAGTTCTATTTGTATTAAGCTCATTATCGAAAAAGGGCCCAAAATACAAGGCCAAATAAGAGGCCAATAATTATGCATAGAAGGTAGCGTAAAAAGATTATTTCAGCCTCTCGTGCCTTAAACATTTTACACATTTCATCTTTTGTCATTGAACCAATGTTAGCCCTGGCCACCTCTCGTGTCTTACACATTTTCCACTGGTTTTTTTCATTATGAGTAGTGGTAGAGTCAAACCACTTGAAATGTCCACAACCTCCGCTCCCCTGCAATATAAAATATTAAAGATATTACATGTCATTAGTTCATACTAAAGATATTATATGTCATTAGTTTGAAACATAGAATACATAACATGTCATAATTAATAACCTTTTTACTCTCAGGATAGCACCAAAATTCGTGCCCAGGATTTTTGCTCGTGCGTAATACTTTTAATATGCACACCCTAGCACCACATGGGCAATTATAAATGGGCACAACTTTTGAATCCATGAATCCTATATCAAAAAACAATGCACCATGTCTTAATTGGTGTAGAGGCCAAACAAGCATATAAACATTCAAGAAATTAGTTGCAAGGAGGATTTATGTTGTTATTATGTACTAATGCATAAATTTTATGTAATAAATAGTAAGATAAAATGTTTATCAAGTGGCTAAGATGACCTTAACTTGTTTCAGCTTTACTTGATTCAACTACAGAAAACTTCATGAAGTCCAATAGTCTGAAACTCAAATAGAACACCACCCTTCCACGTGATTTTAAGATGAATTTGATCTATGGTTGTGTTGAACTGACTACTGGTTATATTTTGCCTATAGATTTCAGAATTTGAAGGAACAAATTGAAATTTTAGAAAACAAAGAACATAGATGCACAATAGCTTGAGATCAAATTGATCTAGCCTCCAACTGCGACATATTTCATGGAAGCTCAATACACAGAAAATTTAAACACAACACCCTTCTTCCAAATTATTTCTAGATAAAATGCATTAGATTAAATTGAAACAAGTGAGTACCACTCTTCCACATGACTTGAAGATCAAACTTGTGAAATAAATCTGATGGGTTGAAAACTTAATGCCACATGCACATGTGGGGACATGGATCACAATACAATAAAAGCCTTGAATCACATGTCTCGGTGCTAAGAATGGTGGGTGCTATAAACAATCATAAATAGTGATAAATAACTTCAGACCAGTCATCATATAATTCATGATATATTTATGACTAATCTACATCCGAGTAATTGCATTCACATATAAAGATAACAAATCAGAAACTTAATAATGTAATATTAAGTGAATAAGACTATTTAGATCCAAAGTTTTCAATAAATAGATGATAAAATTCTAAAAATCCTTGGTCATATCCATCAAACGGGATGGGAACCCACAAAATTTAGTAACATTTAACAGTTATAAAACCAACCTCAATAGTATATGAACAACAATAAAGGTATCAAATCTGTAAAAACTTTATTCTAATGTATTCAGTTCTCTCCTCTTCGTTCATTATTAAAAACCCTTTGGCTTTATCAGGATCACCCACAAAGGTGTCAAATGCTGCAATCAGATTACTAATACTAAGTTCATTGGTGGCTTTTAGTGCAGCATAGACATCTTGTAGATCTTTTAGCTTACGCTCTTCAGCCAATTCAATAAATTGAGACTTGAGTAGGGTCTTATTTAGCTTATCAATTGAATGAGACATCCCATTGATGGAACTAGCTATACTCGCCTTCTTCCTCTTTGGTCTCTTGCTTGATGATGCTTCACAAACATGTTTCCCACTTGCTGCACTACACTGATTCGACACAAGAATATTCATATCTTCATTATCCAAATCAACAACAACCTGATTAGGTGTATGAATGTCCTCATAATCATCATCAAGACCAATACACTCATCCATATGGTACCCTTCTTCTGTGTCTTGTGTTGTTTTCGCTGTGGCACCATCAACCATGTCATTTCCCACAATCACAGCTAAGTCATTGTAATATTGAAATGACTACCTCTTAAAAACTTTTGCATTTTTAAATTCTTTCCTCTGCATGTTGTCAAAAAATTGGATTACTCATGGCTATCATTGATATATTAATAAGTTTTTAAAAGAAAACGATACATTTAAAAGGCCATGTTACCTTAAGCAGCTTTTCCCACACATTGTTATCAGCATCCATCGATTGTGTGGACTCATTCCATACAAATCCACTAGTACTTTTTAGCTCTTTCATAATCCTATATCCTATTTTCCAAGTTTTTAGCTTATTCTTGAAATTTTCCCTAGACAAATTCATGCTCATCTCTGCATTGAACTTCCATTCAATGGCTATCCATGCTTCTTTTTTGAATCCTCCCTCACCTTTTCTACCCAAGGTGACTTGTTCATGCAGCAAGTCTACGAACTTCCTCTCCATGCATGGTTTCCAAAACACCATTTTTGAAGAAGGTGTATCAACAAATTGAACATCATTGTCCATGCTCAAGACTCTATTTAAATAAAAAATCTATCAACCAAAAAACATATATACAATTGCAAAACAACAGTGATGCAGATACAATGAAGAACAAACCCAATACTAGGAATCCTATTGTGTTATGAGCCCGCCATACATACTTGGTGCTATTTATTGCTAACACCTTCACTATGATAAGAAGCTAAGTAGTAATAATAACTGTAAGTTTCAAAAAATTAACCTTTTCTAGTGAATACGAGCCTTTTTCGACAAGTAACAAAGATCAATATAGAGATGTTGCTCACTCACTACACACCCACAAAATTGGTAGCTGGCATGTGTTGCTTGGTTCCTGCAAAGTAAATGGAAATGTGGATTTAGCAAAGCGTGCAGCAAAAAGCATTTTCATGTTGGAACCAAAACATGTAGGAGCCTATTCACTGCTGGCAAATGTATATGCTTCATCTAGCAGATGGGATGATGTAGCCAAAGTGAGAAAAATGTATATGCTTCTACTAATTTATTTCCATTGTTTCTTTAGGATAATTTTCATTACATTGGATATATGCATAGAATATATGTAGAATCAAGCTTAGTGGGTATTGGGTAGAGAAATTTTAGACTCTGGAGAATATTTATGCAGAGCATTTACTCTTTTGAAATTTTCCTAGGTTAGGGTTTCTAAGACCTTGTGTTGATAGAGTCAATTTATTTTTATTTGTATCACACACCCATCAAAGTTAGAGCATATCCTAAGTTTCCACTGACCTTAAATATGACTATCTATAGATCTTGTAAAATGAGTGGATCAAGCAAGGCAAACAAAATTCGGCAGATTGTGAAGTTGTAGCAGCTTGTGAAGAAATGGCACAAGTTGGCCAATACCCACAAGGAAACATCCACATCCATTAATGGGGGCTCTCAATGGATCAGTAGAAAAGGTTCTCCTACTTATGTTCCAGAGGGCTACTTGGCTATCTATGTGGGAAATGAGCTGAAGAGGTTCATTATTCCCATGAGATACTTGAATTTTCCAGTGTTTAGAGAATTGCTTGAGAAGGCAGAGGAGGAGTTTGGCTTCAACCACAAGGGGGATCTCAATCTTCCATGTGATACTATTGTTTTTGAGCATCTAATGTGGATGTTGGAGAAGGATGATGAGCCACAAAGAATATGAGTTTGGAGCAGTTGAACAACTTTTATCGCCATGAAATAGATTGTGGATCTGAAGCTAAAGTCTCTAACAACAGTGCAATGGATAATTTTGAGCTTTGAACTTCAACTTAGAGATCATTTTGTTGATATATTTCAAGGTCCCTATCATAGCTTATATACAAAAAAGTGTTTTTCATTGACAGAGCATTTGAAATGAAACCTATAAGAAAGATTTGCAAGAACATATGAAACAACATCAGCACTATTATTGGCCTGCCAACATGTTGCCTGCAGAATATCAAAATCTTGTGTGTCTTTTCTTTTTATGTAATCTTGACAAAAAGAAGTTGAGACAAAATGGTTAGAATATTAATTTTTATTGTGAAATCTCAAGTTATATTGGTTCTTCTAAAGAACTAAATATTTGTATTAGAACGTATTCTCTCATACTTCAAATGTATTAAAACTAGTTATTATAGAGGTGCAAATTTTTTTGATAAGAAAACTTTTTAAAAGTGAAAAAAATATCAATGTGCACTTTGGTTAGTGAATTGGTTGTTGGCTGAGAATCAAGTACACAACAATGAATATAATAAATTTATACAAATATTTGAATTCGAACTCTCAATGACATCAACTTAAAATTAGGAAATAGTAAATCAAGAAAAATTTAATGAAAATAGATGGATTATGTCCCATGAGATTCCTTCTATATCTTGTGGTTGATAGATGTATCTACAAACTATTTTCTTGCATTAGAAAGATTCACGTAAAAAATCATATAATAAGATGTAAGCAATTTTTTTATAAACACTCATCGCCTTCTAGGCCAAACCAATAATGTCGTTAATCACACTAGATTAATATCATGGAAGATAATGCTTATATCATAGAGAATAAACTGAAAACTATCATCATTATTTAGATCAACAGTGATTGGTATATCTATAGATATGAGTATTAGCGGTAATAGGAAGATTTTTATTTATATTCGTTCAACAAGGGATCAATCTACATATAAAGGCAAATTGACATTGACAGATTGATCATAGATCAAGATTCATATTATTGAAATTATCTCTCTCTGAATTAAGAAATATATTGGAGACTCTTGTTGTTAAATATATTTTGTGTAAATTAAATTTGAAAATTCGCTCCCCTTATTAATTTGATCAAAGTGACAATGGTGATTTTTTTATAGGCAAGAAAGTGATGAGAATTTGGTGGATGTCCTTGCAAGTACTGAGAAATGGTTCTACTAAAATCTGATTCTATATACTTTTGTAGGTTTTAGATGAGGATCATAATCTGATCTGAGTTTTAATTTCCTGTTATCTTCCTATATTTAAGTTTATATATTATATAAGTTAAGGATTGTTTCCATAGCTTTACTTTGCATGTTAGAACACACTAGAAAAACTAAAATAGACTGAATTTGAACTTCTAACCTTATACAGCTAAATCCATCAGGTATTCAAACAATCAACATTCATGTTTTTCTACATCAGCCAGTACAACTTTGTCTAGCTTTGATAGTTGAAAGAACAACAGCCAGCTATGAATGACTACTCAATGATCTAGAAAAAATTTAGCTAACAACTAGATAAGATCAAATCATCCAAGTGGTATTTGCACCTAGATGGTACCTATACATGCACAGGTTTAGTCATGTCCCCAAACATAGAAGTCTTTATCAAGTGCAGACTTGAAGTATAGGACATAGGGAGAATACATACTCATGCTCGACTAGCTGATACTTGCCACGAACTTCGATTGAAACAATGTGTCTTCAGAGGTAGACTCAGAGTGATCATATTTCAGTTACTTGATATCTAAAGTCTTATGTGTTGGCCCATCTATTAAGTTCTAGCAAATGTTATTTCTTTCCTTTAATATTTGTGAACCATAATTTTATCTTCAATCATAGGGATGCCAAATGTGATGTGATCATTAAAATGGGCTCCCTTGCACCATGCCTAAAAAATTGGTGTTTCTCATTATGTCTCCTTATAAAGATAATTTTGAATGCAAACATTCAGGATATAAGTAGGCAAAATAGTGGAAAAGGAAAGAAGCAGCAAACAAATGAATGGAGGACATTGCAACAAACATTGCATTATCTTTCTCATAATCTACACAACTTCATCAATATAACTTCATAGCATCATCAATAAGTAATAAATAACCATATAATAATAAGAGAGATTCAAATTTAGTTTGTGTAAGAGCATCTTGTTTCTATCACCTCCAAGATGTATTCAAGCAGGGATATGTACAAAAAGATGGAAGCAATGTGTATGATCAAACACAAAAGAAGTTCACTTGCATTAAAGAAAAAATTGCAGCAAGTCAAGATGGTAAAGGGAGAAACGATCATAACTTTCTTTGTGAAGAGTTTAGAGTACTATTGTAGATAAAAATAACATTACATAACATTGAAAAAAACTAGAGCTTTCCATACAACATTAAGTACAATATATTTGAGCTTTCCATGTGGCATTAATTAAAAACATGCCATATTAAGATCGAGCTCTATAATCATCCCACATCCTTTTGGCTATATCATCTCTAAACTTCCCCCAATCATCTTTATCATGCTAAGTCATCCCATATGTCTCAAGTATTGGTACATCTATCCCCTCACGATCATCTTCCTCTTCAATCTCAACTTCAGAAGGAACACCATCCTCTATGGTAATGAAGTTGTGTAGTATGCAACATGCCAAAACAATCTTAATTTGGGTCATGATTTGATATGATGTTGCATGTCTCAGGATAGGAAAGCACTACTTCAAAATGCCAAATGTATGTTCAATTACATTCCTAAGCGATGAGTGGCGGTGGTTAAACAACTCTTGTGGGCTATTTATTGGGTTTTCCCTCGAGAACTCTTTTAGATGGTAATGCGTGCAATGATAAGGTGCAAGAAATCCAGGTACATTGGGATATCCAACATCAACCAAAAAATATTTTCCTACATAAAATAAAAATCGATTAATATAACTTTTTAAAAATTGTCATATGTAGCGGTATATAAAAATACTTGACATACCAAGGGGAACTACCAACTGATCAGATCTTGATAAGGCTGAAGCTAGGACACGACTACCTACAACTGATCCTTCTCATCCAGCAAGGACATATTGAAACTTATAATAAAATGAACACACACCCATAACATTTTGAGACAAGTTTCCTTTTCTATCACGATATGGAGCTTGAGTGTCAACATCGATTGTGACTGGAATATGAGTTCCATCAATTGCTCCCACACAATCCTACAGTAAGAAAACTTATAATCAATGGGATAGACTTATAGAATTTATAGTCAAGGAAACAAAAGTGTGCCAATAGGATATGTACCTTGAAGTATGGATCAAAATGATCCTTCCCACTAATTTCTGGAGGAGTGTTTGGACTAGGTGGTAATAAATAATTGCTATGGAGTGCCAAGATTGCCATCAAAACCCTATGGAAATATTGGCTTGTTGTCTCTCCCAAGTGACCAAAGTTATGAGCAATCTTACAATTCCTCAGATTATGGCCAAGAGTATGGAGAAACATCACCAATTGTTCTTCTAGTGTTAAGTTCAATGTATTTTTGATGGTTCCCTTTCCCCTAAGAATATCATCTAGATGAAAGAAGGCTTGTTTACTCATTCAAATTTGATCATGGCAATCAGTTTGATTCGAATAGATAATACGCTTATAAAAGGGAATCTCGTCTCTTTTGTGTTTACATCTTGCTCTTCTGCCTTCTTGTGCAGTCGCTACTATAGATGCAACAAAGGTTGCAAGACCAACAACAAGAGCACAAACAACTCTTCTCTTCTTAGCAATGTGTCCTAGAATGTGTTTATTTTTCATTAGATCCATTAGCAACCTAAAACCAATGTAGAGACATGTTCATTAGATCCATAGAATTTGTAAAATACAAAAAATCATACGATCAACAACTTTGTGAGAGTTAACATTAGAATTCAATGATGAATATAATTAAACCAACTCTTATTTGAAAAGAGAAAAAATAAACCAGTAAAAGTGAAAAAGATGGAACAGAGAATACTGTAAATTTGTGTTGTGAGATGGAATGGAGGGTAGCTCACTATAGGCTTAGGCAATTGGCTCCAGATGGAGCTATTATAGAAAAAGAAAATGCTGATTCGTAGGAAAAACGATTCATATGTGCAATGATACATTCTGATTTGAGCAACTTGGAATGCTAAAAAGGATGTTTTAATATACAGTTGTGGTTGACAGGGAAAAAAATGAAACAATAAACATAAATCTAATATCTGGAGGTCAATTATAGAGAAATCATATTTTACTGTATGGTTGTAGTTGATAAGGGTCTTGTCTGATGGGATTATGTTAACTTTGTTTTGAATTAGCTTTTACAATGGGTTTTTTATATTAAAGAAGGGGATATATGCTGATACTCTTCTTTCAATGGGTTGTTTATGTTTCTTATTGATATTGTTTAAATGTTTCTTATTATAAAGATAGATTTTTTATATTAAGAAAGGGGATATGTGTTGATAGTTTTTGTCAGTGCACCATTTATGTTTCTTACTATTGCTGTAATTTTTATTTTTTAATCTATGACTTGGTTATTCTTCTTTTTATAATTAAGGAAAAATCCCTAACTTTGTGATTGCTTTAATATAAACATCATATCAAAACTACTATAATATAATATCATTTATAATAGCCATCCTGGTGCATGAGTCTTCAGTCATCAGATAACAAACTTTGTGAACAATTTTTCAAGTTTTCAGCAACTGGGTTTTAATGGAGTTTGTGCATAAATGCAGTGAGAATAGTACACATCCTATTCCTCAACTCCATTCTCTTATGAACAAATGAGAATAGTACACCACTTCATTATAACTTTAAATGTTATTATTGAAATTTGTAGACAATGAAAAGATCATGTCGGCACTGTAGTTTTTGTTTAGATGGAAGAGCTCTATCTTCCATTGGTTTGAGGCTGTGGTCACAAGATTAATCTATCTATTTTAATTTTTAATCTCATTTGAGCTTTAACCATGTATAATCAGAAATGGGAAATAGTGGAGCATCGCCTAGCTAAAAGCAATTCTAAAGACTACAAGAAACATGAAATTAATCCTAAGAAAAATGAGGTGAAATTAAATAGTCACTCCTGACTATAAAGTTACTTGTTTTATGGTGGATTCTCACTCCCTTAGCTATTCTGTGAATTAAGTTTAAATGGCAGTAATGGATAGCAAAGAACTAGCATAAAGCATAAGAACTAGCATAAAGCATACCAAAAATATTTAAAATTGCTTTTTGAAAGTGTCAGATCTGAGGGACATCTATAGGTTTCCAGGACATTCTAAAACATGACAGAGTTTGGTGAGGGTCCTAGGGATATCTCAGCATCCCCTTATGTCTTCATTAAAGAGGCTGATGCCCTGGAAAACCCTCTCAGGAGGAGAGGATCAAGAGATATCTCTGTTCTATTGATGGCAGGAGGGGCATGCCAGGGTTACATTTCCATGGCATTTGGTATCAACTGTAAAGACATATCTCTCTACCTTATACATCTTCAAAGGTTGGAGCATAAAACTTTGAAGTGAAACAATACAAATGAAAATTTTAGCTTAAATTATTTTACATTACATAGGTTTTTCATTGCAATAACTTAGATTGGTTTCTCTATTTTGAAGGTTTGTTTAACAACTTTTTCATGTTTGACATCCTATGTGATGAATCACTGCAAATGTTTCAATACATCAAATGAAAACACAAACAGATTTATTCAAAAACTTATCATCCACACATCCCAAGCTTACAGGCTTACTATCTAGAGAAGAAAAAACACAAACAATTTTATGTAGAAACTTAAGCATGCAAGTCTTCCCCACAACACCATCCCCTACAGTCATGCACTTAATAAACCTTGCAATACTCATGTTTGGCCTTTAGTCTCCAGAAGACCCAATGTATTTGTTTAAACATTTCCTGCACTAAAATGACCCCAAAATGTCAGTTCCCCACAATGCACCAGACCTACAACAGTTCTGATAGCAAAGGCCAAAAACAAATTCAGTTTTATACAGTTTTTTCCATATTCCACTACCACTTTTTGCCTTGCAAAACAATTTGACAAGGCTTTTCCCTTAGAAACAAATACCCTCTTCACTCTTCTTTTCCCTCAAAATCTAGTAAATATCAGATGGCACCAATGACGCAGAAATAAATACCCTCTTCACTCTTCTTTGGGGATGAACATGGGGAATTTTTTAAGAACAAATCCCAACCATGATGTTCTCACCAAACACTATTATATTGGAATCATTTCCATGGTGCTGTCTCATACCCCTCATTGTACATGTGGGTTGAAAGTTTTTGTGTGTTTTATAGTTCCACCCACAACAAGATTTAGGAAATTTAAATCATAAATAAGAAAGCCCATCTAATGTACTCTGCAATTGGTCCCAGTTCTAGCTGTTGGAAAACATTATCATTACAGTAATGCTCAATTAAATTGAACCACTTTTTCATTTAAAGACATTTGAAATTCAAATCAACTATGGAAGGAGGATAAATTCATGGCAGCTCACCCAGATTTCTCACCGTTTCTAGAAAAGAAGGTTCAAGTTTGCAAAGAAATGGTATGGAACTCGTTGAGAAAGCCCTACCCGCTGATGAAGATTGCAACCAAACTAACTCACCTCCTCACCTCTGCTATAAACCTCTGCAACCTGAAGAAAATGACGAATCGTAAGGAGAAATGGAGAAGTAGAACCCTCGTGACCTAGAAAGCACAAAACATAAACACATACCTGGTCGAGCAAACTGATCAATGGCAATGGATACATTCGAGCGGGAAATTGAATAGTTCTTGGCGGATGCAAAAAATTATCACTTTCAAAAAATATCGTATGCCCATTTTAATATAAAATGGAATTAAAACGGGTTTATAGCCAATTCAAAGTATTTCGATGGAAGACAACATCCATGAAATGGAGTATAAATGAGGATACGAAATCCCATTTTTATCAAATTCTAATTCATGTTTTGCACACCCAAATAGTGGATTGAAAAGTTTTTAGAATATAGAATTCTAATTCCACCTCAAATCCATGATCCAAACGGGCCCTAATGGTGTTTCATGTGCTGTCCAAGGCTAGTTTGAAGGCCACCCACTTCAATACCCTACTAGCATTTATAGATACAGAGTTCTATAATATCATGAAAAACAATCAATATAAAAAAGTTCATTCTCTTTGTAACATTTTTGGCTTTCATTTTAATTTCATCTCTTTTTCTATTGTGACAGGAAAGCTAGAGAGAAGTGCTATATTGAAGGCCATATCATGCAGGATTTAAAGAAACTACCGAACCTCTAATTTGTTTGACTGGAGGTAGATTCCTGATTCTTTGCCTTAGAACACTATCATCTTCAAAATCCTATATCAAATATATATGACCATTTCATTTCTTCAATATGCCCTATGGATGTCCCTATCTAACTATATATCTTTTAATTACATATAATAACTAATTTATGTGCTTTTTCATGACTAGGTTTGACTCATATGATTGTGATCTCTCTAGAACTATGATGTCATTTAATATGTCTTGCTAAAGCTTGTAAATTTTGTTCCTTTTTCCATGTCATGTAATATGTCTTTCCTTGTAGCTTATATGTTTTGAAATTGCTATTAGGCCTTGTAGCTTGTATAATTTGATTGCTAGAGAGCTTCTACAACTAAGCAAGAAGGTCATTGCACGAGTTATAGCCACGCGCTCAAGTATGAAAATTGTATATTTTTTAATCTAATGTATATTTTAACTAGAATTTTAGCTTATATGTTTGTAAATTGCTTTTAGTGGCTTAATGTTGTAAGGTCTCTTGAAATAAGACCTTCAGGCGGTTGGTCAAAGTTTTACAAATAATCTTATCCACAAATTTGGCTAGAGCAATTGACTGAATGTTATAAAAGGTGATTGGGTTAAATGTCTTAGGAATAAAGTGAAAGAAAGTATTTTTAAAATATTAAAGTATTTAGCTAGGTCTAAGAATATTTGTGTACTTTTGATATTTTTGCTTAGTTTGTGAAAGTTGTAGACCGAAGTTTTCATAGCCTAATTTTTGCTTCCTGTGAAGAACGATCATGTTAGATAATATAAGTGAAGAACAAAATAGGGAGACAATCGATAGATTGTGGTCTAACTTGAAAAGAAAAGGTGATGGAAAATGTTATTGTCCTTGCAAAATTTGTAAGGGCTTAAACCATAGAAGACTGCTAATCAAAATAGTTAAGAGACATTGTAGAGAGAATGGTCACATTGAAGGGGGGCATGACTATCATCCACTGGTAAGTTGTTCATTATATCATTTTAACAATTTATATACATATGAAATAACTTGATGATTAGTTGATAATCATGCTTTATTTATGTTAATCAATTTTATATAGGTTGATCTCCCCAAGGAAGTACATGATATGAATAACAACAATCCAAAGAATATGGTTTTTGAAGTGGAGGAACATGGAGGTGCGAATATCCAAGGTGAAGATAATGATCCCATGGAAGATGATGATCATGCGCTAGTAAACACAATTGAAGATGATGGTATAAATACATTGGTCCATGACACATTTAGTCCAAGCATATCTAATCATGATGATGATGATAGCCTCAATGTACCTCTACTTGAGAATGCATACGAGCCACTAAACAAAGACTCCCAAACAACTCTTCTCTCTGTTGTATTGTTGTTGTTGAACTTGAAGGTTATGAATGGTTTATCCAACATAAAAATGTCACGTATGTTAAGGTATGTCATATATGTCTTTATAGTTAAAAAAGGGTGAATAATGTACCACTGATATTGTTTATATTAACAACTTATATTTTTTGTTGTAGATTGATAGGCGAGTTTCTGTTACCACCATCAAATATTCTACCTCGCTCATATCAAGAATTATCTACTGTTATGAAAGATATTGGAATGGAGTATGAAGCAATACATGCTTGTCCCAATGGTCATATTATATATTATAAAGAACATGAATTTGCAACACAATGCCCTATATGTCATATGAGTAGATATCAAACAGATCGACTAACAAAAAAGGTGCCTCAAAAGGTTCTTCGTTACATCCCCATTATTCCACAGATGCGACAATTATTTAAGTGTAGTAGCTTGGCTCAATTTATGGATTATCATGCCTGCAATAGAAGTCAAGATAGCATTATTCAAATCCCTGTAGATGGTTCGACATTTATGCACATAGAGGAAAAGTGGCAACACTTCAAAGAAGAACCTCGTAATCACAGGCTTTCATTGGCAGCGAACGGTGTCAATCCATTTGGAGAGATGAGATCTATTTACTCGGTGTGGCATGTTTTTGTTATCAACAATAACATTCCTCCATGGATGTTAATAAAGAGGGAGCACATTATGTTGGCAATGATTATTCCAGGTATCTTATCATTTGATAGTTATTAATTTATATGTACTTACAAATCTTGCAGTAAAATGGTCACTATAATTATGTAATGTTACTATTCATTCAAATTGGTAAATATCAAGCTAAAGATATGAATGTATATATTGAGCTTCTTATTGACAAGTTGGTGGAGTTATGGAGTAATGTCACTATGTATGACATGTCTAGATCAATAGGACAAAGACAATTTCAATTCCATGCAATACTTGCATGGACAATACATGATGCTCTAGGGCTAACACATTTTTGTGGTATGTTATAGTGAATTCAAGTTGCGCATGATAATTATAATTATAAAAATCAACATATTTAATAATCCAATTATATCATTATCTTGTAGGTCTTCAAACAAAGGGAAAATTTGCATGTCCAATTTGTGGTCCAAAGATGAAATCTCATCATTTAAAAAATTTAGGAAAGCAGGTGTTTGATGAGTGTAGACACTTCCTCCACAAGAATCATAAGTATCAACGTACGAAAAAACATTTTTTCAATGGGAAAGAAGAGACTACATCAAAGTCATGAAGAATGACACCTTGCCTATGGAAGTTGGAATATAATAGAATTAATCATCGAGGTAATGTTGTTCCACCTAATGGTTTATGTTTGTAATTTATATATTTCTATTATGATTTTCATTTACTAATTGTGTAATTGATGATCATGAAGGTCGCCAAGACAGTACTGACAACCTTCCAAAGGGACTAAAAAGCTATCCTAGACAATTTAGCAGGTTGCCCTACTACGAGCACTTACAAATTGTGCATTTATTTGATACTATGCATATTGGAAAGAATATAATAGAGACATTGTGGAAAATATTGGATGGAAGACGTGACAAAGAAAAAATTGTCAAAATATGTAATGACATTCATGAATCCAATCATGCATTGAAAAATTTCATTCACTCAAATAGCAACAGAGATCAAATTAATATAAGTGCCCTTCCTTGGTTATTAATGGAGCAGCAAAGTGATGCCATAAAAGAAGTGATACGAAAAATTTGATTTCCCACAAGATTTGCTGTGAACATAAACAATGTCATATAAAAAAAAAGTGAATTTGGGCTAGGGCTCAAAACACATGATTGGCATACTTTCATCAAGGTAAGTTATTTTCTTTTGTATTTACAATATATTCATAAACTATGTGTACTGTTCATTATGTTATGTTAGAAAACAATGAAATGATTGGTTTATAGTTACTGCAGTACATGCTTCCCCTATCTCTCCCAGAGCCCTTCAACAATAACATCAAACAAGTGATATATGATCTTGGAAAATACATGAGGTAAGTAGTAATATCTATTCAATTTTTTGTATATATTTATTATATTCATGATTTGTTTTTCTTTCTATGTAATCTATTGTATATTATTTTGTAAAGTCTGGTATCTATATATTTTTTGTGACTTGAATCTCTTAATGTAGGTGGTTGTCATCTAAAGAAATCCATAAAGAAGATATAAACTATTGGAAGAGAAGAATTCCTCATTTACTGTGTGAAATGAAAAAGTGTCTACCTCCAACTTTTTTCAATGCACAGGAACACTACCTCATACTCCTAGTTGAGGAGATTGAATTGTGTGCACCTATACACACTAGGTCAATGTGGATGGTTGAGAGGCACTTGAAATCTTTGAAGGCTTTGGTTTGACAAATAGCAAATCCTAAGGGTTCTATGGTAGAGGGATATATGGTATACCAGACTATGGTGTACATTACTGAATATCTTCCTAAGTTTGCATCAAATATCCATGTAGATTGCATTTGGGATCTTGAGCCTTTTTTAAAATTATAATGGGAGTACTTGATAGGGAAAGGTACATTGAGGAAAGTGAGAGGTAATAAATTATAAGATGTTATTGTAATAAATTATTTCTTAATCTTCAAAATAAATCGGTTGTAAGTTGTTTTTTTTTTTTTTGTATAGGTGCTCGAGAGTGGGATGCACTACATTTGTATATTGCAAACAATCTTGATTGGATGATAGTATGGATTGAATGATGTCAACACCCTGGTCGGACATTAACATGGGAAGGTGTATCTTCATTGGTTAAAGAAGCTCATCATAATGGAGATTCGAATGTTACGCAAAGGGAAATAGATTTAGCACGTGGTTTAAGAGATTTCTAGGTACATACAAATTTATTAATCACCTGTATGTTTATCAACTCATGATATAATAATTTTGACATGTTTCACATATTATTGTAGGTTAAACACCACAAGGCTATGTTCTGTAATGGTCAGAAATTTTGCGTCAAAGTGTTGGATGACACAAAGAAAATTTGTGATTCAAGAATAATTGCAGTCTTTCAAGTGACTAATATTTCATCTAGAAATAACTTACATCCTCGAGAGTCTAAAAATTGATACTATGGCATTTTGGATGATATACTTGATTGTGACTTTAGTTCCTTCAAATTAGTACTCTTTGTTGTCAAATGGTATAGGCTACAACTTAATCCAAATGATCTTGATAGAGCTGTTATTGAACATGATAATGGATTTACAATGGTTAATACAAGGTCATTTGATCCAATTGGGGATGAGCCCTATGTTCTTCCAAGACAATATGAGTAGGTATTTTACTCTGAGGTTCCACATAAAAGGCCAATAAAGTATAATGTGATGGAAGAAGAAGATACCAAAGAAGTAGAAGATGATGTAGATGCTGCTACTCATGATTATGATGAAGATGATGTTGATGTTGATGTTGATGATGATGATGTTGATGATGACGACGACGATGACGATGATGATGGCAAGGATGATGATGATGACGATGATGATGATGATGAGGATGATGACGATGATGATGATGACGACGACAACAACGAGGATGATGATGATGAAATTTAGAGGTATGCCATCAATCCTTAATCTATTTAATATTCATTTCTTGATAGAAATATATTTGTCTTATATGGTTACATAGTTTATTCATTATCTATTTAAAAGCTACAAGTTTCAACTAGAAATAGAATACTGCTAATATAAATTAACTATTTATCTAAATTAATTAAATAAAACTATTTAAAACACATATTGATGCATGAATGTATTGAGCCTTATTTTTTTTCAGGTCAAAATCATTTGTAAGTGTTTAGTTTAGAAAAGGGAATTCATTATATATTTATAAAAGGGAGTTGTACCTAAAATAAAATTCATAGGAAAAACATAATATAAGTGTTTAGCCCTTCACTATGCCTACTTCCCTAGTAGGCTTATAATGTGAGCCTGATTTAAGTGTTATATTGTGTACTTTTTAATGTTTTTAATTTTTATGTGATGCTTATTATGGATGTGATTATGATTATGATGTGATTATGCTCATGATAATTGAATTACATCTGCAAGAAATTGAACCCCTTTCAGGAGCATCCCGCATAGTCTAATGGATTGATAGGTATAAGTCAATACTCTTATAGATAGTCTATTTAATACACTTATCAATAGTAAGATTGATGTCTTCTAAGATCTCTCCCATTTGCAGGTACCAGCAAATAGGTATTTGTCAGAAGTGTCTTCCTCGAGTGAGGGAAATATATGAATAGAAGAGGAAAGTGAGACATGCAGTTTATCTAGAATAGGGAGATTAACTAGAGGTCAAAGGACTAGAAGGAAATTCAATAAACGCATGAAATTTTTCCTTGCTCAAGGGGGGTCATGTTCTTATGATGATGAGACGGAAGCCGACATCGAGGTGCCCTTGAGGCACCAACATCTACAGAAACATTGGGTACCCAAGGAACTTCCTCCAATAAACATTGATTTTTGTGTTAACGAGAGGATATATCACATAGCACCATCATCATTACATGGTTTGGGCCTATTTTCTATGGACAGCATAAAGGTGTCTTACAACAAAGTTTCTAAATTGATGGAGTATGTTGGACCATGTTACGATTACAAAAGTTGGATGCATATTGTTCAATATAAAAAAAGTACGTGTAAGTATGCCCTCTCAGCAAATTATATACAACAACAAGACAATAATCAAAGTAAAAGTGTGGCTATATACATTGATGGAAGGCCAAAAGCAAGAGGGAATATTGTAGGTTTTATAAACAGTACATGACCTGGGTCAACTATAAAGTAAACCAATTACATATTTGAGGTGCACGAGGGAAATAGTGTATTCATCCGTACGATAAAATCAATACATGCAAGGGAAGAGCTTCTTATTGATTATAATTTGAACTGCATAGATACAAATGATGCTACTATCATGGGAGTGTTACATACTATTAAACCAATTTCTTATCAATGACTCCAACATACCATTTAGTCAATAAATTTTTGGCTAACATTTTTATACTTGATATTTGAGATAGGCGCACAATATGGAACAACCGCCCGAAGGGGATGCTGGCAATGTTCTGGCTCATCTACACATGAGTAGGTAAAACTTATTGTAATTGTGCAAACTAGATAGAAGCAAAATGTTATTTTTTTAATGTTGTTTTCTCATTGTTTTGGAGTAATTTTGATAATACTAATACTATTGTTGTCATAGAGGGCTAGTGGTCAGAGGGAGGGAAAGGAACCTGCAGTCCCTTAGTAGCCCACCCCTAAGGAGGACCCTTTTTATATTGATTTAGCAGAGACCGATGACCTTATCAGTTCGATTAAAAAGTTGCTAAAGAAAATTGGTAAAGAAATTATACGTTTGGAAACCATTAAGCCTACTACTCAAGAAATAAAAGATAGGGCATTTGAATTGTTGCACACCTCTGAAACCTTAAAAGTAAGTATTAATGAAATTTTTAATTATAACAAGAGTTCAATAATGGTTTTTATGTTATGCTCTTTTATGGCATTAGTTAAAATATGGATGCGTTGTCTTTACAGAGTTTTTTGTGTGATTTTGAGCCCCATTCCCATGATGAGGGTGCTGTAGGTGGTTCAGGTAGATCACATGTTCCATTCCCCATTTGTGTTTTCCACTGAATATATATAGGAATTATCATAATCATTGACAATACATGCTCGAAAAATCCTTTTTTTTTAATGCTCTAACAATCTTGTCCATGCTAGTCCATGTGTTCTATATTTATGCATTCTCTAACAATTTTATTCTTCAGCTTCAGATCCTATGACGATGTTGCCTCCATCCAGGACAACCACAAATCTCTTTTCGACTGCTGAATTGACAATACGCAGCTTACAGGCATCAACTGTTGCACCATCTACTGGTACAAAAATCCCTCTTTTTCTTTCTTTTGTTATGTGTTCAAGTGTTATGTGTTTACGATGTATATTGTAATGACCCCCCTTTGGTAGTCACTCAACATTTAAACTTTTTCACAATTTTTTTACAACTATTTATTTGATACGCCTTTGGTTTTTATAATTCACATAAATGATTCACCAGACTCACATGTCTACTGTCTTTGAACTCAAAAATTACTTTTTCATGTATTTTTAACATCTTCCTGCATGAATCATCACCTTCTTTTGACTGTTACAAGTGCCAACTCATGTTCAGTTGCTATTTCAAAGAGTACACCAAGCCTGCACAAATTATACTTGTTCACTACAACCTTAACATATTTACATTAACCACTAATGCTGTCATAGCTTTTAAAAGATTTTTTATGGCTTAATACATATTTGGTGGGCATGCATGGCCTTTCCTATAAATAGCAGTGAATGTGAATGTGCTTCCTATATGCCAATTCTTCCACCCATGAGTTCCAACATATGTCTGCTTCTACTTAACCTATGCTTGTTCTGCCATATCAATGAGGAATGGAGCTATCAGCTTGAATAAAAGGGTATGGGTACACATTCTTGCACAGTATTCTCAACACTGACACATAGATGTATAGCTTCATATCCTTGTGATGCCTCAGGAAGCTCATGTATTTCATCAGATTGTAGCAACTATAAATTTTCCTATCTGTTCCTTCCTTTAGTTGTCTTGACATTGATCACTATCTCCATTGGAAGCCACATGATGAATTGTTATGCTTTGCTTATTCATGTCTATTCATTTGACTATCTTTTGCTAATCTCTTATATTTTGTTATGTTTTGAGGTCCAATTCCTTTCTACTTAAGCCTATATCCCTCATGTCATGACTTGGCATACCTTTTGTGACTATAGAGTGGTCAATTTTTTCATAATTAAAATGGTGTGCATACTGAGCTACAACATATTTGCTACAATTAATCGATAAATACATGCATTATGGCTCCTATTTGATAGAGTATTGCCTAGTATTGTCATGTTGAAAGTGGAGTATATTCTTGAGGTGCAACATTGTATAGATGCAACATATCGACCAACTTGGAAGCCAAAGCCATTATTTGAGTTGTATAGCTATAAATATCTCTGTCCATATTCTTACCATGTTTATGTTTACAAACTTTTCAAAAATTTTGGCCTCAAATTCCCCATGATCTTAATATGATTAGTTGTCCTTTACACTCTCCAGTTGAACTCTGTTTAGCACCTGGATGACCAAGCCATGTTTTTATTTGTGATATTTCATAAGACCATCTGCCATATATATCTGCATGGAAAGCCCTTGATTTGGAGAAATGATGATCAAAAGTATGCCATTGCAAGGTGTAAAACATGTATGGTATTACAATTCTACAACTAGCATTAAAAAGCACTTTCTTGAGCTAGTTTTTCCACATTGTCAGAGAATTCCTTTTCAGGAATCCATAGTGACATTGTAGAGTTGGTTCTATTCCTTATTTTGTCTATAGGGAACATTGCACTAATGCACCTGGGACTACACAGAATTACATCTAGTCGGAGAGGAAATAAATGTTAAGATTTAGGATCATTGATTAGATGTTCAACCATATCTAGTGAAATTTGATTTCCAAGAAATTCCCTTCTCAGCTGAAGCTTTGCCAATTATCTTGCAGCAAAAGCTTGATATGCTTCCATAATGACAACTTCAACTTACCCCTTCTACTTGATGGCAAGTGACCTGATAGATGGGTCACGAGATTGCATACATCCTTGAGTAGTATCTTATTGCCTAGATATCAAAAATGTATCATGACTAGCCTTTAAAACCATCTTCACATTAAAAATATTTTTTTCCATACGGCTTAGTTGAAGGCTGAAATGATACTTCAGCATGACAATTAGATTCCACAAGATGGCTCTCAATTTGTTGTATATGAGGCTCCTGTTGTTCTTGTTCAAGCAAAGATTGTGATTGTTGGACTTTGAAACTGAAGGCTTTCTCTTCCTAGATAAACCTCACTCAGATCGCATGCACTTGATGTTTTTAAAAAAAATCTCTTTTAACATTTTAGCAAACAGTTTGTATGCATTCTCCCCAACTTCAGCTTCTTTTCGCATTATGCCAAACAACTCATGCCTGAGTTGATGCTGCAATTCAACTTTTGATATTCAAATCCATTAAAAATCAATGTTCTCTATGTAAAATTTATGAGAATCCTCATCAAAACTAATGGATGATTTTCTGCAAGGCTACTTTATGACATTCTTGGAGCAAACCACAACTGGAACAACATAACAACAAGAGGTTAAAGATAATTCTTGTAGTTGTAAGCGCTATCAAAGTTCAACAGTTTTTTTTTTACAACTTTTTAACATCAATTATCATTTGTTCTTTTATACTTCATGACAAAGACTTATGAAACTTTTTGCAATAGGAGCTGCAACATCATTTCCTGGATGTTCCTATGTTCCTAGTATGGGAATGACGAAGGATGTCATATTGATCGTCAGCGATGATGAAGGCATTCCATTAAAAGTAGCCAAAGTTATAGGTACTTTAAAGTTATTATTCTATAGTGATATAATTGTAATTTAGTTTTTGATCACTCTTCATCGACTAATGATCCCATGATTGTTTTGTAGGGAATGATGTTTTTTGGAGAAAACTTGGTGATGAGTGTTTGCGAATATTCGGGCCCACCCTGCATACCTGGTGGAACATCATATCCTAACTAAACCCCAAACCACTATTTTGATTTCATATCATTACTAGAATAGTTTTCCTTTTCATCCATTTCTTGAACTATATTAAAGGTAGTTTCACTTCATTTATGAGTCTAACATGTTTTTTTTTACTTAAAAGGTGGAATAACCAAGACAAACCATTGAAGGATGATCTTATAGAGAGCATGACCCAACTCTTTGGACCTCGTGCATTTGAGAGAAATAAGCTCCTTGAAAAAGCTAGTTTATCTTTGAAGTATATTAGGGACCAGTACAGAAAAAATTTACGGGATAACCCTAGGTACGAGCATCCACCCTATGTTCCTAAGGCTGAGTGGCAAGCTCTGATTTTGGATGGAAAGTATAAAGCTGACAAGAAAAATAATATTACACTAGTAGAGAGTACAAAAAAGTATGTGATACTGTTGAGAATGTAATTATGTACCAATTAACCTCTATATTTATACTATCTAACATATTTCAAAATTTTTATAGATTGCCTGACACGTCAAAGGCAACAAAGGCAAGACTAGAAAAACACGAGACACACAAGCTCAGCTCTGGTGGTTTTTTGAAACTTCAAGCATGAGTTGTAAGTATTAGTAAATGAAAAATTGTATCAAATTTTTTATATATTGTGATGGGAAATGCTAGGATAGACTAGCTTGTTTATGCTCCTAATCCTCAACTTTTGCAACTTTTGTATTTCTTTTTGATATTTTAACTACCCTCCATTGGTTGATGAAACAATGCAAGTAAAATTCACCATACCATGCAAAAATGCAGGGCTCAGAGTTCAAGAGATGCCTCACAGAAGAGGATAAGAGAATTGGCTTCCAACAAGGCCATAGAACCATGGCTGAACGACTACGAGCTGAAATCAGTGTGGAAGGTTCTAATAATGATGCATCTGAGCCATAGGTAAATAAGCTAAATAAAATTTATTTCAAATTGAATACTTTAATAATTAGTCTATTTGATGTTAAGTTCCAATATAAAGTGAGTATATCTATTTTAAGCAAGCAATGATAACAATGCGTAGGATGTTGGAATGCAGCCTATCAATCCTTCTACACAATCTGTGAATGCTGAAGGTTCACATGATGTGCATCCCAGTGGTGGAGGTATACATTTGCTATTAAATTTTTTATATGTAATTGCAACTGGTGTTTGGATTAACGTAACATTTTGTATAGCAGCTGTAGAGGATCAAGGGGTCGATGTTCATGAGCATGTTGATGTTGAGTCTAGACAAAATGATGTGGTTAGATCAGGTAAAGAGCACAACAGTTATGTTATTTAAAATAATTAAATACTTGTAACAATTATAATAAATTATTTTTAACTTAACTCTTTTGTTTGTTATTGCAGAGGACCCCCCTTTGCAACAACATAGGAATTTGAGATCATCAAGAACACAGAAAAGAACAACTGATGATGGGGGAATTGATGATGAGACTGATGCTCCTCTTAGAGCTTACATAGAAAAAAGAAATAGAAAGAAAAAAAAGAAATGATTTTCATCTACATACCTTAATTGATAATGACTGAATTTTATGTCTCAATGAATTTAATTATGTGTTAATGAATGTTCATGAA
This sequence comes from Cupressus sempervirens, assembly GCA_028749045.1. Lineage (NCBI taxonomy): Eukaryota > Viridiplantae > Streptophyta > Pinopsida > Cupressales > Cupressaceae > Cupressus > Cupressus sempervirens. The sequence continues at coordinate 1,052,551,985 of CM053787.1, forward strand.
TTATGTGTTAATGAAAAATATTGATGAATGTTGCATGTTTACAAATCTAATGTGTTAATGAATGTTATCATGTGATATTGATTGAATGTTACATTTTGTTAATGGTTGAAAGAATGAATGAATGTTAGATGTTAACAGGGAATGTAGAGTGATGTTAGGGAGAGGGGGGTGGGGCCAAATGAGCTTCCACCTTCACGTAGTTGGCCCTGTTTAGTAGAGAATATTACACTGTTCTCGAAACAAAGTGAAGCTCAGAAGATACTAAATATTTCTCTATTTTGTCCTATGTTTAGACTATTGTCCTATGCATCTAAGGCTTCATGCTTTGAACTGTCATGAAGTTCTAAAATTGTAGCTTTTTTATTGCATCCTTGGATCTCAGCACTTTCTTGGGACTGTGTTATCACCAATGATATGATTATCATAATTAACTAGGGACTAATGTATTATCAATGCCAAATGTATTAGTGAATGGGAAAATTTGACTAATGAATTGCTGAGTAATATAAAATTTTGATTAGGCCATGAAAAATCATAAACAAATTCATTCAAGAAAAGCTTTAAGATCTCCAAACTTTAGAACCGTGCAAAGTGGATTAAGCATATCTAAAAGGTGATCTAGTAAATGTAGCTGGGCAAAATCTGCTAAATTTATGCTCACGTTGGCTGCATTTCCCTCTTCTTTAGGTAGGTCTTTTCTCTTGCACCTTAGCATGAAAAGGACCATACTTGTTATTTTTTTGTTTAACTATTATTTTTTCATCGACTAGGATGTGATAGGCTTGCAGGTACTAGGTTCACAATGAAAGCATGGAAAATTTCATGAACTTTCTATGTCTATTAAATCACTATTAATATTAGTCATTTTGTCAATGTAGAATACACATTTTGTCTATTGTTATGTTCAGTCTGGATGATATGCATATGATATAGAGAAGATCTTAATGTTTTGATTTGTAGCTAAATGAGAGTGTTGTTTGCAAGGAAAAGAATATGGATATTAAGAAGAAGGTTCTAATTTTGTTTGTAGTACTGTGCAGCTTTTGCATTTGTGGCTCCACAAAATGAGGTCATCATTTTCTTGTATTATTCTTGGTTGAATTGTTGATTGCTCACGATTTTCTTGTATTAGTCTTGGTTAAATTGTTAATCAGTATCAGTGAGTGCCAAAGTAATTTGGATAATGAATTGCACAACATAGACTTAATGCTTGGAAGTTATAATTGTTTTTTTATATATGAATAGTGCTTACATTGAATTTATGTTGAGATAATCAATGGTAAAAAATTATAAGATATTTTAGGAAGTTCGTGTCTAAAAATCAAATACCATATATTATTAAGGATATGAGTACTCTGTAGTCCGTTATAACTAAAAGCAATCTTGTAGGTTAAACTGATTTAATGGATCTCAATGACCTATTGTAGGCTAAACTAATTTTATGGACGTTTCTAATCACACTCAATAATGTATTACAGAAAGAAAAAGGATCCAAAAGTTTAATCAAAAAACTTGTTTTCAATGTCTGCGCATAGTTTTCTTCTGATTTCCTCTTACTAGTGTTATACAATGTTCTAAAGTTTCCTAAAGAGGAACATCTCTATCTAACTTGGTTATGCTTGTTGTGGGCATGATCTCAATGTGGACATCCAAGTTTTTCTAGAGTTACGTGCATACTAAGAATCCTTAATGTGGAAGGATTTGAACTGATATTACCTATCAATAGAATTATTTTCTGTGGTACGTAAAGGAACAGTCTTTTCATGATCTACCAGTCTAAAAATTGATTTCTTTTTTCTCGAGGCAATGTTGGTGTGCTTAATACCTACTCTTGATGCTTTGATGTTTTTATATTCATGTTATTAGTTTTAACTGCCTAAAGTTAAAAACCACTACTTCAAACCTACTCATCAACTTGGCTCTGAGTTCATGATCAACCTACTTTCTTCTATCTTTCATTGCTGAGAAATGTTTTCTATTACTCCACCTAGTGTTTCATGTTGCTTCTATATCATCCTTGACAACCAACTCACACCATAGCTTATGGGAGCATTTCTCACAATCTTCATTCTAGATTAAAAACTATCACATATATTCAATGATTTCTTTCTTCCTAGTTAACAAATTAATGGGTATTATATCTTGTTATACACACCCACTGGCCCTAAGCACTAATTTTTGTGTGTAATATAACTAGTGACAGTGCCACACCATGGTAGATTCATAAGGGAGGCAACAAAATCTCCCACAGTAGCGACATATGACTACATAATTGTGGGATGAGGAATAACAGGATGTCCACTGGCAGCAACACTTTCACAGAACTTCACAGTATTGCTTTTGGAAAGAGGAGGGAGCCCATATGGGAATAACAACATTACGAGACTAGATAATTTCTCATCGAATCTGGCAGACAATTCCCCAACATTGCCCTCCCAACAATTTGTGTCAGAGGATGGTGTATACAATCACATAGCACATGTGTTAGGAGGAGGAATTCATTAGTCAAATTTTCCCATTCACTAATACATTTTATTGCATCCTTGGATCTCGGAACTATCTTGGGACTGTGTTATCACCAATGATACAATTATCATAATTATCATAAGCTGCTAAAGAAAATTGGCAGAGAAATTATACATACTCAGTGTCTCACCTCATTGTAACTCAGCCTAAATTAGAGAGTTCAATCTTCAAAAAAAATTGCAAACCTTACTTTGATTTCCACTTTTTTGTATCATGGATTGTTTAAGTAGTATACAAATCTAGTCCTAATGTCATTATTGTTTTTGCTTGTGAAGGTATATGGGCAGGTATGAAAAATGTGAGCTATTTTGATGGGAAAACTTATGAATGGGTGGGAATAAGCTGACAGCATAGTATTATGGGTAAGGTAAGTATTATCTTCATGCTCAATTTTCCTTATCCAAGTAGAAAAGTATATTGTTTTTTAAAATTTCCAATCTAATTATATAGCTCTGGAAATAATGTATTCATAAGGTAGAATGTTTACCTATCTCATCTTTTAGAATTGTCGATTGTATCTCTCAAATCTTAGGAGATTAGTTTTATGTGATGATAAAAATATTAACTAAATTGAATCCAGAAACTAATCACTATGATTATAATAAATAGTAGAAATTTAATATCTGATTCTCTATAATTTCTAACTTAATATAAAAAATTTGACTGAAGCTAAATATCACATATATAATTTTTGAAGGACTATCAATAATCTATTATTATAGGAGTGAATTCTATAGACATTAGTAACATTTCAAAAAATAAAGCTAGCACGAGTCATCATCCATCTCTAGTGTTGAGTGTTCAATCAAGGGAAAAGTATTAACTGCAGTCCTATCATTACTTTTAAAAATTCAAGTCATGCTCCTCTAAAAGCATAGAATGCTTTTTCCTCCTCTATTTTAAAGAAGAATAATGGTTTAGATGCAAGAGTTTGATTAGAATTCAAGTTATTTTGTGTTTATTGGCCTTGAAAGGAGATTTTTTGCTACGTTATACAGTGGTAAGTGGTAAACTTTAATGCAGTGTTTAAAAAGTCTATCGACATTGAATGACATACTGGACTTGACTGGCTATAATTGGAGGTTATTACATGTTGGAATCATTTAGGAGTATAAGAGAGAGTCATCCTACGAATGACAGTTTTGAGCTAATTTTTTTCGTAGGCATGCCAAGTTTGGGGGCATCGATAAATGAAAAAAGATTTCACTCTAACTTCACTTGGTGAGCTGACGACCTGTAGCTTGAGTTTTGCTCCCTTCTTTTTTGTGAGCAGTCATTAAGATCTTTGAAAGTTGAAAAGAAGCTGCTTTAAGTCCCCTTTTGGTTGGGTTAGCAACTTTTCAAGCTTGCATCGTGACAATTGTTCCAAAAGTCATTTTTTTCTTTCTGATTTCTAAACATCAATTTGTGGTGATTTTTAGTGGTGCTCAGGATTCCATTCGGCTCAAGGTTGTCAAAGTTTTTGCAGAAGTATGCAAGTTTGAAATTTATTGATATTGTCTCAAAATTTGGGCTCAATCTGAATAAAATCCTTTTGCTAATGTTTTCAAAGAATAATAGATTGTAGATTATTTGTCAAACTGTAAAGTTTTGTGACAATTTTGAGAGATTATCTATGAATAGAGGCTATAGATGCCTACAAATTCTTCATTATAGACCCATGTCTAAGTTCCTATGTGTGAAGCCGTTAAGCTCAATTAATGATTCAATTTCTTCACCAAATTCGGCTTTAATATGAACTAATTCCTTCACTAGTCTTTCTATGCTTGAGAATTACTATTTTTCTTTGTCAATCTAGAAACAATTAGATACTTTAGATGTTTCCTGTAAATAGAAGGATATCAAGCCATCCCTCAAATTAAAAATGTAAGGTACATCCTAAAAATTTACATGAGGCTAGAACATCTTAGGTATAGTTGCAGAGAATTAAGAAAGCATGGATGCTAAAAATGTAAGCAATTTTTTTTTTGTTTTACAGCGTAGCCGTCGCAATTGTGATGTCTGCCACTAGCTTAGTGATAGAATTGCTGTGGTGGCAACGCCAACTACTGTCGCAATGGTAGTGGAAAATGTCACAATTGTGACGTCCACCACAAGCATTGCAACGGGGTTGACTTGGCAGCGATGCCAACTTCTACCACAATTTTTTTTTGTTTTACGGCATAGCTGTCACAATTGCGATGACCGTCACTAGCTTAGCAATAGAATTGCTATGCTGGCGATGCCAACTGCTGCCACAATGCTAGTGGCAAATGTCACAATTGCAACATCTGCCACAAGCATTGCGATGGGGTTGCTGTGGCGGCGACGCCAACTTCTGTCACAATTGCGACATTGGCCACAAGCATTGTGATGGGGTTGATGTCACAATAAAGTGGTTATATAGCGATGGATAGGCATGATAATTGTGATGACATGGGATAGATGTCATTATTTGTAACTAAAAAACAATGATGTCTATTACTAATGCAGTGGTGACACATTGCCATTGTAATTGCAACACATAGCTATCACAAATCGATGCCAAATGTATTAGTGCATATGTGTTTTGTGTCGCATTTGTGAAGAGACTATTTCTCACCTTTTCTTCCACTGCCCTTTTGCCAAACAGATTTGGCACCTCTGGTGGAGTGTGTGGAGTTTCTCATACTGACATTTTTCCTCTTTGTCTAAATTTTGGGATCGTTTTGGCCACCCTCCTTCTAAGACTTCTTCTCTTCATGTTGCTTGGTCCATTGGTCCTTCCCTTATTTTGTGGCATATATGGCTTGAGAGGAATAGGAGGATCTTTCATGATGTTCACTTTGAGCTTAGGCTCCTGTGGGGGAAAATTATTAACTCTCTTCATGAAACTCTCCAAGCTAAATGTGACATTTTTGTTAGTTTGGATCCTATAGATTCTAATATTTACTCATGCTTTTCCTTTGCTCCTCGCAGTGACATTCCCTTTGCTCCCCACACCTGATCAGTGAATAGAACTAGGCCACACTCTCATCCTGTCAATCATGAGGGGCATTGGGCTCCTCCTACGGTTAGAGTTCTTAAAATCAACACTAATGGTTCTTCTTGGGGAAATCTAGGGCTAGCTGGTATTGTGTTAGGAACCTGTGTGTTCCTTCTGTTTATTTTGTTAGAGTAGTGTTGTTGGACGCATATGCTTTGTAAGTCGTCTCGTGAGTATATTTTATTATCCCACATGCATAGGTAGTATTACTTTTCTAGATCGTACTCAGTATATAAGAATAGGTTGAGGCCCTTGATGGGCACAGACGAATTTATTGTATTGAGCTTGCTCAAAGGAGGTTACCCCCTCGAAGTGGCCTGCGATCAGTAGATTCATTCTGAGTTCTGCTATCACTTTGTATTCTGTTATTTCGAGCATTCTCACGATATTGCTATAAGGAGGTTCTTCACATCTGGTATCAGAGCACTCTCTTGGGCTCGCTGGGTGGAAATTACATCAAATTTTTTTTTCTGTCGTGGCCTTCAGGTTCCTCTCACTTCTAATATCTCTTGTTATTGCAATAACTCTTTTCAGTTGTTCTGTCTGTGAGTGAATTTTTCTAAGTCGACTGTTCAGAGTAAAAATTTTTCTATTTTTTAGTCGTAGCTTCCTTGTTTGCTTTCTGTTTCTGCTCATACTTCCGCAGAACGTCTGCAATATCTTTTCGCATACTTCCTTCCTTGGCGACCCAACCCCAAATTTTACATATCAAAGCCCTAAATCCCTCATTTATCTAATTTTAGGGTTTGCCCTATCTTTTTCACCTCTCATCCAATCGCCACCAAACTGAGCCACAAGATTCAATTCCTCATTTTGCTCCCTTATCCCTCTTGGACTGTTCGCCTCATTTCGCCTCCCTACCCTTGAAACCCTCATTTTTCTGTTTCCCTTGTCCCCAGATAGTCTCCCACCACCCGTCGAACACCCATTTCCTATCTGAGTTTTACCCAAATCCAAGTTTGCTGTAACTAAAAAAGTTTTTGTTTCTCATCTTCTACCCATTCCAAAAAAAAAAAAAAAAAAAAAAAAAAAAAAAAAAAAAAAAAAAAAAAAAACCTTGCTTTATGGTTGTTACGCGTACAGGAGCAAAAATCATGGAAGAAGAAATGGCATCCCTCAAAACCAAACTTCAAGATCTAGATGACAAAATTCTGGGTCTTAACTTTCAGCAGTCAGCCATGAGCCGAAACCATTCAGGAGATACTGGGTCCTCTTCTGGCAATTTCCGTGGACCAAAGCTTGATTTTCCACGCTTCGATGGTTTTGATCCGACTGGATGGATCTATAGGGCAGAGCAGTATTTCAGCTTGCATAATACTTTGGATAACCACAAAGTCCCCCTTGCATCTTTTCATTTGGAACATGAAGCTCTTCAATGGTTCCGTTGGTACATCAAGGCTAATGTAGGCCCAACGTGGAGAGAATTGTGCACCCTCATTTTGGAGCGCTTTGGCCCTAGTTCCTTTGATGATTTCACAGGAGCACTCACTAAACTGCGTCAAACAAGCACTATAAGAGAATACCAGACAGAGTTTGAAAAATTAGCTAATCACACAGAGGGCTTGTCTGATGAATTCTTCCGTAGTTGTTTTGTCAGTGGTCTGAAGGATGCACTTCGCTCAGAAGTCAAAATGTTTCGACCTACTACAATGATGGAAGCCCTTGGGTTGGCTAAGTTAGCGGAAGACAAGATTAGTGCTCTACAACGCTCCAGATCTAATTTTGTTCCATTCAGAAATACAGGTTCTCACAACCCTCCAGTCATACCAGCTCCCAGAACTACTCCGATCAAGCACTTGTCTGAAACAGAGATGCGAGTCAGGCGAGACAAAGGGCTTTGTTATAATTGTGATGAGAAATGGTCTCGGGGCCATAGATGTGTTCAGCAAAAGCTCTATCTCTTGGATGTGGATTCTCCACCGGAACTGGAAGAATATGTAGATGCTCAGGAAACAGTGGATGATGAGGTTGAGCCTCACCAGCCTGAACCTCCTTCACCAGAAGCTCCACCAGAGATATCTGTCCATGCTTTGGCAGGAGTCACTACTCCACAAACCATGCGGGTCCAGGGTTTCTTCAAGAAGATCCCTCTTACTATACTCATTGATTCTGGTAGCACTCATAACTTCATTGATCCACGAATAGCCAAACAGGCTGATTGCTTTATCCATCCCTGCTCTAGCTTTGAAGTCATGATTGCCAATGGGGGCACTTTACCTTGTAAAGGGAAATGTCGCAATGTGCGTCTCTCTATTGGAGATTATAACATGCGCTCTGACATGTTTGCCTTACCCTTAGGTGGCTGTGATGTGGTTTTGGGTGCCCAATGGTTACGCACTCTTGGCCCCATTCTCTGGGATTTTGTTGAACTTTGGATGCAATTTTCAGCCGAGGGGCACCAACACACTTTGAAAGGCTTACAACCAGGGTCTCTTAGCATCATCAGTTCACACCGTATGGAAAAACTTCTTAAGAAGAATTCACATGGTGTCATCGCTCAGCTCCATTCCATTCAGATGCAGCCATCAGCAGTCTCTAGCACTCCTGCTGATCTCCAACACATTTTGGACAAGTATTCTGGTGTATTTGCTGAACCTGTGGGATTATCTCCTTCTCGTCCAGAGGACCACCGTATTCAGCTCCTTCCTGGCAGTGTTCCGCCCAACATCAGGCCCTACCACTACCCATTTCATCAGAAGACCGAAATCGAGATACTTGTCCGTGACTTACTGAAGCAAGGTATTATTCGCCCTAGTACCAGTTCCTTTTCTTCTCCAGTTCTGCTTGTTCGCAAAAAAGATGGGTCATGGCGACTCTGTATTGATTTCCGAGCACTTAATCATCTCACTATAAAGGACAAGTTTCCCATTCCAGTTGTTGATGAACTTCTTGATGAACTTCATGGGGCTCATTTTTTCTCCAAGTTAGATCTTCGTTCTGGGTATCATCAAATTCGGGTTAATGAGGAGGATATACCTAAAACTGCCTTCCGCACACATGATGGTCACTATGAATTTTTAGTCATGCCCTTTGGCCTCACGAATGCTCCTTCAACATTTCAGGCAGTGATGAATAACATATTTCGACCATACCTCCGGAAATTCATTCTGGTCTTCTTTGATGATATTGTCATATATAGCAAAACTTGGGCTGAGCATCTCCATCATCTGGAGCTTGTCTTGCAACTTCTCTCTGATCATCAACTCTGTGCAAAACTATCTAAATTTGTGTTTGGCCAGGAGGAAGTGGAGTATCTCGGGCATATTGTTGCACACCATTGCGTGCGGGTGGATCCTACAAAAATAGATGCCATGAAAACTTGGCCGCATCCTAAAACTCTCAAGAGCCTTCGGGGTTTTTTGGGGTTGACTGGCTACTACCGCAAGTTTGTCAAAGATTACGGGAAAATTGCAGCACCATTGACAGCTCTGTTAAAAAAGGATGCCTTCTCCTGGACCCCTGTTGCTGAGACTGCATTTGAACAACTGAAACAGGCTATGTGCAGTACACCTGTTCTCGCGATGCCAGATTTTTCCAAACCCTTCACTATTGAGAGTGATGCTTGCGGCAGTGGATTGGGTGCTGTTCTCCTGCAAGATGACCATCCTATTGCATTCACTAACAAAGCCCTCTCTGGTAAGCATCTAGCCCTCTCTACTTATGAAAAAGAAATGATGGCTATTTTGCATGCTGTACAGAAGTGGCGGCCATACCTCTTAGGGAGTCATTTTTGCATCAGAACCAATCACCAAAGTCTGAAATACTTCCTGGAACAACGGGTATCCTCTCCTACACAACAGAAATGGGTCAGCAAACTCATGGGGTATGATTATGAGATCACCTACAAGAAGGGTAAGGAGAATATTGTGGCAGATGCTCTTTCTCGCACATTTGATAATCAAGCTTCCCTTTCCGCTATTTCTATGCCCATTCCCAATTGGTTAGCGTCTGTTCAGTAGGGCTATGATAGTGACTCTTCTTTATCTCAAATCATTCACCAGCTAGCCAATAATCCTTCTGCTATACCACATTACTCTTGGGATGGTGCTTCTCTTCGATACAAGGGTCGGCTAGTGCTTCCTCAGAACCCAGCTCTACATCAGGCTATTTTTTATGAACTCCATGCTTCTCCTTCAGCAGGGCACTCAGGCTTCCTCAAAACTTATGAGCGAGCAAGGAGAAACTTCTTTTGGAAAGGGATGAAACAGACGATTCAACAGATGGTGGCTGAATGTGATACTTGCCAACGCCACAAGGGTGAAACGACCCTCCTTCCTGGCTTGCTTGAACCATTGCCCATCCCTACACGGATTTGGACTGATATTTCTATGGATTTCATTGAAGGGCTTCCTAAATCCGGTGGCAAGATAGTGATCTTGGTTGTGGTTGATCGTCTCTTGAAATATAGTCATTTTTGTGCCCTCAGCCACCCCTATACTGCCTCCTCTGTTGCACAAATCTTCATGGACCAGATATTTCGTCTTCATGGACTCCCTTCTTCCATTGTCTCTGATCGTGATGCAACTTTTACCAGTCATTTTTGGACTGAACTGTTTCAGAAAACTGGCACCAAACTGAAGATGAGTTCAGGCTATCACCCACAAACTGATGGTCAAACTGAAATTGTCAATAAATGCTTGGAAACTTATCTTCGTTGCTTCACTTCCGAACAGCAACATCAGTGGGCCAAGTGGCTCCCTTTAGCTGAATGGTGGTACAATACCTCTTACCACACTGCCTCTAAAATGACTCCATATGAAGCAGTCTATGGTCAGGCACCTCCAGTGCTCCTTCCCTACACTCCCAACAGCTCACCAGTCCAGGCAGTTGACATAGTTCTCCGCAGCAGGGATCAGATTCTTCGTACCTTACAGGATAATCTTCACATGGCCCGTAATCGGATGAAACAGCAAGCAGATCAACACCGTTCTGAGTGCTCATTTCAAGTTGGGGATATGGTTTTTCTTCGTCTACAGCCATACAAACAATCCTCCCTAAAGCTGAAAGGGCGTCATAAGCTGGCCCCAAAATTTTATGGGCCTTATAAGGTTCTGCAGAAGATTGGTTCAGTTGCTTATAAACTGGAACTTCCTCCTTCTTCTTGCATTCATCCAGTCTTTCATGTTTCTTGTCTAAAGAAAGTTCTGGGTACCACTGTCAGAGCACAAACTACTCTCCCTGAAATGGATACGGAAGGATCCATTATCCTGGAGCCGGTGGCAATCATTGACCAGCGCACTCGCCAGCTTCACTCTCGCTCCATCTCTGAGGTCTTGATTCAGTGGCATGGCATGCAACCAGAGGATGCTACCTGGGAACCCCTTCTTCAGATTCAACAACAATTTCCACACCTTAAGCTTTGAGGACAAAGCTTTTTTCTAAGGGAGAGGGGATGTTAGGAACCTGTGTGTTCCTTCTGTTTATTTTGTTAGAGTAGTGTTGTTGGACGCATATGCTTTGTAAGTCGTCCCGTGAGTATATTTTATTATCCCACATGCATAGGTAGTATTACTTTTCTAGATCGTACTCAGTATATAAGAATAGGTTGAGGCCCTTGATGGGCACGGATGAATTTATTGTATTGAGCTTGCTCAAAGGAGGTTACCCCCTCGAAGTGGCCTGCGATCAGTAGATTCATTCTGAGTTCTGCTATCACTTTGTATTCTGTTATTTCGAGCATTCTCACGATATTGCTATAAGGAGGTTCTTCACATATTGGGGGTGTTGGGCATGACAGTTCTGGTGATATTCAATTTTTCTTTTCTATCTACAAGGGTTGCCATACTAATAACCACATGGAAGCTTTGACTATCTTGGTTGCAGTGCAATAGTGTTGTCAATGTGGCTAGTGAAGAATTATCTGTGAGACTAACTCGCGGGTGGTTGTCAATTTATTGAATAAAAGGAACTTTGTGACTGTGGATTGGCATTTGGCTTTGGTTATTCAACAGATCACTCAGCTATGTACTTCTTTGGATTTTATGTCTTTTATGTATATTCCTCACAAGTGGAATGGTGTGGCTAATTGTTTGGCTAAATGGGCCTCCGAGCACGGGCCGCCTTGGAACATTTTTTATTATACAATGCTTCCCCCTGACTTATCTCAAAGGCTGGTTCAACTATTTGACCAAGATAAAGCTTTGTAACTCTCTTTGTTTCTTGTTTTGTTCTGCTCTCTTTCGTTTTCGATAAATTTTTTAATCCTCTTTTAGTAATAAATATCCCAACACAAAAGAAAATGCCTAGTTTTATCCCAAAAATTATCACAGACAAAGACAATAAAATATTAAAAAAACCTTTTACTATGGAAGAAGTAAAAACAACACTGTTTAAGATGAACCCAGATAAATCATTAGGCCCAGATGGTTTTCAAGCCTTCTTCTAGCAAAAATGTTGGGAGATAATCAGAGAGGATCTATAGAAGGCTATAGAAGTAACTAGAAATTTCGGCTCATTGCTTAAAAAATCAACCATACTTTCCTAATGCTTATTCCTAAGAAATTAGATTATGACGAACCGGACCACTTTAGGCCAATAGCACTATGTAATACTATTTATAAAATTCTATCAAAAACTCTAGCACTCAAATTAAAAAGAGTTCTCCCCAAACTCATATCAGAAGAACAAATGAGCTTTGTTCCTAGATGGTCCATTTTGGATGGAATTATTATTATCCAAGAAACCCTTCATTCAAATCAACACAATACAGAAGCATGCATGCTTATGAAACTAGATATCCAAAAAGCATACAATATGGTAGATTGGAGGTTTTTATGTAAGTCCCTAGAAGCTTTCCACTTCTCACACCAATTGGTAAACCTCATCATTAATTGCATTTCTGCTCCTAAAAGTTTGTCTCCTTATAAATGATACTCTGGAAGGCTTCTTCAACATTTCTAGAGGAATTAGACAAGGAGACCTTATTTAATCTTTTCTATTTATCTTAATAGATGAAGCATTTGGTAGAGCCATAAAAAAATCTCAAGAAGTTGGAAAAATCATAAGAGTCATGGTAACAGATAATATCCCTAATATTATCCATCAACAATTTACAGATGACACAATCTTACTTGGAAAAAGCTCTTTAGAACAAGCCCAAAACTTCCAACAAATTATATTAGATTACATGAAAGCCTCAAAACAAAAGGTAAAAGCCAAAAAAATTGAAATCTTTTTTATTAAAACCTTGCCAATATTAGAAAATGACAAATTCAATTTGATGGGTTTTAAAAAGGGTGCATTTCCATGTAAATATTTGGGTATTGAATTAGAAAAGCATTCTAGAAACCCTACAACCTAGAACTTGATGTTAGAAACAATTGACGCTCAAATCACGTATTGGAAAGGGAAATGGTTAACCAGAGATGGTGGAGTTAGAAAAATTATAGTTGTTCTCTCTGCCATCGCTTCATATCATATTTATTGCCTCCCTCTCCCTAAAGGTATTAATAAGAAACTAGAAAGAAAACTTTAAAAAATCTTTTGGAATGACATAGATGAGAAGAAAAAACTAGCATTAATTAAATGGGAAAATATATGTAGGCCTAAAGATTTACAAAGTTTAGGAATGAAAAATTTAAGTTGGAAAAATGGAGCTTTTGGAGAAAAATTAATTTGGCATATGTATCAAGAAAATGAAAATAAGTGAGCAAAAATCCTTTATCATAAATACTGGTTATCAATGATCCTATTTCACTTTTTCGAGTAAAAAATCCTCCAAAAGAGTCTAGATCCTAGAGTTTTATGATTAAATGATGTCTGCTCATTAGCAATAACATAACTTGGGACCTTGGAAAATGGGAGGAGGCTCTCTTTTGGGAAGATTCTTGGGGTCCAATATGCTTTCCCAAAGAAAGAATCTTTTTATGAGCTTTAATACAAAAGAAGACACTAACTGCAGATAGATTCACCAAACTAGGATTCAAAGGTCTGTCAAGATGTATATTTTATTTTTAAACTAATTAGAAAATAAAGAACATTTGTTATATCAATGCTCTTACACTATAAAATGTTGGGAGTTGCTTAGGAAAAACTTTAATTGGTTTTCTCCACTCCTAGAAAACCTAGAGAAGCACCTAAAAATATGATCTAATAATAATAAAAAATGTATGCAATAAACTATGAAAAATCTCACCATCTATTCTATTATTCTAAATATTCAAGGAAAGAAATAGGAGACTTTTCCATATTTTGAAAATGGATATCCCTTCCCTCATTAATAAAATAGAGTCATATATTCTAGAAGTAATGAACAATTATCTAAGAAAGACTACATTAGAAGAGGGATCATTTACAAAATGGGACACAAAGATGAAAAAAAGTTAGACTAATCTAATCAACCCACCATTAATGTATACTAAAAAGAATATCCAAGCACAAAAAGAATGCATGTGGGACCCACTACCCTGTCGCACCCCCTTCGCTCAATAAGTTGGACAAAGCTCAACTTTGATAGAGCATCAAAAGGTAATCAAGACAAGGAAGAAATAGGATGTATCATACATGGAGACAATAGAAAATGGATTGTAAAATGATCAAAACTTGTTCGAATATCTTCAAATAACATGGTGGAATTGGAAGCTCTTAAGGAAGGTTTGAAACTAATTCTGCAATGAGCTATAAGGAAGTTAGCAATTGAAGGAGACTCTAAATTATCTTAAATGCTCTAAGGAAATGAACCACCACAAATTTGAGCATTAATTTTGAAGTTAGAAACAATATTGCCACATTTAGACAAGTTTGAAGAAATTAGAATCCAACTTATTGACCGAGAGGAAAATGAAGAAGTTGATCATTTAGCCAATAATGAGATTATGTGGGAAGATACCACTTTAGAACCATGAATCTCAACTTATATTCTTAGTCACATTGAACTTCAAATTAAGAACTTAATTAAAATAACCTTTCTTAGTCACCTTTATAAAAGATTTAACACTTCCCTTATTTGCAAAGTTCTCGATATAAAGGAGCCCCTCAACCTGAATGAATATATCAACTTAGTTTGATACTAGGTTGAGGTATGCATTAGTCTAAACCTACATTAGTGTATTTATGATTCAATCCAAATCCACATTAGTCCTCAAATTAATCATTTAAGCGACTTAGGACAACTAAACCATAATCATTAAAAGGCATGGCCTAATCACAGTCCAAATATGGAATATTTATTAATACAAATTACTTATGAAGAAACTATCACACTCTGATCAATGAATTTAATATCATATAGATGGTTATAAGGACATCTAGAATACAACTACATATAGAAGAATTATTCTACATTTTCTAAAACCACAACATTTGGCATTACAAACCAGCAACAATGACATGTGTTTTTAGAAGATAGAATAGTATGATAGGATTGATTCATGTGTCAACCTATTGTATGCCATTGAAATAAAATTGATTTTATTTAGGAGAAATGTGAAGAGAAAATGAATAGGCTCCTTAACACTATTGATGATATGACCAAGGTATCCATTAATAGGGTTTTAGGAGAGAAAGCCTTTAATTATGATTTCACTGGGCATACTAACAACTCTATTTTAGGTTCCTTCATATCCTACTTAGCTAAAGCTCAGATTGATCAATAAGAAATCATATGACTCTATCACGATTTATTTGATCTAACTTGGTTAGAAGGGCTGGAACATGTGGTCCTCAACATTGATAGCAATCTAAAAATTCCCTATCTAGAAGATTACATGTCATAACCCCTGGTAACATCAATGATGCTATTGTTCCTAGATGCCCTATCTTACACATTAGAGATCATACCTCTTCAATAAGGAATGATCAAAAATAAAAGAAAGCATCACATTATTGCTCAAGTGGAGGGGCATTTTGGAAGATTAGAGTAGAGATTGGCTCTTGAACTACCTTAGGATATACAACTCCTACATTGACTCAGGTATTGACTTTTTTGATTTGGACAAGATAGACTTTTCTATGCCAAATTTAATCAAATATAGCTCAGAGAAATCGACCTCTGTATTGTCACTAGAAGAAAGGTCATTTGATATTGATGAGGCTGACGACCTCATCATGACATACTGAAAGGTTTAAGGACAAAATTAATAGTTCTAGGTTGGTTATTCCTTCCTAGTTTTACTATATATAGTTCCTTTAGATACTTTATTGCGTATTAAATTGGTATGGAAAGACCAATTTTGGACTATTGTCCATCTTGGGTAGGGCAGGATATTATCTAGGGTTCATACCTATATTTTTTGGCTTTCTCTAGATAGATAATATAGGTGCTTGTTTATAAGATCAATTTTTGCATCTGAGTCCCCTTGATCAGGGATGTGTCTAAACAATGTTTTTATTTTTCCCCTATTTTGGTGCTTTGTCTTTTGTATATGAGCTCCTTTTTTGTTATTGGATAACCCTTTTATATGTAATCTAAATCAAGGATATCTAATTAATATAGGAAGATATTTTGCGAGCATATATTTGACTCCTTGGTAATATCTGTTTTAATTTTTATTGATTAAATCTTATTTGAATATGATAAACTAGCTCCCATAAATGAATGTAGCTGGATTTTTGGTAAATTTTCCTTAATAATATTGTTTGCTAGAGTATTTTAGATGTAAACCCAAGGAAGGATAACTTGGGGAAAATGGGAATATATTTCTATTTGGCTTTTCCTTTTGCATGACTATTGGCCTTTTAGTCTGATGGCTATTTTTACCCAGCTAGCTATCTTTGCTTGGTGCTCCTTTTACCCTTTGGTTTTCCCTATTCGGTAGGTTTTCTTTTTCCCTTTCGGTTTTGTTTCCCTTATTTTGGGTATATTTAAGATGGCCATATCAATGTCTTGGTTAAGGCTCCCAATATGAATAGAATCATCAAGCCTCAGGGGCCTCCTTCACTAGTCACCTTTGATGAACCCATTTATGAATCTCATCTATCCTTAGTTATGCAAAACTCACATTTCTTTAATTAAAAAAGTTGAATATATAATTCTTCAAAAATTATTTTTCAATAACACAGATTGGTTAGAGTTCTCTATGACATCCCAACAATGTTTTGAGCTATGGCTTATATTTTTGAGACAGATTAAACCAGTATCTTGATCCTATGTAAATGGCTTTTTAGTCATGAGTATATTGGTAGCATTGACAAGTTGGTTGCTACAATTAGAAATGATATTTACATATGAATATTGTGTCACTATGACACTCCTATCGATCAACGTCAACTAATCCCTTTATACATTATTTTATCTTTCCTTGATTCCAATAGATTGGTAAATTGGTTCCTAATTGTTAAGAGAATTCCAACTTTGTTATTTATCTTTTTCTGTATTCGTCCAACTTCATGTAATAATTGGATGGGTATCTACTTAGCCAAAGAAGAAATAGAGGTATGGGATGGTAAAACTAGGTTAGGTCCTAGCATACTTGAAATCCCTATTTTTGATAGAACAAAGGACATTGAGGAAAAGGACTCATCCTCCTCCCAAATTAGAGTAAATTAATAAAGAATGCAAAACAAAAAATATAGAACAACAAGACACATAAACATAAACATTTATCATGGTTCACCACAAATCATGGATACATCCACACTGAGAGTAGAGGAATTATATTGATGAGAAAATATAATAAGTTTACAATATCAACATTTATAGATCACAAATGATTAGCTGAAGAGACACAAATAGAAAAGGAGGGAAAAAACTCATGTGTTTGTTCGCCTTTAATAGTCAATAATCTCCCACCTAAAGACAATAGGTACACTAGCTAATCATCCATTCCCCAGCTCTACATGCTGACCTACTTCTTTTTAACAAGGCCAAGAGAAGTCCTAGAAAATTCAAACTTCTCCTTGGCAACAACCTTTGTCAGCATGTCCACTAGATTGATCTTGGTATCAATTTTGACAACTTTTATGTTCCCTTCTTCTACCACATAGCGAATATAGTGAGCATGCTTTCCAATATGTTTGGAGCATCACTGAGAGGAATGATTATGAGCCATAAAAATTGCACTTTAACTATCTAAAAATAAAACATTGTCATCTTGTTGCCAATGTAGATCGCTAAACAAGCATTGCAACCAAATCATCTCTCTAGCTCCTTCAAAAAGAGCTAAGTATTCGGCTTTAGCAGAAGAAAGTGCAACACAATGTTGTAGTCTTAATGCCAAACTAATGGCAACCCTGATAACTAGTAGTAGACCTGCATTTTTCTCAATCTCCAACAAGATCTAAATCACTGAATCCTTGCAATTGAGCATGATTTCTACCAAAAAACAATGCATAATCAGAAGTGCCCTTGATATATCACAATATCCACTTTACTGCTTCCCAATGAGGCTTCCTAGGATTGCTCATGAATCTACTAACTACTCCCACTACATGAGAAATGTTGGGATGTGTAGAAACCATATCATACATTATGCTACCAACTGCTAATTTATAAGGAACACCATGCATATAATCCTTCTCTTCTTGTGTTTTCGGACACAAATAAGAAATTAGGTGGAAGTGAGGAGAAAGAGGAATAGTAATGTGTTTAGCTTCAGCCATACCAAATCACTCTACAACTTTGTCAATGTATGATTTTGGTGAAAAAGTCAACATCTTTTATAGTAGACACATAGATCTGATTCGCACTGGGTGAAGTTGTGTTCAGCCATGAACCGATCAAACTTAATGTACCACTATCTTGGTGATTGCTTGAACCCATACAAACTCTGCTTTAACTTGCAATATAAATTTTCTTTCCCCTTTTAAATGAAGCCTTTAGGCTATTCCATATACAATTCCTCATTGATGTTGACATGTAGAAAAGTTGTCTTGACATCAAGTTGTTCAAGTTTAAGATCCCAAATGGCTACCAATCCCAAAATTGCTCAGATTGTAGTCATCCGTACAATTGGTGAGAAAATCTTTACAAAATCTAGGGCCTTTTTCTGAGCATACCCTTTGACAACTAGTTGAGCATGGTACCTCTTTCTTCTGCCATCTTCTTCTTTCACCTTATATATCCAACAATTTTTAAGAGCTTTCTAGTTGGGTGTAAGTGAAACTAAATCCCATGTTTTATTGGTATTAAGAGAATTCATCTCTTCTTCCATTGCAATCATCCACTGATTTTTATTAGTACTTTTGCAAGAATCTCTAAAATTAGTTGGCTCCACTTAATCAGAGATTGAAATCTCAGGCTTTGCCTCCTTAGAATAAAGTAATTCATAATCTAGATATCTTGCAGGCATTCCTTTCTACCTAGTAGATTACCTAAGTCTGGAATTTATTTTTCATTTTGAGGATTGCTTCTAACCAATTCATAGTTATTGCCCTATGAAGATGTATGAATGGATTGAGGAACATCCAAGTCTTATTCCCTATTAACATGAACACCCAAATGCATGGGGTTCTTAGAACAATTTTAATCTGTAGACAACCAAGGCATGGTAGGGGCAGTTATGTCCATGCAGGGTCCACTGTGGACATTGTTTCCATTAGGCAAGGATGAATGAAGTTGTTGATAAACTCCTGCTCCATGTTTTAATGAATTTGTTACTATCTAGTGGTGTAGACCAAAATCCCCATACCTTTGAACCATAGACGCACCTTGCATAATATAAGGAACAAGTTTTGTAGCATGGTCATCATGAGTTGACACTACAGGAGCTTGTTCACTTCCAATATTGTGATTTGCCATTGGTTTTTTATAGAGAAAGGTGCAAGTAGGAGAAATAATGTTTCGACCATCATTGAATGTCTAGCTATTGAGTGTAGTTTGGTTATGACCAAAGATGATTCCCTGCATATCATTATTATAATGTTTGGGATGCACCAGGCTGCGGTCTACAGTTGCTTCTTTAACCATGGGATTCTTAACACCTTTGCATGAACTCCAACACTCATGAGTCCCATTTGAATCCCGGCTATAATTTGAAGGAATACCGTGATTAGTTTCTAGTGGGATGCCACAATCAATAGGTTGATTATCTTGAAATAGATGTTCTTCCCTATTGCATGATCTTTATGCCATGAAATGTTATTGTGATGTGTTTGAAAAACTTGCTCTCTATGAGAAAGGGGAGTGTTATTCAAAGATAGTGGGCTTCCTTCAAATAATTCTTTAGTCTACTGATAAAGATCCATACTTGAAATAGGGGATTCAAACATAGAAGGATTTGGAGCTAAAAAAGAGGTAGGAGTGGAAAGAATAGGCTGAGGCTATGGGTTTACTGAAGAATTATTCTCATTGAACAATGAAATAGGAATAAAATATTCAATGAATCTTTCCTATAGTACTAATTGAAGAGCCAAAAATTTTGTCTCATTAAAGACCACATCTCTACTTTGCACAATCTTCTTTGCAATAGGATCCCATAATCTAAATCCAAATTGATCTTCACCATAGCCCATGAAGATACATTGCTGTGATTTTGAATCCAACTTGCTCCTTTTTTCTTTAGGAACATGAACAAATGCTTGACACCCATACACTCGAAGATGTGAGTAGGAAATCCTTCTACCTAGCCATTCTTCTTCTAGAATTCCAAAATCCATGCAAGATGAAGGACTATGATTAATCAAGTACATTTTTGTTTTGCAAGCCTTCACCTAGAATTCTTTTCCTAAACTAACATTAGATTGCATACATCAAACTTTCTCAAATATTGTTCAATTTAGTCTTTCTGCTGCCCCATTTTCTTGAGGGGTGAATGGCACAACTTTAACCCATCAAATACCATGATCTGTACAAAAGTTATCAAACTCCAATGAACAAAATTCACCTCCATTATCTGATTTTGTGCTCACTCTAATTTTCAACAAGACCTTTAAAAAAAATTAATTTTGAGAAAACTTTAGACTTTCTAGACATCATATAGATGCAAACCTTTCTAGTACAATCATCAAGAAAGGAAATAAAGAAATTTGTGCCTCTATGAGAGGTTACCTCTTTCGGACCAAAGACATCCAAGTGCACTAACTCCAATGTTTTTGTCTTCTTGTCATAATCATGCTTCAAAAAGGTGACACATTTTTGTTTCCCATGAAGACAATACTCATAGAATTCTAAATTTGCTGATTTGAGACCTGGAAGTTGATCTTGATTAAGCATAACCTCTAACCCCTTTTTTCTCATGTGGCCTAATCTTTGATGCCAAAGTGCAACATCGCTGTAAACAACAATCATCACAACTCCCACCTTATCATTAGTTTCTACAACATATAGGTTGCCGACTTTATCCCCTTTGGTGATAATCATGGAACTCTTAGTATTTTGCATGTGTCTATGAGGAGTGTAAGAAAACTTTGAGCATATAACTAACTGATGGAAATCAAATTTCTTTTCAATTTGGGAACATGCCTAACATCTTGTAGCAATAATTGAGTGCCTCCTTCTATTGATAACAAAATATCACCGTTTCCTACAATTTCACAAGCTTTGTTATCACCCAAATAAACATTCCCAAATTTACTTTCCTTGTAGTTTGTGAAGGCTTCACTGCAAGAGGATGTAGGAAATGAAGCCTCGAAGTGAATTATCCATGAATTTGATGTTGTTTCACTTGTCGCAAGAACCAAAACACCATCATCATGATCATGAATGATGTTTTCTCTATTGTCCAAAACCTTTTCTTGAGCTCATTTATATTTTATGTAGTTCTTTTTAACATGACCAACCTTTCCAAAAAACCAACAACCGCTTTGTCTACCCCAGGACTGTGATCTTCTAGCTGATTGTGACCTTCGATTGTTGTTATTTCTACCTCTATGTTGAGTTGTTCCTCTATTTTTCATACTAACCATCATTAGTGCATCACTGGATGAAGACTCTTTATTAGTTCTTCTCATATCTTCACTAAGCAACATAGAAGCCACTCCATCATAGACTAGCTTGTTTTTGTTAATTATGGAAGTGCTAACCGCTGTTACCACACTATCCCAGTTGTCTGGTAAGGAACATAATAAGATGACCACCTTATTTTGGTCATCTTGAGGCATACCAATGGAGTGTTCTTGACATAAAAGAGTATTTAACTCATTTATGTGATTCGACATTGTTGTTCTGTCCTTCATATTCAACTTGTAAAGCTTGTTTATGATAAAAAATTTGTTTGCAGTAGATGCCATTTGGTACATATTATGGAGTTTTTCCAATACCTCCTTTTTTGTCTTTTTATTGTTCACATTGAACAACACATTCTGAGATAGCGAGAGAAAAATCTCTACCATTGCTTTCTCATCAATTTTAGTCCATGTCTCATCTACCATAGTGATAGGTTTCTTCACCTTACCTTTGATTGCTATTGCAAGATCATGCTTGACCAATAATGATCACATCTGTACCTTCCAAAAATTGAAATTCTTCCTTGAGAATTTTTGCACTCTTGATTCCTCCATGACTTCAAAATTTGATCACCAAAATTGATTGCAACTCTGATACCAATTGTAAATTAATAAAGAATGCAAAAGGAAAAATAAAGAATAGCAAGATGCATAAACACAAATATTTATTGTGGTTCACCACAAATCGTGGCTATGTCCACACTAAGAGCAGAGGAATTATATTGATGAGAAAATATAATAAGTTTACAATACATGCCATCAGCATTTATAGATCACAAATGATTAGCTAAAGAGACACAAATAAAAAAGGACGAAAAACACTCTTGTGTCTATTGGCCTTCAATATTCAACAATTAGGACAGATAGTTGATTTAGTATAGTAGAAATTTGCAAAATTAAGAAAACAAGTTGATGGTTTTACATCAGTCCATGGCATTGATTTTATCAAAAGAGAAGCTTCCAATTTTTACTAGGTTCTCCATGAATCAAAGGTTTTCAATTAGTTCAAAGATGGGATTAGCAGAATGCAAACTCTAACCAAATAGTTTGAACTGTATATGAGCAATGTTAGTATGCTAATAGAAACCAAATTTAAATAAAGCTTCTACAAACTAAAAAAAAATCATAAACTTCAAGATAGACTAAGATGAACTCTCAATTGAGAATATGAGCCATTAATGGACTCTCTCAATGAGAAGCTCTCTTGTTGAGTGACTTTGTCTAAATAGATAGGATGTATGCTCAAGCTTATGCTTCAAAAAGGGCTTCAAATGGAGTTGGAATTTGGGTGTGAGTGTATGGTTTTGATGTAAAATGGCTTCTTAAAATGGCATTATGACTTTACTTCATGGATTGTGTTGTTCTGCAAAGGGGAAGGATCCAATTTATAGGCAAGAGGCTTGAGGGAGATGGGAAAAAGCTCATGGAGGGCTCAGATTGCATGAGAGGAGAGCACATGGATTGTGTTTCCTTACAGCCAATAAGGGAGTGACACATGTCATAGGGTGAGAGGATGGAGGAAAGGGGAAGGATGAGTCAACAAAGGAGGCTCAAGGGATAAAATCTTCATAAAGATCCTCATAATGGCTTGTAAGAGAAATAAAAGGGCTTGGAAGAGTCATTTATGGCCTAGTGTGCTTCATAAAATTTTATGGTTGGGATATTTTGAAGGAGATGAGAGGAATTTTGACTTGAGCTTGATTAGGAAGGTTTTAAGCTTGCTTAGGATTGTGCAAATGATTAGAGGATGGATTAGGATGGTTTAGGATTAGCTTAGGAGGCAAGTGGATGGCATTTAATGAGGGTGGGTGAAGGAGGAGATATTTGTTAACTTTGGCTTGGGTTAGTAAGTCTTAACCCATGTTTAGAGAATGTGACAAGGTTAGGAAGGGATTAGGATTAGGTTTAAAGACATCTTCTAGAAGAGTCTAGACTTTGGATGAGGATAAAGACTTTCTAGAATAGTCTAGAACTTCCTAGGATGAGGATGAAGACTTTCTAGAAGAGTCTAGAACTTCTTAGGATGAGGATAAATTAGATTTTTAGGAAATTAATAAAGTTTTATTTATTTCAAGGGTTTGGGTTGAGGAGATATTTATTAAAACTTTTTTAATAAACATGAGGATTAATATTTAATCTTAATTAAATATTTTGAGTTGGGATTAGGGGTAGGAAATGATGGGATTTAGCCTTTAATCAAAATTAAAGAAGGATTAGAAGATTTTGGAAGAGGTTAGTGGTCTTAAGGAAATTGGCCAAGTTTTGGGCAAAAAATATTTTTTTAATTTATTTTGGGTTTTTTGGTCAATTTATTAATTAAATAATTAATAAATAAGAAAATAATGTTTAAATAAGATTTAAACATTTTTGGGAGGGATTCCTTAATTAAATATTTTTAATTAAGATAAAGGGATTTAATGGCATAAAAATTAATTAATTAATTAAATAATTAATTAATTAATAAATGATGATGTCATCAAAATTTTTTCAAAAAATAAAAATACTTTATTTTCTAAAGGTTTTTAGGTGTCTACATTTTGCCTCTCTTTGATGTGATGCCGCAAGTGGCATGGCATCAAAGATAAGAAAATAAGATGCTTAAGGCTAGAGAAGAAGAGGAGAGAATGGACTGTAAGATGCCCCCTCAAGAAGGCGACAGGGAGAGAAAGCAAGGCTCGACGACTTCTTGAAAAGTACAAGAATATGAGATGAGCAAGAAGACTTAGATTGGCTTAAGAAAAGAGGTTTAGTTAGCTCAAACTCTCACTATGGGAGAATGATAAAGGGAGAATCAAAGGCACAAGAGGAAGCAAGCTTAAGTTCTTAGGGATTGCAGAGGATGAAGGAGCAGAGCACTATAAAAGGAATCCAGGATGGGGAGATGGATGAGGGGATTATAAAGCTGATGCAACAGGATTTCAAAGAGTCAGATTGGCGGAAGATGGGTTTCGGAGATCCATAGGACTAGGATTGTGGATCTCGAAAGATGAGGCTTGGTGGATTGATTTGGATTGGTGGATCCCTAAGACTAGGATTTTGGATCCCTAAAGTTAAAGGTGAGGAGTGATTCAAAGAGATACTAATGCATAAGCTGGGGTAGGAGAGACAGATGCTAGATATGGATGGGGGATAATGGAGATGAAGGAAAACCATTGAAGCTTTTTGAGCGGGGGGATACTTCAAAGAGAAGTGCCACCATGTAGTTGAGCACTAGATTTGATATAGGATTGTTGGTTAATTGCCAAGGTTACCAAGAACATCAAGGCCTTTTCACCAACTGTCCAGAGGACTGACGAACTGACTCAAAACAAACACAAAAGGATTGCCCCAATATCACACATGAATCCCAGAGGAAGCAGTGTGGAAACGACACTGGGTAAGCCACAAGCAGAAAAGAAAACAAGAAAAAGACATGATCAAGACCTTACGCTCTGATTGCCCCATTCACATTATACCATGATATGGAAGATCGTGGCAACCTTGAGGAGGGAACAAGGAGATTGCTTGGAAAAGATATTTCAAGACCCAACAGGGAAGAGTCCAAATCAAAAGAAAGCAAAAATCCAAAAGAGAACCATTTGCCAACAAGATGGGTAGGACAAGGTACTAACGGACCAAGATCAGACATGAGGAAAGCTATATCCTGCAAGGACCTATCGAAGAGCACCTAAGCTAGTGGATTTGGATGAGTGATGCATCTGGCAAGCTGAAATAAGATAGATAACACTTTGGTGATAGGAAATCTAGCTAAAGGATGCATTGGAATAGCTAACCAAGATGTGCGATGGGTGCAAGATGCTGATCAAGGATGAACTGACACAAACGCTGAATAGATACAATGGTACTAAGCTAAAGAGGGTGTACAAGCTGATGGACCAAGATATGTTACAGATGTACAAGTTTTTTCATGTTTTGGTTTTTGTGAGATGGAAATGTTTGTGAAGGATGGGATGTCTATAATAGGTGATAGGTGGATAGGTAGATGGTTTGCGAAAAGCTGAAGTAAAAATGGGGTTTTGTGTGTGCACGTGATAGTATACAAGCTAGGATACAAGATTATTTATAGGCTGGAATATGGTACAAACTTTGGACAAGATTTAGATATACAAGGTATGGTACAAGATTTACAAGGTATAATACAAGCTTTGGTACAAGATTTTACAAGCTGAGGTACAAGATTTTACAAGCTGTATAGGAGGTATTTACAAGCTCCATTAGATTTTGGATATTTGGTTGGAACACCAAGGGAACAAGCAGGTGTTTTATGGGATGGTGGGTGAATGGATGATGGATAGGACAGTGATAGATAATGGATTAGTCTTAGTACACAAGGCACCTGGATTACCAGGTTTTCACCAAGGTACCTATCCAAGGCGCTTGAATTGCCAAGTTTTCACCATTGGACGCTTATTTCTCTTTACTATTTTTTTTTTGTATTTTTCAAAAGCTAGGTATACCAAGGATCTTCAAGCATAGAACTTCTTGAGATGAATGATGTTAGTAAGATCATTCAAGAGTTCTCCTTCCGGTGTAGATAGCTGATAGGCTCCAGAGCCAAAGGGAGTAGTGACAACATAAGGACCAAGCCATGTAGGTTCAAACTTGCCTTTCTTTTCTCGATCTGTTTGGACTTTCATGTTTTCTTTGAGGACCATGTCACCTCGCTGAAAGTGTCGTAGAAGCACCTTCTTGTTGAAATTCCTTTTGAGATGAGTTTGATAGACTATGAGATAATCATAGGCTTGTTGTCACTTCTCGTCTAAGAGATCTAGTTGGGTGAGCCGAGCTACTCTCTATTCTTCATCTGATATTTGCCCTTGCAAAGATATGTGCAAGGAGGGAAGTTCAACCTCTATAGGTAGTACCACTTTGGCACCATAGACTAGGGAGTATGGAGTTGTTCCTATGGATGTACGAAAGGAAGTTCAATAGGCCCATAGGGCTCGATTTATTTGTAGGTGCCAATCACGATCGAAATCATTGACAACTTTCTTTAGGATTTTGAGGAGGGTTTTGTTAGTTGCCCCTACTTGGTTGTTACCTTGTGGGAAATATGGGCTAGAAAAGTGGTGATGGATGCAGAAGTAAGTGCATAATTCTTCCATGTTGATATTTTCAAAGTTACCTCCGTGGTCGGTGAAGATGGTGGATGGGATGCCGAAGCGACAAAAAATGTGGTACAAGATGAACTTGGAGACTTGAACTCCTATAGCTGAGACTAGGGGGACTACTTCCACCCATTTAGTGAAATAGTCTGTAGGTGTTATTATCCATTTATGTCCATCAAATGAGAGGGGTGTGATAGTTTCAACTAGATCAAGGCCCGAACAAGCGAAAGGCCAATGTGGTGCAATAGGCTGTAGATCCTGTGCTGGATCGTGCACAAGATTTGCATGCTACTAACATGGGAGACACTTTCTGACAAAGTCATAGGAGTCTTCTTCAATGGTAGGCCAATAGTATCCTGCTCTAAGGATTTTTTGTGCTAGGAAAATACCACTCATGTGGGCACTGCAAAGTCTAGAGTATACTTCCTTTAACACCATCGCGGCCTCATTTTGGTCTAAACATCGAGAGAGAGTATCATGATAACCCTGACGATATAGGGTATTGGCTATGATAACATAGCAGGATGATTTTTAGATGAGGTTCTGGCTTTGGGTACGTGTGAGGTGAGTGGATATGATACCATCGTTAAGGTAAGCGTGAATCTCATGGTACCAAGGGGATTGGGGACCAACCAAGATACAAACACAGTTTGAATCCTCATTCACATAGGTGGGTGTGAGCAGCTACTCCATGAAAAACTCATATTGTTATGCTACTTGGGGAATTTCCAAGAGCAAGCCTATAGTAGCCATAGCATCTACTACTTTGTTCTGTATTCGAGGCTCTTGTGTAAACTAAAGCCTTGTAAAATGCTAGGTTAGCTGATCAACTAGCTCTTTGTAGGGTAATAGCTTTTCATCTTTGGTTTGATATTCATTTAGGGTTTGCTTGATGATGAGCTGAGAATCACCAAAGTTTTGTAGCTCAGCAATGTTCCATTCTACAGCTATCTTTAATCCTGCTATGAGGGCCTCATATTCAGCTATATTATTGGTGCTAGGGAATTGTAGCTTGAAGGCTTTTGGAATGTAATCTCCTTGAGGTGTGACCAACAATATTCCTGCCCTTGATCCATGAGATGTGTATGAGCCATCAAAATAAATTTTCCATGGGGGTTGTTCTTCAATTAGACAGATATGCTCATCTGGAAATTCTGTGATCAACGGATAAGCATCTATTAGAGGTGCATCAGCTAGGTGATCTACTATAGCTTGCCCTTTGATTGCCTTTCTGTCCACATACTAGATGTCAAATTTTCTAAGGAGCATAACCCATTTGGCCAAATGGCTTGTAAGTGCTGTTCTGGAGAGCATATACTTGAGAGGGTCAATCTTGGAGACTAGTTGGATGGTATGACTTAGCATGTAATGGCAAAGCTTTTGAGTTGAGAAAATAACTGCCAAACAAGATTTTTCCAACCAACTAGGGTTCTATTGATGTAGTAGATGGCTCTTTCTCTGCTGTAGTCATCGAGCCGTGCTAGAAGTGCCCCTAGAGCAGTAGGTGTTGCTGATATGTACAAAATTAGGGGATGACCAGGAACTGTTGGAACCAAGATAGGGGGATTAATGAGATAATTCTTGATATGGTCGAAGCTACACTGACATAAAGTATCCCACTTGAAGTTCTCATCCTTCTTCAATAAATGTGAAAATGGTGTACACTTATCTGCAAGCTGGGAGATGAAGCACCAAATAGATTGAAGCTTTCCCTGAAGAGAATGAAGCTATCACAGTGTCTGGGGAGGAGGCATGTCTAAGATAGCCTTGAGCTTCTTGGGGTCAATCTCTATACCTCATTTAGAAACTATAAAGCCTAGAAGCTTGCCAGATGTGACCCCAAAGACACATTTCTTGGGATTCAACACGAGATGATATTTGGATAACCTATCAAAGAATTTCTCCAGGTCAACAAGATGATCCATGAAGGTATGAGACTTGACCAAGATATCATCCACATAATCCTCCAAAATGCTATGGATGAGATCATGAAAAATGGCTATCATAGCTCTTTGATAGGTAGCCCTAGCATTCTTTAGGCCAAAAGGCATCATGTTGTAGCAAAAGGTTCCCCAAGGGGTAGTGAATGTTGTCTTATGCTGATCCTCTTCTGCAATCTTGATTTGATTATACCCAGAAAATCCATCCATGAGGGACAAAATTTCATGTCCAGCTGTAAGATCTACAATCATATCTATATTGGGCAAGGGAAAATAATCTTTTGGACAAGCTTTGTTAAGATCTCTGAAATCAGTGCAGATTCTAATGTCACCAGAAGGCTTAGTGACAGGGACCATGTTGGAGATCCATGCTAAATAGTCGATAGGTCAAATAACCTTAGTAGCTAACATTCTTTCTAACTCAGCTTTGACTAGTAATGCCACCTTGGGGTGCATTTTTCTAAGCTTTTGTCTGACGGGCTTGATCTGTGGATTGACTGCAAGATGATGAAATACAAGCTTTGGATCAAGCCCTGGCATGTCCTGATATGACCATGCAAATCATCCAATGTTCTCTCTTAAGACCTCAAAGAGGAGATCAGCTTGGTCTTGCGATAGGGATGCAAAATGTGAACAAGCCTAGGGATCTTTGAAGAACCGATGTTGACTTCCCTAGTATCCTCAATTAGAATAGAAGATATCTCTGGTTGATTATCTTGAGGAGGTAATGCTTGTATATGAGAAATGTTAGTATCCTAATAGAAACCAAATTTAAATAAAGCTTCTAAAAACTAAACAAAATTCATAAACTTCAAAATAGACTAAGATGAGCTCTTAATTGAGAATATGAGCCATTAATGGGCTCTCTCAATAAGAAGCTCTCTTGTTGAGTGGCTTTGTCTAAATAGATAGGATGTATGCTCAAGCTTATGCTTCAAAAAGGGCTTCAAATGGAGTTGGAATTTGGGTGTGAGTGTATGGTTTTGATGTAAAATGGCTTCTTAAAATGGCATTATGACTTTACTTCATGGATTGTGTTAAAATGGCTTGGGAGAGGATTCCTTAAATAGGCAAAGGGCTTGAGGGATTGAGGACTAAGATGCAAGGATGGGAAAAAGCTCATGGAGGGCTCAGATTGCATGAGAGGAGAGCACATGGATTGTGCTTCCTTACAGCCAATCAAGGAGTGACACATGTCACATGGTGAGAGGATGGAGGAAAGGGGAAGGATGAGTTAACAAAGGAGGCTCAAGGGATAAAATGTTCATAAAGACCTTCATAATGACTTGTAAGAGCAATAAAAGAGCTTGGAAGAGTCATTTATGGCCTAGTGGGCTTCATAAAGTTTTATGGTTGAGATATTTTGAGGGAGATGAGAGAAATTTTGACTTGGGCTTGATTAGCAGGGTTTTAAGCTTGCTTAGGATTGTGAAAATTATTAGAGGATGGATTAGGATGGTTTAGGATTAGCTTAGGGATAGGCAAGTGGATGGCATTTAATGAGGGTGGGTGAAGGAGGAGATATTTGTTAACTTTGACTTGGGTTGGTAAGTCTTAACCCATTTTTAGAGAATGTGACAAGGTTAGGAGGGGATTAGGATTAGGTTTAAAGACATCTTCTAGAAGAGTCTAGACTTTGGATGAGGATAAAGACTTTCTAGAATAGTCTAGAACTTCCTAGGATGAGGATGAAGACTTTCTAGAAGAGTCTAGAACTTCTTAGGATGAGGATGAATTAGATTTTTAGGAAATAAATAAAGTTTTATTTATTTCAAGGGTTTGGGTTGAGGAGATATTTATTAAAACTTTTTTAATAAACATGAGGATTAATATTTAATCTTAATTAAATATTTTGAGTTGGGATTAGGGGTAGGAAATGATGGGATTAGCCTTTAATTAAAATTAAAGAAGGATTAGAAGATTTTGGAAGAGGTTAGTGGTCTTAAAGAAATTGGCCAAGTTTTGGGCAAAAAATAATTTTTTTAATTTATTTTGGGTTTTTTGGTCAATTTATTAATTAAATAATTAATAAATAAGGAAATAGTGTTTAAATAAGATTTAAACATTTTTGGGAGGGATTCCTTAATTAAATATTTTTAATTAAGATAAAGGGATTTAATGGCATAAAAATAAATAAATAAATAAAACAATTAATTAATTAATAAATGATGATGTCATCAGGATGTTTTCAGAAAATAAAAATACTTTATTTTTTTAAAGGTTTTTAGGTGTCTACAATGCTAAATCCTCATGTTCTGCTTGTGGCTCTAGATGTTCTTACTGAGGGGTTCTCTTCACTGCCTTAGCTAGTCTTAGATTCACCTTAGTTCCAATTTTGGGTGTATCGAAACTAGGTTGGGGATTTGCTCCAAAATACCCCTTGGGATCTAGCTTGTAGATATAGGTAGAATATGGCTTTGCTTTCTTGTGAGGTGTTTCAGCTCCCATGAATCTCAGAAGCACTTACTCTGATGTGAACTCATCAATGTGTATGCCACTTGGTTGGTCCCAATCTATGAGTTGTGGATGGGCGAGTGGTAGGTCAATGAGGTGGATGGATAGTTCTTGGAGAACAGAGTCTACGAGGGAGATTTGGTCTAGGATATCGTCGTAGGCTCTCTTTTCAACTTCCTCAGGAATGTCTTTGATTTTGACAAGGTCATGGTGAATGTTCAAAAAAGCATGACCGTCCATATTGGTGCGCTCAATTGTGGGTATGCCAAAGCCAAGACCTGACTTCGATTCCCACTTGTGTGCGTCGATGGGGCACTATATGCCTCTTTCTTTTAGTCTTAGACCACCACCTTGATAGTTCCATTTGTCAGTGATGAGCTTATGTTCTTGGGGATACTTCTGGCTGAAGTGATCAAGGCGTGCGTGATTCCTTTGAGGTGCATCCTTATGTAACCAATTGTTGATATATGGAGTGAGCTCCTCATGAAGAGGGATTTTTGAGGATACAAAGGTTGTTGGGCCAAACTATTTGTATCGAGGAGGTGGAATCTCCTTAGCTTTGTGATATGTCGGTCATCCATGGGCATGTGGATCAAGTGGGAGTGCCCTGACAATAAATGCATCCAACAGATTATACTCTCCACAACCCTTGTTATTGATCTTCACGATAGACAGGGTAGAGGCGAGGATGGTTTCTGGGTCATTACAAGTGTGGGATGAGCTGGCGATGGATGTGCCGATATCAATTCCAGGGCAATGGTTTGTATATGAAGCTTCAACTGCATTGCAGTAAGAAAAGGGTTCTGGATCGGCATGGATGGTTACCTCAGTACCTTGATGCAGAAATTTGATGCACTGATGGTAAGTGGATGGAACGGCTTTCATGGCATGAATCCATGGGCGACCGAGGAGGATTTTGAATGGTAGGTTTAGATCAATAACATGGCAGAGTGTTTCTTGGATCCCTGGCCCAGCCTTGATTGGTAGAAAAATAGTTCCTTCTGTGGTTCTTTCCAAGTTGTCATAAGCTTTGATGGTGATAACCTCACTGATGATATCTGCCTCAGTATATCTAGCTTGTTTTATGAATTTTAGGGTGCAAATATTCAAGGCTGATCCACTATCTATCATTACTCTTTTCACAGAACAATTGGATACCATGATGGCTATGCAAAGCGGAAGGGTGTGATCTGGCTTGACCACGGGTATGTCGATGGGTTTGAACGATAAGGCACATGAGGATGAAAGGTGTCCAACAAGATTACAAAAATTAGTAGCATTGATATCAAAAGGGACACGAGATTCTATGAGAGCACTGTCAAGGATGTTCTTATACACAGGACTAGTGCAAAGAAGGTCTAAAATGGAGATTTGGGTTGGCATGTTCCCAAGGTGTTCCAAGATATTATACTAGCTTTTTGATGGAGCTAATGGCACTGGTGAAATGGGTGGGCCTTTGATGTTAAATCAGGCTCTTCGAGTGATGACTGCACACTCATTATTTGTTCCTTGGATATTAATAATATTGATAGAAGGCTCTTTCTCGGATATACAACCTATAAGGCTACCATAGTCTATATAGGATGAAGTGTGGTCATTGTTCTTCCCATGCTGTTGGTTTGGATGACGATTGTTGGTGTTGTTGTTGTTGGTTTGGATAGGTGCTTTTCCAAGATTTTGATTGTTGTGAGGAGGAAAAGCATTTTGATAGATTTGTAAGCCTGTATTGGGAGAGGTTTGGGCACCAACAGTGATTTCCTTCCGATCAATGAGGTCCTGCACATAGTCTTTTAGTTTCATGCATCTGAGGGTAGTGTGACCTTTTACCCTATGAAATTTGCAGTACTCATTGTCTCTGTACCATGCAGCTTTGGATTGGCTTGGGTCAATCTGCTAGGTAGGAGGAAATTTGATGAGGTTTTCCTTGACTAATTTCTCAAAAATGACATCCAATGGCTCACCAAGGGGTGTATAGTTTCTAGGCGTAGGTTGGAATCTGGGCTTTTGTCCTATAGCTACATTGATGGCATTAGCTTGATTGCTAGACCCTTGAAAGCTTGGTCTTGGATTGTGGTATTGATAGCTATGGTTATTTTGTTGTTGGTAGTTGATAGCTTGCTGACTGTTTGGTTGATAGGGTGGGTTGGACTGGTTGTGAGAAGGACCAACAATATTCACATGTCTAGTGTGAGTGACGCCATCTATTGCAACATGCTTTTTTTTGTTCCAATACCTAGACTTGTCATTGGAATGTGATTGATTTTGGTTGGCTTCCTTGTAAATCTTGACCACACCATCTTTAATGAGACCTTGCTCAAGGATCATTCCTTTCTCTTTGATATCTTTGTAGGTCTGCAAACAATTCATGGTCATGTGGTGAGCCAAGCTAGGATGGGCATTATCAATAAACATTTTCACCAAATGGCACTTTGGCAAGGTGCAAGATATGTGGGTGGTAAGGGTTTGCGATCTTTTCAGATATTCGGGAAGGCTTTCTCCACCTTTTTTCTTGGTGTGGACAAGATCAACTACTGATAGCTCTGTTTCAACAAGATGGGCATATTGGGTTACAAATGCCTCAGATAATTCAGCAAATTTTTTAATTGTACCATAGGGGATTCTATAAAACCATTCAAGAGCTGGTATGGCCAACCTTTTGGGAAAGAGATGCAAGAGGAAGATGCCATCGTATGCCACTACTTGGTAGTGCATGTAAAATTCTTTGATATGTGTGACAGGGTGTCCTTTTCCTCTAAACTTGTCAAATTTGGGTGTCTCAAAATGCTTGGGGAATGGTGTCATGGTAATGGCTCTGTCCAATGGGTAAGAGCACACATTCTCAAACTTGAAAGTTTTTGGATCATTTCCCTCTTGGATGTTCTTCAAAGCTATTTTCATGGCTTCCCATTCTGAATTAATGGGTGATGGTTGGAGTGCCCCCAATGTAGGAGTGCCTTGAGGTAGGTAGGCACTCGATGGGGCCATTGAATATGGATGGCTGTAAGGGATTTGCTAATAGGAATTGTACATTGTTTGGGCAACTGCATGGTGGATGATGGTTTGCTAAGGGGGAGGTGCCGCATAGTGCTGCATGTGCTACGAGGCTTGCTATTGATATGGGATTTGAGGTTGGGATTGAGGAACATAAGCTGGCTATGGGATAAATGAATTTCTTTGTGGAGGTAAGGTATAAGATGGTTGTGAAGCTTGGGGAAAGGATCGAGGGGCTTGTGGGGTTTGGCCAAGGTATGTGGGTTGCACCCCCATTTGGGATGGTACCTAGAAATAATTGGTGGTTGGCTAGATTGGTGGGTTACCTCCTAGAAGTGGCATTGAAAAGTAGTTGGTAATAGGAGGTAATGGATTAGTTGGTGGTAGAGGTCGTGCGAATTGAAAGCTAGGAAATGGAATTGATGGGGTTTGATAACTTGGTGGCTAGATTTGGAAGCTTGGTAGAGTGGTGGCAGGAGCTTGGTTCACTTGAGAGCTGGGCAGAACATTGGTAGTAGCTTGTGGATTTGTGGCTGATGGCACTGAGCTCCCAAAACCTAATGGAAATGATGGGATTGTGCTTTGGGCTATGGTGAACAAGCTAGGGGTGATGAAAGGTTGATTACTTGGCCCCATGTGCAGCATCCCTATTGTATATTACTGAGGTTGGCCAAAGATGCTAGCACTGATTTGGGAGATGGGTGGATTTGGAAGGTTGGGTTGGGGAGCAGCAGCGGCAATAGTGAAGGGCATGAATGGCGAGGTGTTTTGGGTAAAGGGGGTTTGGAGCAGAGAGGTATGAACCAAGGATGGAGTGGTGGTGGCTGGGTTGGCTTGTGGCATGGAGATTTCAACTTGGGTGGATGATGGTATGTTTGGGTCTGTTGGATCATATGGATTGGATGGAGGCTCTTATTTTGGCATATATTGAGGATAATTTGGATCATAAGAGCCTATGGGTGGTGGCAACTGCCCAAACAATGGGTGAGATGGATCTGATAATGGAGGGGGTCTTCCAAAGTCAAAGGTTCCTACATTGTCCCTTTGAAAATTAGCCATGATTGTCTCTTTGTTCTTGTCTATAATGGCATTTACCAATACTGCATTTCCTAGTTGGTTCACGAAAGCTTCAATGTCAATAGATGATGGCATAGCTTTTTCTGGGCTGAAGGATGGTTGAGTGCTCAAGGGGGGTGAGGCTATTCGATCCAAATGATAGGGCTCCATTGTTTCTTTCTTCTTGGCTAACCGAGTGACGGGTGGCATGAAAAATGCTCTTAGGGATGAGATGCAACAAATGCTAGTGGATGCAAAAGGGAGGAAGGATTTTCTATGCAAATGATTTCCTAGGTTGAGGCAAAGATATATGAAAAAACCTAAGGAGGATTGGGTTGGGGATTCTAACTTCAAAGATATGTTGCCAAAGCACAAAAGGTCTACTTTCCTATGTGCAAGCTTGGTGGTTATTGTGTCAACTTAAGGATAGATTGATGATCCTTTAGGAAGACCACAAGATTGACCACTTGTGGATCCCAACCTTTAGCTCAAGGTGATGAGGGATAACAAGTGGCAAAGCTAGATTACCCTAGACAAAGCTCTGTCAAAGGGATAACCTTGGTGAGGTTGGTGGATTGGTCGGATTGATTGGATAGCAAATTCTAGCAGAATGACAACAACTCTCTAAAGGCTTGGGTGTGATTTTGGATTGGGTTGCTAGCTGGATGGGGGGGATGATTTGGAGAGACTTTGGATTTGGGATTGTTCTAAAGAAAGGAACTAGATAGATTTGGTTGCAGCGGGGGAGCTTGGATGATTTTCTGATGAGGCAATGACTATGCTAAGTATGCCTTGAGCTGGGAGATTTCTTCTTTTTTAGGATTTTGACCAAAGTTGGAAAACATTCATTCAAAATTTATGAACAAACAAGCAAACAAAATTTTGGAACAAGCACGTCAAACACACCAACATCCTAGGAAGCTTTCTACAAGGATGAAATTTGTTATAGCTAGGGAGTCCTTGATATACGCAAGCTACGTGAGTTCCAAATTCGTAGATGAAACCAAAAAGATGTCACACAGCTAAGAGGAGTGGTAAGCCACTTCTCTTCTTTCACTTCTCAAGGGTATAAAGTTCCTTGAGGCTTAGCTCGAGTGACAAAATCTTGATTCCAAGAGAGGTGTCTTTGGATTCACCTCCCAATTTTTATACTCTGCCAGAATGCTGGAGTTGAGGTCATCCCAAGGGGTGATGAAATCCCCAAGAAGGCCTCCTAAAAAGTGTAAAATAAGACCACACACATGATCTTGGGCTTTAAAAGACACATGTTTATTCCAATTGATGATTTAGTTTTTTTAAGCTATGATTGAAGACACTTGTGATTATGGCATACAATGTTCATTCCAATTTGACAACATTGTCAGCATAATGAAAGTCAAGAGATCATCAACATAAGAAATGCGAGCGTCATTGAAATTGTGTCCAAACCATGAAATGTTGATTGATTGTTAGGCATTCAAGACTGAGTGTGAGTTTTCTTTAAGCCCAAAACAAAGAGGTGAGAAACTTGATTGCCAAGCGCGCACCCTGAGGCCCTCCACGTCAAGATTTGTCCAATTTTTATGCCCAAATGAAGTGTGAGCGAGATTAATGCGCATTCAAAGAATTTTCTAACTTAGAAAAACCACTAAAGACCCAAGTGAGTGGAGTTTGATCCATGTGGAGCACTTAACACCCTCTTAGGTAGACCCATCCCCATAGATGGCGCTAAGATTGCAACCAATGGTTAAATTGATGGGTGATTAAAGAGGGTGAGTCCAACTACAAACTTACTCAAAGCGTCTTTATTAGTTTTTATAACTTAGAAGATTTCAAAAATGTGGATTCTTTTTATGCCCCAAAAGATGATTATTTTATCTATGGCATTCAAGATTTGATTTGTTGTTTTAATCATGCATTCATAAAAAAAAAAAACTTGATTTTAATCCATGGC
Organism: Cupressus sempervirens; assembly: GCA_028749045.1. NCBI lineage: Eukaryota > Viridiplantae > Streptophyta > Pinopsida > Cupressales > Cupressaceae > Cupressus > Cupressus sempervirens. The sequence continues at coordinate 1,052,588,816 of CM053787.1, forward strand.
ACTCAAGAGTGATTTTAGCAACATGCATTCAAAGACAAGTGATTAAACATTCAAGTTTTTTCCTTTGAGCATTCAAGATTGAGATTTTGTGTGTTGTTTTAAGAACTTTGAAGTGCTTTGTTTTAGCCTTAGATCATTCAAGATTGTTTTGGACTCAAAAGTGAAAATGAATCTTTGGACTTTGGTTTTCATTCAAGATTTTGTGTTCTAGTTTGCATATTTTAAGCCCAAAAATGATATTCTTAGATTGTTTTGATGCATGAAAAACCTAAGAAACATTCAAGATTTTGCAACAAGACATTTGTTTGGAACAAATAACAAAGCTTTTAGGACAATTTTTGGAAACCATTTAGGATTCTTAGTTTTCATGAGATTTTTAAAAGAACTTTAAAATATTTGCAAATGAGGTTCATTTTATCCTTGATTGATGCTTTGAGTTTGACTTAGGTTTTAGTGTGCACTTAGTGTTGATTTTGAATCTTTTGAAATGGAAACTTGAAGCTCTTTTTAAATTTCCAAAAATGAAGTGTTCCTCACTTTGCATGAATGCATCTAAAACCTTGATGTTGCAAGGATGCAAATGATTGAATTGGTTTAGTTTCACTTGTTAAAAGAGTTTTTTTTTTTTTTTTTTTGCAAATTTTTAGTTTTTAATGGATTTAAGTATGATTTAGGGGTTCATTTTAAGCACCAAAAAGAAGTGTGTATGATTTTGCTTCCTTGAAAAAAAATGGCCAAGATCTCCCACAAGAAGAAGACGAATAAATAGATGGAATAAGAAGAATATAGACAAGAAGAGGAAGAATAATTCCAAGTGCTTTGTCCACCTATATGCTTGAAAAATTTGCAAACACTATGAGATAGATTATGAGTTCCTTCATCTTTTTCATGCTCATGTGGACCTACAAAACCAATTTATACAATCCTACAAATCACAAAAACAAACAAAATTATAAAAAATTAACAAATGACATACAAAACTTGACTAAAAAAGCTAATGAAGATGACCCATGCGGGGTCCCACCGGGCGTGCCAAAATGTATATGAGCAATGTTAGTATGCTAATAGAAACCAAATTTAAATAAAGCTTCTACAAACTAAACAAAATTCATAAACTTCAAGATAGACTAAGATGAACTCTCAATTGAGAATATGAGCCATTAATGGACTCTCTCAATGAGAAGCTCTCTTGTTGAGTGGCTTTGTCTAAATAGATAGGATATATGCTCAAGCTTATGCTTCAAAAAGGGCTTCAAATGGAGTTGGAATTTGGGTGTGAGTGTATGATTTTGATGTAAAATGGCTTCTTAAAATGGCATTATGACTTTACTTCATGGATTGTGTTGTTTTGCAAAGGGGAAGGATCCAATTTATAGGCAAGAGGCTTGAGGGATTGAGGGTTAAGATGCAAGGATGGGAAAAAGCTCATGGAGGGCTCAGATTGCATGAGAGGAGAGCACATGGATTGTGCTTTCTTACAACCAATCAAGGAGTGACACATGTCACAAGGTGAAAGGATGGAGGAAAGGGGAAGGATGAGTCAAAAAAGGAGGCTCAAGGGATAAAATCTTCATAAAGATCCTCATAATGGCTTGTAAGAGCAATAAAAGGGCTTGGAAGAGTCATTTATGGCCTAGTGGGCTTCATAAAGTTTTATGGTTGAGATATTTTGAAGGAGATGAGAGGAATTTTGACTTGGGCTTGATTAAAAGGGTTTTAAGCTTGCTTAGGATTGTGCAAATGATTAGAGGATGGATTAGGATGGTTTAGGATTAGCTTAGGGATATGCAAGTGGATGGCATTTAATGAGGGTGGGTGAAGGAGGAGATATTTGTTAACTTTGGCTTGGGTTAGTAAGTCTTAACCCATGTTTAGAGAATGTGACAAGGTTAGGAAGGGATTAGGATTAGGTTTAAAGACATCTTCTAGAAGAGTCTAGACTTTGGATGAGGATAAAGACTTTCTAGAATAGTCTAGAACTTCCTAGGATGAGGATGAAGACTTTCTAGAAGAGTCTAAAACTTCTTAGGATGAGGATAAATTAGATTTTTAGCTAATAAATAAAGTTTTATTTATTTCAAGGGTTTGGGTTGAGGAGATATTTATTAAAACTTTTTTAATAAACATGAGGATTAATATTTAATCTTAATTAAATATTTTGAGTTGGGATTAGGGGTAGGAAATGATGGGATTTAGCCTTTAATCAAAATTAAAGAAGGATTAGAAGATTTTGGAAGAGGTTAGTGGTCTTAAAGAAATTGGCCAAGTTTTGGGCAAAAAATAAATTTTTTATTTATTTTGGGTTTTTTTGTCAATTTATTAATTAAATAATTAATAAATAAGGAAATAATGTTTAAATAAGATTTAAACATTTTTGGGAGGGATTCCTTAATTAAATATTTTAAATTAAGATAAAGGGATTTAATGGCATAAAAATTAAATAATTAATTAATTAAATAATTAATTAATAAATGATGATGTCATCAAGAATTTTTCAGAAAATAAAAATACTTTATTTTCTAAAGGTTTTTAGGTGTCTACATGAACAATTGCATGAGCATGGTATAGCGCACTTAACCACCCTCGAGAGTCTATACATTAGCATCACTTGCAAAAGGTAACCTTTGATTCAAGAATTGATGAAGATGAGAGAAGAACATAACATTTTGTATGTTCTGGGAAAACCTTTCGAAAACATATTATAACTAAAGCTTGCAGTGTTAGTGACTGAGACAGTAGAAGATAACCTCGCTAACATTTAATTCTGCTAGTTATATTCTATTGATTGAAAGCTTTCTCTATATAGAAAGAAACACATCCATTCCCTTTTTGTACTCCTTTGTTTTCTTTGTCATCTACCTAATGTTTATAACCTCTAAATGGAGCCCACTACTTTGATACTAATTATTTGTAGACTTGAAAAATTGAGAGGGAAAGGGGTGGTGAATCAACTATCAATTAAATATTTTATTTAAACAATACGTATAAATAATTATAATATTTTCAAAAAGATATATCACATGATAACAGATTATTAATAAAAAAATTATAATCTTAAATAAAAAAATTCCTTAATATAGCAAAAGTATTACTCATGTCTTTCAAAATGACAATATGAGTTCTAACTCATATCTTAGCACTAGTTCATGAATATAATGAAAAATATAAAGGGTGACACTATTTCAATGCAAGATCTTTGAATATATCATTCTTTTATACCTTTAATAGTGAATTGATCATTGAAAACCCACTTCTAGATCTCCTTACAATTAAAATGTTTCATTCAAATTTTAGATAATAAATAAAATGAACAAGAGCTACATGTAGCTTGAGTCCCTGCCAGTTCGAAACTAGCAAATATCAGAAAATATTAAAATTTGATTGGTTGTTGGCATTCAATTTAAACAAAGAACTGGAAGACAGAGAAAAAATTCTTTCATTTAATTTAAAGGTTGATGTGGAGAATGTGTATCCCTATATATGTTTCTCACATTAGTACTACGGGAGTCATTTATGAATCTTGTAACATAAGCTCCTCTATTTCACCTCTTTTTGGGTTCAAAGAATGATGCTTAAGTAGATTCCTTAGGGCCCGTTTGTTTGCTGGAATTAACCTGGAATAGGGAAATGGGAATAGGAAAATTGGAAAAAATCTATTCCAATTTTGGTCCAATGCAAGAATAAATCTAATTCCAAAAAAAACCTCGAATTTGATTTATTCTCATTTTGGGCCAAAATTAGATAGATTTATTCCAATTTTCCTATTCCTGTTTCCCTATTCCAGGTTAATTCTAGCAAACAAACAGGCCCTTATCAAACCGAAAAAATAGGGGAAAAGTAAATCCCAATCACAAAGGGGAAAAAGAAATCCCAATCCCTTCTCTCAAATCACACTGGTTCCAACACTACAAAATCTTTAATTGTTTCTCCACTAGACTATGAATAGAGGAACAATTATCGACCAAGAAAAAAAAGATATTGACCAAGTTAAAGATTTTCAACCCATTTATCTTGCAATGTTACTCCTAAAGACGACAAACACAGAAGAAGAAAATGACATTAAAATTCTCCATGGACTTAGTGCTATCTATAAATCATTCCAAATGAAAAAAATTAGCATACAAAAGTATGGATGTTAAGCTTCAAAAATAAATAGTCCATGGAAATAAGAAAATGATACTTTTGATATAGATATACATTTATTAAGATATTACAAAACTAGAAATAGGAACACTGACTTGTAACAAGAATAGAGAAAATAAATGAAATATTTACCTCAGTAGTAGAACATTAGAGCACATCTTCCAGATTCATAGTAAACACTTTCCCAAGAAGCTCAATAAAATTAAGGATACACTTGTCCATCTAATATATTAAGAGCTAGAATAAATTTTGTCATTGACATATCATAATCTCTTACATTGGTTGAGAAAAATAACCAAATCACATATACTTTATTACTTATAGTAAAGTGAAACTGGAGGCTTCTTTTTATCTAAGTATAACCATACCTCAAAGAAATGCCACATACACCTCTTTTAGAAATGCCACCTACTTCACTTTTAAAACACTCCAAATACAAACATTATTGAATAGTTTAGAATTTATTTATTTTTAAATACAAATAAGGTGAATAGTAGGCCCATTAATATAAATTCTTTAATAGACATGAAATCATTTGATAGGGAAATCAAGGTGACTAGCAATCCCGTCACTATAATTTTTGTAACACACATAAAATCATTTTAATAAGAGCAAAATACAAGATACATCAAAAGAGAAAACAATATTTTGATCTTCATAATATAATACAAGTTAATCATATAGCTTCACAGAAGAAACATTTTTCAAGTTTAGTGCAAGCTATTGATAGATTATTGTTTTAGATATAGAATTTAGCAGGAAAGATTGTTCAAACATTGTACAAAAATGTCTAAAAGAATAAATAAATTAGTGCAAGAAATGGAAGCTGAACAAAAGTACAAGCATAGAGACAGAGAATCATCCTTGATTAGCATAATCAAAGGTCACTTTGAGAAATAAAAATTATTGAATGTTCCACAAAGAAATAATTTAATGAACTTATTAGTCAAGAAGGTCATCAGATAAAGAGCTTTATATAATTGGTCAAGAAGACAACTAAAACATCTCATATTAAAATGTAACAATCAAGAACAAATAAAATTAATTCCTAAATGTACTCCATCCACATCCATTATAATTAGGTTGACTAAAACTATGTTTTGCATTTCACCTGGGCAAGCATTACCATTACAAATGAGGGCTTGATTTTTTCCATGACCTGCAATTCATTTTTTCCACACCATATTTTTCTCTCAATTTGTTGCTAACCAAGTTCAATCATTCATCCAAGCCTACAAAGACATACAAGTATTAATTCGATACATGAGCATAGCCAATTGTGATGCTACTCCACCCATATCCATTATAATTAGGCTGACTAAAACTATGTTTTGCATTTCACCTAGGCAAGCATTACCATTACAAATGAGGGCTTGATTTTTTCCATGGCCTACAATTCATTTTTTTGACACCATTTTTTTATTATCAATTTTTTGCTAACCAATTTTAGTCATTCATCCAAATGTACAAAGGCATACAAGTATTAATCTGATACATGAGTAGATGGCAATAATCCTAGAAATGACTAGTTCTAAATGTTAATAATCACCTAGGCAAAGCATTGGGCAATTACAGTCTGTATGTCCTATGCTGCATCTTGGGACATTCATGTCCAGTGTGAATTAAGGATAACAACATTTTTAGGAGGCTACATTAGCTTCCTAGTTAAGTGTTGTCAAGGAATAAAAATGTTCTCGAAACAAGAAAGAAAAACACCCCTCACCAACACAACCAATGAAAGCATCTAGAGTACAAGAAATACAAACCATTGAAAGAAGAATCATACAAGAAAGTAAAGTGAAAATATCTTAGAATGTTGGTACATATTCACAAACCCTAATTGGCCTCTTGGATTCTTGCTCCAGAAGTGTTCTATGAAGAAATTGGTAAAAGATTTTTTTAGAAAGCATATAATATATTAGGAGAATAGAAAAATATAGTTTTACTCTGCTATACAATGTCAACACATGGGTAGGTATGTGGCAGTATAGAACTCCTTGGCAACAGAGAAATAGATAGCAAGACATCAACTATTAAAGCATAGCCTTGATAGATGGAGTGTTAAACAATTTTTTTAAATATTTAGATGCAAAAAGAAAAAAACTACTAGGAAAAATGCCAATAGCCAATAGGAAAATAAGAATATAAATGTTTGAGTAAGTAAGTTAGAAATTTGCATTTCAGTAAGTCAATATTCACATAGATAATGTCTTTAGATAGAATTTGAAATTTTCATTCACTTATTTTCAGGTGAGATCGCAGTATTATCTTGACGTTTCGTACTTCATGTTTATCTTTGGAAATACTTTGCAATGGCTTTGCACGATTAAAAATCATAAGTTCTATTGTAAATTGTATATTTTTAAATATTTGATTATAAGGTTTAAGGTTTATAGTATTAAATTAATAATTAAAATTGACTTTAAAAAAAAAAACTTATTTTTTTTTAGTGTATGATGCTTAAAAAGATTATTTTTACACAAGGAAGTCAATGTTATAAGTATTATGAAGAGCATTTAGGATGGGACTGTCACCTATTGAAGTAAAATATGCATCTTAATGGTATTTCATATTGTGTCAAGTAAAGTTGTTCTATTCTTAATTTCTGTCTCTCTTGAAAAAATGTTAAAAAGAAGATAGTGTTTCCTTGAAATTAATTGTGTTATATTCAAGCATATTAAAGAATTAACCTCAATAAAAATAATATAATGATTTTAGAAATTAATCTTGTTACTTATATACTTTATAAAAATCTAAATAAAAATAAAACATAAAAATTTACAACTTCTAATTGATTTGAATAAAAAACAAAATCAATCACTAACTAAGCACAATTGAAATACTATAGTGTATTATAAATATTAATAACTATTTACTATTGTGTTCCATACACTAAATCTTATAAGTGTCAAATATGTTTACAATCTAACCTTCCAAAAGTATTGTCAATGCAATCAACCTAATACTTTCAATCATCTATAAGGAACACAATACTTCCAAACCAATTGATAGTGTACTTGAAAAATTGAGATGGAGAAGGGGAGGTGATTTAATGGCCAATAAAATATGTTATTTAATGGATGAATGTTTAACCAAAACATTTTCAAACATATTCATCACATTCATAATATATAATTGAATTAACAAACACAAGATTAAATAAATATATCTCTTAACAAAGAAATAGAGTTTTTAATGTTTGGTAAAGTTGAAATTCTTTGAAGGATTAAAAAAATCACCACTATGAATAATCTTATGAGGCCTCTCTATTCAATCACCATTGGTTGAGGATCCATTTTATGCACATCACTCTAAGGAGAAAATAATGAGAAATGTAGAGGGTTACTCCATTTCTATACAAAGATAGTAACCACTTATGCATCATTTTAGATAAGAGATATTCTTATTACACTCAAAATATTTTTGGAAACTATTTATAATTTGAGTTCAACAAAATCTTGAATACACCATATTTCTACAAAATAAAATGTATGATATCTATAGTCTATGATAAAAATATTATATTCTTTTAAACAATAAATAAATGGAACAATCAAATATTATTTTTCAAATACCATTGTATAATAAAAAAACTTGTTAAGATTAAAACATAATATATTTAGATATATAATTAGAACAATTAAACACTCTAATCATATATCATGTTTAAGTTATAATAAAAATAAAAATTCATAAATCTAAAAACAAATACCATATATTATGCAAAATTTATTTTCATATATAATTTAAAAATACTACTATTATGATAATATTTATAATACAAATTTACATATTAACATAAAAGTACCTTAAAAGATTCTAGTACAAAATTAAGCCAGACATAAATAAATGAAATATGGTTAATTTCCAAAGTTCACCTTTAAATTAAATAATCTATATATTCATTTTTCTTAATTTGATCCATACATTATTTTTTGAGGGGCTCCCATAATTATAATGTTAGATATATTATTTCCTACTCTTTAAAATTAATTATTTTTTGAGTTAGTCACTAGATGTTTCTAGAATTTTAAGATAAAGTTATTTTGTGTGTTTGGTTGTCCTATTTTGAAGAATATTGCAAATATATTAGAGATTTCTAAAATATTGTAATTTGCATATAAAAAGGGCCTTGTCCAATTTTAGAAACACGGGAATTTTATTAAGTCGTAACAGATTGTATTTTCTTTGGTTTTAATTTTGAGTAACGCACAATAAAGCAAATTACCTTGGAAGAAACATTAGGACTGAGAATAATGGAGGGGAAATATATTTGTCAAATGGAAGAAGATGAAGAGAAATTGGGTTTATCTGAGTTTCATCCTGATTTAGAGAAATACATCTTTGAAAATCTTCCATTGAATTCAATCGTCATCTCTTGCCTTGTTTGCAAGCAGTGGAATACAATTTGTCTTAGCACATATTTATGTCATCATTGCCCAAAAAGACTCTGCTATGGCGTACTACTTTTCCAAAAAAAAATGGTTGAAGATATCTCTCTCTTTCCTCCTAAATACTCCATGGAAAATGTGTTTCACTCATTACTATAGGGAGCTGCTGCTAGATTCCAGTTCCACCATTAATCTCCAGATTCCAAATTAGCAACAGTTGGAATTAATTTTTTGTATTTCATTTATTTAATCATGCATACATATACTAGAATTCTTACTGTTATGCTCAATTGAAAAATTAATGACTCGTTACCATGAGCCTCAGATCATAGGAGGATATGCAGATCCAGTTTCATCTATTTTGATTAGATCAGAAAACTTTTGACTTACTAGTCTCTTCATTGCCGCTTGATATGCTTGACAAGTTGGGTGTCTAAATGATCAAACCATAGTGGAAGGATTGGAAATGGTATCCGTGTACTCCTCTTGTCAATTACAAGCCCAAGATGGGATACCTTTGGCTGATACCTCATTTTCCTATGATTGATATTGTCAATCATCATTGACACCTCCAATTTTCACAGTAGAATTGGAGATGGGTGCTCAATACTATTTTGAATGTCATCACTGAGCTAAAGATTGTACACTTTTCCTCGTGTGTCCCTTCCCACGGATTGCCTTTAGGTCCTTGGCTCAAGCACTTGGGTATTCCTAACTCACATTGTCCTTTTTGTGGACAACTTAAGTTGTTTCTACAATTTTGGTTTTCTTGTAGATCTCAACATTATTAACTCTAGATTCATGATTTTTTCAAGCCTTTCAAGTTGGAGTCCTTTTCTTGACATATGGTTCTGCTAGGGGATTTCACTAGAGTCTCTTTTAAGTATACTAAGATTTGGCATGCTTTTAGGATGGAGTTTCTTTTCACTCTATGGAATGATAGAAATGTTGTTATTTTCACTCATATTTTTCTATATATAAATGTATCTATGTACATTGAAGCTTGCATATGTAAAAATGAGACAATGTAGATTCAAGTTCAAGACAACAAGGTGGATCTTGAGGTGGCCAACCTATGAGAGCTACTTAGTCATTGTGGTAATGCATCTTCTATAGTCACCCTGTCATCCAATTCTATTTTTGAGGATCAATCTCCACCCAGTGGTTACCAGTAGGATCCTAGCTCCTTGGCTTGCCACTCATAGATTTCACATTCCTAGGCCCCTTGCCTCTCTCCCAATAATGGTTGGAATAATAATTTTTGTCACTTTAGCTCTCTTTGGTGAGGTTTTGGCTAATCCCTAGTTGCTCCTCTTGTTGCTCCTATTGCCTCTAGTTGGCCTTCCTCTAGTAGAGATCCCAAGTGGTCATTCCTCTACCTAGACCTAGTGATTTTTCCTTCCATTGTGGAGAGAGAAGAAGATAAAGAGAAAGATGCTACTTTTGATGGGTGGGATCCTCCTAAGTCACTCACCAACCCTACTGATTTATGGGGCTTTAATGATCAACATGATCAAGGTCCCTCAGCTGGCACTACCTTAACCACCTAAGGGTAGTTTATATGTGTTTTTTTTAATGAATAGTTGTTAAATTTCCATCTTTTCCATGTGAACTTTCATAGGATGATCTTCATATCCCTTGACCCCCTTTTTTGCAAATATGTAAATTCAATATTTAATTAATAGGAAAAGGACTATTCATAAAAAAATTAACTACACCTTTGAAACCCCTTACCTATGAGACTTAAAGATGTGCTGTCACATGAAAAATCAACCATTAACTTTATTGGTAGAGACAATTGACACCCATTTCTTGGCACTACCACTCCTAGGTTTATTTCATGGTCTCTTACATTTATTTGGCCCATTTCCAGACTTTCTAATTTCAGTCATGTTTTCTTTATCATGGCATCTTTTCCAAGTAAATATAGATTTTTGCAGTAATCAATTGGCCAGATGTAGTTTCCCATTGCTTTAAAATTATGGGCAATTTCCATGAACTAATGTTGTTCAATGTGGGGTATAGATGATAACATTCACTAATTTTAGTTGGTCTTGTGAGTCCAGTGAGGTTAACTTTGAAAGCAATTAATTAGTAATAATTGCCTGCCTCTAATTTAACTATTTTATTTATGTCATTTGAAAATATTTTATAGGTATGAGTTTAGAATAAAGTTCATTGGCTAATGTACTTGAATTCTTTTGTTGTTGAAATAAAAAGCGACCAAAAACAAGGGGGTCAGCCCTTACAACCAAAAAATTGGTAACCAAAATATTACTAATACTAGCATATTACCAGCAAAGACCAACTGAGGACCTTAATAGATTGAACTAAAGTTCCACTTAACCATAGTAAAACTTATGCATGTTACCAACTGTATATGAGCAATGTTAGTGTGCTAATAGAAACCAAATTTAAAAAAAGCTTCTACAAACTAAACAAAATTCATAAACTTCAAGATAGACTAAGATGAGCTCTCAATTGAGAATATGAGCCATTAATGGACTCTCTCAATAAGAAGCTCTCTTGTTGAGTGGCTTTGTCTAAATAGATAGGATGTATGCTCAAGCTTATGCTTCAAAAAGAGCTTCAAATGGAGTTGGAATTTGGGTGTGAGTGTATGGTTTTGATGTAAAATGGCTTCTTAAAATGGCATTATGACTTTACTTCATGGATTGTGTTGAAATGGCTTGGGAGAGGATTCCTTAAATAGGCAAAGGGCTTGAGGGATCAAGGGCTAGGATGCAAGGATGGGAAAAAGCTCATGGAGGGCTCAGATTGTATGAGAGGAGAGCAAATGGATTGTGCTTCCTTACAACCAATTAGGGAGTGACACATGTCATAAGGTGAGAGGATGGAGGAAAGGGGAAGGATGAGTCAACAAAGGAGGCTCAAGGGATAAAATCTTCATAAAGACCCTCATAATGGCTTGTAAGAGCAATAAAAGGGCTTGGAAGAGTCATTTATGGGCTACTGGGCTTCATAAAGTTTTATGGTTGGGATATTTTGAAGGAGATGAGAGGAATTTTGACTTGGGCTTGATTAGGAAGGTTTTAATCTTGCTTAGGATTGTGCAAATTATTAGAAGATGGTTTAGGATTAGCTTAGGGATAGGCAAGTGGATGGCATTTAATGAGGGTGGGTGAAGGAGGAGATATTTGTTAAATTTGGCTTGGGTTAGTAAGTCTTAACCCATGTTTAGAGAATGTGACAAGGTTAGGAGGGGATTAGGATTAGGTTTAAAGACATCTTCTAGAAGAGTCTAGACTTTGGATGAGGATAAAGACTTTCTAGAATAGTCTAGAACTTCCTAGGATGAGGATGAAGACTTTCTAGAAGAGTCTAGAACTTCTTAGGATGAGGATAAATTAGATTTTTAGGAAATAAATAAAGTTTTATTTATTTCAAGGGTTTGGGTTGAGGAGATATTTATTAAAACTTTTTAAATAAACACGAGGATTAATATTTAATCTTAATTAAATATTTTGAGTTGGGATTAGAGGTAGAAAATGATGGGATTAGCCTTTAATCAAAATTAAAGAAGGATTAGAAGATTTTGGACGAGGTTAGTGGTCTTAAGGAAATTGGCCAAGTTTTGGGCAAAAAATAATTTTTTAAATTTATTTTGGGTTTTTTGGTCAATTTATTAATTAAATAATTAATAAATAAGGAAATAATGTTTAAATAAAATTTAAACATTTTTGGGAGGGATTCCTTAATTAAATATTTTTAATAAGATAAAGGAATTTAATGGCATAAAAATAAATAAATAAATAAAATAAATAATTAATTAATAAATGATGATGTCATCAGGAATTTTTCAGAAAATAAAAATATTTTATTTTCTAAAAGTTTTTAGGTGTCTACATTTTGCCCCTCTTTGATGTGATGCCGCAAGTGGGATGGCATCAAAGATAAGAAAATAAGATGCCCATGGCTAGAGCAGAAGAGGAGAGAATGGACTGCAAGATGCCCCCTCAAGAAGGTGGCGGGGAGAGAAAGCGAGGCTCGATGACTTCTTGAAAAGTAAAAGAATCTGAGATGAGCAAGAAGACTCAGATTGGCTTAAGAGAAGAGGTTTAGTTAGTTCAAACTCTCACTATGGGAGAATGATAAAGGGAGAATCAAAGGCACAAGAGGAAGCAAGCTTAAGATCTTAGGGATTGCAGAAGATGAAGGAGTGGAGCACTATAAAAGGAATCCAGGATGGGGAGATGGATGAGGGGATTAAAAAGCTAATGCAATAGGATTTCAAAGAGTCAGATTGGCGGCAGATGTGTTTCAGAGATCCCTAGGACTAGGATTGTGGATCTCGAAAGATGAGGCTTGGTGGATTGATTTGGATTGGTGGATCCCTAAGACTAGGATTGTGGATCCCTAAAGCTAAAGGTGAGGAGTGATTCAAAGAGATACTGATGCATAAGCTAGGGTAGGAGAGATGGATGCTAGATATGGATGGGGGATAATGGAGATGAAGGGAAACCATTGAAGCTTTTTTTTTTTAGCAAGGGGATACTTCAAAGAGAAGTACCACCAGGTAGTTGAGCACTAGATTTTCTATAGGACTGTTGGTTAATTGCAAAGGTTACCAAGAACATCAAGGCCATGTCACCAACTATCCAAAGGACTAATGAACCAACTTGAAACAAACACACAAGGATTTCTCTAGAATCACACATGAAACACAAAGGAAACTGTGTGGAATCAATACTAGGTAACCCATAAGCAGAAAAGAAAAACAAACAAAAGACTTGATCAAGACCTTACACCCAGATTGCCCCATTTGCAGTATACCATGATATGGAAGATCGTGGCAACTTTGAGGAGGGAACAAAAAGATTATTTGGAAAAGATACTTCAAGACCCAAAAGGGAAGATTCCAAATCAAAAGGAAGTGAAAATCCAAAAGAGAAACATTTGCCAACGAGATGGGTAGGACAAGGTACTAACGGACCAAGATCAGACATGAGGAAAGCTATATCCTACAAGGATCTATCAAAGAGCACCTAAGCTAATGGATCTAGATGAGTGATGCATCTGGCGAGCTGGACTAAGAAGGATAACACTTTGGTGACAGGAGATCTAGCTAAAGGATGCATTGGGATAACTAACCAAGGGTTGTGCGATGTGTGCAAGATGCTAATCAAGGAGGAACTGACACAAAAGCTGGATAGATACAATGGTACTAAGCTAAAGAGGATGTACAAGCTGACAGACCAAGATAGTTACAAGCAGGCAAAAGCTCAGGATGATAGGATAGCGGGATGGTTCAATTTTGTGCAAGATGCGAAAGCTAAGGGTGGGGTGATAGCAAAAGATATGGATTTGGCAAGATGCATCCAATGATGATGAGAGATTTTGTGACCAAGGATAGCTAGAGGAGCAGGATGAGATGGCTGGATAGGATGGTAGATAGCTAGGATTATGATGGATATAAAGAGATGACATTGGGTTTGCATGAGGATAGCCTAGAGCTAGATACCAATGACAAGGGAGGATGAACAAGACCAGATCTCCAAGGAATATAGTGCCCCCAATCAGAAGATAACATGCGAAAGGAGGTCTTATGATGGATGTGATAGGATTTAAGCTAGGATGGAAAAAGCTGAAGGGGCTAGGGAGATGGATGATAGCTGGGATGGTTGGCTAAAACTGCAAGAGATAAGTGGATGGTGTGAGATGGAAGATGGAGGGTGGAGGATAGGTGGATAGATTGGAAGATGGAGTTGGATGTCAAGAGATAACCAAACTCATGAGGGTGATAGGCTAAGCTGGGGATGGCGGGATTACGCATGATGCTTGTTTGCCAAGTTTTCATCATGGTACTTGTTCAAGGCGCTTGAATTGCCAAGTTTTCACCAGTGGACGCATTATTTTTCTTTATTTTTTTTGACTTTTTGACTTTGGACTTAGCTGGAATGATTATGGTTTTTCAGCTATTTTGGCTATTTTGGGATTTTTCACTGGCTATTGGAATGTTCAATTTTGTTGCTAGTTGTTGGTACATCGGATGTGTGATTTATGCAATAGATTGGATTAGATGGGATTGATGGTAGGAGATGGAGGGATGAAAATGATAGAAAGGAGCATGAGATGGGGATGCTTGCAAGAGCAACATTGGCACATATTGGGACAGGTGTGAAAGGAGCATATGGGGGATAGATGGTAGATGCAGGTGTGATGGAGGATTTGAGGAAGCATGCTTGGGGATATAGGCACCCAAGATGGAGTTAGGAGATGGGGGACATGAGTCACTGGATGGAGGATTAGCAATGGTGGATGCCATTATGCATTGGGTTTCAAATTTTTTCTTTGGGATCCACATGGTTTTGGATTTTCTTTTCATAGGCTTTTGCATTATTTTGCATTCTTTGATTGGATTTTTCCTTTTTGGAGTATGTATTTTAGAATAGACATATGATTGTCTAGGATGTGGATTTTTAGCTTTATGCATTTTGAACTTGACATTTACATTACTGTGGGAAGCTTTGGGAAGATGGTTAGGAGAAGCTTTATGAGATGGAGAGGATATGGGAGAGTGTATAGGGGGATGATGATGGATGATGTGCCTCAATATGTGCCTTTTCTGATCTTGCATAGGAATGGAGGGAATAGGATTTGAATCATGGCTGATAGGAGGATGGAGGATGGTAGATTTTGGGACATAGGGACCCAAAATGGATTTAGCGGATGAAGGGGGGAATATGGTAGGTTGTTTTAGGTTGCAAAGATGGTGGAGGGGGGATGACATAAGATTTCTTGAAGGAGTGATGGGAGGCTGGCATGGGGGGTTTGGAGATAGGCTTGGTTTGGGGGTGTGGTGTACCAACACCTTTAGATGGCGAGCCTTTGGATACATATCCAAGACCATGAAATCCTAGATTTTTTTGTGCAATAATAGGCTTTCTGATTCCTTTCTCTTGTGGTCCTAAACCTTGACCTTGATAATGCCATCGATTGAGCATTTGAACTAGCTGAGGATAATTTTTGCTTGCAGAAAATGGTGGAAGTGCTTTATCAGATGTACTGCAATAGGGAGATAATATTCTTAATTATTTTGCTGAGAGGAGGCCACTATGGATGAATGTAAGTGAACCAAGAGGGTATATTATAGATGGTGAAATATCTTGGATAGGTGGTAATATGGAAGCATGGAGTGGAGGAGATGGTAGGATAGGATCTTGATTTAGCTGATGGGATGAAAAGATATCCTGCAGTAGAGGAGGTATGGCTTGAGGTTTTGAAGATGGAGGGGATAGTGACTGCACTATGGATGGAAGACATGGTACGATGATATCTTCATTTATGCTTTGGGGGATGTCAACATGATTTTGGGCAGGATCTTGATAGGATTGGTTTGGAGTGGATGGTGCGATAGGAGGTGAAGGGATGGACTCTTCAAAGGTAGCAAATGGATAGATGGGAGATTCAGTAGTGGAGATGGGTGAGTAGAAGATGGATGCATAAGGGTCATTATGGGAGATTTTGGAAATGCTTGGAGGTGATGTGGATAGGATTTGGAGAGTTTTGACAGATGGTGGGATTTTGATGCTTGCGGGAAGTGGAAAGATTTTAAAAAATTTGATGGATGGTATGGGGATTATAGCTATGGGAGATGGAGGTGATATTATAGATGGGGAAGCTTCATTACTGACTACTTCACATGGTTGGATTAGATGACATGGCTTATCAACTGTTGGAGACAAATTTTCTTGTATTTCCTCTAGGAGATTCCTTAGAGACTCGTGTGTCAGAGGTGGAGGTGGATTGACAGGAATAGCTAGTGTGATGGGGGTGGAAGATTGGAAGCTTGGTTGATTGGGTGATGGAGGAGAAGCTGGGATATCAGATGGCATGACTAGATAGTTTGGAAGAATGCATGGATTTTGTGGGATGCTTGGGTGAATGTTTCTAAGGCTTTCAATATACCTGTCATAATCAACAAGATTTTCATCATCATTAGAATAGGAGGTGGCAGGAGCAAGGACAATATGACCAAACACATTATGATAGGTTTTGGATTTCATGTTTTGATGATGAGTCGGATGGGGATGGGATCTTGCATATGGATGAACACGGAAGCTCATGGTTGGATTTGGATTAAACGCAGATTTTGGATTGGCTGATGAAGGATTTCCTAGGGAGAGTCAAAGCTGTATGACAAACCTAAGGAGGATTGGCTGAAGATTTTTGGCTTTCCTGTGGATGGAAGACTTCAAGGGCATGCTGTCAAAAAGTGAGTTTTGCTTTCCTATGTGCTGGATTGGTGGAGATTGTGTCAACTTAAGGATAGACTAATGATCCTATGGGCATGACATGAGGTTGACCACTTGTGGATCCCAACCTTTAGCTCAAGGTGATGAGGGATAACAAGTGACAAAGCTAGATTACCCTAGACAAAGCTCTGTCAAAGGGATAACCTTGGTGAGGCTGGTGGATTGGTCGGATTGATTGGATAGAAAATTCTAGTAGAATGACAACAACTCTCTAAAGGCTTGGGTGTGATTTTGGATTGGGTTGCTAGCTGGCTATGGGGGATGATTTGGAGAGACTTTGGATTTGAGACTATTCTAAAGCAAGGAACTAGATAGATTTGGTTGCAGCGGGGGAGCTTGGATGATATTCTGATGAGGCAGTGACTACGCTAAGTATGCTTTGAGTTGGGACATTTTTTCTTTTCTGGGATTTTGACCAAAGTTGGCAAGCATTCATTCAAAAGCTATGAACATACAAGCAGACAAAAGTTTGGAGCAAGCACGTCAAACACACCAACATCTTAGGAAGCTTTCTACAAGGATGAAATTTGGTTTAGCTAGGGAGTCCTCGATATATGCAAGGTACGTGAGGCCCAAATTTGTAGATGAAAATAAAAAGATGTCACACAGCCAAGAGGAGCGGTAACCCACTTCTCCTCTTTCACTTCTCAAGGGTATAAAGTTCCTTGAGGCTTAGCCTGAGTGACAAAATCTTGATCCCAAGAGAGGTGTATTTCGATCACCTCCCAATTTTTATACGCCGCCGGAACACTAGAGTTGAGGTCGTCCCAAGGGGTGATGAAATCCCCAAGCAGGCCTCCTAAAAAGTGTAAAACAAGAACACATACATGATCTTGGGCTTTAAAAGACACGTGTTTATTGCAATTGATGTTTTAGATTTTTTAAGCTATGATTGAAGAAAAATGTGATTATGGCATACAATGTTCATTCCAATTTGATAGCATCCTTAGCATAATGAAAGTCAAGAGATCGTGAACAAAAGAAATGCAAGCGTCATTGAAAATGCATCCAAACCATGCAATGTTCATTGATTGTTAGGCATTCAAGATTGAGTGTGAGTTTTTTTTAAGCCCAAAACAAAGATGTGTGAAACTCGATTGCCAAGCGCGTGCTCGGAGGCCCTCCATGTAAATATTTGTCCAATTTTTATGCCCAAATGAAGTGTGAGCGAGATTAATGAGCATTCAAGGAATTTTGTAACTTAGAAAAATCACTAAAGACCCAAGTGAGTGGAGTCTAATTTTTGTGGAGCATTTAACACCCTCTTAGGTAGACCCATCCCCATAGATAGCATTGAGATTGCAACCAATGGTTAAATTGATGGGTGATTAAAGAGGGTGAGTCCAACTACAAACTTACTCAAAGCGTCTTTATTAGTTTTTATAACTTAGAAGATTTCAAAAATGTGGATTCTTTTTATGCCCTAAAAGATGATTATTTGATCTATGCCATTCAAGATTGGATTTGTTGTTTTAATCATGCATTCATAAAAAAAACAAACTTGATTTTAATCCATGGCACTCAAGAGTGATTTTAGCAACATGCATTCAAAGACAAGTGATTAAACATTCAAGTTTTTTTCCTTTGAGAATTCAAGATTGAGATTTTGTGTGTTGTTTTAAGAAATTTGAAGTGCTTTGTTTTAACCTTAGATCATTCAAGATTGTTTTGGACTCAAAAGTTAAAATGAATCTTTGGACTTTGGTTTTCATTCAAGATTTTGTGTTCTAGTTTGCATATTTTAAGCCCAAAAATGATATTCTTAGATTGTTTTGATGCATGAAAAACCTAAGAAACATTCAATATTTTGCAACAAGACATTTGTTTGGAACAAATAACAAAGCTTTTAAGACAAGTTTTGTAAACCATTTAGGACTGTTAGTTTTCATGAGATTTTTAAAAGAACTCTAAAATATTTGCAAATGAGGTTCATTTTATCCTTGATTGATGCTTTGAGTTTGATTTAGATTTTAGTGTGCACTTAGTGTTGATTTTTAACCTTTTGAAATGGAAATTTGAAGTTATTTTTAAATTTCCAAAAATGAAGTGTTCCTAACTTTGCATGAATGCATCTAAAACCTTGATGTTGCAAGGATGCAAATTATTGGATTGGTTTAGTTTCACTTGTTAAAAGATTTTTTCTTTTTTGCAAATTTTTAGTTTTTTAATGGATTTAAGTATGATTTGGGGGTTCATTTTAAGCACTAAAAAGAAGTGTGTATGATTTTGCTTCCTTAAAAAAAAAATGGCCAAGATCTCCCACAAGAAGGAGAAAAAGAAGTAGATGGAATAAGAAGAATATAGACAATAAGAGGAAGAAGATTTCCAAGTGCTTTGTCCACCTATAAGATTGAAAAATCTGCAAATACTATGAGATAGACTATGAGTTCCTTTTTCTTCTTCATGCTCATATGAACCTACAAAAACAAATTTATACAATCCTACCAATCACAAAAACAAGAAAAATTAGCCAAAATCAGCAAATGACATACAAAACTTGACTAAAAAAACTAATGAAGATGACCCATGCGGGGTCCCACTGGGCGTGCCAAAATGTATATGAGCAATGTTAGTATGCTAATAGAAATCAAATTTAAATAAAGCTTCTACAAACTAAACAAAATTCATAAACTTCAAGATAGACTAAGATGAGCTCTCAATTGAGAATATGAGCCATTAATGGACTCTCTCAATAAGAAGCTCTCTTGTTGAGTGGCTTTGTATAAATAGATAGGATGTATGCTCAAGCTTATGCTTCAGAAAGGGCTTCAAATGGAGTTGGAATTTTGGTGTGAGTGTATGGTTTTGATGTATAATGGCTTCTTAAAATGGCATTATGACTTTACTTCATGGATTGTGTTGAAATGGCTTGGGAGAGGATTCCTTAAATAGGCAAAGGGCTTGAGGGATCAAGGGCTAGGATGCAAGGATGGGGAAAAGCTCATGGAGGGCTTAGATTGCATGAGAGGAGAGCACATGGATTGTGCTTCCTTATAGCCAATTGGGGAGTGACACATGTCATAGGGTGAGAGGATGGAGGAAAGGGGAAGGATGAGTCAAAAAAGGAGGCTCAAGGGATAAAATCTTCATAAAGACCCTAATAATGGCTTGAAAGAGCAATAAAAGGGCTTGGAAGAGTCATTTATGGCCTAGTGGGCTTCATAAAGTTTTATGGTTGGGATATTTTGAAGGAGATGAGAGGAATTTCGACTTGGGCTTGATTAGGAAGGTTTTAAGATGCTTAGGATTGTCCAAATGATTAGAAGATGGATTAGGATGGTTTAGGATTAGCTTAGGGATAGGCAAGTGGATGGCATTTAATGAGGGTGGGTGAAGGAGGAGATATTTGTTAACTTTGGGTTGGGTTAGTAAGTCTTAACCCATGTTTGTGTGACAAGGTTAGGAGGGGATTAGGATTAGGTTTAAAGACATCTTCTAGAAGAGTCTAGACTTTGGATGAGGATAAAGACTTTCTAGAATAGTCTAGAACTTCCTAGGATGAGGATGAAGACTTTCTAGAAGAGTCTAGAACTTCTTAGGATGAGGATAGATTAGATTTTTAGGAAATAAATAAAGTTTTATTTATTTCAAGGGTTTGGATTGAGGAGATATTTATTAAAACTTTTTTAATAAACATGAGGATTAATATTTAATCTTAATTAAATATTTTGAGTTGGGATTAGGGGTAGGAAATGATGGGATTAGCCTTTAATCAAAATTAAAGAAGGATTAGAAGATTTTGGAAGAGGTTAGTGGTCTTAAGGAAATTGGCCAAGTTTTGGGCAAAAAATAATTTTTTTATTTATTTTGGGTTTTTTGGTCATTTTATTAATTAAATATTTAATAAATAAGAAAATAATGTTTAAATAAGATTTAAACATTTTTGGGAGGGATTCCTTAATTAAATATTTTTAATTAAGATAAAGGGATTTAATGGCATAAAAATAAATAAATAAATAAAATAATTAATTAATTAATAAATGATGATGTCATCAGGAATTTTTCTGAAAATAAAAATACTTTATTTTCTAAAGGTTTTTAGGTGTCTACACCAACCAACATAATACTATGAACAAAATCATCTAAACTACAATAGCATTCTAATAAGTCTATCAAACTATAAGAGTTCATCATAAAAAGTATTGACATAACCGTGCCTACCCAAGTCTGAGGAACACTTGAAAACTAGCAAAACCAAAACCAGCATATAAACATAAAAATTTGGATCCGAGGATCCCCAAAATCTTAAAAACTTAATTAACATTTTTCTCCTTTCCCTTCACAGTGAGCAGAATCTGAGTGTTTGATTGTGGTGACTGATTAGGAAAGTACCCTAAAATGGCATAAAATACTTGTATAAAATGGCTTAGGGTTAGGTATTTTTTTCATTATGTTGTGATGAAAACTTGCTTCTTGCGGTAGTATTGAGTTGTAAGAGATTACAGATTGTTATCAGGTTGTAATCACTAGATTGTAATAATATCGGACTTGCAGTTTGGTGGTTGTAGCCCAGAGATTGGGTGAACCACGTTAAATCTTGGTGCCTTGTGTTCTTTTCTATGTGATCTATTATTTTTTGTTATTGGTTATATTTGCATGTAATTGTTATTTTTGTCCATGGTTTAATCCTAACAAGTAGTATTAGAGCCAAGTTATTTTTCAATTATCCTCTGTAGGAAAGTTTCAGGATTGAGTGGGAGTCTCATGGTTGAATGGAAGCAATGGCAGACAAGGGTAAGCTGAGGGTTGATAGGTTTAATGGGCAGAACTTCCAGTTATGGAAGACACAAATGGAAGACTATCTATATTAGAAGGATTTATGGAAGCTGTTGGAAGGAAAAGCCAAGAATCAGGGATCTATGTCAAATGATGAATGGGATCTTTTGGATAGAAAGGGACTTGGAAGCATTCAATTATGCCTGGCACCATCCATGGCATTTAATATTACAAAAGCAAAGACAACAGAAGAATTGATGAAAACCCTAGCGACATTGTATGAAAAGCCCTTCACTTCAAAAAAGGTATTTCTCATTAAGCATTTATTTAATATGAAAATGGCAGAAGGTGGATCTATTACAGATCATTTAAATGAGTTTAATACTATTACTATTTAGTTATCTTCTGTAGGCATCAATTTTGAAGAAGAAATTAGTTCTCTCTTGATTTTGTGTTCTTTGCTTGAAAGTTGGAATGGCTTGGTAATGGTTGTGAGTAATTGTGTTCTTGGATCTAGTACCCTAAAATATGATGATGTGATCAATATTATTTTGAGTGAAGAAACTCGTAGGAAAAGCTCAGCTGGATCTACATCAGGAAGTGCTTTGAATGCACAAAGCAGGGGCAGAATGACTGAGAGAGGAAGTAATTCTGGAAATCATTAGAAATCAAGAGGAAAGTCAAAGGGGAGGAGATCTCAATCAAGAGGACCGAATGATTGCTAGTACTATGGGAAACCAGGGAAAAAAAAGAAAGATTGCTAGAATCAAAAGAAAAATGAAGGAGATAAATCAGATAGAGATAAGGAGGCAAATGTGGTAAGTAACAAATCCAAAGAGGATGCTTTGCTTCTATCTTTAGAAAGTGTTGATGATTCATGGGCTTTAGATTTTGGTGCTTCATTTCATGCTACACCTTATAAAGGTTATTTCATTGACTATGTCCAAGGGGATTTTGAGCTTGTTTATTTGGGGTATAATGAACCCTGTTAGATTTTTGGATAGGGAAAAATTAAGATTAAGTTGCAGAATGGGAATCATTGACTACTACATGAGGTAAAACATGTTCCAAGGCTAAGTAGAAATTTAATTTCAATAGGGAAACTTGGTGATGAGGGTTGTGTAGTTATTTTTAATGATAAAAATTGGAAGGTTTCAAAAAGTTCCCTTGTAATATCAAAAGGTGTGAAAGTAGGCACCTTATATCTTTGTATAGGTTATATTGTTCCTTCTACTTTAATTGTTTCAGAGAAAAATGAATGTTCAGGAACAATTGTTGCAATTGAGTAGGGAGAACAAATAGTTGCTATAGATTCTAATACAACGTTGTGGCACAATAGACTTGGGCATATGAGTGAGAAAGGTATGAAACTACTTCATTCTAAGAAAGTTTCACTAGGTCTAAAATGTGTTAATATGGATTTCTGTGAAAGTTGTGTGTATGGAAAACAAAAGAGAGTGAGTTTTGCAAAGACTAGGAAGGAAAATAAAAAGGAGAAATTAGAGCTTGTGCATACCCATGTATGGGGACCAGCTCAGGTATCTTCCCTTGGTGGCTCTTAGTACTATGTTACATTTATTGATGATGTAACTAAAAAAGTATGGGTTTATTTTCTTAGATAAAAATCTGATGTACTTCAAACTTAAAAAAAAAAGGAAATGTTTGGTTGAAAATGAGACTAGTAAAAAATTAAAATGTCTCAGATCTGATAATGGTGGTGAGTATTGCAATCATGAATTTGAAGATTATTGCTCCACTAATGGTATTCATAGACAGAAAAATATTCCAAGGACTCCATAGGAGAATGGAGTGGCTGAACACATGAACATGACTATAATGGAGCGTGCAAGGAGCATGAGGTTGCATGTTGGGTTGCCCTTACACATGTGGGTAGAGGCTATCAAAATTACTATATATTTTATTAATAGAGGTCCCTCTACTCCTTTGGGCTATGGTATTCCAGAGGAGGCATGGACTGGTAAGAAGGTGAGTTATTCTTTTCTCAAAACTTTCAGTTGTGAAGCATTTTCTCACATAGATTCTAAAAACAGAACCAAGCGAGAAGCTAAGTCAAAGAAATGTGTATTTTTTGGATATGGTATTAATGAATTTGGTCATAGGCTTTGGGATTTTGAAAATCATAAAATTGTAAGAAGCAGGGATGTCATATTCAATGAGAAAGTGTTGTACAAAGATCTATTACAGCAACATGAGAAGAAAGAAGATGGTTATGTAGTGCTGGATGATACTCCAAAGGCTAATGTTCTAGGCATTCGTCATGATGTGCAACAACCATAACAATAAATATCACATACACTAGTGAATGTTAGATGATCAACAAGGCAAATTAGACTTCCATAAAGATTCTCCCCCTCTTTGTATTCTATTTTACTTATTGATGCTAGTGAACTTAAAATTTATGATGAAGCTATGCATGTGGATACTAAGATTCAATGGGAGTCTACAATGAAAGATGAAATGGACTCTTTGCTAAAGAATAAGACATGGGATTTGTGCAAGTTGCCTATAGGTAAAAAGGCTTTACAGAATAAGTGGGTTTACATGTTAAAAGAAGAGGATGGAGTTAAGAAAAGATTTAAAGCCAAGTTAGTTGTAAAAGGATTTGTATAGAAAAAGTGAATTGATTTTGATGAGATATTTTCTCCTATTGTTAAAATGACTTCTATCCATACTATTTTAAGTCCAGTGGGTACTAAAGATTTGCATTTAGAGTAGGTAGATGTTAAAATACCTTCCTTCATGGTGATTTGGATGAAGAGATATATATGGCTCAGCCACAGGTATTTGCAGTCAAAGGTAAGGAGAACTTAGTGTGCAAATTGAAGAAAAGTTTATATGGCTTGAAGCAAGCACCTCAGCAATGGTATCTGAAATTTGATAGTTTTATGCATGAGCATGGTTATAGTAGGTATCATTTAGGTCATTATGTCTACTTTAAGAGGTTGGATGATGATAGCTACATTATTTTATGTTTATATTCTAATGATATGCTTGTAGCTAAGTCTAACATGGATCACATTAAGGGGCTAAAAAGCCAATTGGCACATGCATTTTCTATGAAGGATTTGGAGGCAGCAAAACAAATCCTTGGTATGAAGATTTATAGAGATAGGAAAAACAAAATATTGACGCTATCTCAGGCTAATTATGTTGAGAAGGTGTTGCAACATTTCTCTATGGAGAATGCTAAAGCTGTCAGCACACCTTTACCTAGTCATTTGAAATTGACTAAGGAGATGTCTCCCAAGACACAAGAAGAGGAGGATAAAATGTCCAAAATACCCTATGCTTTAGCTGTAGGAAGCTTGATATATGCTATAAATATGGTATGTACTAGGCCAGATATTGCACATGCAGTGGGAGTTGTTACTAGGTATATGAGTCATCCATGAATTGAGCATTGGAATGTAGTCAAATGGATTCTTAGATATTTGAGAGGAACATCCAGTAAGTGTTTACACTTGGGGGCTCTACTACTGATTTACAGGGCTATGTTGACTCATATTTGGCAAGGGATATTGATACTAGACGAAGTACTACAAGTTACATCTTTACTATTGGTGGGGCAGCTGTGAGTTGGGTTTCTAGGTTACAAAAGGTTAATGCTTTATCCACTGCAGAGGTAGAGTATGTAGCTGCTACAGAGGCAGCCAAGGATATGGTATGGCTTCAATTCTTCTTGTAAGAATTGGGACATCCTCAGCAAGATACTTATTTATTCACAAATAGTTAGAGTGCCATTCATCTTGCAAATAATTTAACTCTGCATTCAAATACCAAACACATACAATTGCGACCTACCATTTCATTCGATCAATTTTGGAGGATGGATAGTTAAAGCTGAAAAAGATACATACCAATGAAAATCTAGTAGATATGTTGACAAAGGTAGTAACAAGGGAGAAGTTGAAATCATCTTCATCTTTAGTTGGTCTTCTAGACTAAACATGAATAAAAGAACAACAGATTCCAAGGTGGTTTGATCCAGTGGGAGCCCCATGTGGTAGCAGTATTGTTATAGGATCAGTCTCCAAGTGGAAGATTATTGTTTAGTGTGGAGCCTGATTAGTCCCCAAGTGGGAGATTGTTAGGTTGTGCTGACTGATCAGGAAAGTATTGCACATACTTCATAAATTCTTTGAGGTTTGAGGCATCACCTCAAAAAAATATTTTTGGGCCATGGCTGACATTGTAGCTGACATATGCCTGACATGTTGTAATCCTAAAATGGCATAAAATACTTGTATAAAAGGGCTTAGGGTTAGGTATTTTTTTCATTATGTTGTGATGTGAAATTGCTTCTTGCGGTAGTATTGAGCTATAAAGGATTATGGATTGTAATTAGGTTGTAATCACTGGATTGTAATAATATTGAACTTGCAGTTTGGTGGACGTAGCCCAGGAATTTGGGTGAACCACATTAAATCTTGGTACCTTGTGTTCTTTTCTGTGTGATCTATTATTTTTTGTTATTGGCTATATTTGCATGTAATTGTTATTTTTGTCCATGGTTTAATCCTAACACTGAGCCTAGTCATCCACAAGGAATTTAAAGAGGAGCTTGTGATCCTCCATATTCATTCTAGTGTCCTCCTTCTCCTAAGTCAATAGTTGGAGGGTAGTGGCAATAGCGTGGGTGAACTTAAGGGAAAATTTAGAGAAGGGAAAGAACCCTTCTTCTAAAGTTTTAACCATCTTTTCCAATTTGGCATACACCTCCAATTGCTCCTTGGTCTCTTCGTTATTATCCGCTTCCACCTTCTTAGCTTCCTCTTTAGCATTATATGCCTAGTTATCATCCTGTAAAACCCTTGGGTTAGTAAAAACCTTAAGTTTTTCTTTGGCTAAGGAGGAGATAGTGATGGGAGAAGTGTTCACTTTTCTGCTATCCTCATAGAAGGTAATGGGCTGAAAGGTAAAGCTAGCAAAAATATGGTTAGTCTCCATGGTTGTAGCATTGCTAGCTGCCACTTGAGTATTATTACCATACAACTGGGTATTGTCAATAGAATTGTCTGTTGAGTTAACACTTTTTTCTACCTCCTCCATTCCTTCTTCTCCTTTGGAATCCTTCTCCTCCCCTTCTTCTTCATTATTTTTTGCTCTCTCTTCTATAACCTCGTCAACCCTGAACCTGTTGCATTTTTGTTTGTGTCTTGCCTGGGATTGGGCAATTCTCTCAGACCTTCTCCTATCCTTTCCCTCAGCCTCCTCCTTCGATTCCTCCTCTTCCACCACCACAGGTTTTCCCATTTTAATTTTTTTTGCTACCCTTTTGTTCCCCAACTGTATCAATTTTTTTCTTTTTCTTATTTTCACAGCTAGGGGAGGGTTGCGGGGTATGAATTTTTGTTCTAGTACTGGTGCTCGGGGGTGAATTCTGATGGAGGTGCTAGTTGTCAACCACCACCACCCAAGGGGAAAAAAGGTCAAGGTGGAATTGGTACAAGAAAAAGATAAGGCCTTGGTGGATAATGGTAAAGTTTTTCCCTTTATTTCTTTTCTCCTTGACATCACTGACCATATCTTCAAGAGAATGCAACAGAAAAAAAAAGATAAAAATAAAATCCCTAATCCTAAAATGATTCAACAAAGGGAAATGATAGTAGAAGAAAATATCAAACTTTCCCTCCAACATTAGATATTTCATAAGAACTAGGCACACATCATCCCATGGAGTTGGCAGTTTGTCCCTCTTAAATCCTCCTCTATAGTGCACTAGTTCCTCATTGTCCGCAAAAAAAAGTTCTTAATAGCCTCGTCTACAATTTTAGTGACCTTCTATTTCTTTCCTCTTATTGAAAGACTAGTAGCCATGGCTATCACCTCCTCATTCACTTGAAAAGTGATTCCATTAATGGTGACCTTGTGGTTGTTCCACCCATTGACAAATTGAAGGACACAATTCTCATCATACCCCAACATCGACTGCATGTAGGACAAAAAGCCCCCCTCATTCAAAAAAAACTAGGTGGCCATCCTACCTTTGAGGTTCTCCATTTTTGTGGGCCCTAGCCTATTCGAGTCCCCACCCATATCTATCCCGCCAATTTCTTGTTAGCCCACTTCAATGATGCCACCTAAACCTTCTTGTCTGTGAAAGTACTGCACCTATAATCAACCCTAAGTCTTTCAACAGTTATCAAAGAAGTTTTACAATCCCATTCTTGATAGAATTCAAAATCCCATGTGAATTCATTATGGGATTCGTGATTGTATAGTATCATAATTTTAGCACCTCAAAAATCTTTGACAATCTGATAAATGATATCATTCATACTTTTAAATGGGGAGAAATTTGAATTCCACAATGGCTTAACATAATGATGAAGTGACATTCCTCTTAATTTGCATTCACTTATATTTCCTTTTGTACAAACATGTCTGCCCATTTCCCTAAAGCCTTTCTTAATTTTAGCACACTTCGACTCACACTTGCCAAATTTGGTCCCAACATTAAATATTATAGACATTATTACATGATACTCCCTCTACTTTCCTTTCTTATCAAGGACTTAATGTCTTTGTTAAGATTCTCCATATTCCTCCAGCACGTGAATGCTGTAGATTTAAACCCCATGGCAGCCACCACATTGACCACCTTATTTCCTTCCCTGTAGATGTACTGTAGGTGGACTCTTTCCATCCCATCTAAAATATGCCTAATATCCATAATTATAGTCCAGATATTCCATCCTAGTTGGGACACCTCATTAGCCAAATCAATGATTAATTTGGAGTCCCCTTCTATTGTTATTTCCTTAAGTTGCATTTCACTAGTCAGCTGCAGCCCCTAGAACAAAGACATTGCCTCAGTTAGATTATTACTTCCATTTCCCACCTTGCCAACATAGACTAATAGCAAATCACCCTTCCTATCCTACAACACTCCACCCACCACTCCAACATCTCCTCTAGCAGCAGCATCAAAATTTAGTTTAAATTGTGTAAGGGTAGGTGGTTTCCATTGCGTTTTCTATGTTCTCAATATTTTTGAGTTGTCAAAAAGGAAAAAATCCTCATGACAACCCCATTTTTTTGCAATTTTTCCTTGTTGCCTACTTGGTTCTTCCTTCGACTTTTTCCATTTAGCAACCATTATATTTTCCTTCAGTAATTTCTCCATTATTTTAAAAACTACCTCCACCAGTTTTTCCTCCTTCCTAGATATTTTGTTATTTCTTTCTTTCCATATATGCCAACAAATATATGGTGGAACAATTTTCCATAGGAAGATCAATCTTGGGTGATAGAAAGAGTAGCACTAGTTCTCCATGAATTGACCCATATTGTCTTTCATAATCGAATTCAGACCAAATCTCTCCCAGACCTTTGCCCATATCCATACAACATACTGGCATTCAAGGAATAGGTGAGAAATTCTCTCCTTCATTTCCTTGCGAAGATAACAATAATTTGTTATATAAAATCCCCTTCTTTTAAAATTGTGTAAGGTTAAAAATTTTCCATGCTGCACCATCCACCAAAAAATGTTGAATTTAGGAAGAAGGTTACAAATCCAAACATTACTCCACCATGGTAGGCAGGACTCCTTGCTATGTAAGCTGATTTGATTGTGAAGCAACCACTTGAAGTTAAGTCTAAGATAGTAGTGTCCTCCTGGAATAGAATTGAGCGTCTTTGTGTTCCCAACAACTCTTCCAACTCCTTTAGTAGCTGAATATCCTCCTATGAGTAAGTATCTTTATAATGTTTCTTCGACTTCCTTCCCTGATCAATATAGTCTTCTACCTTCCTTCCCATGTCTACTTTAAGTAACTCCATTAGTCTTTTGAATCTACTGAAGACCAGTGGTTTCCCCCCCAACCAATTGTCTTCCCAAAATTTGATGCTATGACCATTCCCTATTATCCACCTTGTCCCTTCTCTTAATAATCCTCTACTCCTAACAATATTCATCCAGATTTTAGAGCCTCCTAGGAGGTCATTATTGTATAGGTTCCAATTGAAGGGGAAATTTGACAGATATTTAACTTTCATTATATTACCCCAATCAGTGTTGTCTTCACCCAATCTCCAGCCATTCTTTATAAGAAGAGCCTTGTTAAGGTCACAAAATCTTCTTACTCCCACCCCCCTTTTTCCTTTGGCTTTCACACCTCTCCTGATTGACTAGACTTAATTTATTTTTCTCCTTTGTTCTTAACCAGAGGAAATTCCTTTGTATTCTCTCAATCCTCTCTGCCATATTTTGGTTAATTCTGAAAGGGACAGGAGGTAAATGGGAAAGCCCTGGAGAGTTTCCAAGAGCAGTTGCAATTTTCTAGCATTGCTTAAGATCTTCCCTTTCCATCCTGCAAGTTTCCTTTGAATTCTATTCACTATCGTATTCCAGAATTCATTAGTCACTTCTTTAGTAGTTAATGGTAATCCCAAATAAGTTTCTAGGAGGTTTGCAGACTAACAACCCAAAATATTCCTTATCCTCCTTTGTAATGGGGTATCAGTGTTAAAGAATTAAATCTTACTCTTGTGGTAGTTCACTTGCTACCCTAAACTTTCTTCATAATTATGCAAAATAGTCTTCTATGCTTCAACCTCCATAACCAAGGATTCTCCAAAAAGGAAATTGTCATCTGCAAATTGCTATAGAACTTTAGTTTCAGTAGTAGTAGCAAGCTTGATCCCTTTGACACAGCTACTATTCACTAGTTTAGAGAAGGACCTCCCTAATACTTCTACAACCATGATGAAAAGGTAAGGGAAAAGTGGGTCACCCTATCTTAGACATTTCTTTGCTCCAAAATTGCCCCATGGAGAACCATTTAGGAGAAAAAAATATTGAACTAAGACGACCATCATCTTAATTAGATTTATAACCCTATTATTAAACCCCACTCTTTCAAGAAAATCATAGAGAAAATCCAATTTGACCTTATCATAGGCCTTGGAGATATCCAATTTGAGGGCCATACCCAGTCATTTGTTTTTCTCCATTGAGTGAATAACCTCATGTGTAGTTATTGCCACATCAGGAATTTATCACCTTGGGACAAATCCTTTCTGTGGACTGCCAATTATTTTTTCCAAGAAAGGCTTTATTCTATTTACCAAGACTTTAGAAAATATCTTATAAACAATATTACATAAACT
Source organism: Cupressus sempervirens (assembly GCA_028749045.1). Taxonomy (NCBI): domain Eukaryota; kingdom Viridiplantae; phylum Streptophyta; class Pinopsida; order Cupressales; family Cupressaceae; genus Cupressus; species Cupressus sempervirens. Next base: position 1,052,619,477 of record CM053787.1, read on the forward strand.
TATAGGCCTAAAATCCAGCAAACTCGGTGGTGTGTTAATTTTAGGAACTAGAGCAATAAAAGTCTTATTAATCCTCTTTAGTATCTTTTTAGTTCTAAAAAATTCCCCAGTAGCCCAAACTAGTTTAGGTTTAACTACCTCCTAGAAATGTTGGAAAAACATAGGTGGAAACCCATCCAGACCTAGAGCTTTATAAGCTTTCATAGAGAACACAATGCATTTCACCTCTTCCTCTATGATGTTACCTAGAATGTGATTGTTTTCTGCCATTCCCAACACTTGTGGTATCATATTAATCAAGTTTCTTTTGATCACCAGATTTCCAACCTTATTGTCCTTAGCATAACCCTTGGAAAAGTAATCCATTGCATGTCTTTCCATTTTTTCATGATCCTTATAAATCCTTCCCCCATCACCATCCAACCTGTTGATTGTATTTCTTCTTTTATGGTTAGAGGCAGACCTATGAAAGAAAGTAGTGTTTTTATCCCCCTCTGTAAGCCATTGTATTCTTGATCTTTGTTTCCAAAAAAATTCCTGCCTCAACAAAATATCCTTCCACTTTTTTATATATTTCTCTTACTCTTTAGTTTCACTTTCTAGGTTGGTACCTTCAGCAATTTCCCCTTGGAGTCTTTTAAGTTTTTCCTCCACCTCACCTTTGATTTTAAAGAAATCACCAAATGAGTCCTTAGCCCAGCCCTTAACATTTCTCCTTATATTATCCAATTTTTGGGTCAGTCTGTACATTTTCCTACCTTCTATCCTTATATTCCACCATTCTTGTACTCTCTCTTTGAATTCTGGGCAAGCCTACCACATTATTTCATATCTAAAAGGTTTTGGCCCTCTCTTAAAACCATCATCCAATTGATAGATTAAGGGGGAATGATCCGAAGTAGTTCTAGTGAGATTCTCCAAATGGGAATTACCTAGTCGATTCTAGTTTCCTATCACCAGTAACCTATCTAGTCTAACCTAGATAATATCCTTTCCCTTTCTATTATTAGTCCAAGTATATGGGTTCCTTATCAGTTCCACATCTATAAATTCCATTCGGCTCATAAAATCATTTAGATCTTGCAAGCTTTTTGGGCAGTCCCTATTACCACCCAATTTCTCTAAGTGGTCCAGGGGAGTATTAACATCACCCATACACATCAATTGCTTGTCCTTCATAGTTTCTATAATCCTAGCTAATTTATCATATGTTTCCTTCCTCCCTAGCTGGTTATTAGAGGCATAAATATTAATCAATCTCCAATTGTGAATACTAGATTAGAAATAGGTTATTATGAAATTTCTATCCTTCCAAACCTCAACTCCCATCATAGAGTTCAGGTTCCACATAGTAGCAATACCCCTCGAGGCTCCATCAGCCTCTATATGCATGTAAGAAACACCGGGCCGAACATGACTAACAATTTTATCAAAATTAGCACTAGACATTTTAGTTTCTTGTATTAGAACACAATCAACTTTTTCCTAAAAAATACATTGTTTTAGAGCATATTGCTTTTGGGGATTATTCAACCCCCTTAAATTCTAAGAGAAGAATTTCATTTCTTACCTCTAGTAATAGTCTCTAGTGTAAGTTGCTTACCATTTGCCACATCCCTTGTTGCTTGTTTTTTCCTAGTTAATCTGCTAGACTACCTTCCAATAGTCCCACAAGCACCCACATCTAGCTTTTTACCCCCCTCCTTTTCTTTTTTTGGACCTCCCATTCCCCATTGTCCTCCTCTTGTGGTGAGGTAGGGCTATGTTCCTTATCAACCTTATCAATGCTTGCCATAACTTTAGCTACAATCTCTGCTAGGGATGCCTTAACCATTTTTTAGGGGGTAAAAATTTTTACTTGAGTATCACATTTTGTGGCCATAAGACCCTACAGGCTATCACCTCCCTGATTTACTAGTGAGTCAAGAAGAGGATGGCATACCTCTATTTCATCTTCCTTAAGTCCCCCCATGGGTGAACTCAATAATTCCTCTAATTCCCTTTTAAAGGGATATTCCTCCAATTTATTCTTGTCCTCCAAGGCTTCCCCTTTGCTAGTAGCATTATGCTCTTTGCTTGGGGTGCAAAGCACAGGGTGATCCTCCATAGTTTATGTATCAGTAGTCTCCATCTCCTATCTTGGGGCCTCCAAAGGTTCCCCCATAGTTTCCATAACTATCCCTACATTACTCTCCTTCTATTTTTCCTTTTGCATTTGGTCCTTGTAGTCCACAATAAGGTGTCCAAACTGGCCACATTTTTGGTAGAACAAGCCCACATTCTCATATTCAATGGGTTGGACTTTCTCTCCTCATTGGTCTTAAGTGTAACCACAGTTGGAAGTGCATGATTCAATGAAACATTCACACATAACCTTGCATAAACCAAACATGATTTTGGCATAGTTACCTCATCCACTATGAAAAAATGACCAAAAGAGTTCCCCACCCATCTTAGGATCTTTTCATCCCAAAATTCAAGGGGCAGTCTAGGTATCTAACCCAAACTGGGGCCAATTTATTTAGCTCTACACTAGCATCAAAACCTAGATGCCACTTTGTCAAAGCAAGACAATGTTTCCCATAATACCAAGTATCTGAGAAAATAAGATTGGTATCTTCCTTCAAAGTAAATTTGAAACAAAAGAGGCCATTGGGCATAGCAGAAACCCGCACACCACCACTAACTTTCCATTTCTAACTCACCCATTTTCAAACCATCTCGTTTATTGGTCTGAAAGCAATGAATCTACCAACAACACAAAGTTTGAGACTAGAAGTCACACTTTCCATCAAACTATCAAGAAGGGAGATCATCAGACCATCTAAACCACAAACAATCTTGGGATCCTTTGAATGGGCCTTAGTCCCCTCCAAATGGGCATTAGTCCCTGAGGATCCCACAAGCACATTTTTCTGACCCATCAGGGACCCATTAGCCATCATTTGACCACCCTCTGGAGGACCACCAATAGGCTACCACTGCTCAAGACAACAGTGTCCGTAGAAGTCATCCAAAGATCCCCCTTGGAACCACAACCATCCCTCATATCCTCCAATTCCCTACATAACACAAGCACTATTTGCAGATCTTGGCAAGGAGGAAAATTTGGGGGCTCAGAGCTTGCCATAGTTTCAAAATTCAAATTCAAAGTTGAGTTGCAAGTTGCAAAGCAGCAGGAAGTTGAGCGGCAAGTTGCAGAGCAGCCAAAATTGTGTCTTTTTTCTTGAATTCTTTTGTTAATTATAAAAATTAGTGGTATTTTTATTCTTTGTAGATTTATCAATATTCAAACTTTTCTATAAGATGTGTTTGATTTTATCAATACTTTGGATCATATTCAATGATCTATCATTAGAATGAGAGAATTAAGTGTGATTCTAAATATTGATGGTAATAATATTACACATAATCTATTGGTAGAAAATAATTTCTACCTACCAAATTGTGGATAGCCAACATATGCATTTAAAATGTAAACCTTCCTCCGCCAATCACCATCCATTGCCGTCCACTGCAGCCTTTTTCTCTTTTTAAATCTATGACTATTTTCATATGTATCATATACTTTGACTGCAAATTCTAATATGACTAGAGAATTCTAGATTGCTTCAAGTCCTCTATAAAATGGTATAAAAAGGCATTTGTAATTAGATTTTCATCCAAGGCAATAAAAATTGAGTTTATTTTCTAGGAACATAAGTGTGTATCTGTTTTTGTTTTATCTTCTTCCTAACTTTTTCCCACCACCCCAAAAGACTAATGTAACAAGTGCCATGTAGTGGCTTGTATTTGCCATGGATTATAATAATTTTAATTGATTAGAATAATAAAGTAAAAAAATATAATTTTATTAATAATTAATTAATATTTGAATTTTAGATGAAACTTTTTAATTAAAAATCTAGATTTCAATTTACAGAGATAAAAAATTTGTAAAATAATAATTTTTAATAAATTATATAAATGGAATTATACTATTATAACTTATAATTTAATTGTATTTTTAGTATACACCAATATTTTATTTTATTGTAGATAACTAAACATTTATATAAGAAATAGTTTTAAGATATAGAAATTTTGGCCTACTACATTTAGCCTCATAACAAAATATTTGAAGAAAGATATAAATATTATATTTTAACATTTTCATTTATTATTATACTCTTTTTCACAAATACTATATGGTGAAATGTTATATTTTAATATATACATTAGTTAATAGTGATCTTTCACAAAATAAAGTATTTAAAATTTAATATAATCAAAATAAAATTAATATTTACAAACTCAAAACTATTTATTTCCATACAATTTTTTTAAGTGAATGCTAAAATTTCAGGTAGTGCTTCTAGAAAATTCGTTCCTATAAGACCCCAACTATAAGAGTCAATCAAGTTTAAGTAAAATGTTTTTAAAAAATTGAGATACAAAAAATCTCATATATAAACATTGTGAAAATCAAAACTTAAAATGAGAAGGAAAAATAGTTAGATCTAATTGGTTGAGATATAAAAAGTTAATCACTAGATATGTAGAATTGATTACAATAGTATCAGCCTATGACAAATACAATAACATAGATTGTGCAAATATATTATGACAATTATTAATGCATTTAGAAAGTTCAAAATATTATATAAACTTGTTGAATGTCTAAGTTTTATTTTTATAAAAATCATTAGGTGCAATATGCACTATAATGATTTGTATTATTATTAGTTTTACTCCAATCTGAAACACTACTAACATAAATTGATTCAACAACAAATAAATTTACTAGATAACAAACATATAGGTTTATAATGAAAAAACATTGTTATTTATAATAATTTTTTGTGTGGGTTGTGTAGGTTATTATAATAAAGAATAGTTAAAAGTGCAACTTGAAGGTGGGAAAAATGTTAGAACTGGTGGAGAAGAAAAAAGTCAATCTATGGAATAGAACAAGTACAATTTGATTAAGAGTTTTGATAAGGTTTTTCAAATTCCTCAAAATGTTGATGTTATAGGAATTACTCCTACATTTGAAGAGCATATGTTAATCATTACATTCAATAAATTGATTTAGTACCACTTGAAGTCAAATCTACCTACATAGGTTAGACCAGAAGAACTTAAAAAGATATTAGATGATAACGTGTCAACTAATAAATTAAATATATTTCTAAGAGATAATTAACTTGAAAATCAACAATTTATATGTCTACTATAGTGCTAGATTATGAAGCGTCGAAGGATAAAGTAGATCAAATTATAAGAGATGATAAGATTGAGACTCTATGAATTTCTCTGTGTTGTACCCCAAGATGGTGAAACATCAAATTATGAAGTAGATCAAATTTTGAGAGCTAAGAATGTTAGAAAAATGGAAGCTACAAATTTAATTGGAAGTTTTGTGATCAAAATAAACATAAATCAGTTGAATATGTGATCTAAGTTTCGTAGTGTATTTGAATATTTGGTTGGATCTTACATATATAGTAGTAGAGCTATTAGTTCCACACTAGGGTCTTGAGTTCATCGTGTTTAATTGTGACCCTAGGTTACACAACTATAAATAAACTAAGCTTAGTCTATGAATAGACTCCTGCGTTGATTATTGTCTCTTTGAGTTTTGATTACTTTAGATAGTAAAGGTCTTGAGTATATCATGACTTTGGATTGACCTTGCATTATGTTAAAGATTGTCAAAATGAGACTTTCCTAAAATGATTAGCAAGTTGAGTACCTCATATGGGTATGATTGTATAAATTTTGTGTTTGCACAATATGCGTAATGTTTATGTTAGAATTAAAAATAAACTACTTGATTCTTCCATATATGAGGTAAGAAGGATGTAAACTGCTATCATCCATTGAGTTAGTTAATTATTTTTTATGTATATCTATAAGACTCTATACTTGGCTTGTGATAGGACTGAAAAAATGTCTTTTATTGTGTAAATAACATATGTTGCAAGAATTTTGATGTTACATTCATGAGGTTCTTTGAGTAGTTCCTAGTATGATATGTAGAAAGAACATGGATATTATTTTTAAGAGTATTGCATGTTGCATTTTGTATTTGGAAATGTGAGATTATAGAAAGAAAAGATGTGATTTTTAAAATGTATTTCATATGATGCATGTTGAAGTTTGGTTATGTTCTTAGCACTCCTTGGATGCAAGGTGTCATGACAAATTTACTCCCTCTCAGTGATTAGTACGAGTCACTATAATTTATGAGAATTGTTTTTAATTTGATTATGTGATCTTTTGGTTTTTATAAACTTTAAAGTGATGAAGGTGTAACTCAAAAAAATTATATCTTACTTGTGACCACGTAGCCTCCTATTTTCTTGGTGCTCTATCTTTTGTGACTCTTGTTCACTTTTATTTTTTTTGGTTTTGTTCTTCCTTTCCATACTTTCAATTCAAAATTTTGAATCTTGATTTCAAGATTTTTTTGATCTTGAGGTGGCTAGGGTGTGCATGTTTTATGATTCTAGTCATATGTTTAGAAGTGATGGCATCTATCACGTTCAATATGGAATATTGATAGGATGTATAAGGGAAAAGATTTTGAAAAACATGTCATTCTTCCTCTTATAGTAACTTTATATCATTTTATGTACACGATTTGAAAAGCTTACCTTCTAGTGTGGGTTTCAAATGTGGATAGACATGGAGTAGTAGAAGTGATACTTTTCTTTCACTCTACCTGCCAGTATAAATATAGTACTAAAATGATTTGGCCAAAGCTATGTGCATATGCTTATTTGATACTCTTTCCCATTTTCCAATTCCCTACCACATCCATGATTAGGGAGACATGGACATATGCAGGAAGTAGTATGCTTCATGGATAAACCAAATATCTCCTACCTTTTATATTGTATGACATCACAAGGCTAGGAACTCTACATGTTTGGTAGGATCCCAAGGAAGTGTAAGACTTCATGGTTGGGAAGGAAAGCACCTCAACCATATTTTAAGTTTTATAAATTCCTACCAGTGATGAAGGAAGATGATTCATTTTACGATATGATATGATAGAGGGAGTCTATGTGTTGCATATCAAAGTTGCATGGATGAGAATTAGAATAAAATTGAAAAAGGGAGATTGTTGGATATTGAGATGATAATAAGAATGAAACTAAGGATATCAATGAATATCTAATACTAAAGACAAAGGGAGATGCTCAAAACAATTACATGTTTTGGATTACATGGTAACTAGAGGTCTTGCCATCAATGCCAAACAGAGGTTGTTGGAAGCTACAATTGAAACAATTGTTATCTTTTCATTGATGTCAAACCTTATTAGTGAGATAGTTTTCTATACGAGTAGAGTGTCATATCAAGATGATTGATGAAGAGGATTTGAGAAGGACACAACAAAAGGACCTAGAGGAAAGGTTGAGTTATGAGGAACTATAATGGGCACTTGATCAGTTGGACTTAGATAAGATAATGTGATTGTTTAATCATAATACAAGTGAAGAAGATAGTTGTACTAAAGCCTCAAAGGAGTGATCAAAGAAAGACCAAATGTGTAGGCTTGACTGAGAAAAAAATTAGAAGATTAAGAAACATGAAGTTTAAGTTGAGTAATGCTAGTGTTGACTAAGTGACAGTATAAGCCAAGGAAATACAGTGTCGACCAAGCATCAATATTGACTGAGCATTAGTAAATGTGCCAAATAGAATATTTAGTAGCAATCGAGTAATAAAATGATGACTAAGTGTCAGAACATAGTGTTGGCCGAGGGACTGCATCTGAAAAATTATGAGGAAATCATAATTCCTAGCTGACATATTTAATTTCTTGGAATATGTAAAGCATGTTGAAGATAAGCATGGATGAATTGGAGCATTTAATTCAAGGGAAACCATGTTTTAGCATTTCTATACAAGAATTCAAGGAGAAGTTTGGAGAAGTTTCTAGAAGAGGAAAGAGGAGAGAAAATGATGGAAAGATTCGATGAATCTAATCAAACCCTAAGATATATGGTGGTGTTTAAGTGGAAAAAAGATCAGAATTTCCTATTTAAGGAGGCACACAAGAGAAACTTATGGAGGTTAGCAAAGCTAGTGAAGACCTTATCAAGGTTGGAGTAGTTGTTGATTTTTTTGATTGGAGCAGAATACTAAACAGTGAAGAGTGATTGCTTGAAGGGAAGCCAAGTGAGTCAGGGATGGAGATGTTAATGGAGGATAATAAATGATTCAATTCTTGGACCAAATTGTGATTTGTATTTGCAAAGTGAGTTGTATTTTTTAGAGCAACCTATCATTACTTTATAACCATTGTATCAGTTCTGAAATCCTTTAATCAAGGTTGACCTAACAATCATATGGAAATCTATTAATCAAGATGTCATTTTAATGGAATATTTTTAAGCCCTTTAACAAGGCCACTCTTAATAGGGTGATTAAATCCTTTAAGAATGTCATATTTAATAGTGTCCTACAATCTTTAATATGGTTGGCTCCTAACATAGCTCACTTTAGAAGAGTGAAAATTGGTGACATGTTATTGGTGGTTTTTGACATCACAAATTTTTCTTATATGTTGGTTAAGTACACTTACACAAATGAAGCTATGAATCCATATTAAAGTTAAGATGTAACATTTGTTGACTTAAAATTTCTCTGATATATTGTGATGACAAGATGATCTTGAGGGCCTAGGTCACAAAAATGAGAAAAGTGGGTCTACTAATCTTTACAAGTGATTAGCGAGAATACCCAAATGATTAACTTAATTGTGCATATTGTAGGATAGAAGGTATCATCCTTATGTGGTGTACTTATTGCTCCATGTCAGATGTGTAGGTTGACATTTTTTATACAATGCTCATTGAGGTTAGACATTACAATTTATCTTTGATGTAATCAAATGATGGAATAAAGTTCAATGCATGGGTCAACTTTGCGAGTGTATTGGTTATGTACACGATCATGGTGTGCCATAGAGTAAAGATCTAAAAAATATGTAGCTCTGAAATGCCTCAAATCATTTCAAAATCTATTCTGACTTTTTTTGCACCCATCGTGATATCAAACTAAAATATTAATACCTTTATAACGCCTAATATTGCTTTGGATACCCATCCTACATGGTCAACTTAAAAAATGTCTTGAAAAATGTTTTTGGCATGTCCTTGTGTTTTTTTTTTACTTCAAACATTTGTCTACTGACTTTTTTTTCACGTAAATTTGATGAAATGAAAAGGGTTTCTTAAGAATGTTCTTATTTTTCCATAAATGCAATGTCTATCAAATTATGAGTTTAGTAAGTAATTATTATTCATTTTCTAATGGAGTTATGCATAAAATGTTGATTGACACACTAATTGAAAAACAAATATAACTTTCAAATAGTATAACATTTTTGAAATCCAAAAGATGTCTCACATTATATACTTCATCTACTATAAGGAAAATAAGAGAAAAAATAAATTTTGTAAAGTTTTGACTTAGTTAAGGTGGTCAGACACAGGATTTTTTTATTCTTAAAATACTATAGGAGAAAGATCATAATTAATTATTTATTTGGAATAAAAATACCAAAAAATATGTGTCACAACTAGGCATGAGTCTACTTCTTATATATAAAATCTTAGTAAAAAAATATTATCATTCAATTTTGATTAAGGTTGTCAAACTTACACCTACTTATTTTTGTCCTAAATTTTTTGTAGTATTGCATTAAAAATCAAATTTTTAACCAATCAATCTTTTCTTTCTTTAGTTAAGGCATAGTAGGTAAAAAACAATAAGAAGTTTAAAATTAAAAAGTTTAAAATTGCATTTCAAGTTGACATAATCCTAATTTGTTAATTTTTCATTGCCACTTAAGAGCATAGTTCGGTTGACCATGATCTTGCACATACCCTATTCATTTATGGCATAGCCATGTAATGACATGATCTACTCAATAGTGTGGTCAATAATCAACATACGAAATGTAATCATTGTTGTATATATAATGTCAACATATAGGTTAAAAACCAACATAAAGATACATAATTAACTGGAAGATATTTAACTATTTGTTGATTTTACTATGTGCAGTCAACTTTTGACTTGACTTGACTTTGGGCATGTGTTCTATGTGTATTTAAATATGGTTTTTACTAGAGTTATAATATAAAGAGAAGTTGATATTATGATTCCTATTTTATGAGAAGTCATCAGCACATTTGACCTAGTCAACTTGGTCAATGAACATCGACCAACAATTTGGCCTCTTGAGTTGTTTGTATTGGACTCATAGTCAATATGTTTCTCGACATAGACTTCGTAATTATGTATTCAAATTAGATTTATGGCTAATGTGTGCAGTTGAAATCTAGTATTATTGATCAATCATTAAATGTTAGTGAATACATTAAGGATGTTATATGTGAATTCCATTACATTTTATGATGATTTAATTGGTGATGAGATAAATGTAATGTTATTGCATTACCTATTTATGTTTTCATGGACATTAACCTAATTTTGTGGATGCTTACTCACCTATAAAATGTCACATGTTAGATGGTCCATACAAATGACTATTTATGTTACTCATGATCAAGATGTGATTAAAGATGAGTTAAGAAATCATAAGTTTAAAAGAAAAATGTTGACACTTAAATTGAAATGTTAATTCCTTGAGCTATTTATGTTGTAAATAAACTATGAATAGATAGATAGATAGATAGATAGATAGATAAGTATCATATATTATTCACATGCTTACCTTATGTGTGGAGGCAATTATTTTTCCTTTAGTTGTCACCAACATTCAAATTCTACAATGGGAAAAAGATCCAAGTTGGATCAAGGGTAAAAATTGTGAATCCTATCCACCTTAATGATTAGTATTCTTGTGAGCATGTAAAGGATATGTTTCTCAATCCTACTTTTTCAGTTATAGTTGTGTTGAGAGATTATTTGTGTGTGTGTGTGTGTGTGTGTGTACATGATGTGACTGACATTAGGATGATGTCTCTTCCTAGTGGGGAGGGATGTCATGTCTTGTCTTTTAGGTATTCCTAGTGTCTTACTTATGTGGTGATCTTGGCATCTTTGACTTGGTCAACCATTTTCTTAACTCAATTAAGAAATAATTATGCATTTTATTTTGTGACTTAAGTGGATCATACGATATATTGATGTATTTATCTTATGATTTTATGGAAATCCATAGATGAATTTTAAGAATCATTATGTTAATGTTATGTTACGTCATATCATTATCTAGACATGATAGGGAGGCTTGGTTAAAGTTCTTTATCAAATTACAATCATGGATTAAAGTTGCATATTGACTCATTCTATGTTTTGAGTGTCTGAGTGATTATAGGTTCAACAAGACAAGAGTGTGGTCAAGGTAGAGGAGATTAGCCCCTCGAAAGGGAATGGTCAAATATCCAGACAACCCACACACCACTTAGATTATAAATGTTGATTTAATTTCATGTTTCATTTTATTTCTACCCTACTACCTAAATGGTAAAATAATATGAAAGTAGAATATAAAGATGTTAATATACAATATGTGTTTAGTGGACAATTAATTTGATTACCCTCATTTATAAAAATAAGAGGAAAGTATTAAAAGGAACAATCCAATTTATAAAAATGTGATGAAAGTATTAAAAGGAACAATAAAATTGGATAGACATTTGGAATATTATGAATTATATAAAGTAGGTGTGAATGAAAATATGAGATGAAGGTAAAGTTCTTAGAAAGGGATAAACTCAAGAAGGTTCTATAATTGTTTTACTAGCTCTACTTTATTATGTTTAGCGACATAGATGGATGTATTATCTTCTTCCTTTCATTTTGGTGTGAAAAAATATAAAATAAAATTTTTATAGGAGAGGAACTAGGCCAATTACACACCTAGGTATTCTTGTTAAATAAATAATACCTAATCTTGCAAAAGGGACATCAGCTACTGTTGGATTGGGGAGGAGACTAGAGAAACAAGGGCTACATGGAAACTATGTTCTTGCTCAATAATCTTAGGCTATGATAATAGCCATTAGAAAATGTAAAAGCATCCTAATCAATTTTCCAAGAATCTTAGGCTATGATAGTAGCCATTAGCAAATGCAAAAGCATCCTAATGAATTGTAGTTAACAAAAGAAAATTCTAGGTCTACACATTCTAATGTTTGATTTCAATGTATGTGGCTATCTAACCAACATAACCAACTACATCAAATCAATGTTAGAATGAGACTTAGAGTAGATGATTTCTACACTAGTTGATGCTTTGGAGCTTAGCTATCTTTGGATTTAAGGAAAGGCTTTAAGTGATGTACTCTACATTCTTTTAGGTTAGTGGGTCATTTATTTTATCAAGGTAATGAATGAATAGATTGTTAATCTTTATGGTGTAGTCCATATAAAAAACATTAATAGTAGGAGAAAAATGAGAGAGTAATCAAATGGAACAATGGTCTTATTGCTTAGTCATAATTTACAATTTTGTTACAAGGGCTTTGAGTAGCATGAGGCCTGAGACTTCAATTTACAACTTCCAATTTGATCTATAACATTGGTGTGGTGAAGGGTTGGGAATCCACATGAGGGCTGCGAAACCTTGCAACAACTCTTATCCATGCATCTATAAGCACAAATATTCTATTATTTTCTTGTATCTCAATACAACATGCTTACAAAAATGTTATTATGTTACAAAAGCTATCTATAATTCCTATAGCCTCCACCTTTCTCTTCCACTATAAGGTTTCACACAACTCTGTTGTCAAAATTATATGCTTTTTCAGTCTTTCAAACTCTAGTATCCTTTCCTTTGTTTTGGTATCTTAATCTATCAATAGAGAATTGTGTAAAACAAAGAGTGTTTCTTGCAATAGAAAACAATGTGATTATACAGTTGTGGCTACATTGTGACAAAGATAAGGTGAATTTTCCATCATAAGATAGTGATGATAATAGTTGTACCACTAATGATAACATTTGTGTTGCTAGAGATTAAATAGCTTTTAAGATGAAGAAGATGATTAGGAAAATGAACTAGCATAAAAAACATAGAGAATTGTGTAAAATAAAGAGTGTTTCTTGCAACAGAAAACAATGTGATTATACAACTATGGCTACAATGTGACAAAGATAAGTTGAGTTTTCCATCATGAGCTAGTAATGATAACATTTGTGCTACTAGAGACAAAATGGTTTTTAAGATGAAGAAGGTGATTAGGATCTTGAACTAACATAAACCACATAGCGCTAGGTTAACTCAATGGTAATACAATTTGAAGGGTGATATAGTTTGAAAAGATAGTAAAAATGCATGTCATGCTATTAGAGTCAAGTGCAAGGATTTTTCCAGATAGGAAGTTGTTAATGAACATTGAAAAGAAATCCATAAACTTGTTGTAAATGTGGCTAAAACTATGCAAAAATTTAAGAAACAAACTTTGGAAAATTAGTCACGTGGTTAAAGATAAATGAGAAACATGTGGAAGCTCAATATTCAACATGAAATTAGAAAAGGACAAATAAACCTTCCCCTTTTAAGTTAAATTTAGAAATGCTCCAAACTCAGCAAAATGTCCATCTTAACACTTAAAGAGTGTCCAAAGAAATATTAGAAACTAGAAACAATCTCAAAATACAAGCTCCATTACCCATCAAGGTCAAATCTCCAAATGTAGCCAAATGTCTAACTTAATACTATGCTTGAATGGGTTTCAATGACCTATGAATAATTAGCAGTTCTTACTTTGAGGCCAAATGGGTATTGAGAGTTTGGTTGCATCCTTTCTCTAAAATAGACAATAGGAGATAAATAATTAGTGTAAGAATCTAAATATGGTTCTTTTATGAAGGAAAAGATACAAAATTTTCCATGGAGCATTAACCCATGAAAAGGAAGAAGGGAGGTGGAGAAATTGGTATAGTGACATCTAGACTGAAGTCAAAGAGTACATATTATGCATGCTAGAAATGATTGTGGCAATCTTGCCTCAATTAAAGATGAGATTTTTGGTATATCCGGACCAAACAAATGTTCAATGCACATTACTTCCACAAAAAAATGACCATTCTAAAATTGATAGTGAATTGAAAGTCCTTTCCCTATATAACCTTGCCTCATGTCCCCTCCTCATTCCTTTAATTTAGTTTGTTTGAGGTCTCTTTAGCTCTTTATTATAATTATTGATAAATGATAGAATATGATGTAGAATATAAGATTTTTTATTTATTTTTACTCAAATGGAAATATAAAAGAACCCAATTACAAATTAGTATTAATAATAATCATGCCCATTTTTTCCAGAAAAATCTAGAGTTAGATATAATATAGTGTACCTGAATAGTGCAATATACTATTTTAGGTTGGATTGCTTCTGGTTTCCTTCAAGATCCTTCTTAAAAGTAATTACCATGGAGAATGTGTCAAAATTTCTCACTGCCTTGCACAAAGAGGATTCCACATACAAGCATTAGTTTCATGAGAATTTTACATGTAGGGTTAAAAGTTTTTCCTTCTCAGTATAATTTACTATAATAAAGAAATGCATCAATCATTGGCAATTGACCATTGCAATGATACCATGAATATCTTCTTAACAAGCTAAGCTATGAAACTTCTATCCATTCCAAAATAAATACTAAAATGAAGGGTTTTATAGCATTTAATGAAATTACATTAAGCTAAGCTGTGCAACATTAGTACTTATTTTATTTTTAATAATACTAGTGTTGGCTTTGAGAATTTGAAAACACAAAAATTCAAAGGAAAATTTGAAATCTAATATAAATAGTCAAAGATTGAAGCAAATCACACACAGTTTATGCTTTGCCTATATTTTTCATACTAATAGTAAATATAAATGATATAATTGGAAAATCACATATTCGAAGCTTACCCTCAATGTAGAAATTGACAAAACTAGTAACCTACAACAAAGACAAAGGGGAACTTGAATTGACATCCATATTGAAGAAGTTTGTATTAACATCTAAGAGATTTGAAATTGTTTTAGTGGTAATTGATTCACCCCTCCTCTCTCAGTTACTTATCTTATATTTTGAGCAATTGGTATCAGAGCTATTGGTGCTTGGAGAAAAGCTTTCAAGGACCTAAGCTAAAGATCAAGATGTCTTATAGAATAGAGATTCCTAAGTTGAATAGACATAGCTTCAAAGCATGGCATGAAATCATGAAGTTGAATTTGGGAACCATTGGAGATACAAGTCTACAATTTCTATAGAATAGTATGTAGAACCTCCTAGTCCTTTGATTATGGATCAAATGGTGCATAAAAAGAATCACAATGCAATGATGATTGGAATTGCTTCCTCTCTTGATTATCTTGAATTTGATGAAGTCAAAGATTTTCCTATTACTTATGGAATGTGGAAAAAGCTACAAAATATCTATGGAGGAGATGAAAATGTGAGAATAACCAAAGCATAAAGTCTAAGAGGCAAGTTTGATAAGATGAGAATGAGATAAGATGAAAATATTACAAAATATAGTGAAAGAATCAAAGCAACATGAGTGCAATTAGAGCTTCATGAGGAATAATTGATGATGTAATAATCACCAAGGCATTAAGAACTCTTCTTCCTATTTAAGCAATTAGAGTTTTAGCTATTCAAGAGATGAGATGTGATCCAAAAAATGATATAACATTGGATGCATTAGTGGGAAGGTTGATAGCTTTTGAGTTAGATAACTTTGATAACTATCTTTTTTGATCTTGCAACATAGAATCAACATTCAAAGAAAAACTAAGTCTTGATAAGAGAAGAGGAAACTCAAAAGGAAAATAGTCTGACAGTGAAGAAGAAGAAGAACCACATGATGAACTTGAAGATATTGAAGCCCTTCTTGTAAGAAGGTTACCAAAAGGTAAAGGTAAATATAAATGAAAAATTCCATTGATTTGTTTTTCTTGTGAAGAAGTTGGTCATATTGCTACAAAGTGTCCAAACAAGGAAAGTAAAGATAACAGAAAATATAGCAAGTTCAAAGGAAAGAAAGATTTCAAGAGCTACAAAGACTACAAAGACAAATATAAGAAATCTTGTTATATTGCTAAAGAATCTAATAGTGATGATGAAGATGAAATGATATATATTGCTATTAAAGATGAATTAGATGATGAAGAAAATGAAAAGATGGCACTTGTTTCTCATGTTGTTATGAATGACACATGGATAATAGACAATGACTAGTCTCATCACATGATTGATGATACAACTAAGTTTGAACACTTGGAGCGCTATAATGGTGGAAGTGTCAAATTTGGAAACAATGAACCATGTTATGTGATAATTCCTACTAGGTTGAAGGACTAAGAGACAATCTTCTAAGTGTGGTACAACTAAACAACATTGGATACAAGGTAGAATTCATGACTAGGAAGGACAAGATACTAGATGGTAAGCAAAACCTAGTTGAAACTGGCAATCAGACAAAAGGTAATCTATTCTATCTAGATCTCACTAATAGTTCATATTTTTTTGCACAAGTAGAGAAAAGTTGGTTATGGCATAAAAGAATGTATCATGTAAACTTTGATAATCTCATTACTATAAGTAAGAACAAAAGAGTCAGAGGTATTCCAAATTTAAAGAAACCTAAAATGGCCATATGCAAACAATGTCAGATTGGAAATATGGGTAAAACTAGCTTCAAAAGTAAGAATATCAATATCAAGGAAGTCTTGAAGCTAGTTCATATAGATATTTGTGGACAAATAGGTATTGAAAGCTATAATGGAGATAAATACGTCATTTCATTTGTAGATGATTATTCTAGGATTATGAGAGTAATCTAATTTAAAGATAAATTTGAAGCTTTTCAAAATTAAAATTGTATTTGGCAAGAGTTGAAAAAGAAATAAGTAAGAAGTTAAAATGCCTAAGATTAGATAAACGAGGAGAATTCATCTCTAATTAATTCTACAATGAAAGAGCAATCAAAAGTATCTACACCAAGTACACCTCAATAGAATGGCATATTAGAAAGAATGGTTTGATTTTTCATAATGAAAACAAGTCAACTTGCCCCTTCTTGATTTTGATCTGCCTCTTGACTATGAATGCCCTTGATGGCTTCTTTCCATTTTTGTACCATGATCATTTGTAGTTAAGGCTTCTCCTTGATTACTTTTTTTGGTAGATTTTCTTCTCAACTCCTCATTCATTAGGCTTTTGCAAGCAACATAAAAATTCAAGATTCCTGGTGTTGCAAAAGTGTTGATGGCTACAATCAAGTTCTCCCAGCTGTATGACATGGAACACATTAGTGTTGAGATAATGGGTGTTGTACACATTGCATAATATTGTTATTTTATTATTTTATTTTTATTATGTAATGTTGTACCTAGATGGATGTGCAACATGTAAAGATTTCCATAGAATATTCTTGATGAGTTGTATTGTAACATTGTGAAAATATTTTATGTAATTATTTAATATTGGGGAAAAGAATTAAATGCCCAATATTAAATGTGGGGTTAGTGGGTTAGGTAGCACATGGTTTTAGCACATGGTTTATGTAATACCACTTGGTGGTTTTGTGGGACTTGCTACTATATAAGCAACCACAACGGTAGTTGTTGTAGTGAAAGAGAGTGACAAGGAGAAGACAAAAGGCAAGAGTCGAGCGGGACAAGGCTTGACAGGTTAGCCAAGGGAGCATTTGTGAAGGTTGAAAGTATGGCATGGGATGTGTGGATTCATGCTTGTTCACATAGTTTGCTCGGTTGTGGCTATGGCCATGAAGGCTTCCATGGATGTATGGAAATGGTATTTTTTGCTGAATAATACATAGTGATGGATGCTTTTGGAGGCTGGGTTTTTCCCTCAATGAGGGTTTCCCAGGGTATATCTTGTGTCACATTTTGTGGGTATGTTTTCTATTCTCTTGTATGTGGATTATAATTCCATGTTTATTTTAGATCTATTATGGGTTATGTGGAAACGGTGATTATATTCTTCTTGCCAAGTTTCCTCACAAGTGGTATCAGAGCTATGGTTTTATTATTGTAACCCTAGATTGAATCCATGGGAATGCATGAGAGGATAAAAGAAAGGGTAAGATATATGAATGATTTATTATAGGTCTGAGGGTTTTGGATTTGCTGTTATGATGGGATGTTAAAAGATTTGGGCATGTGAAATTGTTGGACAAAAAGAGTTTTTCAGATGTTTCATTTAAAATGAGGTTTTTGGGGGGTAGCTTGCAGAAATGACCTCCTGGGTAAAAAAAAAAACCTCACCATTGGATCCAGGTCGACATTTCCATAAATTTTGATATATAATATGCCCTAGTTTGGCCATATTTAGAGGAAATGAAAGAGTTTTTTAGTTTCAGCCCATGATGGCCGTCAAATTTAATCCCTTTGGAATTTTTGTCACTGAAAAAATAAAAAATGAAAAATCGTACTGAAAATGGTAAAAAGATAGTTTTAGTAAAACGGCCATAACTTTCTCTTAGAATATCGGATTTCAGAGTTCTTATAGGTGTTGGAAAGCTAATTCAGAGCACTACAAGATGGTGTAGATTTGGTTCTATGATTTTGAGATTTTGTTGGGTTTTGAGAGCCCTAAAGTCATATGTTGTTTATTTTGAGCACGGATTAGGGCATAACTTGGGCATATGGAGTCAGATTTTGGACTTTGAGTAGTCAACGGAAAGCTCTTGGAGATCTCTACACATTAGTTTAGATTTGGTGCAGGTTTGGCATGATTTATTTGTAGATATATTGATCTGAATAGTTTATAAGTATATTTTGACTATGGTAACATTGTGAGTTTATGGCATTGGAGATTTAAGATTTGATGTCATTGTATACTCAGTTCATATTTCAGTTTGGTCTCATGATGATATGGTTATCAGTATTTGGTTTGGATATGCATGATGACTTGTTGGGTCTACAAGTTGTGCAGTGTTGTAAGCGGTCTATACTTATAGGTTGCATTTATAGCTTGGTTATGGGTTGTCTTTGCCCATTGATCTTTCATTATTGATGCATATTCAGATTGGTGGCTTGGATTTGGGTTGTCTATGCCCTAAGTCACATGATTTTATCTTCATGTTGAAGGGATGAGATGTTGTTACCAGGTACAATCATGGTGGAGGATTGCGGTTGACTATTTTATGCTGACAGGTTGGACACTTTGAGAGCCAGATGCTCGATTTATGGATGTGATCATGGTGCCATGGATTTTGGCATGACATGATTGGTTATACAAGTACATCCTTGATGTTCATTAGCTTGGATTTCTGATTCAGTTATGGTGGTATATCTTCTTGGTTGAGGATCATGGTTATTTGGTTTCTTTTGAGGAGCTCATGATGTGCATTTTTTGAGTTCTTTGATGGTTTGATGCCTTGGTTGATTCTCATGGTTAGAGGATGGTTTTTCATCATGATGTCATGGATAGCTTGGATACACGATTTAGTGGGAGCTTGTGACAGTGATGGGGTGACATTGCAGGATTAGTTCCTGGTTTGGTTTATATCTTCTTGGTTTGGAGAGGATGGATTTTATGATGCCATAGGTGACTTGGTACCACGGTTGAGTGGGAGTTGTTGGCATTGATTTTTTTATTGAGTGTTTGCAGATGTTGGAGGTTTGTCTTAGATCCTGTTGCTGCAAAAGCATCTTTGACATTTGCATGGTGCACTTGTTATCTTCATGGTGTGTGGAGATGGTTCTTCTTGGTATGTGGAGATGGTTTTTTCTTCATGATATATGGAGATGGTTGCATCTTGAGGACTCACATGGTTCTTGGCAAAGGTATGGTTTATGCTTTTATTTGGCATGTTATCCTTGGTATGAGGATGGTTTCATTATTATGTCATGGTATACTCTTGATATGCATTTAGAGTTGTGACATGTTATAGTATGTTCATATGGAGCATGTTATCTCTTTGGTTGAGATGGTAAGATCATGTTGTCATGTTTATGTTCCTAAGGCCATGGTTGGAACTTTGACATTGATCTTGGTTTAGTTTCTTGGTATTGAGTACACTAATCATAAGCTAGATACTTCATGATATTGCTATGTTGCATTTGGAGTTGGCATGGATTGATTGGTTATAGGTGCTCATGGATACTTAGAGATGGTGGTGACACTGATTTCTCTTGGATTAGAGAAGTATTTGTTGGGACGGTTGATGGTTTCAGCAGGAAGTTCGAGGGGCAGTCACCTGATATGGACTTGAGAGGAGATTGTTCTTAGATGAGTCTTGGTTGAAGACTTGGGTATCTTGATGAGCATTCTCATTCCCCACTCTTGGTCTACTCGACGGTTTGCTACTTGAGAGGTATAGCCCATTGTTTCTCTCAGTTGCATTATATTTATGCTTGTCTTTCATGGATATGGATCTTGAGCTATGGTACATGAGTTAGTTTTGGAGGGTTCATTTGAGAGATGGTTTAGCATTGGTTATCTCCATGTGCATGTTGTTATGCTGGTTGAGTTTGGGAGATGGTTTTATATTGGGCATATTCCTTGGATTAGGAATGGTTATTCCTTGGTTTAGGAATGGTTTTATTGAGTTTGATCTTCTTGTGAGAGGCTTACATCCATGATTAGTTATATGGTATGGTTTGGATGTTGTTGAGGCTTCTTGTTGGGGTTTTATGGAGGAGATCATACTTGCACAGTTTACATCTAGAGGTGTGTGTAGAAGGACATGATACATGTTATGATTTGCATGGTTTCTTTGGTCTTGGTTATCTTCCTGGATGTTCAGTTTTTTTCTTACATTGGATATGAGATTGGTTAGAGATTGTGATCACTGGTTTGTGCTCATGTATGTCATGTGAGAGATGGCATGGTTATTCCTTTATCTCTTTCCTCTATTGGTTGTGGAGAACTTGGGAGAGCATTGGAGATTTGTTACGAGAGTTGTTCTTGCAGGATATTATTTTATGTATTGTTGATATCCTTGATACTACATGGATTCACTTCTTTGAGATGTGTTGAGTGGATTGGTTATAGATTTGACATTATCTTTTGCAGTGGGAGCTTCTTGGTATAAATGTGGTAGGTATTGCTCTTGAAGCTTGTGATTGCAGGTTACAGATTGGATATGTCGGTGATATGAGATTCACTTGTTATACCTTTGAGGTATGGATAGTTGGATGGGTTTGGCACTTGTTGTGGGTGCTATTTCAGCTATGGATATTTTGACAACTACAGATACATGTGATTACCTTTGGATCAGGTTATTTGTGCTTGAAATTTCAGTTGGTACAGGATTTTATGATCTTCTAATGCGACAGGTTGGGTGGCTTTCTCTCTATGTATGTCCAGTGGTAGTGGCATAATAGGAGGTGAGATCATTCATGTTCGAGATTCTGGATACTTTGATTTTGTTGCGGGTACCAGGATGGAGCACTTGGTGTATTTTGATCCATGATAGTGGATGTGCTTGGAGGGATTGTTCCCTTGTTCATTTATGTGGCTACGGATTGACCCTATGCAATGTATACAACAAGTGGGAGATTTTTGAGATAATGGGTGTTGCACACATTGCATAATATTGTTATTTTATTATTTTATTTTTATTATGTAATGTTGTACCTAGATGGACGTGCAACATGTAAAGATTCCCATGGAATATTCTTGATGAGTTGTATTGTAACATTGTGAAAATATTTTATGTAATTATTTAATATTGGGGAAAAGAATTAAATGCCCAATATTAAATGTGGGGTTAGTGGGTTAGGTAGCACATGGTTTTAGCACATGGTTTATGTAATACCACTTGGTGGTTTTGTGGGACTTGCTACTATATAAGCAGCCACAAGGGTAGTTGTTGTAGTGAAAGAGAGTGACAAGGAGAAGACAAAAGGCAAGAGTTGAGCAGGACAAGGCTTGACAGGTTAGCCAAGGGAGCATTTGTGAAGGTTGAAAGCATGGCATGGGATGTGTGGATTCATGCTTGTTCACATAGTTTGCTCAGTTGTGGCTATGGCCATGAAGGCTTCCATGGATGTATGGCAATGGTATTTTTTGCTGAATAATACATGGTGATGGATGCTTTTGGAGGCTGGGTTTTTCCCTCAATGAGGGTTTCCCAGGGTATATCTTGTGTCACATTTTGTGTGTATGTTTTCTATTGTCTTGCATGTGGATTTTAATTTCGTGTTTATTTTAGATCTATTATGGGTTATGTGGAAACGGTGATTATATTCTTCTTGCCAAGTTTCCTCACAATTAGTATGATTGATCTAATCTCATCATCCAAAATAATTTTAACAAAGACAAGTTTAATTGTGATTATGTTCAACTCATTTAAATTCTCTTCTACCAAAGCACCCTCTTTCATCTTGAGATTATATAATTTCTTCATCAAGAAAACTTTATTTTAAGTTTTGTTTTTCTCATACAAATCATGTAACATTTTATATAACCCTTCTACCGTATTCTCTCTAACAACATTACAATATACATTCTTGGCATAGTATTGATGGATGGATGCACTAGTCTTTCTATCTAGTTTCTTCCAATCTTTATCTATCATTGTAGTGAGTTTCTTTGATACTCTTTCAATTGGCAAGTATGGATCCTTCAAAATCAAAATATTCTCCATTTGGGATTTCCATAGGGTAAAGTTTGACCCGTTTAACTTCTGCATATCACTGACTATTGTAGACTCGATTGCACTCAAACAACACCCTTCAACAACCCCTTTACATGTTTTTGAGTGCCTATACTTGAGCTTCTCTCTAGCAACACTTCACTTCTTGCTGCTCTTTTTTTGCAAATTAAACATGACTAGTTGTCTCTATCTACAAGACACAAACAGAAAAATGTTCTCCTTTTATCTTTGTAGGATACAAACATGAACATGACTTATTCGCTGAAGACATTCAATCTTCTTCAGTCAAATCCTTATAGTCTCCTCACTTTGCCAAACCTTCATCTTTGATACCATTTTTTAGGAAACAAAAAAAGCAATAAACAAAGCAAGAGAAAATAGAGCATGTAATAATTATACAACAACATTAGAGAATACACAAAACTCGCTTCTGCTTAACAATTGATCAAGTTTTATTAATCAATCACCAGAAATACACTTACAGCTTCAACTTTCAATTTGCATTTACAAATGATACATCCAAATTATAAAATACAAAATTAAGTTAAACACGATGCCGAAAACGAATTTGAAAGACCAAACTAGTGCCAAACATTGCATTAAATGTTTGAACTACATGCGAATAACTCTTATGCATGTGGTTAACATGATGTGTCTCTATTTCACAAGGGTGTTAACATGTAGCTTCCCAAATAGCAAAAGAGATATCACTGAGGTTTGCCCACAGAACTTTACTTCATTTGTTTCACACGCATAACACATTTTTCTTCTAGATTTAGTATTGCTTACCAATGATTTGTTTGGAGTAATCATGTAATATGGTTATCGGCCCAAACATTTCAAATTAAATTAGTGTCATTCTGTTTATCAATAAGGATATACATTTGATCCTTTTTTGTATTATGAGTTGTTCCTAATATCATACAATTGCTCCATGGTGGAGATAGCAGTAGGAATATTAATGGCTGATTTGGTGATTAAACTGTTCTAATCCATTATTTTTATCTCTCTCACAATTTTGATCCACTAGGCCCCATTTTGTTGCTAGAAGACAAGGGCCAAAATCGGGGTATGATGGCCATAATTAGGTTTTTGAGCTAAAAATGAGTGTTTGGTTGTTTAAACTTATAACCCAGTTTTCAGTTTTGTCTTCCATTTTTTGGCCAAAATTAGATGAAGCTTCTTCCAACAAAAATGTGGAATTCAAAATTAAAACCTAGTTTTAGATTTTATGAATGCATTTTAATAAAATCGTCGGGTCTGCCATTTTTTTGCGGTTTCTTACTGGACGAGTTGCTAGGCATGTTTCCATTTGGCAATTAACTAGAAAATACTATAACATTCCAAGGTGAGCTTCTAGTATTTGTGTGCAAAACAAAGTTGGTATCTTACAGTGTAGATTTTGTTTGCGCGAATACAATGCAAATTTCACGATTTCTTTTTTATTTTGTTTACAAGGATATAGTTCTCCCAATATCTCAGAATCCATTAAAATATCTTCTCTTTTTATATATTTATTCGCAGAATGACATAAAGCATTAAATTTCAGAGTACATATTTAAGAAGCTACGTATAGATTATTATTATTATATTTATATTTTTTAATTATAGTTTATAAACTAGAGATAGAGAAATTAATTTTTTTTTAAAAGTTTATAGTATTAAAAAAAAGTCTATTGTGAAAACAAGAATAGATCGTTCTTATATTTTTGGGTTTTATAATGAATGGTAGTTTTATAATTTTATAATAAAAAGTCTATTATGATATTAATATATTTTTTATAATATTATTGTTATTGAAAATATTATATTATAATTACTATACTAATATTAATTTATTCATGAGAGAATCAACAAACACATCCTTATTAATATAATCCTAAAGTCTAGATCAAAGGTTTCTTTGCATTGTTCTTGGTTGAGGGATGTGGGGTTTCTCTATTTTGGAGGACAGGCCGCTTTGAAAACAATTACAATTCCAATTTCTAAATTCACAATCAAATATAGAATATGGATTTGTATATTCATCTTCCATGTCAACCAAATGGTCCAACTATCTTCCCAAAATGTAAAACCAGGTTTTCAAAAACTTGGTTATGAGCTAATAAAGTTTTGAGCCAAATTCCTCTTCCCCAACGAAATGGGGCCCTAGTGAAAGTGAGAAAAAGGAAAACTTGGAGAAAATTATAGATAGATAATTTACCCAAAGGAAGGGGATTTAAAAACTTGGATACCCGTGTTGTTGGGCACCATCTTCAAGAAGAAATAATTGTAATCCTCCATGACTATTTTTTATTTTTGAATGTAGTGGACAAACAATAGATAGATAAAGGCTTTTGATCTATAGGGAAAGATCAAATAGAGAAATGTGGTGAGCCAAAGGAATAGATCACTGAGAATGATGATACATAGTGTACATGCCACCTGGTAATGTATATTTATATTTTTCATTTCTAATCTTTATCTTCAATTTTTGATCTTATATAAATGGGGCTAACATTACTTTTATGTTAAAAATATACTTGTAGTTTAGTTAAATGTATCATTCAAAAGAATGAACATTTTAATGATTCTTTTTATGTTCTTTTGGGATTTATCTTATACTAGTGAAATATTTTTGTTATTGATGGATAAGAGTAATTCACATTTATTCTGATATTAATAACCAAATATTACCAGCAACAATTTTATTATTATTATTATTATAGTTAATTATTTATGTTACACATATTTGTTACATTGAACATAGAAACATATGATAAGAGAATACATGCTACCCTTGCAATTAAACACATTTCATCTTAGAGTCAATCCTTTGAATGTGTTTAAGTGCATATGATATACACGAAAAAAGAAAAAGATAGACATATTTGTGAGAAATATAAATTAAAATCAATACTCACAATCCTAAATCTAAAAAATTACTTGGCACTATCAATTGCCGAGTGCCAATTTTTCTTGGCACATGAAGGTGTCAAGTGGCAATTTTCTCGGCACGTGAAGGTGTCAAGTGACAGGCAATAAGTGTCAAGTGACAGGAAGATCAACACTTAAAGGAGAGTGCTCGACAACAATAGATGCTGAGTAAACTTGGCTCCAACTGAGAAAACAGAAGAGGATGTCGAGTGTTCTGTTCAAACTGGAAATATTATAACTTATAAAATTTTAACGCAAATGCTTTCACCATTAAAACCAAATAGCCAAAGCTTTAACCTTTCAAACAAATTACTCAAATGTAATGAATAGAAGAATAACAATAGATTCAAGTATGCCTTCTTGCTTTTCTATTTGTTAGAAGTTGTAATCTTTCTTTGGTGTGTTTATAAACCAAGGTTAGAACTCCTTTCTTTATTGTTGTAATATATTAGGATATAAGCCAAGGTATCCTAATATATTTCTTTTTTGTCCTTTTTCCTCTACATCTTATTTTGTCATCTAGTGGAATATGTGAGGGCAAATATATATTGTAATTTCTAATTTTAGATTATTCCTCCTTAAGAGGAATCTCACACTTGGCCTCACACACTTATGAATGGTGGCATTCATAGACATGGGAGTTACATTCTAACTCCTCTCTCTCATCTCTATTTAAGAGATGACCCTCTTCTCTCATTTCACAATGAGGTTTCTTCCTCTTCTCAATTATTGTATGAGCAATTGCTCTCTTGCTCTCTTGCTCTCTCTCTTTTTCTTCTTAGGCTTTTCATGCCTCATTCATAATGTCACAAGGGGTTTTCTTTGCTTTCCCTTTTCCAAATATCTTGTCTCATGGTGTTGGATCTTGAAGCTTTCTCTGTCCTATCTTATGGTAATATCTTTTCATGCATTTGCTCACTTAGATTCTTTCCTGGTATTGCTTATTTACAGATTTCTTTTTCCATTTCTAACATGGTATCAGAGTAGTTTAATCTTTGTTTTGAGTGTTTGCATGAAGGTACGATTCGAAGGAGACTCTTGAGAGAGATTTCACTAATTTCTTCTTTAATCTTCTTAAGATGGAAGAAATTGAATTTTTTTTGAGTTTGGCTGGTTTACCACCAAACCTGATTAACTTCTGTTTGCTCTAATTTGTGTAGGTTACTTCTTATTCTCTATTATTTTTCATCTAACCCCCTTTGGAAGGCTTGCTGCCAAAGGGTTTTCCTATCTTGATATCAATGTTTGTTAAAAAAGAGTAACCTTCTTTATTATCGAACCCTTTTTTTTTCACTTGTTTTGGAAGGCTTGTTCTATTTTTCTGCAATATCATTTTGTTACATTAGTAATTCTACCTGACCTTCCAAATCTTGCGACCCACTAGAGGGTTTTCTATGCAATCTACTGTTCCAGATCTGTCCCTTCCACCCTCTTTGAATGCAATGGATCTGGAATCTCTTCAATAGAGGACCACTCTCTGGATTCAAGAGATCTTTAACGATCTCATTATAAATTTCCAGAGCAGAAATTTTCAATACAAAGTTTCTATCTGGGTTATTTTGAATGTGATTGTAGATGTCATTGATCGCCTGTTCAGTGATACCTCTCCTTCTTGTTTAGACAAAAAGTAGTATTAACTAATGCATAATCTTGTTCCAACGTTGATAATAATCATTACATTTACCGGTGGGCATGTCGAATGGCATTTTTTCCTAAGTTGGGAGCTCACTTTATAATCCCTTATCTCGTACATTCACTCATTCCATCTATCAGTTGCCCATAAACACAAGGGAAGGTGCCCGTCTGCTTACCAATGGGTGGCCTGAAGAACTCAGGATTGGAAACTGCAATTTGTGGGCACGTGGATGCAAAGGCCGAAGCGGATGTATGCGTGGAAGAATGCGAGGATGGCAGCAATGCAAATGAGGCAGAATCGTTGTGTACCATCATTGTAGCGGTGAAGGTTTTGTTGCAAGGATTGGGCGAAGATGTGAATAGAGATGGGCTGAAGAAGACTCCCCTCTGCGTTGCCAAGGCTTTAAGTGATGCTACTCGAGGTTACTGTCAAATAGTAAGTGATATAGTTGAGGGAGCTTTATTTCTAGAAGCGGGTATAGAAAATGTTATGGATGAGAAGAATGAGAAGGGTGAGAAACAAAGTGATGGAGATGAGAAGAATGAGAAACATAGTGATGATGATGAGAAGATTGCAGAGGAATTGAGCATCTGTGAACATATGGATTGTTGTGTGTGTTTGGAGGAGTTCAAGGATGGAGAAAAGTGTTTGCTGATGCCCTCATGCAAACACTGCTTTCATGTTGATTGTGCAGGTGCATGGCTCACCAAGTGCCCCATCTGCCCGCTTTACAGAGCTGCTGCTCTCCCTAATTCCAACGATCACATTCCTCACTCTACAGTCATTGATATGCCCTCTTAACACTCAATGTTCATGTATCATGGGATTCAATTAAGAGTAGGATAGAGGTTGTAACTTCCCATTGCAATTTCTATTTTATTTTTTGATCAAATGGAGATATGATATGATATGAGAGCAACTATTCTTTTGCTATTCGGAGATCCCCCTTTTGTAGTATGCCCTTTCCTGTGGGAAATTTTGAATTGGGTATCTTGCATTTGTTCGGCCTCAGCCAGGATCTTACCCAGCCTAGCCTCTAGTAACAAGAGAAGAGTGTATTGTATCTGACTGCCTCGACCAGAATTTTGCCTGATTGTCTAGCCTCTATAATTAAGGTATCTTTTATCTGACCAGCCTAGGTCTGGATCTTGCTTGGCTTATCTGTCCTTTAGTGAGGGGTATTTTGTACCTTAAATCTAGCTGGACTATCTTGTGTCAGGGAGTGTGGTTATCTTACATCTGATTTGAATGGATTTTTTATCTTCCCTGGCTGTTATCGATAGTGGGGTATATCTTGAACCTGGCTGCACTAGCTTCGGAAAGTTTGAAATCAAAGTTGTAGGTTCTAATATTTTTAAGGCAATATGGAAGAATAGTGAATGTGTTAGATAATTGGTTTCTAACAACAGAATCATTGATGAGAGAAACTTCAACTAAAAAGGGCGAGAGGAGAATACGTTTTCCAAAAATACACCACCAGCTCAACTGGCACTTGCCTGCACTCCTCCCATTTGGATCAAGACTACTGCAAGGCAGCAAAGTTCCTGCTAAAAATTGCATTACAAATTCAATACAATTATTTACAAGTCTTTTTGAAATAGAAAACTTATTGCAGTCTGCTATAACGTATTCGCATCATTACTATTCTTGAAATCTTTATTTTAGTAAAATTTTCTTGTCTTTTCATGCAAGATTCTTTTCCTATTTTTGAGCTCTTGACAGAGGCATCATTTGCTTCTATCATTGCCTTTTGTCAACCTATTTTTGGCATTTTATCATTCATTGTCAGTCAGCTCAAACACAAGTGCAATATTTTATTTTAAATCTCTTACTCCTTTACGTAATTTTAAGTAACAAGGGAGAAGTTTAAGGAGGATTTTTCTTTTTGAGAAGTTTTCTTAGAATTAAATATTAAAACTAATTAAAGTTTTATTAATATCCTCTTTTATAAAAATTTTTTACCATAATCTAGGAGGATTATTGTTTTTAATGGTGAGCCCATCCTTTTTCTCTACTCACTTGTGTTCACCTTGCATGGAGATTTTTACTGATATCTAATAATTTATACTTATAATACTTCTTTTTATTTCAATTTATTCAGGTTTATGAGTTATCTTACACTATTGCCTTCATTATTTAATGATTTGATTTAATTGATCTATCTGCACATGGTTGCAGTTTTATGCTTTTATAGCATCGTTCCATGCACATGTTGGCACTTTATGGTTTTATACCATTAATATACATGATTTATATGATTTTTTTTTGAGTTGCATAGGGAGCCAATTTTTTCAAGGATAACTATGTAGGTCCCCTCAGTATAACTGATACATAGTTTCCTTATCTGACCCATGGAGTATCCCTCCATCCTATATTGGTGTGCACTCATTTTATATGGAGTTTCCCTCCATTTGATCCTATCTGTTCCATTTTGATAGGATAATATTTTTATGGAGTTTCCCTCCATTTGGTTCTATTGGTTCCATTTTGAAAGATTGATATTTATGGAGTTTCCCTCCATGTTGTTCCATTTTGTTCCTTAATGAAGAGGATACTATTATTGAAGTTTTCCCTCCAAATTCAGATAATTTGATCCAATTTGAAGGCAATATGTTGTTATATCCTCATAATCCATTCTTTTGATTATCCTAACAAATCATAATAATTCTAATTTGATCAGCATGTCTCTCCTTTATGTTATTTTCATATATTAATGTGATAATGATCTGCATACATTATTGCTTAGATCATGAGTCATGCATGTTATGGAGGGACGCCCCCATTAGCTTGTAGTGGGATGAATCATTAGTGGATTGTCTATATCCATGTGATTGACGCAATGTTGATGCAGGTTTCATTAGTTGGCCTTATCTGTGGTCATTTGTGCATTAGTATGTTTCTTTCATGAGAGACTTATTGCATAAAGATTGGTCATTTTGACCCATATTATGATCATTTTGAGCTTATGACTTATTTTAGATATCATGTTAACTCCATTGCATGTTGGTGAACACATTCATTTATTCTCATCTCTCTTAGTTCCTCCTTTATTAAATTATTATAACTTCATTTTTTTACTAACTGGACCATTCAATGTAATTCTACTGGTGGATACTTGTCCTGTTGTTCTCTTTTTTTTTCAGGTGATCCATCAAGGAACCTTCTTGGTTATCCACATATGAAGAGGTGTCTATGCTTCCACTTGATCACATTCAAAGGACTCATGTACTTCTCTTGGATCTGCAAATGTACCATATGGCTTGAAAACAATCAAATTACTTCATATTGAAGATTAAGTTGCAGATTTTTATAAATTATGGGTTTAATACCCTTTGATGTAATTACCCCAAGTAAAGATTAAAGGGGGGTGTTAGAAGTTGTAATTTTTCCTTGGTGTGTTTATAAACCAAAGTTAGAACTCCTTTCTTTATTGTCGTAATATATTAGGATATAAGCCAAGGTATCCTAATATATTTTTTTTTTGTCCTTTTTCCACTACATCTTATTTTGTCATATAGTGGAATATGTGAGGACAAATATATATTGTAATTTCTAATTTTAGATTATTCCTCCTTAAGAGGAATCTCACACTTGGCCTCACACAGTTATGAATGGTGGCATTCATAGACATGGGAGTTACATTCTAACTCCTCTCTCTCATCTCTATTTAAGAGATGTCCCTCTTCTCTCATTTCACAATGAGGTTTCTTCCTCTTCTCAATTATTGTATGAGCAATTGCTCTCTTGCTCTCTTGCTCTCTCTCTTTTTCTTCTTAGGCTTTTCATGCCTCATTCATAATGTCACAAGGGGTTTTCTTTGCTTTCCCCTTTCCAAATATCTTGTCTCATGGTGTTGGATCTTGAAGCTTTCTCTCTCCTATCTTATGGTAATATCTTTTCATGCATTTGCTCACTTAGATTCTTTCCTGGTATTGCTTATTTACAGATTTTTTTTTTCCATTTCTAACACTATTCAACTAAGATTTAAACTATTACAAAATCTGGGAAGATTCAACTTCAACCAGAAAACCTTAAAACAAACCTAAACTAGTAATACTTCAAAAAAACTTTAAACTTGCAACTCTAATGGCTGCATACAATGGTGCCTGGAGCAATCACTGCTTCAACAGGACAAATTCAACAATAATAAACTTATAGAGAGAACATGAGAAACAAGTGCAACTGTAGGCACAAACTTCTTTTCTTCTTCCTTCTTCTGCTCTACTCTACTCTGCAACTACTGATCTGCTTGAGCTCACTTTCTGAATGAGTCTCAAAACATTGTTTTTGTTATATCTTTCCCCCTCTTTCCTGATTTCAAAATCTCACCCAATGTATTTATGTTTCTATCTGTTCTGGACGTCAGGGGTGGTAAGTGAGAAAATGTACGCTGCATTTAATATTCGAACAATATTTTCAAAACAGATTATTTCTCCCTCTTCGAATTTATCTCATGAACATGTGTGAACCATTGGAACTATTATCATATTTCTTGACCTTTGTATTTGATAAATGTCTTTCAAGGTATTGGATTTTCATAAGAGTAGTTCTTGACTATCACCCCAATCGATTTATGTTCATGTTGACCACATTTCCATTCAAACATACACTCTCCACATTTTTGACATTCTTAGCTCTAAGAATTCGATCTACTTTACCTTCTAGAATTGCACTATTAATTTGTGTATTTTCAACCTTTTCATCTCTCTTTGACTACTTTGAACTTATCGAATCTAATGTGCAGCACGAACTTGTCAAACGTAGAAGAAAATCCTGCAATATGAACATTCTTAGGAATTGGAAGAGTGTTCTCAAAGCTAAAACTGTCCATAGGAAATCTTCCACTAATTCTGACCTTCTTTCGCTCAATTAATCTGAGTAATAAATGTTCTTTCTCATAACCACAACAAGCAACAATTATAATTAACCCAGAGTAAAATTATAATGATAAGCTAAACAAATTAATGAGATTTGGAAAAACACCTGGGAAGAATAGTTTGAGGACATGGGCGTTCGCTTCCTCCTCCCATGATGGCGAAGAAAAGAAAGAGGTCTTGAATCCCAAAGGTGGATAAAATCCTTCTGGTCTCAATTTATTGAATTTAATTTGCAACTCATCATTATCATATGAAGAAGTAAATCCCGCAGTACCAACATTCTCAGGAATTTGAAAAGTGTTATTAAAGCTGGAGTCCTTCTTACGAAGTCGTCCACTAATTGTGATGTTTTCCTCACCCGTAAGTTACACTTCTAAATCTTCCCTTTCTAAGTGATTATAATTATTCAAGAGTAAAACCAGATTTATGACAACAGGGCTCTTTAAAAAAATAAGTTGATGAAATGTCGAAATGAACCTGCGAGAAAGAGCTTGAGGACATAGGCATCTCTACTGTCTGCCGAAAAGATTTGAGGCGACATGCTCAGCCAACAGGCACCACGACTAAAATAATACGAAAGGGCAAAAACAAATTTATTTGAGAGACTTGAACTATAATCTACATCCATTGCTAGGATAAAAATCCGATGTTATCCCGATGATACGCTTAATGAATTTATAAGCGTGGGACATGGACGATTTCAGAATTGTTAAAGGGATTTCAGACTTCGTTTACTTCCAGAGGAAGAAAAGTTTGATAAAGTCTTGGAATAATGAATAAAGAAAAAGAGTGGAATAAAGAATGTGGTGGAATAATGAATAAGGAAGAGATTGGAATAACCTGTCATGAAGGTGTAGTGGCAAGGAAATATGTTGAAGCAATTCATGGGACGGTTGTGACTGCTCGTCACCACCAGCCATTTCATGGGACCACTGTGTGATTATCCCCTTCTGGTTTGGTGCTTTTTTTGGAGAGTGAAGTAGTGATGGAGCCAAGGAAGGTTGTGTGCAGCATTGAACTCCCGTGCATTGTGGAGCAAGTGTCAATGCCGGCCAAGGAATGGTCAAACCAAGTAAAATCCACAATGCATTCAATGTTATGCTTTCCAAAACCCTTGGAGCCCATTTTGGTTGGAGTTAAGGATTCAGTCTATTGTGGATAAAATTTATGATGTAGGGGAGAGGATCGAGAATTTGAACGGGTTCTATGGTTGTGATAAAAGTTGTTGACTTGGTATCTACACTTGATGACTTAATATTCAATTTATTTGACAGCCTTGTACCAATACCCGTGACTTTAAAGTTGTTAGTACAATGATGATTATCCAAAATTGAATGAAATGTATCTTTTGTTCTAAAAAGTAACCAATGATATAATGCCACATCAGTTGTGCTAGTATGAGTCTCCATTTCGCATGACCATTAGTCTCACTTTTTATTTGGGCTCTTTTGGACTACTTGGTAAAAAGCTTGTTGATAGGACATAATAATTAATGACGTGGATTTGAAACCTTAGTTATAAGTAGATGACTCACCAAATAATGTGTAGTAAAAAATTTGGAGTGATTGAAAATTTCCACATAGGATTTTGATAAGCATAAGCATAAAGTTAGGGTGTTTAGTTCAAGTACTGGGTCCTCTCCTGTAGTTGAAATTATTCTTTTTGCCTTTTTATGTTCAAGTTGAGAGAAATGACCCAATCTTTTGAGAGGAAATATGAATATTTACAAATGGGAAATTTATGGTGGGCTAGGTGACTAATAGGAGGGGCGGGGTGGGGGCGTGAATCAGGAACCAATAAAACTAACTCTAATTCACCAATTAACTATTCTAATATAGTTGCATGCATGAAAGACTGAAAGTAATAAAACATTCATAACAGTTGACACAATATTTGGTAACCCAAAAACCTTCCAAATAGAACGTAAAACTAGGGTGAGGATGATACCCACAAGCTTTAGAATTGCAATATAAAGTTGGTCTATTAAGGTTTTCAATTAACCACTTTTAGTGATCTTCCATGTTAGGAGCAATAAGGACTGTTAGGTCCACCTTGTGAAATGATTTATTTAACATACATTGAACTATGCACTTGGTTAGGAGATTTTGCATAAGACTGTTAAGTCCATATTGTTAGAGGAGATTCATTTGATGTAAAATGATCAGCTTGTTGTGATAGATGAGACTCTAGTTTTCCTTATACTACTTGTAGCCTTTATTCTTCAATTCACATTCATACTTGTTACACATAACTCACTTACATTTGGATCATACAAGATATATTACATATATACCAATCCAAATAATTATCTTTTGAGAGTAGAAGAGGGGACCTTGATTTCTTGCTTTCCTTTTGGATCTTCTCAACCTTCTTTCTTCCTCTCTTTAGGGCTTGAGGAATTTTGATTTCTAGAGAAATCTCGGGCTTTGCCTCTTGGTTATGAGGTAAACATTGATGACACTAGAGATATCATTGAGGCTATTGTTAATGAGCTTGTGGATCCAAAGAGAAAAATTCAAAAATTTGGAAAATTTTTAAAAAATTTAAAAAGTTGAAAATATTGGAATGTTAAAAAATTCCAAAATCCAAAATAGTACAAAAATTCCAAATAATATACAAAATTGTCGTATCCAAATCATAAAAGGTTGAAATTTTTTAGAATTTTAAAAAAATCCCAAATTCTTCAAAACAAATTCAAACATTCTTAAAAGATAGAGAACTTATAAAATTCAAAGTGTAGAAAATTGGGAATCCAAGTTGCCAAAAAGTTATAAATTTTAAAATTTGAAAAGAGACAAAGTTGAAAATTTTGGAAAAAAAGGTGAAATGGTGGAAAAAGTGAAAATAAAATAGAAAATACTAGGAGAAATTTGTAAATGATGAAAAAGTTGGATTTAAAAGTGATTTTGTTCCAGGAAGATTTATTTTATTTATATAAAATAAAATAAATATTAATTTTTACTAATATTTAATTTGATCATATTCTAAAAAATTCCAAAAAAAAATTTGAACTAATTTGTTTGCATTAAATCAAAAAAATTGATTAAATATTAATTTTTAATTAATATTTAATTAATTAAATAAAATAAAAATAAAAATTGAAACAATTAGTACATAGCTTCATCACGAAGCTAAGAGCATCAAAGTGGTGACTTTTTGAGAAAATAATAATAAAATACTAACAAGTAACACATAAATTGGAATCTTGGTGACTTTAAGTTAAGCAACTATCTAATTTTAGTCTACAACTTTAATGATAGTCTTTCATAGGGATAGCTTATATAAGCATTGAACAAGAATTTATGAGGAAGATTTTTGAAGAATTTTTTGTGATCATTGAGGAGAGTGAAAATGAATTTTCTTGGAATTTGTGAAGGAGGATTTCAAACTTCATTAAAAAGGAACTTTTTTAGTGAGTTGGAGAAATTTGCAAGTTTCTTGAGAATAGTTTGTGAAAGGTGATTTTCGAGGAGAAAAATTTGAAAATCTTGACAAAGTTCAAAAATCTTCATATTTTGGAAGAATTATTCATTTTTATGCACTTTGCATATTCTTAGGTGGGTAAGTGCACCAAGTTGTGGTGCCAAAAGGGGGGTATAAGTGGACACCTTTTTCTTGAAATCTACAATTTCTAAAGTTCAACAAGAATTTGAAGATAGTTACGCTCAAAATTTTAAGATATGACAAAAACAAAAGTCATAGTCCTTTGAATCTAGTTTCTAAACTACTAATTATTTTCCAAAATGGTTTAGTTTTAGTTCCTCAAAAAAGGGGGCCACAAAAAGTGGTACTATTTATTCCAAAACACCATAACATAGTACAAAGTGTGGCCCCCTAAAATTTAAACTTTTTTTGTCAAATTCTTTAATCGCTCTAGTCAAAAGTTACTTAGCACTATGTAGTTTATCCCAAATTTTTTGGATAATTTTATCAAAAAAATAAAAATTTAAATGAATTTTTTAACTAGACACATCCCAAAAATGTGAAATATCTACGTGCTCCCCCAAGAAATGATTGAAAACTAATCTAAAATAATTTTATTTTTTTCAAAGTGTGTAGAATGGAGTCTAGTTTCTAAAAAACTAAGTTGTTGCAAAATTCGATGAACGAGCTAAAATCTATAGTCCAATTAGTACATGGTGGTTTTTGACAAAAAATGAACATACATTCAAAAGAAATTATAGATGAAAGGCTTGAAATAGTTCAAAATTAAAAATAAATTATATGGTTAGATAGCTAACACAGAGACCTACAATGTCATGTAACCTGATCTTATTGATACCCAACCACGAGGAATCTTGAAGAAGAGCACACAAGAAAAAACAATCATTTTTTATATGTTTTCTAGAAAACACATTTCAGATATGTTTTAATGCAAAGCTTTAACTAGCGTGTCCACTCTCTAGTGCACACATGCTATAGCACGTACGTGCTATTGAAAGTATTTGAATTCTCAATAGCACATGCATGTTATAGGTGCATGCACTATTGAGACCTAAATAGTGCAAAGTTGCAAAGCAAGAGCAAGAGAGAGTGGGGGGGGAATGGCTGTGTGTGTGTGTGAGAGAGAGAGAGAAAGTAGGGGATGGGAGAGAGAGGAAGTGAGAAAGAGTAGGGGTGGCAGAGAGAGTATGGGATTGGAGAGAGAGGAAGTGTGAGAGAGTAGGGGTGGCAGAGAGAGTACATGATGGGAGAGAGAGGAAGTGTGAGAGAGAGTACAGGGTGGGAGAGAGAGATTGAGAGTAGGGGATGGGGGAGAGAGAGAGAGTAGGTGGTGGGAGATGGATTTGGAGAGGGAGAGTGAGAGAGAGAGGAGGATGGGAGTGCATGTGTGCGAAAGAGAGAGAGAGTAGAAAAATGGGAGAGGGGGGAGACAGAGTAGCTTGAGAGAGAGTAGGGGATGGGATAAAGAGTAGGTGATGGGAGAGGGAGTGGGAGAGGGAGAGAGAGGAGGGATGGAAATGTGTGTAAGAGAGAAAGAGAGAGAGAGAGAGAGTAGGGGATAGGAGAGTGTGAAAATGTGAGAGAGAGTAGGGGGTAGCAGAGAGAGAGAGAGTAGAGAGGGAGAGAGAGAGTGAGAGTGAGAGAGAGAGAGAAGGTGATGGGAGAGGGAGTGGGAGAGGGAGAGTGAGTGACAGAAAAAGTAGGGGATGAGAGAGGAGAGAGGGGGATGGGTGTGTGTGTGAAAGAGAGAGAGTAGGGAATGAGAGAGGGGAGAGAGAGATATAGAGAGTAGGGGATGGGAGAGAAAGAGAGTAGGAAATAGTAGAGGGAGTGGGAGAGGGAGAGAGAGGGGGGATGGGAGTGTGTGTAAGAGAGAAAGTAGGGGATGGGAAGGAGTGTGAGAGTGTGAGAGAGAGTAAGGGTGGCAGAGAGAGAGTGATAGTAGGGGATGGGAGAGAGAGGGGGAAAGTGAGAGAGAGAGATAGTAGGTGGTGGGAAAGGGAGTGGGAGGGAGAGAGGGGGAGAATGGAAGTGTGTAAGAGAGATAGAGTGGAGAATGGGAGAGAGTAGGCAGTGGGAGAGGGAGTGTGAGAGAGAGGGGGGGGAATGGGAATGTGTATAAAAGAGATATAGTAGGGGATGTGAGAGAGTATGCGAGTTTGAGAGAGAGTAAGGGGTGGCAGAGAGAGATCATATGGGATGGGGGAGAGAGAGGGGGGGAGAGAGAGTAGGGGATGGGAGAGAGAAAGTAGAGAGGGAGAGAGAGTACTTGAGAGAGAGAGAGATAGATAGTAGGCAGTGTAAGAGGGAGTGAGAGAGGAAGAGAGAGAGGGGGAATGTGAATGTGTGTAAGAGAGATAGAGTAGGGGATTGGAAAGAGTGTGAGAATGTGAGAGAGAGAGTAGGTGGTGGAAGAGAGAGCTCGTGCAGGATGGGAGAGAGGGAGAGAGTGAGATTAGGGGATGGGAGAGTGTGAGAGAGAGTAGGGGATGGGAGAGAGAGTGAGAGTAAGAGATGGGAGAGAGAGATTAGAGAGAGAGAGAGAGAGAGAGAGATAGTAGGTAGTAGGAGAGGGAGTGGGAGAGGGAGAGGGAGAGAAATAGGGGCGATGGGAGTGTGTGTGATATATCTAGAGAGTAGGGGATGAGAGAGAAGAGAGTGGGGGGATAAGAGTGTGTTTTTCTATGAAAGAGAGAGAGTAGGGGATGGGAGAGGGGAGGGAGAGAGTAGGGGATGGAGGATAGAGAGTAGGTGGTGGGAGAGGGAGAGAGTGTGAGATAGAGTAGGGGGTGGGAGAGAGTGTGGGAGAGAGTAGGGAGATGGAGATAGAGAGAGGGGGATGGGAGTGTGTGTGACAGATCTAGAGAGTAGGGGATGGGAAAGAAGAGAGAGAGGGGGATGGGAGTGTGTGTGTGTGTGAAAGAGAGAGAGTAGGGGATATGAGAGAGTGTGAGAGTGTGAGAGAGAGTAGGGGGTGGTAGAGAGAGAGAGAGAGTACGAGATGGGAGAGACAGAGTGAAAGGATGGAAGAGAGTGAGAGAGAGAGAGTAGGGGGTGGTAGAGAGAGAGTATAGGACGGGAGAGATAGAGTGAAAGGATGGGAAAGAGTGAGAGAGAGATTAGGGGGTGGCAGAGAGAGAGAGAGAGAGAGAGAGATTATGGGATGGGAGAGATAGAGTGAAAGGATGGGAGAGAGAGAGTAGAGAGGGAAAGAGAGAACTTGAGAGAGAGAGATAGTAGGTGGTGGGAGAGGGAGTGGGAGAGGGAGAGAGAGGGGGGATGGGAGTGTGTGTGAGAGATCTAGAGAGTAGGGGATGGGAGAGGGGAGAGAGAGGGGGATGTGAGTGTGTATCTATAAAAGAGAGAGTTTAGGGGATGGGAGAGGGGAGAGACAGAGTAGTAGATGGGAGAGAGACACTAGGTGGTGGGAGAGGG
This sequence comes from Cupressus sempervirens, assembly GCA_028749045.1. Classification (NCBI taxonomy): domain Eukaryota; kingdom Viridiplantae; phylum Streptophyta; class Pinopsida; order Cupressales; family Cupressaceae; genus Cupressus; species Cupressus sempervirens. The sequence goes on from CM053787.1 coordinate 1,052,658,382, forward strand.
AGAGAGAGGGAGGATGGGAGTGTGTGTAAGAGATAGTAGGGGATGGGAGAGAGTTTGAGAGAGAGTAGGAGGTGACATAGAGAGAGAATGAGATGGGAGAGAGAGTGAGAGTAGGGGATGGGAGAGAGTGAGAGAGAGAGTAGGGGATGGGAGAGAGTAGGGGGATGGGGGAGAGAGAGATAGTAGGCAGTGGGAGAGGGAGGATGGGAGTGTGTGTGAGAGATCTAAAGAGTAGGGGATGGGAGAGGAGAGAGGGTGAGAGAGGGAGAGAGAGTAGGTAGTGGGAGAGGGAGAGCAAGAGTGAGAGAAAGTAGGGGATGGGAGAGGGGAGAGAGAGAGAGAGTAGGGGATGGGAGAGGGGAGAGAGAGAGAGAGAGTAGAGGATGGGAAAGGGGAGAGAGATAGAGAGTAGGGGATGGGAGAGGGGAGAGAGAGAGAGAGAGTAGGGGATGGGAGAGGGGAGAGAGAGTAGGGAGAGAGAGAGTAGGGAGGATGGAGAGTGATGTGTTTTGACATAGTGCATATGCACTATAGTGTGTACACACTTTATAGTGTGTACGTACTATGTGAAATCACCTAAAAATGGTCAAAAAGAAACTTTGGGGCCCATTTCATCCATTCTCTATTTTTGGTTTGTTGTGGACTCTGCTATTCCAATAGAAATCACGAGTTTCAACATAGAAAACACTATTTCAACACTTTTTGAAGCTAGCAAACACCAAATTCAATCATTGGATACACAATTTGAAGAATTTTTGAATATTCCTTGTATATAAAAAGTTAGTGCAATCCATTTTAAATATTTTTTTTTGTTATATAGTGATTTCATTAAAAATTGCATATTTTAATGAAATGTTATTTCAAAATGGTTAGAAATTTGACAAGTTGTTTGATATATGTTGTGTATTCATTCAAATAATTATAAATTATATATATATTTGAATAATTTGTAATTTACACATGTTGTAAGTAATTCAAATATTTTAATAATTTGACATGTAGAAATCATCATCATGCAAAGGAAGAAACCAAAAACACAAACAAATGAAGATAGGGAGAGAGATTTGGCAATTAAAAGAGATAAAATGAAATTACTATGTGAACAAAGAAAATTGCAAAGCAATAATGAAGAATTGAATTTTGAAGAGGATCAAGAACCACTGGTACAAAGAAACAAAGAGGAAGAATTGGAAAGATAAAGAGAACAAATGAGACTGTTACGCTGAAGAAGACAATTGAATTGTGAAGTTATAACATCTTCCAATGTTGGAGTCATATCATCTGCTACACCATCTTCCAATGTTAGAGTCATATTGTCCTCTCATGTTGATGAGACACTAATTTGTAGATCTGACGATGTACACACTCCATCATGTCATGTTGAAGGCACACCATCAACACATCAAGTAGGTGATATTCCATCTTTTGCATGTTATTGCCAAGGCACATCATCTTTGGTTCAAGGTACACAATACACTCAACCTTATGTTGATGTTCAAAATGTTGAGGGAATTGAAGAGATTATAACACCTTCTAGAATTCATTTTAGAAGACCAAAATATTTGATTGATATTGATACTAACATTTTAAAATCAATGCCTGACAAGATTAGCAAGCATACTTATCAAAGAAAATTTAATCTTATGTGGAGATTATTTTTTGAAGAATTAAATATTATAGGTCAATGCCAATTATTTTTTGAAATGATGAGGAATTTTAAATTTAGGCCTATCATGAAGATTCTTAAGAACAATGGAAAATTGAAATGAAAAAAGCATTGTAAAGAATCTAATGAGTGCTTATGACAAAGTGGGTTCTAAATCATGCATCAAAGATAGTAATATCACAAGACGAGTACTTACATCAACAATAGTAAGCAGCCAAATGAAGAAACCTCAACTCATGAGAAAGACAAGAAAAATATTAAAAATTGGTAGAGGTACTCTAACGAGAGCCATGCTAAGGCATGAGAGATTGGAAGATCCAACAAAAAATGAGTTATAGACATTTAGTAGTATACTACTACGAGAGGATAAAGAAATTAGTGAAGCCTTGAAATCATTGATCGAAGATTTTTGGAAAAATAACACACGTGTTTCCCCTAATCAAAGAGATGTTGTAAGAAGGAGAATTGGTAGCCAAGATTGTGACCCACATGTGAAACATTTTTTGGACTCAACTCAGACACAATTTTTTGCAAAATTTATTGGTATGTGTCCTCAAATTCGAATAAGTCAAAGATTTTTTGAAATGGGTAAACCTTTTTATGTGAAGATAAATCACACATGCACAACTTGTTGTTGTAGGATACATATTTAATTTTCTAACCATTTTGATGTTTTTAGGCATATATGTGTGTTTTTGTATTCTCAGTTTGTTTTGCAGGATTGTGACATGAATGAGCCACCAAGATCTTCAAGAGAATTCATATCCAATAATTTATGTGAAATAAGGGATGGCCAACAATTTTTCAAGATATCATGCTTAGATGTTACATGCTTATTTTGTGATTCTTTGCAACTTTTATCAACTTTTCAACATATGGATAGTACACATACAATTGGAAAGGAAATAGTAGAGTATGAAAAATTTAAGATAGTGACATACGCTCCAAAAGATGGGAAACATGGTAAAAGATGTGATATAGTCATTGAAAAGATTCCAGTGTATGAGTTCATGATGATTTTTCTTGTAAAGATTATTTACGAGTATGCAAGGCATACCCATAGAGCTTGATGGCTGGATTTGCAATTCAAGTTGTGAAAAGATATCTTTCCACTGGATACCATTGTTTTGGTTGTAGATTTCATAGAGAACTACACACTACAACCACAAAATGAGGTGCAAGAAAAGTATAATACTTCTCAACAGGTTTCCATATTTTTTTACATATCATTCATGCATTAACCTACAAGTACAGAGGATGATATGAAGATTTTGAGAGAGTACCATTTTTACATCAGCAATGATCAATCACATTCTACGGAGTTCGTACATGATTATTTTCAACTATTTTATGGATATTTTGCTAACAGGGGCAGAACATATCGTTAGCACATTATTTGGTTAGAAAATTACGCATCTCAATTCAAGAATGCATGAATGTTCTATTGGTTGAGCAGGATGCACAGATTGTGTAGAATTCAATATATATGAAATTTTACAAACACTAGTCATGGAAAGGGAGAACACAATGGTGCAGGTGCATGCATCAAAAGAGCCCTGGCTTATGAAGAACTAAAGTACAAAGATGGAGCAATATTAATAGATGTAAAATCCATTGTCCAATGGTGTAACGCTACAATGGGTCTACGTAAGGAAGGTGAGTCTATAGTTCATAGGTTTTTTTGGTTGATAGATAATACTAACATTGTACCATATCAAGATTGTTGCACACTAATAGAATTTAGTGAGTTACACTCTTTTAGAAGCTCTAATGCAGGTTCATGGAGTATCCACACATGAAAAATAGCATGTTATTGTCCATCATGTGCAAAGGAAAATTAGGATGACTGTGAGTCAACTGAATGGGTGGACAAATGGGATATACAAGTTTTGGACCCAATTGACACCTATTATCCCCCACAAGCACTAGAAATGGTAGAGATGGATTCATCTATTGACTTTGACTGCTTGTCAGATCTAGTGCAACTTGGTAATATATATATTTATATAGCTTTTTAATTTCAATATGTAACTTTATAACTTTAACCTAAGTATTTTTTGAATTAATGACCGCATTTTGTACATTTGTCACTGTAGGCCATGTTTTTGCTATTATTGCACCTGAAGACAATGAAGAAGGGATGGATTATTATTTGTTTCATTGTGTCCAAGCCAAAAAAAAATTGGATCACTCAGTTATAGATGGTGAAGGTTTAGAGTACCATGGCGGTGCAGTGGTTGTAGCTGGCACATGACTTAGATGATATTCTATGAAGAACCCTAACTTGTGGTTATTCGAGGATTGGCAAACAGAGAGGAAGATTCTTCAATATTTAAATCTTGTTGTTGCATCAAACGTCCACTTGATAAAATATAATGGAAAACCACATAATAAGATTCTTTGGAAAGTTCATGAGTTAGGCCATGAGGTAATACTTGAGACGTTAAAATGTAGAGCAGATCCAGTTGGCTCATTAGATTGAATAGGGAGAGAGGGAGAGAGAGAAAGAGTGATCAATTCCAGGATCCAAATACAATGTTCCAACCTCTCCCCCAAGACTGTCCACATGAAAAGGTGGCTATTGTTATTATGTGTAAGTGATGAGATAAGTTTAAATCATAGATTTTATGTTTTGATTTGTTTAGGATCTAGATACATTATTTGAATTTATATTAGATTCTTTAATAAGACCCATTTTTAGATTAGTCATTTGAATAAGTGAAAGTTTAGAATTTGTTGTTTAGATCAAAATGTAATGAAAAAAAATGAAAATTGTTAGAATGTGAATGCTTTGTGATGTAAAGTCATGATTGTGTGCATGTAACCAGAAAGTTCAAACTGGCGAAAGAAAGGATATAATGGGAGAAATTTTCAATACTCATCAAATAAAGGGTTATCATAAAACTCAGAAAGAAAGGATTTGTACAAATGGATAATTCTTAATGACAAGCTAGATTCAATTTTTGTGATTCTCAAATTTTAGTGGATTAATCTTATCTTAGATTTTTCACTGTGCTAATTCTTCATTTGCAGGTCACCAAAGAAGAGGGCTAATAAAGTTGAAGCACCAGTGATAAAGGGTGACACACCAAAATCATCTGCGAAATGATATTATCAATTCAAATCCTCAATGTTTTTAGTGATTTTTGTTCAAGTACCATTGATTTTTAATCATCTTATGCCTGGGATTGCAGAGGATCACAATCATCAAAAAGTAAGAAGGAAAACAGGTCTCAATCTGATGATAATGGGGCAGTTACAGATATAGTTCTCTCTAAGGATAATGTTGATCAACTGATGTATAAGTTGAGAGAACCAAAAGACTTCTGATATTTTGATATTTTTGGGATGTTTTTTGCAATAATGTCAACACTTGATGAAACCAAATATTATGAGTAGAACTTAGTAGTTTTGTTTAAGCATGTTTAGATCCCTAAAAGTAGTCAATGACCAATACATTTAAAGAGGTTTCTTAGATTGTGCACATTAAATATGTCCATGTCAAATTTTATAAAATTATTCCATACTATGATTTTGAGGTGACAATTCAGCTAAGCAATAAAATGATATTAAAAAAGAGGTGCAAAATAGAGATTTCTCATGTTTTTCTTCTCTTGTGTGCATGTGGGATAGTTTTACTTTTGTTTCTTGTGTGCTAGACCAGTTCTTTCTTATTGATGACACAACCACTTATACTAATGATGCATATAAAATATTGTAGTCATTGGTACCCTTCCAATTAACAATCATGCCACCTTAATGAGGTCGGCCAAGTGCATTTTTATTCACTTTTTACATTTTCCCAATAAGGCACTTAAATCAAGGTTTCTTCATTTTCTTTTTTTTGGTGTAGGGGGGAGTTGGGTGGGGTACATTAAGAGGGGTTGTCAAAAGCCGATGGGCAGCCAACATGGTTTTATTATAATTCCTTCCATGCATGGTTTGGCTCATGTAAAGATAATTATGCAAATTACTATATTTAACTTGCCTCATAACTCTGCCCTTCAATATCTTTGACAATATTTTTTGACATGTTTGTTGTACTCTTCATGTTGCAAATGCTAAATAAATTGAAATGGCTTAATTGACACTATATGCATTTGAAGCAAGGGACTCATTTAACCCCAAGGTGTGCATAGAAGGGTTGTTAGGGAATTTCTATAAGCATAAACTAAGGATGGAAGATATATGAGCTAATTGCACAAATGAATATGAAGTCTAATGAATTTATTCACACCTCAATGCTCGTCAAATGAAGATCGAATGGATTAAAAATATGTCATATGAAGTGAGATGATGGCAACATTCTTGAGCTTGCCTATGGCCAATTTTTTTTTAAAAAAAGCCAATCCCCAAAATAGATTGGAACACTGAAGCACTCAAGACTACAAAGGATAAAATGAACAAATTAGTTGAGAGGAGTGAAAGATATTTGAAGGAAAAGAAGAAGCAGCTTAATCTATAGATGGGAGAATCTTTAGAGGGTAAGGTGAAGTAAGAAGAGTAGTAGCAAGAACAATAACATGAAGCACCTCATAAAGCAATAAACACAATGGAATACAAAGAACTTTAAACAACTATTAAAGAAAGGAAGAAGAAGAAGCCAAAAATTGACTTTTTGTATTGAACATTGACTCAAAAAGGATGTCCCTCACAAGTCCTAATAGTCTCTCTCATCCCAAGGCCCCTTTATGCCATAAAAAATAAAGATGATGAAAAACCTACAAATATGTCACCAAAGCCTTGGATGCTTCCAAGTACAAAAGCCCCAAATTGCTCATAAACAAGCCTCAAAACTAGGGCCTCTCAATAAACTACCTTCCACAACTTCCTAGGACAAATTGAGGGTGGATACACCATTAATTTGATGTTACTAGACTCCTCAAACCATAAAAATTATGCCACCTTTTAGTAGATCTCACGTTGCTACTCCCAACCATCCACTTCCATTAACCCTTCCACTACTCTTCTCGGTGATCACCAACCAAATACCTTTCATATATGCATTAAAAGTTAGAAATTATATTGTACATATCAAGGATCAATAATTCCATGAGAATCAGATTTTTATCATTCATGAAGTGATGATCTTTCCATTAAATTAGATCAAAATCGTGAAGAAAATCTAAGGGAGCTAAGGAAGTAAAAACTATAATAGATTAGGACCAAATAGGGATATCATTAGATACATGTGCAAGGAGTTCAAATGAGGAACCTTTGGTATGTAACTCCAAAATACTATTTTTGGTTTTAAACTAAACTTGAGTATGCATTTGACTTATTTATCCTAAAAATGCAGAATGCATGCAGATCACGTGTACGCATTGATTAGTAGACTTTGGGAGTTGGGCTTCACTTCAAAAATATATGAAGAACATGCATAGGTGTAGGAAACTTCTCAGATTTCTTAACATATCCATCACCTTTAAAAATAGTTTCTACAAAGACAATACAAGGCATTTCACAAGACATTTCAGTGATCCTTCATAGCACTACCTTCCTAAGTGGCTCATGATGGACGTTATGATGTTTCAGAATGTTAGGACTAGTTTCAAGTTGATATCAACCTAGTTGTAAAGGCTTGAGATTCATTGGTTTTTCTATAAACCTTGAGTCCTTAAGAATGATGCAAAGGTTAAGTAATCCTAAGCACAATGCTGATATCAACCCAATAGGATAGGTATTACACCTAAACCTCTACACCTTGACACAATAGCAACACAAATGGATCAGCATTAATCCATAAACTTGACACCTAGAAACTTGATTCAACACCCAAGAAATGGTGGATATTCACAAATTAAGACTCTCAGCATGTAAAGGGGGTTCCATATATCGTCAAGACCAAAAAAACAAGCCAATACAACAACTTGAACATGGGTTCCATAGTTCTATCCAAATAATGCAGCACTTAGCATTAATCCATGCAACTTCAAACTTGACTCAATGCTCCAAAAATGGTGGATCCTTACAAAAAAAGTTGAACAGAATAATAAGGGATTCAATATGTCAACAAGACCCAAGAATCAAGACCAAACAACATGTTCAACATGGGTTTCATGGCATTGTTTGAGAATGCAGCAGTTAAGGCTACTGGCCTATCCAAGACAAAATGTGCCATAATTATAAAAACTTCCAAAGGACTTCCCCAACCAGTTTTCATTCTAGATACCCTTTATGGAGTTTGTTAAACCTTTAAAAGGACAAGTATTGCAACCAAATATAAGTCCTCAAAAACTGAATTGTCATACAAGCCTTCCAAACTCCAATCAGCACCTTAACTTGCTTTCAACCTTCAAACAGTGGTGCAGAGCACCTAATAAAAATGTATGTAATAAGTCCTTAGGATTGATTAAGAAAATCTCCTCAAGGCTATCCACCCATGTAATGGATACAAGACGCCAAGGTGTTAATATGAACTTGGGCATCATTTGGTCCAAAAGGTGGAATTTTGGTTTATTTTATGTTTGTTAGGATAGGTTAGGTGTTTTGAGTCTTAGAATAACATTTAGGAATGGTTAGAATATAATTAGGAATAAGGTTTTTCAAAATGGAAAAAATGGGAAAAAAATTGCAAAAGTTGCATTAGCAACTTTTGCAACAATTTGACAACTTTTTGAAAAAACCACTCCGAATGGCTAAAATTGTCATGGGGTGGTTTTACCTATTTTTAATGGCCTATAAAGGCTCTAGACACCCAAGGTGAGAGATAACATGAACAAACATATGTACTTTCTCCTTAGAATAAATAAAATCTTCTATTTTTGGACTATTTTGACTAGTTTTTCTGTACAGTACGACCTACAACGATTGGGAAGTCAAAACTTTTATACTGATTTGATGGCCCTACTTATTTATGAAGTTTTAGTTTTGGTTTTAAGTGTTCTTTAGTCAGGATAATCAAATTATTGGTTTTTCTTAGTCGCTACCCTATGAAATCCTCAAAACAAGGGTTTGGCCAAAGAAATGGCCCTAACTTGAAACTCCACCATTGGAAATTGTTCCAAATTTCTATTGAGCAAGTTAGGGCAATGCATTATAATATTTTAAAGGTCTTGAGATAGAAGGCTACAACAGAGATTTATGGGAGCAAGCCCTAGGTCTAATATTACCCATGTATTAGACCTTGTTTGTGCAATTTGGTTGAATTATGTGAAGAAAAGGAGTTGAGGAATTGGTGAATTCTAGAGTTGGAAGATTGATTCCATGAACCCATTTCTTGGCCATTGCCTTCTAGGCCATGCCTAAAGTTGCTAATTAGGCCTGAGTGCATGGTTGGGGTTAAGGTATGCTAGAGTGGAGTGAAGTTTTCAAACTTTGGAGTCTTTTAATCCTTGGAAAAGGGTATCTCAAACTATACTTTGTTGGCCAGGTCCTTTGGAAGTGTTTTGAGTTATTGCTGAAAAATTGAAGTAAGAGGCCTAATTGGCTAGTATGTCAAATGTTGCATTTTATTTTTTGGGTTGTTTGTAGTAGGTCTAGTTAGTGATTTGCCTTATTTTGGTCATACTAAGGTTGCCTCAAGCCATCATTGGTGTTAGAAAGCTTGGGAACACCATAAACCCACTTTTTCCAAGTTGGGGGGTAGTAGGCCATTGTTGATGAAGTAGTAAGAAGTTGGATTATTGTCTTATTTGGAGAGTTGGGTTTGTAAACCTATTGGAAAGTTGTTATATCAGAGTAGTATCCATTTGGAAGTGATTCATAGCCTTTTCTTTACCCTTGTGGAGTTTGGAGGTTTGGGGGTTGGAAGGTTGATTGTTTGGTGCTTCCTTGTGCTTACTTTGCATCAAATAGAAACTAGGCCTTCTTCCAAAGTTAATGACTGATCCACTAGACCTCTAACATAGGTAGAATCTATCTCTAAGTGGACTTCACTTCACAAGCCCAACCCTCAAACCTAGGGTGCTCAAACAACTTGGACCAACCACAACACTTAGGGACTCCCTATCACCAATAGGCTTAAAATGAAAAATATTTATTAAATGGTTCCAACACTCAACTTTTCTGATGGAAATGGTTTTTTATAGACTCAAACCAATAAGAAAACCCCAATTTTGAAGTTTCTCACACTCAACAATCAAATTGCAAAAACTGTTACTAGCACTTCTTATTAGGACAATTCCTAGTTTCAATGGTCAAACTCCCAAAAAATACAAAGGACCATCCAATGTTTTTACATCACTAAAAACCATTCAAAACTCCTAAGAGATTCTAAAATATCAATCAAAAACTTTGTTCCAGCATCAAGTTATGCCCACTTTGTGTCATAGTTCTAAATGGTCAGTTTAGGCTGGGTTTAAAGGAAAACATAAACAAATGGGTTCACAGACTTGGTTCAACCTCTTGGATCTCTTCTAAACCTTGAATTTTTCCTTCTACAACCTTTACCTGGGTCAAATCAATCAACTTGGGAGTCTAATCCTTCTTTTTCCTTCAAAACTAAACTAGACATAAGATAATGTTTAGTCTAGGGCTTGTTGGTAAAAATAGGTGCCCTATTCCTACAACCCTAAAACTCTACCATCTTAAATACCCCTCTCCTAAATTTCATTCCACAAAGTAGCATTGAAATCCCAGTGTGGGTTTGCAAGTTAGGAGGCCATCTTGTTGAAACCCTCAGATTTAGGGAAAATTCGAGTAACCTTCACAAAATCTACTATAACTTTTGTTATAGATAAGATAAACACTTCAAACCAAATGCAATGGAATCCTCACTCAACCCTCTATCCAACCATATGAAACTTGTTCCACTCCCAATCCATACAAGCCATAAAAAATTGAAAAAATAGTAAAAAATTAAAAAATTCTGAGTTTTATTCACCAAATGCTGTCCACCTGTCTGTACAATGACCTTCCCCACAGTTGGAGACCTTAAATAAGTGCTTTTCAATGGTTACGAGTTCCATTTGGATGGTTGGAAGTCTGTATAACTTCCTTTTTTTAGTTTGACACCAAAAATTGAAAAATTACTCTTTAGCAACTTTTTGCTTTTGCACTTTTTAACAAACATTTAATCCAAAGGTGTCTTAATGACACAAATCCACCTAAAACATCCTAAAAATATCAAAATACTCAAAATAAAATGTATTATGACTCCTTGGTTACAAATGGTCACTTGGCTTATAACCACACCAATGTGCCATTATACCTTACAATTGAGTCTTTTATTGCAAGTATGGATCAAACTTCTTTCCTAATGATTCTAACCTACTAAACACCTTGAATTCATGCCTAAGAGCCTTAGGTGCCTTGCACCACTAGGGTTCTGAACTGACTTAGATCAATCAAAAATTCTTACGGACTCCCCTTCTCCAATAGGCCTAAAAAGGAAAACTCTCCCTAGATGGGTTTAGAACTCAACTTTCCTGATAGAAAAGATTTATATGGACCTAATCTCTCAAAAACACCCAACTTTAAAGTTCTCAAACCCCCAACAATTGATTTGCATAATTGTTAACTATATTTCTAATAGGGCTAATCCCAACTTTCTTGATCAAACTCTCAAACTTTGCAAAGCGCCACACTATCTTTTCACCTCTTTAGACACTTGTTAACCACCTCTTAGAGATTCCAAATGATCAAACTCTAACTTTGTTCCAGCACCAACTAACACCCACTTTGAGTCACAAACCTAATTGGCCAAATTAGGCTGGGTTACAAAGGAAGTATGATTAAATGGGTTCACAGACCTAACTCCACCCCTTGGAACTATTCTTCAAATACAATTAATCCTCCTACACCCTTCTTCTAGGTCAAATCAATTAGTTTGAAGCCTAAACCTTCTTGCTTCTTCAAATCTAGACTAGACATATAGCAATGTTTAGTCTAGGGCTTGCTGGTAATAATAGGTAACCTAAACCTATAGTTCTGAATCTTTGCCATCTTGAAGTACCCTATCCTAACTTGCATTCCCCAAAGTGGTATTTAAATTCCATAGTGGAATTTCAAGTTAGGAAGCCATCTTGAAGAAAACCTCAAATTAAGGGTAAATCTGACCAACCTCTTAAAAAACTGATGTAACTTTTGTTGTAGATAAGATAAAGAATTCAAACCAAATGCAATGGAACACTAACTCAATCCTCTATCCAACCATACCCAATTTTCACCCCTACCAATCTGTATAGGCTATACAATATTGAAACAATAGAGAAAAAGGCAAAAATTATGAGTTTTATTCAATGTTTGTTGTTCACCCGTCCGTACAATGGGTTTCTCCTCTTGTGGAAACCTTAAATAGATGTTCTCCAACTTTCACAACCACTTATCAAAACTAAAACTAATCATTTTCAACACTAATAAAAAAGAACACTAAAATATTGAACTCAATCAAAACAAAAGATAGAATATTATACTTGAACTCATGAAAAACACTAGGTCATTGGTCAAGTTGATCACATGTAAGTATAGATATCTAGTATGATTGGATAGCTTTGTGAATCTTCTTTCTGTTTCACTTGGAATGAGGTTCTAATTTTCTCTACAACTCGAGATACTCCAATTTTACTAACTGTTGTCCCCACTTTGTGCCATTACCTAGGGTTTCATCTATTTTCCCTCATATCTTGAGATTCCACCATGGAAAATTAACAACCCTTGGTGGAATATAAGTTAGGAAAATGAATTTTATGTTCCTTTTGGTTTTAGGCCAAAATAATGAGGCTAGAGAGAAAAACTTGATGCCTTAGGCATGCAAGATCCATGTGCACGCTAGAAATTCGTAGCAACATCTTTCATAACTCGCTACAAAGAAGGTTTCGAGGCTTGAAAATTGTTATGTGATCATCTTAAATTATCCCCCTCATGTTCCAATTTTTGGATTGACATTTTTCTCAAGGGGTAGGGTACTTCTTTTGTTAATGGATGCCTAATTGCCTACATTCCTAAGTGAGCCCTAAAAAACTCAGTTTTTGCATACTTCTTTTTAGATCCCAAGGGTTTAGTATGTTATATAAGACCAAAAAGGGTATCCAAATCAGTGATTTTTTCCTTTGGGTTGTGAGGAGATGTTTGTGATTTTCCATGTTCAAGGGTACAAGCCTAGTCTTGAGTTTGTGAAGCAACTAGCCAATGAAAGTTGCATAGTTTGAATCTAATGTTGAATTCATATTAGTTTGGACCACAATAGACCATTTTCATGCTTCAAAGTCACCCTTGGTTGTTATTCATATTTGTGGGGTTTTGTGTCAAATAAGCCTTGTGATGCCCTTAAGAGCAACTAGTGATTAGTTGTCTTTGTGATAGGTTTTCCTTGTGATTGAGGATTCTTAGGAGTAGTTGGGTTTCTTAGAAGGTTATAAAGGTCCTTAGGTTCATTAGGTTAAGTTTTAGGCATCTAGGAGTTAAGATGTCAAAAATTGTAAAAAATTGCAAAAATTATCAAAGCAAAATTGCAAAAATGCTGACAAATTTATAGGAGTTTGGGAATTGGTGAAGGGCTGAGCATTTGGAAATAAGTCATTTTATAGTTTCCAAACATTTTCTGAGTCATAGAATTGGAATGAAGTGAAAAATATAAAAATTGCACTTTTTGTGCAAGGTTGCATTGTTGAAAATTGTAAAAGTTACTCAAATTTGCAACTTATTGGAAAAAGGGTCATGGGATCAAATTGTCTACTTCGTTAGCTTTGGGTGGCTAGGTAAACCCTATCCCCAACCTTTTCTTGTCCCTTTTAGTGCTCAAACATTCTTGAGCACACCAAACTGAAACGTCCCTAAGGATTAGTAAATGCCATAGAGCTACGATCTTTGACGGGGCATATGTTAGAGCTCGTGTGAGTTATGGATACAATTCTAGTTCCCATAGGACTATGTTGTAGAGATCTATACTAACCTCTCTCTCTTTTTGGAGATCATACTCCATATTGATTTTGTGATTCCATCTTAGGTGATGCTGAAACTTGTAGTGTTGGCCAGTACAAAGTTGCCAACTGCCAAATCTCTCTCACCTTTTGTCATGGGATCAAAATGTCTACTCTATTAGCTCTAGGTGGCTAGGTAAACCCTATCCCCAACCTTGTCTCATCCCATTGAGCACTCAAACATTCTTGGGCATGCCGAACCAGAACATCCCTAAGGGTCACTAAATGCCATAGGGTTGCAATCTTTGATAGGGCATATCCGTGAGCTCGTGCAAGGTACGGATGCAATTTCAGTTCTTATAGGACTATTTTTGGAGACCTACAATAACCTCTCTCATTTTTTAGAGATCATACTCTATTTTGATTTTGTGACACCATCTCGGGTGATGCTGAAACTTGTAGTGTTGGCTAGTATAAAGTTTCCAACTACCAAATCTCTCTCACCTTTCATCGTGGGATCAAACTGTCTACTCCATTAGCTCTAGGTGGTTGAGTAAACCCTATACCCAACCTTGTCTTGTCCTGTTCAGTGCTTGAATGTTCTCAGGCACACTAAACTAAAATGTCCCTAAGGGTCACTAAATGCCATAAGGCTGTGATCTTTGATGGGACATATCTTAGAGCTCGTGTGAGGTATAGATGTGATTCTAGTACCTATAGGACCATGTTGCAGAGATCTACACTAACCTCTCTCACTTTTTGGAGATCATACTCCATTTTGATTTTGTGATGCCATCTTGGGTGATGCTAAAACTTGTAGTGTTGCCCAGTACAAAGTTGCCAACTGCCAAATCTCTCTCACCTTTTGTTTTGGGATTGAATTGTCTACTCCATTAGCTCCAGGTGGCTGGGTAAACCCTATCCCCAACCTTGTCTCATCTCGTTGAGCACTTGAACATTCTCGAGCATGCTGAACTGGAACGTTCCTAAGGGTTAGTAAATGCCATAGGGTTGTGATATTTGATGGGGCATATCTCAGAGCTTGTGTGAGGTATGGATACAATTCTAGTTCCTATATGACCATGTTGTGGAGACCTACAATAACCTCTCTCACTTTTTAGATATCATACTCCATTTTAATTTTGCGATACCATCTCAAGTGATGCTAAAACTTGTAGTGTTGGCCAGTACAAAGTTGCTAACTACCAAATCTCTCTCACCTTTCATTGTGGGATTGAACTGTCTACTCCGTTAGCACTGGGTGGCTACATAAAACCTATCTCCAACCTTGTCTCATCCTTTTCAACACTAAAACGTTCTCAAGCACGCCAAACTAGAATGTCCCTAAGGGTCACTAAATGCCATAGGGTTGCGATCTTTGATGGGACATGTCTCAAAGCTTGTATGAGGTATGGATGTGATTCTAGTTCCTATAGGACCATGTTATGGAGACCTACAATAACCTCTCTCAATTTTTCAAGATCATACTCCATTTTGATTTTGCGACGCCATCTCGGGTGATGTTGAAACTTGTAGTGTTGGCTAGTACAAAGTTGTCAACTGCCAAATCTCTCTCACCTTTCGCCATAGGATTGAACTGTATACTCTATTAGCTCTGGGTGACTAAGTAAATCCTATCCCCAAACTTATCTCATCTCATTCATCACTCGAACCTTCTCAAGTACACCAAACTAGAATGTCCCTAAGGGTCACTAAATGCCATAGAATTGCAATATTTGATAGGGCATATCTCAGAGCTCGTGCGAGGTATGGATGTGATTCTAATTCCTATAGGACTGTGTTACAGAGATCTACACTAGACTCTCTCACTTTTTGGAGATCATACTCCATTTTGATTTTGTGATGCCATCTCGAGTGATGCTGAAACTTGTAGTGGTTGCTAGTAAAAAGTTGCCAACTGCCAAATCTCTCTCACCTTTCATCATGGGATTGAACTATCTGCTTCATTAGCTCTAGGTGGTTGGGTAAACCCTATCCCCAACCTTGTCTCATCCCATTCAATGCTCAAACATTCTCAAGCATGCCAAATTGGAATGTCCCTAAGGATCACTAAATGCCATAGGGCTACAATCTTTGATGGGGCATATCTCAAAGCTTGTGCAAGGTATGGATGTGATTCTAGTTCCTATAGAACCATGTTGCAGAGACCTACACTAACCTCTCTCACTTTTTGGAGATTATACTTTATTTTGATTTTGCGATGCCATCTTGGGTGATGCTAAAACTTATTGTGTTGGCTAGTATAAAAATGCCAACTGTCAAATCTCTCTCACCTTTTATCATGCGATCAAACTATCTACCAAGTGGCTGGGTAAACCCTATCCCCAACCTTGTCTCATCCTGTTGAGCACACAAACATTCTCGAGCATGCTGAACCAAAATGTCCCTAAGGGTCACTAAATGCCATAGAGCTGCAATTTTTGACGAGGCATATCTTAGAGCTTGTGTGAGTTATGGATGTGATTCTAGTTCCTATAGAACCATGTTATAGAGACCTACAATAACCTCTCTCACTTTTTAGAGATCATACTCCATTTTGATTTTGCAACGCCATCTCAGGTGATGCTAAAACTTGTAGTGTTGGCTAGTACAAAGTTGCCAACTACCAAATCTCTCTCACCTTTCATCGTGGGATCAAACTGTCTACTCTATTACCTCTAGGTTGCCGAGTAAACCCTATCAAAATGAATAGTTTTAAGTTCAATGATTAGAACAATACAAATAGTGTACAATGTTCATGGATATGTGAGCTTCAATATGTGTTGCAAGATGAGTATAGACCTTGTGTTTGCAATTGCAATACTTTATGTAATGATTTGAGTAAGTTATAGATGTTTTAGTAAAGACTAGTTGTAGGCTAGTGATAGAGAAATATGTTAGGTATTGTTACTATATTTTGGTTATAATTTGTTGGTGACCTAGAATTAAGGTTTGGGAGCATAAAGCATGGTAGAAGACTTGGAATAGTGCATGATTTGGGATTTGTAATTCATTTGGTTTGTGTTGTGACGATCACTAGCATGTGGCATACAAATTACTGCTTCTAGCAGATGAGGGGATAGTGTAGTGTATTGTTTGGATTGGCAAGTGTTAATTGATAAGTAGGAATCCAATGATTCCTGAGTGTTCTATTCATTCTCATGAGAGATGGGTTCATGCAAATTGCTACTCATGCAACATGGGTAAATGAATTTGACTCAGAAAGAACATAGTTGAATCTTGATAGAAATATCACAATTGGACATGTTGTGGAATATATATGTTACTTATCATTTAACAAGATTAAGGGGATTACTAATGAATGGTTCATAAGGCACAACACTTGATGAAGCTTTTACAAATGGAGTTGCAAGAAGGATGGTTTTAACCATGGGGGAAACTTTTTAGTTAAGCGCACTTGAGTTGGAGTAGTACTAGGATGGGTGACCTCCTAAGAAGTATTCATACTTCACCTCTCTAAGAATCAATTATATTCCATGAGTGCTAAGTGTTCTATTCATTATCATGAGAGATCAGTTCATGTGAACCACTACTCATGAAACATGGGTCAATGAATTTGTCTCAAATACTACATAGTTGAATTTTGATAGCAATATCACAATTTGACTTCTTATAGAAATGTATCCTACTTATCAATTAATGAGTTTAAGGGGAATTCTAATGAATGGTTCATAAGGCACAACACTTGGTGAAGGTTTTGCAAATTGTATTGTAGGAAGAGAGGGTTTAACCATAGAGGAAAATTTATAGTTAAGTGTGCTCAACAAAGAGTAGTACTGGGGTGGGTGACATCTTAGGAAGTCCATGTACCTCAACTCTATGAGAATCACCTAGATCCAATGAGTGCTAAGTGTTCTATTTACTCTCACGAGAGAAAGAACCAAAGACTAGCTGGGCAGTGAAGAGCATGGGCATGGGTGACTACCCCAAGTAGAGAAGTAAGAGTTTTCTCCAAACAAGGATAATTTTTATGTCTAATATCATCTATTGGGATGATTTTAAGTATGTTTGATCCATTTACAAGATCTAGAAAGATTGGGAGATGAGATTTTGGGAAAGCCCTAGGGTAAAGGGCCTAGAAGTGAGGGTTTGGTGAAAGGGGATGTAGAAATGCTAGTGTGACCAAAAAAAAATTGAAATCCTTTCATTTGAGTCATATTACAAGACTATTTGAGGTTGTTAAGGTTCCAAAAAATAAGGGGATATGAGTTTCTTTGTAAATGGCCACTAATTAGGCCTAGTTGTGTAACTAAGATAGCAAGATTTCAGAGATACTTTCCAAAAAAAATATAGTTTAAATTTTGCTATGTTTTATAGGGGGATAAATTTTATCTATAACACCAAAGGGTTTGGGAAGGTCAATGGAAAACTTTGGATAAAACTAACAATTATTGTTTGGCAAGGGCTAGTTGAGTCAAGCCTAGAATAGGCAAAATTGGGAAAGTGTAAGAGATGAGTTTCTGAGAGGTTGCAAAGAGTTGGAACATGTTGTATGGGATTTTTTGAGATTAACCAAGGTGTTGGTGACATGGTGTGAAGCCTAGGATGGGTTTTGGTATGTTGGAGACACTAGGGTACACTAGGTGCATAGGTAGCAATGTGGATTTTTTGAAGACAAACTTAAGAACTGAGTTATAACCTCTTAGATATGGTTGTGGAAAGGTATTACAAAGTTAGAGACCTCCTCTTGAACCCTAGTAGAGTTAGATTCCTTAGGTAGATTCCAAGAGTACAAAGGAATCCCAGAGTTGAGTTGTGATTCCTAGGGGAATAGTGGGAGGCTCTGCATCAGGTGTAGGGCTTAAGATCACTTCTAGGGACTATTTAAAAACCAAATACACCTTTACCTAGAAAGGTGGTATGATGTAGAGTCCTTGAAAATTCTTCATGAAGACCTTGAGTGCCTTGAGTACCCTGCACCATATATATATAAATAAGTTATTTAAAAAGTAAAATAGACTAGTAGTAACTTTAACTTGCTTATAAGTTTTGTGGCCTATCCACACCTAAAGAATCAAAGGCATAACAAGTCTCAATTTCAATAACCACAATATACAAGAAATCCATCTAGTAATCTAAGAAATCTAGAGAGTATTTCTTCCTTGTATCCCCCTGACAGGGAACCTAAGAGATCACATAAGTAATAAGGGTAAAAATGGAATAAATTTTATTCTATTTTTAACACAAAATTGAAGCACATAAATTTCATTTTCAACTCTTCTAACATTAAATATTTTGATATATCTCATTCATTAAATATATGAATGTTCTATATTAACTCAACAAGCAAGTTGTTATAGGTTCCCAAACATCACTATTAGAAACGCATACATAAGTTCCCATAAGTAAAGACCATCATAAATATATGAACAAGATTTAATTATAAATAATTGAATCCATTATTACAATTAGATAGCATAAAAATCACATAAGCATACCAAGGATAATCATCTTGATATACCCATTCTTCTTTATTGCAACTAAGCATGCATACATATACATATTACAAGGAGCAAGTAATCATTATATAATCATGTTTTCATATACTTCTAATATTTTTCTCCTCCAACATGATCTCTATAAAAAATGGATACATAATTATTATATCATAGTCATGATACAAAAATATGATGTTGCAACATCTAGTCACACACAAAAAAAGATGCAAAATTGGAATGTGTGAAGAAAGATCATCCAAGGCTCTTGAAAAACTCTAGAAAAATACTCAATGAATAAAAAATTTTCCACCCAACCATGTAACCTTACTACCCCACTCCCCTAAGCTAGGAGATAACACAAGGCCCCACACCAAGTTCAAACATAAGCAAGGGGATCAAATAGCTATTTTAACATTGATAAAGTTTAATGCTGATCAATATTGTATCAAAAATTCAAATTGATTAGGTATTGAATTAAACTTGATAAAAAAATGACAAAGAAGGAAATCTTTAAACATGAACAAGATCATAAATCATATGACAATGAAATATTGGAAATGATAAACTTATTCTTAAACAGTGATAAAGTTTATTGTTAATCAATATTCTATCAAAGTTTCGAACTAATTAGGTATTGAATTTCATTTCATACACGAACATATCTAATTTAATGTCATACATGAACAAACATATAATATAAAATGATAACCAATAATTTCATGTACATTAACAAATGCATAATATATTATGATAACCAATAATTTTGTAAGTCTAATAATGTCATGCATCAAATAAATGTCATACATCAAATATAAAATGTCATATATACATCAAATGTATATCGAATATGTCCACTGACATAAAATCCAACATATATGTTCACTAATACCTATACATGTACATTTATGTCAACTATATCTTCTCTTTCCCATGAGGGGAAGGAAAAAAGTCTCTAGAGGCCTTTGGTCATTGTGTGGAGGGAGATGGTGGCGATGATGGAGTCCTCCTCACACACTCGCTTGTCCTCTTATTGAGGCTCTTCTCTAACTCAAGCTGAAACAAACAAAGTAGAAATGAATCAATAATTATTATACATTGAAATCAAATATATGTACATATAAAATTAATTATTTTCTTACCATCATCATATAGTTGCTTTGCAAGTCCACCTCGAATGCTCGTAGATGATCAGGTGTGACAAGACCCTACAAAAATTGAATCAATATAATCACTTATTAATTACATTAAAATTTTTTATACTAACTATTATAAACAACAACTAAAACCAAGAAAATTCTTTCATACCTTAGTCAATGGTTGTGAACTAGCCATAGCTATGGCCACACAATAATCGACAAACTATTGGAGATGAAGAGGAGTGTCTAATGTCATGAGCTGCATGTCATACAATACATGTTACATGTAATATGAAATATGAAACAAATATAATCAAATGAATTAAATTAACATGAAAAAAATGTACCTCTATGAAGCTCGTATGATGTTTATGCTTTGAGTCTGTAGTAAATGTCAATGATCTTATAGAGAACTGATGCACATGCATAATTTTTTTTGTCAATCCTTAATATGATTACTTAATAAATATATGTATTAATTTAAATGATTAAATTTGAACAATGTCAATAGTTGCTAATTAATTAATCATTCACTATACATATGAAATGTGATCAAATTAGTAAATTATAATTGTAATTTACTTGTGTGTCAATGCCAAATGTGTCACTCAAGAATTGATTAGTGACAAGCCCATCATCCGCACCATCTCCAACATGAGTGCCAAATGTGCATAAGGATCCACATGATGTGCACATGTGACCTCGATGCACTGAAGGCTCCCCCTCAACTAATGGACTCATGCAATGGATGAGCATCTATGTCAAAAAATTAATGGTCCGTAGAGCGCTAGCCTCTACATGTTCCTTCACAACTGAAGGAATAGTCAGATGCTCACACTATGGCTTGACCACAGGTGCCCTAACTACATTAGGGTAATGAAATGCCCTCGACCTCTCAAATGATGACCCCCCACCTATACCCTGGGAGTCTAATAAAATAATTGGGGATCTCCCCAAGGACAAACTTACAATACAATTTCTTTAAAAAATACATGGGGACCTTGTGATTGTTGCAAGGAGCAGCATCAAAAACCATCCACCATCTATCCCAAAAATTATTTCTAATAGCATCATGTATGCACCAATGCATGGAGAACTATTTAGTACCCTCTCTAACAATATTTTGTTCACCGAGTTTTCTAAATAATGCACATATTCTACCTTTTGGTATATTTTTTTTTTAACATCTTGATATGACAATTATTTGTGTAAAATATTTTTTGTTCATCCCTCTTAAACTACCAAACATATAACTAACCACTAACTGAGGCTATTTTGGTCTTAATGGATTTGAGGGATGATGCCAATTGAGCCCTCATTGTATTGGTTTGTCCAAATTCTTTCAACAGGCCAATGAGTCCTTCTAATTCATTTTTGCCTCTTTCTATTTCATTTATTATATTTTCTTGTGTGCCAGGCGGAGGTCTTGAAATTGGTTCAAGCTGTGAAATTTATTGTTCTTCTTAGGGAGGGTTTTGATTTTGATTTTCTTGAAGGTTTTGAGCTTCTTGGGGATTTGTCGGTTGATTATTGACATTTCCTTATAAAAATCAATTGAAATGTACATAAATAAAAAAATCTAAAGAAAACTTGTAAAAACCCTACAAAACAATATTAAAAACATATTAGACAATACAAAATGAAATTTAGATCACATACGGTGTGGACATGCTCATGATCTCGAATTTCACTAGCGAGGAGGCATATTGGCAAGGCAGGTGGTGAAAACCTTTGTTTTCTCCAATTCACATACATGCTGCTATTGGAGGAAGATTAAAAATAGAGATAAAACAAATGGGTTGTGGGTATGCAGCCCATTTATAAAATTTTACTTTTTTAAAAGCACATACGTGCTATGGATTGATTATGAACATTTTCCATTTTGTAGGAAGGAAGAATGATAGAACCCCAAGGAATAGGAGAAAAATGAAGACATTTAATAAAGAATGAAAAAAGAGGATTTTATCCTGAATCCAAAATCATGTTAAAGTGGGCAAAAATTGGAGATACAAGTCTTGGTGGTCTCGATTTGAAAGAATTCAACCAAAGAATGTTTGGATACAATGACCAAAATCTAACAAACCTATCCACTAGAATTGTGAGAAGTGGAATTATTTTTGTAGCTCATTTCCCTCCTATCTTTTAGCATCCAAATTTGATCATGGAATGTGTTAGACACTATAGTCTCAAGGATAAAAAAATTGAGGATTTGGACTAAAATATTATTGTGGATTTTTGTCTAGCATCCATATTTCAAGCACCTAGAATTCCTTCACACCTCAGAATGGTGAAAAAACCACTAGAGTAGGCACTCAAAATCTACACTGCTAGAAACAAGAGATCATTGAAAAAGAATAGATCTTATTATTCCAAGATTCCTAGGGAACTAGTATGCTTTGACTTGTAGTGGGAGTTTAACAAAATGATCATGATGCTTAGTCATATTTTTTGTATGCCTCATTCCTATAGACTTGAATCTTGCATGTGGTACTTCATTGAGAAGGTGGTAGAATAAGGTGATAGGATATACTAAGTTGGACTTAAGAGTTATAACTTGAATGAACAATTGATGAATCTAGAGTAGAAAAATAATTTTTACATGAGATCTTGTGATATCTATATGCTAGCATGAAGGATGAATTATGATTGACATAGATGCAAAGAACTAATTGTGAGTGAAAGCCAACACCCGAATTTTCATGAATGCTACCCGTAGTTGCATTTATATTTAAGGGTTGATTATGTAAGGGTTAATGATTCCTTTTCCATGCACATAGTGAGGACCCTACAAAAGAAGATTCATATGAGATTATTAGTTTGTGCAATGAAGTTGGTGGAGGACTCTGGCACTTGGTTCATCCAATTTATCACCAATTTTAGATTTCATTTCCCAATTTCCATAGGAGGAGAAACAACTATGACATGCCCATGTCTAAAGGCCACTAAGAGATCATCAAATGAACTCCATTTCTTTTGTCTTACCCTTTACCTAAAATGGTATGATTTTAATCCCTACAACAAGATCACATAAGTAGTAGGATCAATGCACCAACATACATTCCACCTTGATGATTTTTGGGTAAATGTTGCAAATGAGAGTAGGATAAGAAAGAAGATGCATTCAAGATTGCAATTGTGCATTATTAGAGCATGGGACATATTCCAAGTTCCCAATCAGATGGAAGCACATCCAAATGTGATGCGAAAAGGATTCAATCCAAAAATGATAGTTCAATATGATACAATTTGAAAAATAAAGGAGTCATGTAACTAGATGCTCTTCCAAAGCCATAGTTGGATTTTACAAATTTGTGGACTGATAGTAAAATCACTGAACTAGTTGTTTCAGAAAATGGATTTAAATATAGATTAATTTGCCACTAAACACTTAAGGATGAATGAGTAGGGAAAATATTTGAAGGGAGTATTTAAAAAAGAGAAATTCCATTAGAAGGTGTAGAAACTAGGAAAGGGAAAGAGGTAGCTTGAGAAAAAAATCCTAGGAGTGAGATAGAAATCCAAGAGCTCTACAAGGGAACTATAAATATGGAAATGTTCCCTTTTCCCTAAGTCACACTCCGAGTGTTTAGTAGATAGAAACATTTGAATGGCAGGAAGTAGAGACAAGCATAAGGAGATTTAAGCAAGAAGAAAATATGGCTAGGTCATTAGATGATAGACTGAGTAGAAATGCCTATGAAAATTTGATGAAAGGGAGAGGTAATGATCAAGATAGAGCTATGGAGAAATTCTTGCTTCAATCTTGGAGAGAGAAATGGTGGAGGTTGAGGCTAGTCTAGAAGAGGAAGAAGCTCCCATAGTAGTGATAGAAGTTCTAACTATTGAATTTGTGCTATTATGATGTGACAATAGATAGTATAGGTGGTAAAGAGGAGATCAACATTTGGGTTGTCCAAAGGAAAGAACAATTGGTGATCGTGATATACTAGGGTATACTCATTAAAGAATGGTTAAAGAAATGAATTCAAAAGAGTCAAAAAAAAAAGGTTGATTTGGTCGTTGAGTTGTTAGAAATTTTGGACCAAGCATAACAATCTGAAGAACAAGGGAAAGCAAAAAGATTCACTAAGGTTGTCAGAGAGGTATAAGGGTCCAAGATTATGTTGATTGTAACTCCTACAATTGGCAAGGGTAAAAATAAAATTGCTCCAAATGAGAACTATGTCACAAAATCAATGTTGGTTGTGCCTCCCAAGAGAAAATTATAGAAGAATTTCATGAATCTACTCAAGATTTGAAAGATAGATTGAAGAAGATGGAAGAAAAATTCAAGAAATAGAAAAGAGAAATCAAAGCCTTATTTCATTACAACCAAAACTTTCTTTCTCCTATAGGAGAGGAAGGCCCATCATTTATCCCCCTATATGCATTTTGACTAGATCAATAGATGATATTGATAGGATCAAGTGAATTGGTCAAGGTGAGAAGGTTTTTCTTAAAGGAATTCAAGAAGAAGCCTTCAAATATGCAAAAGAATTGGTACGAGTACATATTAGGGAATTAGTTGTAATCTCTAGGATCTATATTACATGGAGGAATCATGGGAAGACAAACATATTTACCAAGATGAAATGATTTTTGATATTCAAAATTTAATGGAGACTACTAGGAAGCTATTGATTGATGGTTAAGTTATCAATGAAGGGCATGTCTATGGTTTTCTTTGATTGTATAATACAATGATCAAAGCTAAGGAAATGTTTGAGAGATTCACTAAAGAATCTTCTCAATGGAAAAATTTTGTTGACAACATCAAGAAGGGTGTGTCCAATGTAGTTGCATCCTTATTGTCACAAAGATTGGTGGAAGATGAAATGATAATTGATAATTTGAAAGTCAAGTTGGAGGAATTCTTTCATCTGAATGTTTTTGAAAGAGAATATTTTGATAACTTCACCATCTTCTTGAATATCATGCATACCACTCAAAATTTTCTACCATATTGGAGGAAAGTTTAGGAAATTTGGAAAGAGTAGTTACAGTTTTGAGATTCAAGAAAGAATTGATGCCAAGAATTTGTATAAAAGAGTTCATTTCCAAGTAGAAAATAGTTCATTTCCAAGAAAGATGTTTACTACTATAGTTAAGTTGGAGATTGTGCACACTTATTTGAGTGGTCCTTGATGAACATAAGAATTTTTTGTTGAAAAATAATATATATTTTTTATTGATGATTTTATACAGATGATGTGGGTTGTATTGAACTTAGAAAAAAAATATAAAGCTTATGAGAAGTTCAAGTTGCTTAAGAATAGAGTTGAGAATGAATATGGTTTGAAGATTAAGTTTTTGAGATTAGATAGAGGAGAATTGATTTCAAATGATCTTAACATCTTTAGTGAGAATACTAGAATTAAGCTCCAACACTTTCAACACCCAAGGCACTAAAATTGAATGAGATAGTGGAAAGGAGGAAGAAAATAGTAAGTGAATTAGCTAGGGAAATGATATTTGAGAATAATGTATCACATATCTATTGGAGAAAAGAAGTGAACACGAAACTATACACAATGAATAGAGTGTAGATAAGGAAAGACATTGATAAGACACCCTATGAACTATGGTTTGGATATACACCTACTATGAACACTCGAGAATATTTGG
Organism: Cupressus sempervirens; assembly: GCA_028749045.1. Classification (NCBI taxonomy): domain Eukaryota; kingdom Viridiplantae; phylum Streptophyta; class Pinopsida; order Cupressales; family Cupressaceae; genus Cupressus; species Cupressus sempervirens. The sequence goes on from CM053787.1 coordinate 1,052,684,069, forward strand.
AAGTAAATATTAAATATTAAGATAGATGATGATATTGGAAAATTTGACTCTAGAAGTGATGAAGGAATGTTCCTTGGCTATTCATTGAATAGTAGGGAATACACATATTTTAATTAGAGATTGAAAACTATTGTTGAATGTGCTGATGTGAAAGTGGATGAAAATTTTAGAATTCAGGAAAGAATATTTGATTATGATTATGATGAAAATATGAAACAAAGGACTACTAATTAGAAATGAATAAGAAAGGAAGAGTTAATATGAAGAGGATATTCACAATAGAAAGGAATTCATTTTGAAGAAATATTTTCTGCTATTGCTAGACTTGAAGCCATAAAAATGTTTTTGGTATATATGCAACTAACATGAATATTAAGGTTTATCAAATGCATGTTAACTTAGATTTTCTTAATTATGAGCTTGAGGAAGAAATTTACATTGAAGAACCTAATAGATTTCCCCTACCATAAGACAAAGACATAATTCATAGATTGAAGAAAGCATTGTACAAACTAAAGCAAGCATCTAGATCTTGGTATACACAATTTAAGAATTTATAGAATTTGGGATTAAAGAAAGGTATTGTGGACAATAAAATGTACTTGAGGAAAAATGAAGATAATTGTTTTTTTATTGTTGTATTTGTTGATGACAATGTTTTTGGAGGAAATTATTATGCTAGCAAGAAATTGTTAAAGGAAATAGAAAATGAATTAGAGATGAGTATGATGTTGTAAATATATGATAGGCTATGTTAATCAAAGGGGAGGGGTGAATCAGTAACTTATAAAACTTAATCTTAATTCACCAATTAATCCTTCATGTGTACTCTGATCTAACTGCATGCATGAAAAACTGAAAGCATTAAAATATTCATAACACTTTGACACACAATTTGGTGACCCAAAAACCTTCCAAATGGAAAGTAAAACTTGGGTGGGGATGATACCCACAAGCTTTAGTACTGTAGTATAAAGTTGGCTTGTTAAGGCTTACAATGATCACTTCTGATGATCTACCCTATTAGGAGCAATAAGGGCTACTAGGTCCACCTTGTAAAAGGATTTACAAATGTACAATGAAGTATGCACTTGGTAAAGAGATTTACAAAAGATTATTAAGTCTATCTTGTGAAAGGATTTAACTATTCCACCTATTAGGATGAACCAATGGATGATCTCTAATCTGCAACTTGATTTTCTAAATGAGATTCCTTTGAGTGTAATGATCACCTTGCTATGATAGATAAATCTTTGTTGCTCCCTATACTATTGTAGCTTTTGTACTTCACACTTTTGCTTCTTACAACTTGTTACATTCTATCTCTTTAGATGTGATACAATACATTACATATATACCAATCCAATTTATAATTCATCAAATTTGGCTACAATACAAGTTTCACCAAAATACACAAAGTTGGCCCAACTGCAGGTACTTAGGTTCTAAAGACAAACTTAGTGAGGTTTTGATGCTCAACAACCATTGTCAATGCTTGGCATCATCATGGATTTGGTAGATGAAGAAGCTTGGCTCATACTGATCACTTCCAAGTAGTCTGAACTTGGTCTACACTGGTGACTCGGTGAACACTATGAAACTCAACATATAAACTAAATCACTTGGTTAACACTGCATAGCTTGATCAACACTATAACTGCAAGTTTGGTATAAACTAAATCACTTGGTTGACATTGCATAACTGGGTCAACACTGGAATCACATCACTGAAATTGTAAACTTGGTAACCACTATAGAACTCAGTTTGCCTTGAGAAACTTGGTAAACATTATGAAGCTCAATCTACACTGATAATCACCAACTTGGTAGATACTACTCGATGTTGGGTAAAATTGAGGTTCAATTGGATGGCATTTATATGGATATATTTGAATCAAAAATTACCCCTAAAATGCCAATCCGAGAATCGTGGACTTGCGAGAGATATCACGGCTGTTTGCTCAAGGGGTGAAGATAATAAATCAAGAGGTTTATGAATGCAATTACTACTTGTTGTTAAATTGAACTGTCTAAATTACCACACATCTAAAACTGCTTTTGCAAATGAATTCTAATCTAAAGTTCACACTTGGAAACAAAACACAATGTCTTTATGAATGCTATGAATATTATCAAAACACTTTAAACAATTAATTACAAATACTTTTAACACTCCTTTAATTAATTAATCCTAAATACTATTAACAATTAATTACAATCTTTTAAATAATTAATCTCAATGAATGCTTGTTGGAGAGTTTTTTTTTTAATGTAATCTGCTTAGACTATGATAGGAAGTTGTTTCCAACAGGCTGGTTTAAAATACAAGATGCAGTAGGAAGTTGATAAAGGGCAATAGGGGATATTGTGAATGCGACAGAAAGTTGTGAGTATGATAAATATTATGGTTTAATGACTGAAAGGATACAGTAAGGGGAATACAGCAGATGATATTATGAGTACCAAGGCTGAATGAGAGTGGTAGGAAGAACAAAATGAATAGTGTCATATAACAGATTTATGTATTGACATCAAACAATTCCTTTTTAAGACTGTTGCAATCAATAATTCCATCAAACAATTGAATTCATGATTAATCAACAAGCTCTATGTGAATTTGATTAGCAAACATATATGGAAACCTTATTATAAATGTACGCAATCAAAATTAAGAGAAACACATGCAATCAATAATGCTAAAATACTTACAAAGTAATCTACTAGAATCTCACCAAGTTTCTCGAGAGGGGGCCCCTCCTCCAGTTCACAAGGTGAGAGATAAAACACCAACTACTACTTGAAAACCATGCTTTAAGAATTCAGAGGTAATCTGGAACAACATATTTTTATAGATTATCGATAATATGTCTTTTAATTCACATTCACTTATATAGCCTAAAATCTTTAACCATATTAAAAACTACATAGAATGGTCGTTGGCCTATTTCCTAAACATGGATAGTAGTTTGTTTTGGCAGCTAGCCATACATAAAAATTTATAAAATAGTTTGGCTAAAATAACATATGGCCAAAATAGAGCCATTCAAAACTATTTACTTAATGTAACAAAACGAAAACTTCAAAAATTGTTCTTCCAGCTGAATGGCTGACTGCATATTCTCGCATCTTTAGTTCCTGTAGTAGAATAGATCACAATATATCAAGATGTATATATTAATCATCCACTCTTTTCAAGAAATATTTCAAACCTTAAGATTTTATTAAATTCATTATATTCCTCAACAATTAATGGCATAATAGGGGTTTAGACAGGCTTAAGACAAGGCAAAAGTTATAAAGAGTATACAAAAACAAAAATAGTTTGCACACCCATCACTCGACACAAAATGAACGATGTTCCTAGTACTCAGTAGCAACTAAAGGACTCAGTAGAGCCTGAATTACTTGGTTAACATTTTTAACTGTAAAATAAGATCGGTAACTGCTAGCTATCTAAATAAGTGTGTGCGTCACTAATAAACAAACTTGATTGTAATGTCAATATATGACTAGTGAGATGAAATATTTCTTGGGATTGAAAATAGTTTAGAGTGAGGATGGAATTTTTGTATCATAGACTAGATATATTAAGGACTTGTTGACAAAGTTTGGTTTGGAGAATTATAAAACTATTGGAATACCTATGGTTAGAGGATCCAAATTATCTACTAAAGATGAATCTTCTAGTATAGAAAAAATAAGATACATAACTATGATAGGATGATTACAATATTTGACATATACAAGACATGATTTAGCTAATGTAGTTGCAATTGTGGTAAGATTCTACGAAGATCCTAAAGAGATATATTTGGCAGCAGAAAGGAGATTTTTTCAAATAGTTGAAAGGTACACTTGATTATGTTTTATGGAACAAAATGTCACGTGACTTTACCTTATGCACATATAAAAATGTAGATTGTGTAGGAAATGTTGATGACAAGAAAAGCACCAATGGTGGAGCATTTTTTTTCAGAGCAATGTTGGTTTCATGACTAAGTAAGAAACAATATTATATATCACAATATACAATAGAAGCAGAGTATGTTGTAGTAACAAACAATTGTAATCAGATTTTATGCATGAAGAAGATGTTATAAGATATTAACATTGAATTTTTAGAACCTGTTATCATTCACTATGATAACACAATCTCAATTAATATGTCAAACAATCCTATGTTACATGCAAAGAGTAAGGACATTGCAATAAAGTATCATTTCTTGAGAGAAAAGATAGCAAAAAAGAGATCAAATTGGAGTATGTTAGCACAAAGGAGAAGATATCAAAAAATTTCACAAAACCTTTGGCTAAGAACATATTTGAGTACTTCTGAGGTGTGCTTGGAATTATTCCACAACATTATTTAGGATGGTTGATATAGGAGTACATTAATCCAGTATACTCAAAGCTTATTCTTACATCCAGACTATGTGTCGGTGATGCTTCCTTAGGAGAGTAGTCACTTTTTGACAAAGTTATTGAGAAATATTGAGCACTTTATTATATACTCTTTTGACACTTGGTGAGATTTTTTAGATTGTATTGGAGATTATTAAACTTTGATAATAGGCATGCCTTGTAATTTTGTCATTGATGTCAATGGGGGAGAGTAATACACATGAAAAATACATTTTGGATTCAGTTATTGATGTGGTGATATGTACATTCATGAAAGATTTTCATGAATAGGAAATTATATATTTTCTGTACATTTTATTGGTTGAGTTAAGAAGATGAGGAAGAAATATCTTTTGGTATCTTTTGAACTTTTATGTTTTTTAATCATATATGTTTACATCAATCACAAAGGAAGAGATTTTTGGCATGAATGTCACATGGAGTTATCATTATGATTTTCAATATGATTGAGTGTTTTTGTGATGCATTCATGACTTGGTTTGTTATTTATGTTAACATGTCAACTTAATGGATAGTTCAAGCAGAGTTGCAAAGGCATTTTTTTTTGGTGATGGTTTTTCTTACACTATTATGTTATATGGGGTTAATCATATGCTTCTAATGAAATTACATGCAACCATGCAAAAGGTACCATTGTACTTAAATAGTCACTTCAAAACAATCTTCAATATAAGACTAGGTGTTGGGAAATTGCCATATACTTTAGCATGCAAAAATATCTCATTTCAGCCTTTAATCCCAAACTACAACCCTAATGCATCTTCTAACACTTTACATAAGTAGATGAAATGAATCAAACTCTAACAAATGTTATATAAGATTATAATAGAATTGTGAGATTTTAGGTGGCTAGATCAAGGCCCCACCCATATTTTTTCTATGGACATTTCATTTGTACTTGATTTTTTCTTAGACAAATATAATTTATATATTAATTGTCTATTCATATTGCCCTATATAAAATTTAATGACCTATTACAAATAAATGAAAGATCATTGATTTCATAGAGCTTAACTTCATGAATAATATAAAAGACTAAAACAAAAGAAAGATGCAAATATTTATACAATTAATGTAATTAAGACTAACACTTATGTAAGTACCATATATAATGATGATGATAAATGGATGATATAAAACACCCTACAGACCTACCAAAATAGAATTACTTAATGCAATTCCTTAACTTTTCCCAATCTAACTCCCACATAGCACTTTTGAATTGTTCTTTCATACATTCATCAAGTCCATTCTTCTTTAAAACTAATTTTTATCTCAACTACTAATTTTTAGAGTCTTGCATTTGTCTGTAACTCGATAAACCCTAAGGGCTTCTTCAGATTTAGGATCTAAAAAATGACTCCTATCGTCATATATATATTTTCTTGATTAATTTTTTGGCGAAAGAAAACTTGAATATAAAAGTATAATTATTAAGAGACGCGTAAAACCATATCGATTTTTGACGGAGAATGGAAGTGATGAAGGGAGGATAGGAACTGGAAGCGATTGTGTGTGAGGGTTTCAAAAGCTTATTTTTCTACTGATAGACTGTCCATGCTTAGGGGGAGCACCCCATTTCTCTTCTATTTGGAGAGACCTTTTGTAGATTACATATTGGATGATTATTGTTGTGTAGGGTTTGCATTTATTATGGAAAACAAATTTTAAGAGCTTTTTTCAAAGTTTGTCTACTTGGCTATTATGGCTATGAGTGGGGTTTCCACAAGTCTCATTCTTGCTGGTGCTTCTAGTTGTGATGGATCTTCTCCCGGGGCAAGGTCACAGGAGAAGGAACCATTTTATTTTAGCAAGCACCAAAAGTTAAATAAAGTTAATGGTTGTTTTCCACGTAGCTAGGATTGGCCTATGCTGGTTATTCTTCTAGAAGCAGTAATGGAGGATGTGGACTATTTGGCCACACATGCATTGATATGCAAGTTTCTTGGTATTCAAATTTCCCTGGTGGCTCTGGAAGCTTGGATTCATTGTTCATGGTAGGTGGAAGGTGATATGGACATTATGTTGGTTGGGAATAGCTATTTTTTGGTGAATTTCTCTTACATGTCAGATTGAAACTGGGTCTTTGAGGGAGGCCCATATTTTTATGACAGAGTAGGTCTTTTTGTCAAACCCTACCATCCGGGATTCAATTCTGTTGAGGATCTTCATTCGAGAGTTCCTATTTGAGTCTGCCTGTCATGACTTCCTTTGGAGTTCTTGCATGAGGATATCTGGCAACAGATTGCCACTATGCTCGAAAAGTCAACTATTATAGCTCACCAACCTCTGGACAAAAAGGTTATTTCCTATGCCCATATTTGTGTTGAAATTGATTTAAATAATCCTTTGCCAGATACTCTAGAAATTTTTCTTGGCTCTTCTTCTTTGATCCAATAGCTAGACTATGAATCTATTCCTTTCCGTTGCCACCCTTGTCATGTGTATGGTCATTTACAGCATCAATGCCCTCAAGCCTCCAAAGGCAATGGTACCCCTGTTGGGTTTTTTGGCCCAAGGATGGCTAATGATGGTAAGGGGAGTGGTCAAAATGTTAGTGGAAAAGGAAATGCTCAGTCTGATAGTAAAAGTAAAGGGAAAGCTCATATGAACACTTCAAGTCAAGGGCTAGGGCCATCCAATTCTACTAGTCCTGATAAGGATGATTTTATCCTGGCTCAAAACCATGCTAAGGGGAAGGGTAAAAAATGATCTCATCCAGATCAGCAAGTGGAGTCAGGGTTTAATCATTTTGAGGTTCTTGACAATATGGTTATAGAACACAGTATTCCTGCAGAGGCTCAAGGTGCAACTACTAGTTCAGAGGGGAGGAATTCTACTCTTAGTGGCAACTAGGATGTTGTAGTTCAGCATATACTAGAGACTTCTATTGGCCTTGAGTCTGGTGCCCTTGTGGTTTCTCTTGCTCCATAGGAAAAGGACATTCTTCTGGCAGATTTGGTTAAAGATGTGTTTGCCTTTGGTAAAGGAAAGGGATCTTCTCTTGCTTTGGACCTGATGCAAAGACCATTTAAGAAAGTCTCTTTTACTACTCCCTCAAGAGTTGGGCAAAAGCAGGATCAAGAAAAAATTAATCTTACAATAGATGGTAGAGTCTAGGGTTGTCAAGACCTTGGATGAGCATTTTCCCCACTCTACTCAATTATTATTCTCTCATGGAATGTAAGGCAGTTGAATAGCATCCCTAGAAAAAAAGCTATTCATGATCTTGTGGCTGAGCATTCTCTGGATATCCTTTGTATCTAGAAGACCAAGCTTTCAATGGGCTCCATGTTTAGATGTGCTCCTAACATTTGGTTTCTAGGCCAATGTCAGTGTATTGGTACTTTGGGGAGCTCTAGTGGTCTTGCCATTAGCTGGGATCCTAGGAAAGTTATGCCACTTTACTAGGTCTCTTGCCTCTTGGCTCTTTCAATGGTTGCTTCCTCTCTAGAGACTGGGGAGATTATTTTTGTTACTAATGTGTATGCTCCTATTGATCTCCCTGGTAAGTCTATGCTCTGGGATCATATTAAGCATGTTAGAAGCTATCATCCTTTCTTGCCTTGGATTGTGGTTGGAGACTTCAATTATGTTCTTAGTTTAGAGGAGAAGACGGGTGGGCTAGCTCACTTAGGTCCTTCTTCTAAGCTTCTTCGACAAAATATTGATCTTTTACATCTCTTTGATTTCAAAACTCTCAATGGGCTCTTTACTTGGAATAATCGAAGGGTTGGAAATGATGCTATCTCAGAATGCTTGGACAGGTTCCTTGTTTCCTGCTTTTGGAATTCTAGTTCTCTTTCGCTCTCTTCTGAAATTCTTGATTGGAGAGGTTCTGACCACTAGCCTATTAAGCTCACATCTATTTATGTATTTGTCCCCAAGAACCCTCCCTTTAAGTTCCAATTGATGTGGCTTTGAGACTCTTCTCTTCATGACTTAATGGCTCACTGGTGGAGATACGGAGGCCTTGCCTATGGCACTGTTATGTTCTCCTTCTCTAAAAAACTTCAATTTGTTAAAAGGAAGTTGAAGCATTGGAACAAATTTTTTTTGGTAATCTCCATATTATGAAGAAGAGAGCTCAAGATCATCTTGATGTTATTACCAGGCAGATTTGGGGTCTGGGTTTTTCAGAAGCTCTTAGCATTATAGAGTCCCAAGCTAATTTAGCTAAGTGGGATCTTAGAGAAGAAATTTATTGGAAACAGAAGGCTTGAGTTGACTATCTTCAAGAAGGGGACAACAACACTACATTTTTCCATAAATCTGTGTAGGCTTGACATAACAGGAGTTACATTTCTTCTCTTGTGACTTCTGATGGGATGCGTCTGACTTATTCTTAAACTATTTCTAGGGAATCTATTTAGTTTTACTCTTCTCTTTTTTCTTACGTCCAAAAGATATTGAGGAGAATACTATCTTGTCTTGTATTCCCTCTATTGTGACCAGGGAGATGAATGATTCTCTTATGAGGCCAATTAGTATGTCTAAATTGGAGGGGGTGGTCTTCAGGTTGCGGAAGGGCAAAGCTTTGGGGCCAGATGATTTCCCTGTTGAATTCTTTCAAGAATTTTGGGATACTATCAATCTTGACCTTTTGGATGTGGTTCAGGAGTCCTTTTCCAACAAAGAAATGCTTCAGGCCTTGAATGCTACTTTCTTAGTCCTTATTCCGAAGAAGGAAGAGGCCAATCAGCTAGAATTTTTTAGGCCTATTGCTCTTTGTAATGTGGTCTATAAAATCATCACTAATCTCCTAGTAGAGAGGCTTAAATTTTTCCTTCCTATGGTTATCTCTGAGGAACAAGGGGGTTTTGTAGCAAGAAAACAAATTTTGGATGGGGTGGTTATTGCTTTTGAAGCTATTCACTCTATGTGTACTTCTAAAGAATGTGCTATGTTTATTAAGCTTGATATGGATATGGCTTATGATAGATTCAATTGGGATTTCTTGTGGAAATTTCTTCTTGCTTTTGGCTTCAGTCAAGATTGGGTTAGATGGGTTCTTAGCTATGTTACTACTCCTTCCTTCTCGATCCTTCTTAATGGTGAACAAACAGAGCTTTGTGGGGCTTCTAGAGGTCTTTGTCAAGGAGATCCCATCTCGCCTTATTTGTTTATCATTATGACTGAGGGACTTGGTAGACTTATCAAGTTTCATGTTTCCTAAAATTTGATTCAAGGATGGCAATGGGGAAATGGTTTGCCTACTCTTTCTCACCTTCAGTTTGTTGATGATACTGCCCTTGCTGGGAGAGCTCAGATTTGGGAAGCTAAAGCCTTTTGGCTCATCTTGGATACTTATATGGCTATCTTTGGGTAGAAAATTAATGACCACAAGTCCTCTATTTTTTTCTTCAACACTCCTAAGCCAATCTAGCGGAGGATTGCTAATATCTTGAGACGTCAGATTGTGTCTCTCCCTCTGACTTACTTGGGGGTCCCTATTGTGGTGGGTAGATAGCCTAGGCTTTTTTGGAAAAGCTTGCTTGACAAACTTCGACAAAGGGTCAATAATTGGACTCACAGGTGGCTCTCTACTACTGGTAGGGTGACACTCCTTCAATCTATAATTTAGGCTCTTTCCATATACAGAAGCATGGTTCAGGATACCCCGATGTATTTTCTTAAAGAATTTGATGCCCTCTCTCATCAATTTCTTTGGAGTGGCAATTTGCAACATACCAAGTGGAGCCTCATCAATTGGTATACTATTTGCAAGCAAAAAAAGGAAGGAGGCCTTGGCCTTCGATCTACTATCTTGTGCAGTCAAGCATTTGCTGCCAAGCTCTATTGGTGTTGGTGTACTAGTCAGTCTTAGCTTTGGTTCCGTATCCTATCACACAAGTATTTACCTGGTGTTGAACCTTCAGAAGTTTCTAGGTTTTCTCTTGAGGGAAGAGGCTTGATGGTGTGGAATACCCTCAAGATTGGTGCTCACCTAGTGAAGAGAAGTTTATTTTGGATCTACAACAAAGACACTGAGGCTCTATTTTGGACTGATTCTTGGAATGGGCATCCTCCTCTCCTTTCTTCTCATCCTCACTTGCAGGCTCTTTGTGATTCTTTCCTTTCTTCTGGATGGAATAAGGTGGCTCATTATAAGGAGGCTTTTAACCTAGGCCTTGTTGTGGGTTATAGATGGAAGAATTTTTCTGATTGGCCTCTAGGTGGCTCACTGGGAGATCAGCTAGAACTATCTCAAATATTGGCTTCTAGGGAGTGCAGCTCATTGCAAGAACCTAATGTTTTGGCTTGGGGAGGTGCTTCTTCTAGCAAGTATTTTGTTTCTTTTTGGTACCTTGCACTGACGAAGCAACTTTTTGGTGAGCTGGAGGTCTCTTGGTGGAAGAAAGTTTGGAATAGTTTTTCATGGCCTAAGTGTAACTTTTTCCTCTGGATTTAGGTTTACAATCATTGTCTCACTTGGGATAATCTCTGCAAGCGATGCTTCCAAGGGCCTTCCATCTGTGTTCTCTACCACAATAGTGAAGAGACTATATCTCACCTTTTTTTCCAGTGCCCCTTTGCCAAATAGATTTGGCACCTCTGGTGGAGTGTGTGGGGATGGACGTGCTGGCATGTGTCCTCTTTGTTTGAATTTTGGGACCATTTGGGCCATTCCCCTTCCAAGACTTCTTTTGTTCAAGTTGCTTGGACTATCGGCCCTTCCCTTATTTTATGGCATGTTTGGCTTGAGAGGAATAGGAGGATCTTTCATGATTTGCAGTTTGAGCTCAGGCACCTATGGGGGAGAATTGTTAATTCTCTTTAGGAAACACTCCTTGCTAAATGTGACATCGATGGGGGTTTGGATCCTATTGATGTTGGTATTTACTCTTCCCTCTCCTTTCCTCTTCAAGGCTGCAGTTGCTCAATCCCCCACACCCACTCTTAGAATAGAGTTAAGCAACACTCTTAGCATGTTAATCATCAGGGATGTTGGTCTCATCCTGAGGTGAGGACTCTTAAAATCAACAGTAATGGTTCTTCTTGGGGAAATCTTGGTTTGGCTAGTATTGGGGGAGTTGGGCGTGATAGTTCTGGTGTTATCCAGTGTTTGTTTTCTATATACAAGGTTTACCATACTAATAACCTCATGGAAGCCCTAGCTATCTTGGTTGCAGTGGAACAATGCTGTCTACATGGCTGGAAAAGAATCATCTATGAGACTGACTCGCAAGTGGTTGTGAACTTATTGCATAATAGGAACCTTGTGCATGTGGATTGACATTTGGCTCTAGTTATTCAATAGATCATTTAGTTATGCAATTCTTTGGATTATGTGTCCTTTATGCATATCTCTCATGAGTGGAACGGTGTGGCTGATTGTCTGGCTAAATGGGCCTCTGAGCAAGGGCCGGCTTGGAACATTTTTGATCTTAGGATGCTTCCCCTTGATTTATGTCAGATGCTGGTTCAACTTGTGGACCAGGATAAAGCTATGTAGTTCTCTTTGTTTCTTGTGTTGTTCAACTCTCTTTGATATTCAATAATTTTTTTAACCCTCTTTTAGTTTTATTAAGAGATGTGTCACGTACCTTATGAGAGATCTCTTGGAAAGGAGACATGTATCTACTAGAGATAAAAATATAGAAAACTCTAACTCTTAGTTTGAATAATCATGTTTTATCTCAAACTAATTATAACGAAAGTTGTAATTGATTTTACTAAAAAGTTTTATTCATCATTACATTTATTCACATTTCTTATAGTGTCATGATTTACTGACTAGTGTTCGTTTAAAGAGTGTCATCAAAATAGTAATAATCGATTAGAATTGTTCAATTAAAAATTATAATTGTCAGAATTATTTTTGGCATTGTCCTAATATTTGTCCATAGTTCAATCCATCCCTTAGAAATCAATTCAATTTATTACTTGATGCCTTGCCATTCTTTATTTTAGATACAACATGTCCAAGATATCAGTAACTTTGACTTCAAGGAGAGCTTTTATGCACAATATCTTCTTTTCAAATCTAAAATTATTCTCATAATATCAACATTCTCACAAATTTGGAAAATCTTATTCACATCCAAATTGAAAAGTCGAGATTCTCTATGGTTGGTTGTGTGCGATAATTCCTTTAATTGCAGAGGAAGAGGAGTTTGATACTATTTGAAAAGAGAAAGGTTGGAATCAAGCTTGGAATTTGACGGTTGCCCTTGCCTATCATATGATTTTTTTATGACAGCTAAATTTTTCCCTTGCCTTTCATTTTACATTTTGATAAAAAAATTGGTTGTCAATTTTTTTGTTTAAAATAATTTAACAAGTCGTTTTAAATTTAAATAGCAAAAAACAATAATATTATTTAGTAATATATGAAAAATTATCTATGAAGAACCTATAATTATAATTAGTACTATATTGAAAAATCTTAAAGAAGCAAGTTTCTAACTGAACAAGTTTTTAAAATTCATTATTTTTAGTTCCTGCCCATGGCAGAAATACTTATGCATTCATGTCAATGCTAATATGACATTGACACTGACCAATCAAATCAAAAAATTTAAATTTTTATATAAAATTTCAAATGTTTATATCTTTTTCTAATTTTTCATTATTTTATAAATCATATTTTTCATTCATTCTATTGGTTCATACTATTTTTGATGAGGAAGAAAAATAATTTTTTTCAACAAAAACACAAATATTTTCTAAATTCAACAAATGCATTAATTAAACCTTTATCTTTTCCACATTTGTGACAAGTTGATAAGATTTATTTATTTTTTCAATCATTTTATCTTCCACCTCACACAATATGTCTAATCAATATTAATTATCACAATCTATTTTTCTTACCAAGCTCAAATATAGAGTTAAATATTTTTAATTTTTAATTTTTAATATATTTATTATTAGTTTTATATATATATTGTGTGTGTGTCTTTTTAATATAATTTCAATATGTTATATCTTTATATTTGAATTTCTAATTTTTTAAAAACTTTGATTTTTTAATAAAAGTAGTTAAGTTATAAATATTATTTTACTTTTATAAAAATAAATTAAACAATATTATTTTTAATTATATTTTATAATAGTGTTTGTAATATCTATAATTGATAAGTGTTACAATTTATAAATATATCATTTTTTATTATTAATATTTTTTTATTTAAACAATTTATCATTTAGTTTAAATATATTTAAAACTTTTATATATTTTTTAATATTAAAATTAATAATTATAATTTATATGATGGTTCTGAGATTTCAGAGTGAAGTTTGGCAGAGTAAAGAATTCTGTCAGTGTGCGTATCGATCTGGATGTCGATAAATTTAGAGGGATTGGATCTCGATCTTCATTCAAATGACTGAGCAGGATCGAATGAAAAAATTAGCTAGTGGCACCTCCTTGCTTAGTGATCAAGAAGATGGTAAGGTGGCAGGAACTAAGGGTAAGTTTGAGCATTCGCTTTCAGGTAAGGATAGCCTAAGGTAGGAGCATTCCTCTCCCAAAAAATTTGGTTTTAATGTTGCATTTAATTCTCCTGTGCAGAATGTTTCCATTAATTCCACAAAAAGCTCAGATGTCGCTAATAATAATGGTAGCATTGCTACCAGTGGCAATGAAAGCACCAGTAGTAAATCTAAAACTTTCCTTGAGGCAATTTCAGGCTCGGCTCCTGTGGTGGGCTCTAGTGCTTGTTTCACCAAATCTCCCCATCTCGAAGTCCTTGCAAATGGTAAGCAACATGGAGACTCTTCTATGTTTCATGTTTTTCCTAACCATGAAATGTTAACTAAGATTAAGAATGCAAAAGAATGCTTAAGAAATACCGCCATCTTTTTTTCTATGGTTGAATTAGATAAAGTTCCTGAAAGGAAGTTTTTAGACTATTGGTTTTATAATTACTGGAATCTTAAGCTTGGCTACCAGATCTCTTTTTTTCGTCTGATTCAAAGAGGTCTATTTGTCTTGTTTTTCAAAAACCCTGATTCTTAGCTTACGGTTCTTAAGAAAGAGTTTTGGAATGTGGGTAATACCACTTTCCAAGCTTTAGCTTGGAAGGCTGAAGCTAATCTTGAAGAAATTATTGCTCTTTCAACCCCCAGATGGGTCATAATAAAAAATGTTCCTCCTTTTCTTTGGAAATTCATCTCTCAACTTGTAGAACCCCTTGGAAAATTCTTGCACATGGATGATTCAACAAGGCTGGTTCCTCACCTTGACGCCAAGATTCTTCTTGGTCTAAAGCCCGATAATGATATTCCTAAAGAAGTCACCATTTGCATTATGGATTAAATTATCTCCTACCTTGTTGAAACTTTGGGAGGATTAAATGTGTGTTTTCTCTACAGGAAAGAGTGGCAACTTAGAAGAGATTGCCCTATTCTTAAGAATAAACCTCCCAATAACCCTAAAACCTTAGATGCTAGACATCAAATAAACCTTATGCCCCCATTATCATCGACTCCACTACCGTGAATCCAACTTTATCACCTCCTCTAGTTGTTGATTCACATTCTTCCCCCTCTATCACTAAGACATCCCCATCCTTGCAAGTTTCTTTCATTACTAGCATTGTGGATATGGATGGGTTTCAAATTGTTACTAAAAAAAAGAAGAACCGGTCAAATAAAAAACAATGTTGCTCCTAAGGAATCAGTTTGTCCTCCTTCTATGGACAATAGAGTTGCTCATGTGTAGGAGTCTATCAAGCCTCCTATTTCTGAATCTTCGAATTTAAACTCCCTCTCTATTTTGAAACCCCTTGTCAAAAAATTCCAAGAAATTTTTGATGATTATTATGTGGAAGTTATACCAGCTACTTCCTCTAGTTATAGATAATATCTCCCATCTTATGTTGAAAAGTGAGGACATCCCCATTTCAAAGAGGAAAGGGAGACCACCTGGTTCCAAAAACAAGGGTATAAGTAGTAAAGTTTATAATAATGCTAATTCCTTTAACACTCCATCTTTGGAAGATAACATGGAGATGGAAGCGTCCATTACCAAAAATCTTTCTCAATGAATTGTATCTCTTGGAATATCAGAGGACTTGAATGTCCCAATAGGAAGTATGTTGTTAAAAAATTTATTAGTAATATTAGGAATTTAGATTTAATTATGTTACAAGAGGTTAAAGCACTAGATTTTGTTTAGAATCAAACCTCAATTTTATTTGGAAGAATGTGGTGAAAATTCACACTAACCACCCTCAAGGTAGGGGAGGTGTTGTTATGTTACTTAGCCCAAAATGGGGTCCTCAGATTAAAAGCCATGGCATTTCTCCTTGTAATAGGGCTATTTGGTTAATTTTGGAAATTAATAATAGACAATTTGGTATATGTGCTATTTATGCTTCTAATGACTATTCTGAAAGAGCTTCTTTCTAGTCTTGGCTTAGTTTGTTGCCCGATATACCATGGGTCTTTGGAGCATATTTTAATATGATTGAAAATAGGAGGATAAAATGGGAGGTCTTCCTTCCTCCTAGAAAGAACAAGAAAGAATGTCTTGGTATAAATTCAAGGTATCTAAATCCTTGTGATCCTTTAAGCGAAAACAAAAACTCTAACTCAGGCCTTCGGTTCACATGGTGTAACTTTCAAAAAGGTCAAGCCAGGATATATTCCAGGCTCGATCATTTTTATTTTAGTAGTAATTTCTTTTCTGTTCTTCCTAATGAGCATAATAGTGATGTGAATATTTACCCTTCTACCCTATCGGACCATCATCCTATCTCTATCTCTATTAGCCTTGGCTCTTTCTCGACCCACAATAAAAAAGATTACTGTGATTTTTTGCTTAACACCAATCTTCTGAAAGATGAAAATATCATAGCTACTGTTTCCATAATCAGGCATATTAATAATTTGCAATACCCCTCCCTCTCTCACATCGATAGATGGACGATGTATGTGGTTGCCTGGCAAAAATTAATCATGACTGTGGGTCAAAAGAGAGCTAAAGATTTTCAATCTACTGAGTCTCAGTTGAATGGAAATCTTTATTCTACTGAGATGGCTATTCAAAATAAAGCCGATGATCCTCATCTCTATCTCTAGTTGGCTTATGCTAAACATGCTCTTTGAAAGCATCAACAGCTTAAGACCATGGGGGCAAAGGTTAGATCCAGAGCTCACTAGCTCTAGTTTGGGGATAGCGGTAGTAAGTTTTTCTTTAATCTAATTAAGTATAAGCATGCCAAGGAGAATATTGAACAATTATTAATTAATAATGTGATGAATTCTAATATGGATGCCATTAATTCTCACTTCTATGCTAATCTTTTCACTTTCCAGGACTTTGAGGAAGCTAAGATTCTTCGTGACCAGTGTAGAGACCTTATCCCCAATAGGATATCAGAGAATGATGCCTCTCTCCTTGAGCAACCTTTAACTATTGAAGAAATTGAGCTATCTATTAATTCTTTTAAGAATGATAAGGCCCCTGGTCTAGATAGGCACCTTGTTGAATTCTATAAGGCTAATAGCAAATGGATATGCAATGTTCTTGTTGATTTGTACAATGAAGCTATTGATATTAGTGCTTTGGGTAGGAACATTAATTCTGGCATTATTAAGCTGATCCCTAAAGAGGGTGATAAAGCCCGTATTAAAAATTGGCATCCCATAACTTTTCTTAATCTTTCTTATAAAATTCTTGCCAAAGTTATGGCTCATAGGCTAGGGAAGATTTTGCCAAAGTTCATTTGCCACTCTCAAAATGGCTTTGTTAAAGGTAGGCTTATTTTGGAAAATTTGATTACTAGCTGGGAAGCTCTTAACTGGGCTAATCATACTAATCAAGATGCTTCTATGTTCCTTTTAGACTTTGAAAAGGCCTATGACAAAATTGAGTGGAAATTCATTAGCATCATGTTGCATGCTTTTGAATTTCCACCCTTTTTCTATAATGTTGTTAAAATGCTTCTCAAAGATGCTTATGTGCAAGTTGATGTCAATGGATCCCTTTTAGCTCCCTTTCTCCTGGGTAGATCGATTAGACAAGGATGTCCCCTTGCTCCAGCCCTTTTTGTTATCTCCTCTAAGTCTCTTTATTATATTCTTAGAGACAATACCCTTTCCCCTATTGTTAAAGGTATCACTCTCCTAAATAATAATGACCTTATTAATTGTCAGTTTGCTGATGATACTTCCATCTTCATTGAAGTCTTTGAGTCAAAATTTGAGGCTATGATTAGTAAACTCAATTTCTTTTGCAAAATATCTGGAGCTCGATTATCCCAGTCTAAATCTATTTGTCTTGGGTGGAATACCCACCCCCCTATTTGGTTCGAGAAATTTGGTTTTTAGTGGCATGAACCCTTGAAGATCATTAAGTATCTTGGTATTCCTTTTTAAGTTGACCCTTCATTAAAAGAAATGTGGAGATGCATCAAGAATAAAATCCACAACAAGCTTAACAAATGGTACAATAGATCCCTTTCGTTTGCAAGGAGAATTCAAGTGTGTCAAAAAATTCTTTCTTCCTACAATATTTATTATGCCTCTACCTAGATGTTTAACAATTATCAAATTTTGGAAATTCAAAAAGCCATTAGAAATTATTTGTGGTCTAATGGAAAAGGTAATAAAAAAATTCACTCTGTCAACTGGACTTGGTGCCACATGGACAAGCTGCTTGGGGGTCTAGGTCTTAAAGACCTTAAGTGGCATAGCTTTGGCCTCCCAATGGATCTTTCATGCTTGGAGGGTGAGGAACCTTAGAATTTTCTAATTTGTAGTAATATTGGAAGAGGTTATCCTAAAAATGCTAAGTTTTGGAAGAACCTCCCCCTTGCTGACCTTATTTTTGGTGAGTTCCCTACCATAGTTCAAGGCTATATTGTTTTTAAGTCTATTTGGAAAGCCTGGGACTGTGTTAGGCAGCTTATCACCAATAAGGAATTTTTTGATAAAAATACCCTTCATGGTTAAAGGTCCATTTGGTGGAACCTTAAGCTAGGAAATAAACCCCTTGCTCTTACTCAATGCTATTCTGCCAAAATTTGGGCTAATAATGGGACCAAGTAGTTTGTTGATATATTTGAGAAAGATTCCCTTGTTTAGTGGGAGGAGTTAAAATTCAAATTTAATCTTCTTGATGTTCACAAGAGGACTTACAATATGATTGCCAAAGCTAGCAAAAACATCCCCACTATTTGCTATGTTGATTCTGATAGTTATCAGAAAATTAAATGGCCTAGTGATATTGTTGTTCCTAATATCAAACCTAAAGATATTTATAAAATTATTAATCACAATGAAGAGATCTTAAGGCATATTAATAAGGTTTGGTATACTAATTTAGACAAATGTGCTTGGATGAAAAAATTTGATTATCTTTGGAAAAGTTTTATTGATCCAAAAATTAAATGTTTTAAATGGCTACTTTTTCTTAACAAGCTTCCTATTAGGAACTCTTTCTTTGCTATTGACTATTGCAGTATTTGCAGGGTCTCGAAAATGGGAAGGCATATTTTATGTGAATGCACTTTTGCTAAAGAAATTTGGCTTATGTTTGGTATCTCAAATCCCAAAGGGTGAGAAATTTTAGAATTTCAATGAGAAAATTTTCACATAAATCATTAAAATTTGTAAAACTTGAAAAAAAAAAACTAAATTCCATAAAATATCCAAGTTTCTGAAAAGTGTGAAAAATTTGTGAAACTTGGAAAATGTGAAAATCCAAGATGTCTTAGAAATTCCAAAGGGAAGAAAAAAGAAGTTTGGAATCCCAAAGATAAAGGTTTAGGTTTTAACACTCAAAAAATTCCAAATTAAAAAATATTTGGGAAATTTGAGAAAATCCCAAATTAGAAAATTGAAAAGAAAATTGATTGAAATCAAAAAGCAAAAGAATAGAAAATTCTTCATAAATAAAAAGTTGGATTAGAAAAAAATGAGAAAAAAATGATTTTCTTTCAAGTAGATTTCTTGGATTTACATGAAAAATTAAATATTATTTTTATTGATATTTAACTTGGCTTTTAAAATAAGAATCCAAAAAGAAAAATTAGAGAAACGATTTTTTTTCACTAAAACATGGAAATTAATTAAACATTGATTTTAATTGATTTTTAATTAATACAAAATTTATAAAATTAAAATGGGATAAATGAAGACTTAACTTCATCCTGAAGTTAAAAACTTCAATAATGGCAACTTTTTGAAACAAACAAAAAAAGCAACAAGTGGCACAAAAAGATGGAAACCTTGGTGGCTAAGTAGAGAAACTACCTAATTTTAGCCTATAGCTTTAAAGGTATCTTTTTTGAGCAATGATTTATATAAGAAACCCTTTCATTCATTTGTTCTCACACAAAAATTTGAAGAGTGAATTGAGAATAGGAGTGAAATTCAAATAGTTCAGAAAGAAGATTTTTGGGGAAATTTCTAAAATCATTGAGGAGTTTTCTAGGAATTTGCGTCAAAGGATTTTGAACTTTATCAGAAAAGAACTTTTATCAGTGAGTTGTAGAAAGTCACATGTTTTCTTGTGGAAATATTGAAAAGTGAATCCCAAGATGAATATGGAAATTTTGGCAAAAATCCAAAATATTTATCTTTTGGACAAATTGTACCTATTTTTTATGCTTTCTCTGCATATTCTTACGTGTGGACATTTTCTATTTTGTAGGAAAGAACAATGGTAGAACCTAGGGGAACAAGAGAAATGTGTGGACAATTGATAAAGAATGAAAGGAGAGAATTCTATTTTGAATCCAAAATTATGTCAAAGTGGGCAAAAATTGGAGATATAGGCCTCAGAGACCTTGATTTGAAACATGTTAATCAGAGAATGCTTGGATACAATAACCATCACCCAACATACCTAACCAAAAGAATTGTGAGAAGTGGAATTGTTGTTGTGGCTAGGTTCCCTCCTTTGTAGTATCCAAAATTAACTGTGAGATGTAGCAAACACTATAGTCCTAGGGATAGAACCATCAAGGATTCTAAATAAAATATTCTAGTAGATTTTTCTTTGGCATCCATTTCTAAAATGTTTAGGATTCTTTCTCACCTAAGGATTGTCACAAAAACACATGAGCAAGCACTTAGAATATACACCTTTGGAGCCCATTTTTGTGAAGAAATAATTTTAAAAAAATGGTTAAAAAAGAATGGATAGCATCATTCTAAGATTCCTAAGGAAATAATATGGCTCGACTTGTAGAGGAAATACAACAACATGATCATGATGTTGAGTTGCATATTTGGCATGCCTCAGTCTTATAGATTTGAATCTTGGATGTGGTATTTTGTTGAGCAAGTGATGGAGGAAGGTGACATAATAGATTGGGCTAAGCTCATAAGGTGATAATCCGAATGAACGGTTGATGAATCTAGAGCATACAAGGAAATTTGACATAAGCTCTTATGAAATCTACATGCTAGCATGAAGAATGAATTATGATGGACTATGATGCAAAGGATGGATTAGAAGTGGAACCCAACACCTCAAAGTTCATGAATGCTACCCCCAGTTGCATTTATATTCAAAGAATGATTACATAAGGGTTAATGATACATTTTCCATACACATGGCGAGAACACTACAAAAGAGGCTACATATGAGATTTTAGTGGGTGCAATGAAGTTGGTCAAAGATTATGGTGCCTAATTCATTCAGTTTCCCATCTTTTCATACATTTGAGTTCATGGATTCTCCATGGAGCCATACAAACTTCCTAGGTACCCAACGAAGAAGATGGTCTTGTTAGAACTTTCTCTACAACTTGCAACTTATGACAAGATTTAGAAAGGGAAGAAGAAGTTGGGATTAAAATTCCCAATTTTCATAGGAGAAGGAAAAACTGATATATGCCCATGTCTAAAGGCTACACAGAGATCATTAGATGAGATCCACCTTTTCCATCTTCTACTTTATCCAAGAAGGAATGATTTTGATCCTTAAAAAAATATCTCATCAGTAGTAGGATCTAAGTACCAACACAAAGTGCACCTTGAAGACTTTTTGGAAAATGTGATAGATGAGAATGAGATTAGAAAGAAGATGCATTCCAGATTACTATTGAACATTATTAGAACATGCAACATATTTAGGGTTCTTTATCAAATGGAGGAGTATCCAAATGTGATGCAAAAGGGATTCAATCTAGAAATGATAGTTTAGCCATGTAATTGGAAGAGGAAAGATTTTACAGATTTGGAAGCTCTTTCAAAGCCATTCTTTCATTTTACAATGTGGTGGATTGAGTGTAAGCTTGAAAAATTAGTTGCACTAGATAATGGATTCATATATAGGTTTCTTGGTCACAGACCACTTAGGGATGAAAGATTGGGACACATATTTGAAGGGACCATTGAGGAAAGAGGAACTCCAATGGAGGATGTAAGAACCAATAAAGGGAAAGAGGTATCTCAAGAGAAGCATCCTAGGATTGAGGAAGTCATCCAAGAACCTCAAAATAAGAAGTAGAAACATGGAAATTCTCCCTCTTCTCTGAGTTGCACTCCAAGTGTTCAAGAGATAGAAACATTTGAAAGGTAGGATTTAGGGAAAAGCATAAGGAGATTTGAGCAAGAAGAAAATTTGAATAGGCCAATTCATGATAGACTAAGTATAAATGCCTATGTAAAATATGTGCAAGAAAGAGGGAGAGATTAATATATCACTACAGAGGAAAGTCTTGCTATAGTCTTAGAGAAAGAAATGATGAATGATGGATATGGTCCACTAGAGGAAGAGGCTTCAACAATAGCAATACATCTTCCAAATATTGAAGCCATAGTTCCTGAAGTAATGGTGGATAGTCCAGGAAAGAGGATATTGACATTTGAGCAGTCTAAAGGAAGAGCAATTGGTGATTCTAAGGGACCAAAGTATACCCATTCCAGAATGGTTAAGGAAAAAAATTCAATATAGTCAACAAATGGAGGTTAATCAAAAAATTTAATTACATGAAATTTTGGACCAAGCAAACTAATCGAGAGAGTAAGGGAAAGCAAGAAGATATACAAAATTCATCAGAGGAGAATCGGGGTACAAAATCTTGCAGATTGTGACTCCCATGGTTGACAAAGGAAAAAATTAGATTGCTCTAGATGAATACCATGTTACAGAAATAAATCTTGGTCGGGCCTCCCGAGAGAAAATATTAGAAGAATTTGATGACTCTACATAGGCTTTGAAGGATATGTTGAAGAAAGTGTAAGAAGGGTATGAAAAATAGAAAAGATAAATTAGGGCCTTATGTCAGTACATCAATGACTTTCCTTATCTAGTAAGAGAAGAAGGTCCATCATTTTTCCCTCCAAAAGGTGTTTCCATTGAAGTGGTAGGTGACATTGATAGAATCAAGCAAACTGCTCAAGGTGCAAAGGTTTGGGTTGAAGGAATTCAGGAGGAAGCCTTCAAACATTTAGAAGAATTAACTTGCACGTACATAGTAGGGAATTAGCTATACTCTCCAAGATCTAGTGCATGTAGGAATCATGGGTGGATGAGCATATTTACCAAGATGAGGTGATTGCCAACATTCAGAATTCGATGGAGACCCCAAAACAAGAATTGATCGATGGTCAAGTTATTGGAGAGGGGGATATGAATGATTTTATTCAATGGCATAGTGTAGTGATCATAACTAAGGAAATGTTTGAGGCCTTCACCAAGGAATCCACTCAATGGAAGAGGGTTGTTGGCAACATTAAGCAAGGAATATCCAATGTAGTTACATCCTTGTTACTATAGAGATTAGTGGAAGAAGACATGACAACTAATAATTTGAAAGTCAAGTTAGAGGAATTCTTTCAACTAAATGTCTATGAAAGAGATGATTTTGAGAACTTCTCCATCTTCTTGAATAAAATGTACACTACTAAGGACTTGCTATCAGATTGGGATGAAAGCTTGGAAAAAGAAGAAAGAGCAATTGTAGTTCTGGAATTCAAGCAAGAATCTACAACAACCATCAGTATAGAGGAGTTGGAAATAGTGTTGGATCAATTTCATTCCTTCAAGTAGGGGAATAAAGAATAGATGAATTTAATGCATAGTGGGCATTTATTACCCACTACAATAGTGGATTCCTCGTTGCATTAATGTAGATTCCTTTTCTTTGCCCTAATCCAGATTAGGGTTGACATGGCATGATTTTGGTCATCGGCTATTCTAATCATTTGTGTTGTCCATTATAATCGAGGACCTATATAAAGGTCTCATTTCTCATTTGTAAGTGGGGATTTTTATGCGATTTTTTCTATGAGCTACTGAGATAACAAAAGTTTTCATTGAAGCTTGGTGAATACTTGATGTGTCTTAGTGATTTCTTGTTCTCTTAAATTCCTTCAATTAGATTAAGTTTGGCATGGTTAATGTGTGGTGATTACAATGAAGAATATGATGGCATATTGATGAATTCCTTTAGTTCATACTTTTGATGTTTTAGTGACTCTAACTCATTGTGCAAAGTTATCATGAACCCCTTTCATGCATATGCTTAACTTCTATCATTCGTATACATTTTTCTTTATGATGGCATATGCAGTGGTATGAAAACATTTGGCATAACCTTTGCATATTGTACCAGTTCATGCATAGTTGTAGTATAACATGGCAAAGTGGAGGTTGGAAAAATGAGGAATTTGTCCACCCAAGTACTATTTACTATCATCACTACCCTTAGGATAAGAATATAATTCCCAAACCCTATCCTATTTAATTTCTACATATTTTGTCAAAACTCCAAAAAGTACTTCATTGAAAAACTTTAAGGTAGCTCTCACATCTAGTATGGCTTGAAGTGAATCTAAATAAACACGTGTTAGTGAACAAATTGTCTTTTCCTACTAAAATAATAATTTAATCTATGCCCAAAGCTTGAAAAATCTGATAAAGTTCATAATAGTTGGGTAAACATTGTGTTATTAGTTTCCCTCTTAATTTTATACGTACAAATCCCTTTACAAAAGATTTATCAATAAGTCCAAAAGATCAAAACTAATTGAATACACACTTTTTCCAGAAATTGCATAAGGAACACTCATGTACTCTTGGGTACTGAGTTAATAATTTACATATTCAAAGATTCAATGAATGAAAAGTTTAGTCTTTCCACAAGAAAGTAAGAATTAAGTAGGAATTTAAACATTACAATACTCAAACTAATTTTTGAGAAAGATAATTGAAAATAAAGAACAAAGAAATAGTAGTAGATGTCATACACAACTAATCATCACAACTCACAAAGTAACCATGATTCAGTCAGCCTTAAACACCAAGTTTTAGAGCACAACAAAATATGATAGATGTGTATATATATATTCAAAAAGACTTCTTTAGCACAAAGTCATTTAAGAGAGCACTTCCATATATACTTCTATCTTTTTATCACTATTTCAATATAATCAACTTAAAATAGTACTAGCTTTGTCAAAGCATATCTATGCTACTAAAAATCTAACCCCTAACTAGATAAATGCTCTAGCATTTATAGTTTTTGACAAACCCAAAAAGGCCTAAATTAAATCGCAACCTTTTGGTGAGAAACAATTAGAAGAACAAGAAACAATTCTAAAAGCAGTTTGAAAAACAAAATAGAAAGTAATTGTTTTCAACTAAATGCTTCTGCCATCCATCTCTTCATCTTCCATGGTTTCTTGAAGGCATTTGTGAATTCCTACATTGCACGAGAGTGAGGATTTTTTAGACTAATTATCTTTAACCTACAAGCGTCCTTTTGCAACTTAAGCTCTTTAAGTTGGTGTCTTTCTCTCGACATGATATTTTTTGTTTAGATATAATATCGACTCAATGTTTGCCAAAGTAGTGAAGTCTCTAAAAGTAGGTGTGTCATTGTCCCTAATTCCTGTCATGGTATCAATGAAATTTTTGGTTAAGACTTCAAAGTCCATGTTGCCATCTTCAAACTGTAGGATTCTTGTACCTAATTAACAACATGGATATCCTTTAGGAGTTCTTTATGCATGCCTATGATTTCAGTTTCCACTGACCGCATTTCTTCAATGGCCCCTTTGTAAATCAACTCCTTCTAATGCATATTCCTCTTTACAATGAACAGCATGCATGAGTCCACAGTTTTCATGGATTTTCATTCAAAAACTTTAACACTCCATATTTTTCAACCTCATGAACTTGGAACACAATAGCTTGGCATCGATTTTGATCACCCTCCCATACTGGCATAGGGGTTTGAATTTCACCTAATAGCACCTCCCCTTTTG
Organism: Cupressus sempervirens; assembly: GCA_028749045.1. Lineage (NCBI taxonomy): Eukaryota > Viridiplantae > Streptophyta > Pinopsida > Cupressales > Cupressaceae > Cupressus > Cupressus sempervirens. The sequence goes on from CM053787.1 coordinate 1,052,709,669, forward strand.
CATACCTGGTGGTAAAATCTAGAATGAATTTACTACCTTCTTTTATTATAGATGCCACCCATTCCTTTACTATGTCTTAGACTAGTTTACCCCTTTGTGTATGCCTAACCAACTGTTGGCTATCTAAGGAATTGAGATAAAAAGATTGCAGAATCTGAACCAGTGGAAGAGTGCCCAAATTCATCAGCGAATCTATATAGGCAGCCATAGTAATTACTAGTACCTATAGCTCTTTCTTCTCTTTTCCATCCTTTTCTTAGTAAGTCTACATGTGGTCTATGGAGAATTTAAAGAAGTGATTACCAGTGTCTTTGTTAATGACACCCAATTCTATAGTGGTGACTTTAAAACCTTCGGCATCAATTTCTCCATGCTTATTTTTTTATTTATAGGTAGCCACCTCTATCATCACCTTTCTAGTCACTGGGTCCTTAATCAAACATGCATCACTTTTTCATCTTTTTACTTTTAGAACTAGGGGCTACATATTTTGTAACGAAGTCTTTGAGTAGTGCAGACATTGGTTGAAGGCTTTGTTTCTTGCTAACTAAATTAGAAAACCATGATGAATAGGAGGAGCAGTGGTCATCTCTTGGCTTCCCCTGGGAGGAGTAATGAATTTAGGTTGATCTAACTTAGGTGCTTCTATTAACTATACATCACCATCTTGAGTACCTGAGAAGCTAAGTTCTTCTCATAGACCTTGTCCTTGAGCCATCTCATTCTCCTTTTGAATCTCCTACTACATAAGTGCCTTAGATTTAATCTTGGACTTGGTTCTAGGGGTCATGGTTTGTTTAGGAGATGATGTTCTATTCTTCTTATTGGGAGGCAAAGTGTTACCTGCAACATGAGACGAAATCGGGATGTCAGAGGTTAATGTTTTAGAGAAAGAAACCACCTTTGGGGATTTTCCAGTTTGGTTTTCATTGACAACCTTCATGTTTCTTCTCCTCAACCAGTTATCTATGTGAGTGAGTATAGATTTGGTTCTCAAATTTATATCATCTTCCTCAACTTGACTCTAGTATACCTCTATTTTTTTTAGTTCATTAGCTTCTTCCCATCTCAATTCAATGATATCTGAACTGTCCTCAACTACTCCTTCCAATTGAAATTGAAATTTGAGAGAATTAATTTGCTAATTTTTTATTCTTGAATGATCCTTCTTTATCACTTCTTCCTCATCATTACAATCATGCCATAGATCTTCTAAATGTGGAACTATAGGTGACTAATCTTTCAAACCAAGTACTTTAGTTGTGAAACCTTTGATATCAAAACTTCTTCTTCCTTGGTGGGATCCAAAATTGAAACTGACCAAGTTGCTTCCAACCACTAAGGCATCAATCATGTTGTTGTAGGTTAAAGAATTGAGTTTAACAGGAAAAGAAAACTCCTACTTTTCTTGACATAGATTGTCTTTAATCATTGAAAATAACTATCTACAAATTTCAGCTATGATAAAATAGTCTAAAGCATATCAAGGTAGTTTCAATAGTTCTTCTTCAAATACCCCAATTCGTAACTATGTGAACTTAGGAAATTGAATAAAATAGCTCCCATAAACTTGAATTAGCTTTTGGGCCTCTAGGGATATCCTGAACATCGATGCTTTTTTGAGGTTCAAATGCACACTTCCTATTAGCACATCATGTGTTTTTCAAAAATCTTCTAACACTCTATTGCTCTGGAGAAGGGGATAGTACTGGTAGACAGTTATGGCTTCATTCCAAGTTTCATGAGGAATAGAGGTAATATTTTTGACACATTCAATGCAGTAGGTCAAATAGGAAGATGTGTGGAAATCTTCTCTAGACACCTTAGAAGATTTGTTAATCTTGAATGCTCCTTCTTTATCACTTCTTCCTCATCATTACAATTGTGCCACAGATCTTCTAAATGTGGAACTATAGGTGACTGATCTTTCAAACCAAGTACTTTAATTTTTGAAACCTTTGATGTCAAAATTTCTCCTTCCTTGGTAGGATCCAAAATTGGAGTTGAGCAAGTTGCTTCCAACCACTAAGGCATTAATCATGTTGTTATAGGTTAAAGAACCAAGTTTAATAGGAAAAATAGACTCCCACTCTTCTTGAGGTAGATTGTCTTTAATCACTAAAAATAATTTTCTACAAATTTTGGCTATGATAAAATAGTCTAAAGCATATTGAGGCATTTTTAACAGCTCTTCTTCAAATCCCCCTATCCGTAAGTATGTGAAATTAGGAAATTGAATAAAATAGCTCCCATAAACTTGAATTAGTTTTTGGGCCTCCAAGGATATCCTCAAAATCAACACTTTTTTGAGGTTCAAATGCGCACTTTCTATTAGCACACCATGTGTTATTCAGAAATCTTCTAATGCTCTATCTCTCTAGAGAAGGGGATAGTACTAGTAGACAGTTATGTCTTCATTCCAAGTTTAATGAGGAAGAGAGGAAATATTTTTGACACATGCAATGTAGTAGGTCGGATAGGAAGACTTGTGGAAATATTTTTTAGACACCTTAGCATGTTTAAGTTGATTTCTCAATGAACCAACTATTAGTTCAACCCAATCTAAAAACCATTCTCCTTTCAAAACAATTTCTACATAATGGTAGATCTAATCTTCGAAGAGGAAAACATCTAAATAACATTTAACCTAGTGCAATAAAACCATGAGATCATGAACAAGAGGCTTCATATGATCCTTGGTGATTATTTTGTGTAGTCTTGAGCTACCTTTATAATTAGTCTCTATCCATTTCCTAGCCAACATGTTATGATATTTCTCTGGGTTTTCTGATACTCAACTAGAGATTGGGAAAGGCTAAAGGCAACATAGGCACATTTAGGCAAATATAGTACTGATGAGATAATCTCCCTAGAGATTGACATTAGTGATTCCCCATCTTTATTCAAAATACTCTTGATTCCCACATCATAGTCATCAATACACAACTGAAGTAGCTCAGGACTCAAAAGGGAAGGGGAAAAGCCATAGCTTTAATTAAACCACTTGTTAGGATTTCTAAACAACCATTAACTTCATTAGCTTGCTCAAGAAAATTTCCTTGCAACTTCTCAACCTTGACACCTTCCAAGTTAGTATTAGAAATGACAGGCCTTTTACACTTTAAACTTGAAATATTCCCAAGGAAATGCAAAATAGATTTCATTCTAAACAAAAGAAATAAAATCCCAACACTTCTTTTGTTCTTCAAAACACACATGCAAGAAAGAACTAGGGATTTCTCGTATTCTCACTTGTAATTTGCTAAGAGAAAACCAGACCTCTTTTCTTTTCTTATTTCTACTCCTCCTTCAATTTTCCTTTTTGAATGATAAAACAATCAAATGGGAAACTTATGTTTTAAAAAGGGAAGGAATCATACTAGCAAAGGTATCACCTCATTATGTGGTATTCATGGAAATTTAGTTGAGGCTTAATTTTCATGCTTGAAACAATGATAAGACACCTTCATTAAATGATTATCCCTTCTAGATGTCCTTGAAATAATTACAAGTTTTTGACTAATAATTTGACTCTCAGATGAAAGATTTACTCCTTTCAAATCATGATGACAACCAATCTTGCATCTCAAATAGAATAACATCAGACAAGATCTTCAATCATTAATTCTGACATTTCAATTAATTTCTTGAGAATTGATCATCCTTGGAGAATCATTGACACTTGTGCTCAAAAAGCTTCAATAATAGAACTACTTTGAATTGCTTTGAACTGAGGTTCAATCTGTTTGAAGAGGTTCAAACAAACATCTTCATTATGCTTAGCAGGTCCCACATGTAGAAAATGATTAGTATAAAAATCCTTTTATTAAACTACTTTGAACCAAAGTTCAAAGAGGTTCAAAGAGATTTAAGACATGAGAAATGGGATGGACATCACAGGATTAATCTCTATATGTAAGTCCTTGTGATATTCATATGATATGAGATCGAAAAGGGTTTGCTCAGTGAATGAGTTCGAGTTTCATATAAAACCAGAGAAATTTTTTAATATGGTGACTCAAAACTAAGGTTAATAGGGGCTCTGATTGGGGACTATGTACATAGAGTACACAGAGAACTTAGAATGCTAAGAATAGAACTAAATCAAGGGAACACCAAAAATAGAAGACAATGGAAAGACAAGAAAAAACAATAGAGAAAGCTAAAAGGGGGAATATAAATGATCTAGATCTCTTTGAGGAATTAAATTTTCAATAATTTTAGGTCCTATCCATTGTAAGTGAAGGGTATAAGACCAGTGCCATCTAGATTACTCAGGCAAAAATAATTTGGACCAAAAATTTCTATGATAACAAACAAGCCCTTCTATCAAACTTTCCATGCACTCCTTTGGGCTCTCTCTTTATATCCCATATGAGAACTTGATCTCCTTTTAGGAAGTTTCTCAATAATGTGGTCTATAAGTTTGTCTCTTTCTTCTTTCATTTTATTCAAATACATCACCCTTTTCTCTAAAGAGTCTCAAAAAAGAGGATCTTCAATTATGGACTATAACTTTGTAGTAAATAATTCTAGAGGAAGGGATACTTGGGTACCTACTCCATACACCAATTGAAACGGGGTCATTCCAATAGATTTTTTACGAGTAATCCAGTCAGCCTATAATGCTTCATACATTTTTTTATGCCAATTCTAGTCATTATCATTGACAAACTTCTTCATTATAGAAACCAAGTTTCTATTACTAGATTTCGCCTAGCCATTTCCCTAAAGGAAATAATATGAGAAATGAGCTAAAGATATGCCATGCTCATAATAGAACATAGAAATCTCTTTAGATGAAAAGTAGGTTGCATTATCAGCCACTATCTATTGACCAACCGCAAACCTAACAAATATGTATTCCATCAAGAATTCACATACCACCTGTGAATTAGCTTTCTTAGTTCGAATGACGTCCACCCATTTGGAAAAGTAATCTATGGCTATCAATATATACATATGGCTAGCACTAGATGGAGGATTTAATGGCCCTATGAAATCTATACCCCACTGATGGAAAGGCTCTTCAATTATCACAGGCCTTAGTGGCAATGCCACTAGTTGGGGATAAGCCCTGTAAAGTTTTCACTTCTCACAATCTTTTACAAAATAATATGCATCTTTAAACATACTTGGCCAATAGAAACAATTTCTGAGGACTTTAAAAGTAGTCATAGTAGAGGAAAAGTGTCCACCAAAAACATCTGAATGATATAACTTCAATACTTTTATCTATTGCTCACTATCTACACATCTCAGAAAGGTCCCATCTATACCTTTTTAATACAATATGCCTTGAGTGATTATATACTTTTCCACTTTCAACCTGAGATTTTATTTTTCCCTATAACTCAAATTTTTTGGGCATTCACCATATGTCAAGAAGTATACTACATTGGAAAACTAGGGGTCAGTTGAACTTACCAACAAAATAGAAGGTGTGACCTCAGTGTTTTCTGATGATGATTCTTTGTTTTCAGCTATTAATTTACACAAACCCTAACCCCTTACCGAGGTAGTATGTTTAATGGGTAGATCATATTCTTGAATCCTGGCTACCCACATAGCTCTCTTATTTATCCTGATCTCCTATTGAATTAGTATGCTCTTGATTGTAGTTTCAGGATTATAGAATGAGAATGCAAGATATAATACCTAAACTATTTCATTTCTTTGACCATTGCAAATGCATGTTTCTCCATTTGGGTGTAGTTCAATTCATGCTTCTTCAGAGGAACACTCATGAAAGCAGTTGGGGCCTTATTATCTTGATCATCCTTTTGGGTTAAGATGTTGGATAGAGTGTGTTCTGAAGCATAGCAATAAATGATAAAGTCTTTTTTGAAATTCAAGCTTACCAACAGGGAAGCATCTAAAATAACTATTTAAATATCTTCAAAAGCTTTTTTATCTTCTTCTTGCCATCTAAAAGGATGTTTCTCACTCATCATGTTCAACATATGTCTAACTTTTTCAAAGAACTTGGGAACAAAACTTTTTAAGAAGTTTATCTAACTAAAGAATGAAATCAAATCATTTCTATTGGTGGGCAAAGATAACTGTTGTATCGCCTTTATCCTATCTGGGTCAATTCTTATACCTCTCTTTAGAACAATATGTTCAAGCAATTTTCCTTCTTCCACAAAGATTACAAACTTTTTAGGATTGAGAGATATTCCATGTTGTCTACATCAGCCTAGCATTGCCTCAAGATCTCTCAGATGATGTTTCCTCCTTTTGGAATATATAGTCAAATCATCCAAATATATTACAATTATTTTATCCCTCAAGTCTTTCAAAAAGAATTCATTGCCCTTTAAAATGTTGCTCCCACATTGATCAAACCAAACAGCATTTGATTATAAGCATAGCTACCCCAAGGAATTATAAAGGCTATTTTATGTTGATCTTTAGGTGCAACACTGATCTAGTTATACCTTGAATACCCATCAAGCATTGACATGACTTCGGACCCAACAATCATTTGCAGAACATGATCCATAGTGGGAAGTGCATAATTGTCCTTGAGACCAGCCTAGTTTAAATTCCTAAAGTCCACACAAATACTTATCTTGCCATTTTCTTGCTCACATGAACAATGTTTTCTATCTAGATTAAGTGGTGAATTGGATATATTATATGGGCTTTTAACATTTTCTCCACTTCATTTAAAATTTCTTTAGACACCTTAGGGTTTTAATTTTTGAGTTTTTGTCTGAAAGTGGTTGCCTCAGGTTTTAAAGGTATGTGGTGTTTGAACTCTCCATTCCTAAAATTCTTCTAGTCTTCATATCCCTAGGTGAAAAAATCTTTGTATTTGACAAGAAGTTTTAGCAAACCACCCTTCTCTCTTTTTGAGCATGTTCAATCGATAAAAATCCATTTAGGATTTCCTCATCTCCAATGTTTATCTTGTCATGTTCTCTCAGGTTCTTATTGTCATCACTCTCCCTTGAGATGACACTATCATCTTTTCTTCCAAAAGAATTCTCCAAAGAAACTAACCCTTTTGGGATTTTGTTTCCTTTTAATTGAATTATCTCTCTAGATTCCACTAAATCTTCATCAATTTCTTTGCCATCTTTTTCTGACCCTTCAAAGAAAATGTCAGCAAAATTTCTAATACATCCAAGAAAGAATTTTAGTTGTAAATAATTATCAAAAACTTTCCAATAGTTCATATTATCTAGGAATCTAGGTCTGTAGATCATTTCAATCCTATAAGTATCACTCTTGAAGCCTAGATGTGGCAATAACAAAGAAGTAGAGACAAGTAAGGAATTGGCTTTAGAATTCTTAGAGTGAGGCATAAACTCTATGGAAAAGGCATCAAGAGATTCCATCTCATCCCAAACTGGGTTTCTATAGTGTCTCAATTTATCATTCTTTACATATAATTGATTCCTTACCTATTTTATGTGAGTTCAGCATCACGTTTCACCTTCGATTGCTTTATCCTTCTTCCCTTGGCTTCCTGCAATCCTAAGAGTAGGGCTTCATATTCTATAGTGTTATTTGTTAGAGTAATTATTTGTTTGCACTTATTAATTAAATCACTTTGATTTAATTAATTAAGTTGCCTATTACTCTAGTTTTCTTAAGCTATCTTGTAGGTGCATATAATTAATATTTTATTAATTATATTGTGCAACCTAGCTTTTTTAGGCTTTAGGTTACCCTTTTCAAGTTTCATTTGGATCTCCTTTTATAAGGATTAATCTCTTTGTATTTTTCATTATGAAGATTTGTTGAATAATATTTTTCTTCTTTGTCTGAGATTTTCAAATCAAACCCTTGCCCCTTCTTGTCTTTTTCTTCTTCGTGACAAGTTTTCTGCATGTAGGTTTTCTTGGGCTTCATGGATTTTTTATGCGCTTTTGCTCAAATCCTACATGCTATCAGAGCCAGATTTGTTGTAGCTTGTTCGGTATTTAGAGGAAGAGGGAGAACAAGGGTTTGGCAAATCAGATCTATTGTTTTTCAAAGTTGTTTAAGGCTAAACAGACATTGTCATTAGATCCAAAAAGCCATTTATAGTCAAGATTCATATAAAAAAAAAAAAATTTGGCTTCTGTAGTGTCAGGCAAAAAGTTTTTGCCCCTCAGGAGGCCATATGGACACGATTTTTGAGAAAAATCAAAAATTAAAATTAAAAAACATTGTTTTTTGGCCACAGTTGAGCAGCCACCACCATGCGACCATGGGGCCACCACTACACCACTGATGCATAGCCTGGGAGCTGCCACAACCAGCTGCATGACCACAGAACTGTCAGAGCCTGGTTGTAGCCCATAGGCCACCCACCTACCACCCCTGCCAGTGGCATCTTCCACCCTTGTAGCCACCACCGCCAGCAACTGCCACCCTCCCATGGCCCCACCTACTCAGCATCCCATGTGGCATTTTTAAACATTTGGCATAATTTGCAACTAACACATGGCCAGGGGTGCCACGTTGGCACTTGCTACGTGGCCCCTACCACGTCAACTGCCTAGTCAGCCCTCTACCATGTGGCAATGTCCATGGCCCTTTTTGCTGCAATAGTCCCCCAGCCATCAATTTTTTTGCCTTAAAATGCTGACGTTAACATGACATCAATACTCCATCAGCATACCTGCAAGCTCGTCAAGATCCCTTTTTGACCTACTCACACTTTTTTGGCCATATCTTGAGCATAGGGAGGTAATTTTTTGATCTGAAAGAAGCATCAGAAAGCTAGTTTTGAGACAAAGAGAGTGGTGCAAGAATTTTTTGGTTTTGATGCAGTTTAGTTTCTTATTTCTGTAGTTAAAGTCCAAAGTTCTATTTTTGACTCCGACGAGCATTTCTTGAACATCTGATCTCCGATTTTGGACTTCTTTATATTGTTGGAAAGCTCTTTCTGTGCTCTTTTCAGTGATGCTAGTTATTGTTCTAGATTTTTCTCTAGGAACATTTTATTTAGCCTTCTTCATTTTTGCATGATGGTGGATATCCTGGTTGTTTTAGGTCCGAGGATCAATTTTGTTGCTTCAGATGCTTTGTTTTGGGTTGTACCTTCTATTGTATAGCCTTATTCTTTTTCTAACCATTTTTAATATTCTTGTAAGCATCTTTATGCAAACACACTAAGATAAAGTGCCACTCTTGCATTTCAGGATCATTTTCATCATTGTGATTTTTTGTACTCACACTATTTTATAAAGTGTCATAGGGGGGATAGTTGATTGTTGTTTTGGCCCTCTTCCTTTGTCAAGTGAGTGTCCCTTCCATGACATTAGCCCCATGATGTGTCAATGGCATGTGCCTTTATAGGTGTCTGTATCTCACTCTTGATGTGTTTGGTTCTTGTGTTGTAGGATATTTTTGGCCCATCTTTTCAATTGCCTATCACCTCACCCTATCTACATTTAGGGTGGGTTATATTGTTGTTCTATGCTTCCTTGGTTCGATGGTTCATTAGTGTGAGCTATGTATTTAGTACCTGATCCTACATACTAGGTGATTGCAGTGGCTAGCTACCTATGCATTTCGGTGAGATGGATCATCTACCATATAGACACACTTGGTTCATGCCTTCTATTTTCATGGAGGTTCTTCATATCAGCATTGTTTGGTAGAGTTTTGTGACTTTTCATGCTTCAGTGGTTCACTTCATGATCTCTCTTTGTTCTTATCTTCTGGAACATTCTTTGCCATCTCTTTTTGGAGAGGGATTTTGCCCACTAGATTTTCTCCTTTGTCTCTGATTTACAGAGATTTCCTTATATTGGGTACCTAATCAAGCCTTGTTGCTAGGACCCACTTTTCTGCTTTCATAGATGTGCTAGGTTAGCTTACCTCCTGAGCTTCGCTTAAGGGGGGGTGTTAGAGTAATTATTTATTTTCACTTATTAATTAAATCACTTTGATTTAATTAATTAAGTTGCCTATTAATCTAATTTGTTTAAGCTAACTTGTAGGTGCATATAATTAATATTTTATTAATTATATTGCACAACCTAGCTTTTTTAGGCTTTAGGTTACCCTTTTTGAGTTTCGATCTCCTTTTATAAGGATTGATCTCTTTGTATTTTTCATTATGAAGATTCGTTGAATAATATTTTTCTTCTTCATTTGAGATTTTTAGATCAAACCCTTGCATCTTCGTGTCTTTTTCTTCTCTGTGACAGGTTTTCTGCATGCAGGTTTTCTTAGGTTTTGTGGATTTGTTATGCACTTTTGTTCAAATCCTACATTATTTGTACTGTAAAAGTCCAATTTAAAAGAGAAAGGAAACAAATCTCTCAAGGGAGAAATCAACACTACTCCTATCGTCAATCCTATATTAAGAGCAGTTGCCATCGAATTTCAAAATCCACAAGGCATCTTTATAACTTTTCTCCCTCTCTTCCTCAAGCTTGTCATTAGGAAAAATGACATAGTTCCCAAATTTTATCATTCTTCATATAATATGCAAGCTTTAGGATTTTACAGAGGCACCATTATGTACTTATTCTTTGGCTCTAGCTCTAGTTTTATCTTCTTCACTCCTACTAGAATAGAAGCTTTAGACTGATCCATCTTGATCTGCCCTCCCATATCCTTGCAAAAAGTTCTATTATGTAGCATTCCATAACTAGCTAGGATAACAACCACTAAGATGGTTAATTTCAACCTCTTATCTGGGAAATCATAAAGGACTACTTAGTATAGGGCCAATGAGGGGGACTTTCTTTCCATCCATGGAATAGTAGCACCCGAAAGTTTTAGTGAGATCCAAGCCAAGAACTTTAGCAACTGGAGCTGGCATAATGTTGTCAGAAGCTCCTAAGGCTATAATACAATTGCTATGCATTTGTCCAATTAGTAGCAAAGACACATAGAAGGGGTTAAGTTTTCTTTCTTCAACTTCTCCTTCAATGACATTAACAACCAGCTCTATATTAGGGACCTTCCCTATACATCTTTTAGATACAAAAACATGTTTCTACAAATGTGTTTGATTTTTGATCATGTTATCAGTAAATTGGGCATTAGTGACAGGTCCTCCCTTTAAATATTTTTAAGAATTTAGTATAGCTCTGATACCATGTAAGAATTTACCTTAGGACAAAATTCACCCAAGACCAAGGAACTCAAGCACAAACACAATAATAGACCAAAAGAGCATGATCAGAATGATGATATGATATTCATTCTATCTATATATTGATATGAATTTATATGAAAGTACACTAGGAGTACCTGTATATAAAGGCCTTTAGAATGCTTCTGGAATGCTTAGAAATCAGCATACTGATAAGTCATACAACCAAGCACATGTCCACCATAAGTGGATTATCCTCCATTAGGCATAGGAGTAAGTACGATGATGAGAGGATAAGCCTACAAAGGTGTAGCACACAAAATAATGTTGTAGACAACATGTGCTAAAATGGGAGTATGAATAACTATGTTGTCTACATGACAACTTAGTTAATTATGCAAACTCTAATGTTGTAGACACTATGTGTTGAATTAGAGTTGCTTACTCTAGTGTTTTCAACATGACAACTCATAAGATTATGCAAACTCCTAAGTGTCTCACAAAAGAAATAATAAAATAATGCATTAATCTAAGTAAACTTCAGTAAAGTGTAAATAGTAAATACTTATTTACACCAACACCCTCCCTTAAATGCAACTTAGTGGAATTCATTTAGCTCAAAAAATATAGGATGAAATGCATGATGGGTCCAGGCTACTAGGCCATGTTAGGTACCCATATACATAATGAAATGCAATCTCTCATAAAGTGAAGAAAGAGGGAAAACCTCATGGGAAAAACCCTCCCCCAAAAAGAGAGATGAAAAATCTAGATGCATGGATGGATGGAGTAATCAAGGCCCCCCTATTACAACATACATCAAGTATATACAATAGATAATTAGGAGAAGGAAAAAATCCCATAAGAGAAAAAAGTCCACCCCATAAAAGAGAAGAAGAAGGAGACAAGGTAGTCCCCCCCCACTAAATGTAGTGTGTTGATTAGTGAGAGCTACTCCAATGTGGAAGCTAATCCATGAGCGCTGAATAATGTTCCTCCCCTTTGGAAGAAAAAATGGTAGAAGTATAGGTGAGATGCTTCCCCTATGTGTCGAAAGAATCCTGATGATCAATGATGCCTTTGAAACCTGCTTAACTGTCCCTATATGGATATTGACTATCACCTCTTCTAATGCTACTGAAAAGGAGTGTAGATCTAGCAAGAATGTATGTAGAACATGTCTCAAAGAACAAACTATCTCCTTAAATGATAAAGAGACCTCCTATAATTTCTATACATAAGGATCCACAATCATATAACCTGTTAATACTGATCATGGAGAGAATGGGCATGAGGGTCAGAGTGAGCCCTCACAACAATTGAAGAAGTATCTTCTCCATCAAAGAGAACATGTATATCATCAATGATGTTTTCCAAATCTACTATATATGACTTCACAAACAAACCTAAAATATCTACTATGTAGTCATCCACTAATGTTGGAGTTGGAAGACTAGGTGCACCCTACTGTGTTGGACCTATCACTATGGCAATATGTGCATGTAAAATTTGCTAATGTTGTGACCTCTCCCTGTATTTTTCAATAAGACCCCACAAATCTGAAACTATTGAATCACTATTGTTGGTGTCATGATCAATTTCCACAATGCATGAAGTAGTCTTCTCAACAAAGAGAAGACGAATGGTATCAATGATGTCTCCCACATCATCAATGCAAGACTCCATGAAGAGACCTACAATATCTAGAAGGAAGTCATCCCATGAAGCTAAAGTAGGAAGATATAATGTTTGCTATTGTACTAAATCAAAAGCATCTAAGGCTAGAATTGGATTAGTAGTAGCAACAAGAGTATCAAGAGGTGGGATCTCAAGTGGAGTTGAAGGAACCACTACTAAAGTTGATAAAGATAGAATGTCATCTAGAAAAGGAGGAACTATGTGATCTCCATATTTTTTCCAAAGAGCCATCCACATAGCATATGAGTGAATGAGCTTATTAATGACGTGCTTAGTATCAGAACTCATATTTAGTATAATAATATCCTAGAGTCTGCTAACAAGTGGCTATATTTTAGTGTCAGAGATCAGGTCATTGGAACATAAATAAGGAAATACTTCCTTATGCTCACTTCTTAGATGATCAATGACTAAAGCACCCCATTTTTTACAGTTATTGTCAATGGAGGTCTAATTCCAATTTGACATGTGAAACAAAACTCCTCCATGAGATCAATGAATGTAAGCACCCCCCAAAATGAAAAAATATTCAATCACCCTCCCCAATGTATGATTTGGCACTTAGTGTGATAGCCAAATGCCAATTTAGGACCTATTTTTGAAAGCATTATTTGTATCCATTGAACCTATAATTTGATTGCAGATCTAGAAAGTAGACCAAAAAAATTAACTTTCAAAAAAAATAAAACCTAATTATGTGTCCAGATGAACCTGTACTAAGCATTTGAAGTGGAAAAAATTGGGATTTGTGAGTTGCAAAAAAGTTCAGGAACAGAGATTTCAAACCACCTACACCAATGTGTAGATCAAAAAATTCTACCCCAAAACAAAAATAACTGCTTGCAAAAAGGAGTCTATATGAGGGAGATATCATTGTTTGAAAATTGCCTCTGTAATTATTTTTCCTGAATCATTGTTGTCATGCCTCCAAAAATCAAAAAGCTCTAGATTTGGCCTCAGATGTCTAATTTGGATGAAAAAAAATCTGATTTAGGGATTTTTTGACCTTCTAAATGTGATGCAAATATCTAATTTTCACCAATAAGTTCCAATCCTTGCCTACAAAAATCTCTCCTACTAGCCTAATGGCCAAAAAATTTCCAAAAAAAAATGTAGATCCAAAAAAATAGAAAAGATTCAAATGATAAAATATATAGATCTAAAATTACAAAATGATCATATGAATTCTACAAATTGGACCTTCAAGTTTCGGTTTGCAAAAAGAAATTGCCTCAATTTTGACTATGGCCCAACATAGGTGAATTTATAGTCAAATTTCACTGAATTGACACTCTAAACATGATGGCGAGGTCTGCTTTGGCTCTAGACACTCCCACTTTGGATTTGGGTTGATGTGTTGAAGCAAGAATGGTATCAAATGGCTATGTGAAGAGAATCTCCCTTGGCTCTGATACCGTGTAAAAAAATTTCTTACGAAAAAATTCCCCCAAGACCGAGGAACTCAAGCACAAGCATAACAATAGACCAAAAGACTATGATTAGAATGATGATATGATATTCATTCAATGTATATATTGATATGAATTGATATGAAAGTACACTAGGAGTGCCTGTATATAAAGGCTTCTAGAATGCTTCTAGAATGCCTATAAATTAGTATATTGATAAGTCATACAACCAAGCACATGTGCAGTAGAAGTGGACTATCCTCCATTAAGCATTTGAGTAAGAATGATGATGACAGGATAAGCCTACAAAGGTGTAGCACACAAAATAATGTTGTAGACAATATGTGCTAAAATGAGAGTGCGAATAATTGTGTTGTCTACATGACAACTCAGTTAATTATGCAAACTCCAGTGTTGTAGACACCATATGTTGAATTAGAGTTGCTTACTCCAATGTTGTCAACATGAAAACTCATAAGAGTAAGCAAACTCCTAAGTGCCTCACTAAAAAAATAAAAAAATAATGCATAGTAATAAAATAATACATTAACCTAAGTAAACTTAAGTGTAAATAATCAATACTTATTTATGCCAACAATATTCAACTAGCTTGTCCAAATCCTTAGGTTCATTCTTAAATATTCCACTAGGGAGATGGATATGGAAGAGGATTTACAAAACTCTATAATGTCAAAAGTAGAAGTACTAGTTGCAAGCTCGGTTCTGGGTAATATTTTAAATTTTGTACCCTTTGCTAGATCACTGTGTATGTGTTCTTTTCTTGTAGAACCTAGAATAGTTGTGTTAGCTCCCATATAATTATGTATGTGTTCTGATTTCTTTGATTCCTAGTCAATTACAAGTAGGATCTTGGAGTGTTACAAAAGCATTGCCTTCCCTTTCTATGTTAGATTCATACTCAAGGAATTCTCATTTCCCCCCTTTTCACCTTCAACTAGTTGTCTGATGCCAAGAGCATCTTTTGTCAATCGAACACATCTTAATCAATTAGTGCAAGTTTGTCCCTCATGATCTGTAGTCAAATGGAAAGAACACATAGTCTCTTTAGGTACTTCTTCAATTTGCAACCTCATCCAAGGGACTATCAGAAATGAGGCCTTTCCATGACCCTGGTGTTGCTGGCATCTGTTAATATCCTAATATGGAGATTGGAAAGGTCCATTAGTTGTATTCTATTATGTTTTTAACATAGCCATATCATTCATTAACCTTATATAAAAGGGTCTATGTGGGCAGAGATGAAAGTAGGCCTAGAGAATTGAACATCCCTTCTCTATTTACTAGTAGTAATAAGAGCATCTTCTAATTAGATAGCCAATCTTTGGGTAGAAACTAATATAGAAACTATATCTTTAATAAGATAAAAACTCACATCTGGTGGAATCGCATAAACAAATAATATTTTTTTATTTTCTCGATTAGGTCATGAGGCACCAGGTATTCTCTGGATCATTCTATTGAATTTTGCTATGAAATCCCTCATGCACTCATGCATTTCGTTCTTCAATTGGCTTAGCTCAAGCAACAAAGAACACTCATTTTTAGGGGTTCTAAATATATTTTCAAATGTTTTTTCATGTCATTCCAACTAGCTATGGAATGTTGGTGCATATGGTTGAACCAATTAGGGACAACCTTAGTTAGCATTCAGACAAACAACCTAACAACTATTTCTTGGGTAGGAACACTTTTATTCCATAGGCTATATGAAAAGCACTCAAGTGATCTTCTATACAATTTTTTCCATCTCTACTGGACTTGGAAAAAATTAGTTACACCCTTGGGAAATTCAATAGGATTGACTCCAAGATTCAATGGACCTATATTTTGCCCCCATGGTTGGTTGACAACCATGTTTGGTAATATGAATTGCAAAGGTTGGATATTCAAGTGAGAAGGGACCAGAGCTTTCAGTAGAAGTAGATATTTCACCAAAGGTGAGATAGAGGAACTATTGGGAGGAAAACTAAGTCTACTAGAAGATTTAGTTTTCCTTTTCTTTGGGTCATTAAAGTTAGGTAGAAAACTCAAGTTCTTTAAAGGCTCAAAACTCTCATCTAAAATGCCCTTTCTCTTTCTCCTCTTGTGTGACTCCTGCAAGAAAGGTCTACTTCTTATCTTTTTACTTAGGGTCCTACAGGGGCTTGGGCAAGTCTATGAACTTTTGGCATACCTCTCAAAAGTTTAACACACTCTTCCTCTCTTTCAAGTATGTTCAGCTCTTGTTGAAATTTCTAATTATTCTAGTGTAATGTCCAGGCATCCAAAGTTAAATTAGAAATTATGTCTTCTTGTGTGTCTTCAAATTTGAGATTAGGCTACAAAATAGGGGAAAGATTATTGTGTTGAAGGACCATTTTAATTCATTACTACTTCAAAAGGGCTTAGTCCTCTTTCTCCAGGGACTCTCCCCAATAGTGTCACCAAAAATTTATTAGTGAAAAAATTGTCTTTTCCTACTAAAACAATAATTCAATCTATGCCCAAGGCTTGGAAAATATAATGAAGTTCATAATAGTTGGGTAAATGTCATGTTATTCATTTCCCTCTAAATTTTATAGGTACAAATCCCCTTAGAAAAGATTTATCAATAAGTTCACAAGATCAAAACTAATTGAATACACATTTTTGCTATAAAGTGCATAAGGAACACTCATGTACTCTTGGGTACTGAGGTAATACTTACATATTCAAAGATTCAATGAATGAAAAGCTCATAGTATTTCCATAAGCAAGTAAGAATTAACTAGGAATTTAAACATTAAAAAACTCAAACTAATTTTGGAGAAAGATAAATGTAAATGAACAACAAAAAAATAGCAGTAGATGTCATATAGAACTAATCATCATAGTTCACAAAGTAACTGTGATTGAATCCACCTCACACACCAAGTTTTAGAGCGTAGAAAAATATGATAGATATGTATATATATTCAAAAAGACTTCTTTAGTAAAAATTCATTTAAGAGAGCACTTCCATATATATTTCTATCTTGTTGGTGTAATTAAATATTCACTAATTACACTTACTTAAGCTTACTTAGGATGATGTATTGCATAGTACTTTGTGATTGAGATAATTGGGAGTTTGCACCTCAATTAAATGCATGGTGTAGGAAAATTCCACTCTAGGTGGTCATAGTTGTTATCTCATTCCACCTTTAGTGTACTTATCACATTATCATCCTCATCATTGCACATACTTCATTGCATAATGGAGGATGATCCACCTCTGGTGGACATGTGATTCCAACTTGTATGGCTGATAACTTATCTTCTCCTTATCATTGTCTCTTATTGCCTCTCCTATATAAGGAGGCCTATTATGTACATTTAAAATCAATCCATTGGATGTCAATCAAGTCCATTATCAATAATAACATTCTTGCATCTTCATGCAATTGTCTTGCCAATCTCTTGTGGAAGTTTTTTTAGTCTTTCATTTGATCCTCAGGGTGTTTTAGAGTCATCTAAAACTCTAACATGGTATGAGAGCTCTCATGGTGTGAAGACTTCTTCTCAAGAAGTGCAATCTTGGCTTGACTCATTTTTGGTGCAACATTTGGCAATTTTGACATCACAATTTGGAGGAGATTTTGGGAGTCCTATTTTGTGACCTTCTCTTGCTGGTGAAAATTGGAGCTTGCTGGTGCAAATCATAGCTTCGCATCATATAGAGGAGGTCCAAAAACTCCTAAATTAAATTTTGTTTCATCCAAATCGGACATGTGAGGCCAAATTTAGAGTCATTTGATTTTTGAAGGTGCGGTGGCAAAGATTTAGAAAAATAATTTCAAAGGTGATTTTCAAAAAATGATGTCTCCCCCATATAGCCTCCTTTTTTCGAGAATTTTTTTTGTTTTGGCATAGAATTTCACAATCTACATAGTGGTGTAGGTGATTTTGGATCTCTATCTCTGAATTTTTTGAAAATTGCAAATCTCATTTTTACAACTTTTAAGGCTTTGTTTGGGCACATTTGGCAACATTTTCAAGTGCAAATTTTTTTTTTAAAAGTGCATGATTTTTCCTCTAATTTCTAGATCTTTAATCAGATTTTAGTGATTTGGAGTGGGCATATCACTTTTAGAAATAGGTCTTTTTCAACTATATTTACACTTGGTAAATACTTGGATTTCAATTTTCTTAATTGAATCGTTAATTTGAAGGAGTTATTAGTTTATTTCATTCATCATTTGATTTCATTATGGATTTTGAAAAAGTTCCATTACTAACTCCATATAACTATCATGAATGGAAATAGGCAGTTTCTAATCAATTGATGAGTATTGGATTACTTAGAATGATTCTTGGATAGGATCTAGAACTAGCTATAGGTGTTGTAGAAAGAAGGAAATGGTTTTATACAAGGGATAAAGCACTCTCTTAGATCTTCCATCTCCAATGATTTGCTATATCATATTGCATCCTACACACATCCTCATGATACCTAGACTACATTGGAAGGAATCTTTGGTAAACTTGATAGAATAAGAAAATTCAAATTGGAGAATGAACCTATAGGTCTAGGTCCATGTGATATTGATAATATTCACGATTTTTTCTCTAAGTTTAATTCCATTAGATTGGAGCTTTCTAATTGTGGTATTACTAAAGATGATGAGCAATTGACATTATCTATTCTTTCCAAGCTAGGTCCTAAATATTCAATCTTTGTTTCCATACTCTATGCTACTATGGATGCTTTTCATAGTGCATACAAAATGCCTTCTCTTGATGAATTTGCAACTCAACTCACAAGGGAACAAGTACATTTAGCACCATATTTTGTTAATTAGGGAAATCTTGGGCAAGGGAAAACACCAGTGGGGATAGCACCCACAAAATGATCCACTAATTAAAAGTATCTAATTAATGATATTGACCTTATTAGGAGTCCATTACATGCATATAGTGTCTTGGTCCTTGTTAGAGGACTAGGACATGTTAAATACCTCAAACATGTTACCTGATTTTTTATGTACAATTAAAAAATGTATGCAAGATGAGTCCACTACCCAAACATGAAATATATAATGTAGTTCCTTGATACAAAAGAGTAAGATACAAAAACTTTTTTACAATGTTGATATTGTCAATATTTGATCTTTCCTTTTCTTCTCTTCACATACCTCTAATCATAAATCAAAATTTGCATCACATATAGTTCATATATCATACATACATCTTTTACCCAATTTCACATATCACTTACAATGTTATACACACTGCTTCACAGATCACAATCTTTCCTTTATACATTTATAATTCTAAAAAACTGTCTAAGAAGCCTTCAAGATTTCACACACTTGAAAAAGTACAAAATTAACTCTTTCCCTCTTAGGGTTAACATCTTGGATTTTGTCCCTAATTATTCAAGAAATTATTTTGTAAACAAAATAATTCCTTTACTCATAATTACCCATTCTCTGATATGCTTTGTTTATGTGTGTATACTACCATACTAGTAAAATTGCTATAACTCCTTTCATACTATGTGTATTGAATTATGCTTTAACATACATCATCTTGACACTTTGTACCATATGAACTACACACATGCCAATAATGTCTCTATTAATTGCACATACCAAAACTATCTCTATTCTGCCAGACAAAATATCTCATACTTAGATAATGTTTCATGTCTATCTATATAGTCTTCATCTATACACAATGCCCTTTTTATACAAGATGTATGTTTCCATAAGTGACAACTCTAAATCTATTCCAATTTATCCTACTTAGCCAAATTTCCAATGAGTTCAATCTCAAAAAGATGCTAAGGAGAAAAGGGAGTTGAAGAAAATAATTAACACCATGGTAGAATACATTGACTCCCTCAAAGAGTTAGGGGCACTTCCATTGGTTGAAGCACCATAGACCTTTGATCTAAATTTGTTGAGAGTAATAAATTGCTAAACCAATTACAACAGGGTAAATTGGTAGCTCTAAAAACCAAGTGGCCAAGTGGACTACCATGGTTACCCATATCAATAAGGTAAAACAACATAGTGTTGAGAAGTTTCTAGCTAAGAACCCCATGAAAATCATGGACCCTATCATTTTATATGTCCTTAAAGAGAACATGACCTAAAGATGCTCTATAACTAAGTTTCCATAAGGAAAACATAGGACATCATGGTAGAGATTAAAGGTATTTATAATGACTTTTCCAAGGACGTGAAAATCATGAACACTACTAGTACTCCACAATATGAAGAAGAGAGTTTGGACCTAGAGACACTAATCAAGACATTCAAAGAGGATATGAAAGTGGTAAAAGAAAGTATGAACCCCACAATCATAGATTTCACCAAGGCCACTCAAATTGAAGTCATGTTGGCTTTATGTCCAGAGAATCTCCCAAGATATGTTTAATAGGTCACCAAGATGAAATGGGATGAAAAATCATGGAGAATTAGGTTCTAGAGATTCAAAAACCCTACTTTTGATTCTTTCCAAGAATTTTTGGGCATCTTTTGCAATTGGAAATTGGTACATGGTCTAACTAGTGAGGATGAACAAGTGGAGGATTTTGGACATAGTTCATTTTCTTAGTCTTAGCTTCTTTTATTTTTCTTTGAAACTCTTTAACCATTTGGGACATGTGTCATCTTTCAAAATGTTAAAATTTGAAAATTTTTAGTTGCAATAACTATTACTGATAACTATCAAAGGGTTGGGTTTTTAGGGAGACCCTCACAATGATCTAAACTATAATTATTGAACTATTAGACAGAATAGTGGTTAGAAAAAGAAGTAGAAAAGAATATGTAGTAAATCTTTAATAGTATCTAAAATTGATCAATCTTTGAATGAATGTTATTAAGATTATTTTTTCTTGAACTTTTAATCGAGATACTGGAAGTTAGTTAATGGGGATAAATATGAATAAATGTTATCTAAATTTTGGGAAAGGAAAGATTTCTTTGTAAATGCTTACTTTCTCTTACTATGCTATCTTGTTGTCTAGAGGTGTTATGTTGTGATGATTTTTTTTTTCTATTATGTGGCCTTCAACAATCTTTATTCATGAAAATGTGAGAAGCTTTGATCTTTTCTTATTTTCATGATATATATTGAATTTCATTTATTTATGCATCTTATCCAAGAATAGGATGTGCAACTTTCATGCTTTCTGGTTAAAAGTAATAACATGTGTTAATTTAGTTGATTTTTGAAGATCAATAGAGGGAATTGTATCTCATAAAATTTAGAGGGAGGTGAACTATTGAACCTACCCAACTATTGTTAACTTACATTTCCTTTAGGCATAGAGTAACAGAGTTGTGTCAATAAGGTTTTCTTGAGAAGATAAATCTATTCACTAACATATATCATTTCTGAATAAATCAAATCTCCTATAAGCTCAATCATAAATTATTCTTAAATGTACTTTAAATATTTGAACAATGAAATAAATTATTTTAGAATGTTATTTATTAAATGCATTTTATAATATGAAAATCTCCTGAAATATTCATAACCTCCTCATTTGAAACTTCTTATGAAAGGGGTAGGAAATTGCACTCACATTTAAAGGTGGGTCATTTGTGTACATCATAGAAATATTCTCCTTGTATAGGTGGGAGGCACCAATAGTTGAGCAGGGTCCAATAGCCATTATAGTAATTGTGATTATAAATGCTATTAGTATAATAAATCAATATCAAGTCTTGTATACATAGATTTCATCAATGAATGGAAATATTACCATATATATGACACATGGAGGAAATAATTTTACACATGAGAAATTATAATCTTCAAATGAAAAATAAAATATATACATTCATTATCAAATGACAAGCAATATACTTTTCTTTGAAAAATATATGTAAGTTCACTACAATAAGTGCCTGAGTATTAAAATACTAAATCTATCATAATTAAATAAGTGTTGGAAAATTAAACATATCTATTGTATCTCAAAATTAGAAATAAATATATCAATTGAAACCCAATATGGACCAATACAAACATAAATGGTCATAATTTAATATTTGATTTGTGATTGACAAACATTACAACATATGCTAATTAGGCAATGCTTATTTTCTAAATGCCATCACTTAGTTGTTGGAATTTTCAAAATTGGAAGAGTACTTCTTGGGGAGGGTGAATCAGAAGAATCACACTTTTAACCTTTTCTAATCATTAAATCAAATAACTAAAAAGTAAATTGCATGCATGTAAACATATAAATGAACATAAAGTAAACACATGCAATATTATATAACACCAAATTTGATAAACCAGAAACCCTCCAAGAATAAAAAGGTAAAACTGGGGTGGGGATGATACCCACAAAAATTACTACAGCAATAAATTTTTGACCACTTCTGATGGTCTACCGTATGAAAGGCTTGCCCTATTAAAGGCTTTACACTCTATCAATAGTGACCTGGTTAGAGGATTTACAAACACTTTACATGAAGTGCCACCCTATTAAAGGATTTACAATAGGCTATTAACCCCACCTAATACAATAGGATTTTTAATCACCTTCTCAAAAGGTTCTCCCACCTAGCTGTTAAGCTAACCTATCAATATAGGATTTCCAACATCTAATACAATGGCAAGAAAGTATTAGGAATCTTTGACCTAATTGCATACAATCTTCTATTGCTGATTTTAGGCACTTGTTTTGCTCCTTCTGACCTTGATCCTCTAAGATCTGATATCTTATCATGTCTCTTGTCCCTTGTACTATTCTGATCAATTGGATGTATAATTGCTGCTCTATTCCTCTGAGTCTTCTACACTTTTACTCTGAATTTCACTATAGTCTCCCCATACACTATTCTCTTCCACATACCTAATGGAGTTTTTGATGTCCTTTTAAAGATTGTGAAGACTTAGGGTTAGGTATGGATCTACAATCCATATTGAATCTCAAGTTCTTGCTCATTCCTTGCATTTTAGTCATTGGTTGCATGCCTTCTCCTTTTTCTTGATTGGCTACATCACATAAGAAACATAAAATATTCATCCTTATCCTTTTTCTCATTCGAAATCCTTCTATGTTGGCTCCAAAAATGGTTTACATTTGAGTTTCTGAGGGCACAAACTCATATGTTTATTTTTTGTTACTTGACACATACTGGACTACTGGTGCTCGACACATGTATGTTCCTAGATTGCTTGACACCTATTACATTCTATCTTACTTGATACATGTAAGATCCTGGATTGCTTGACACATATATAGTTCTAGATTGCTTGACACTAATTGTGACTCGGCACCTATATATCACTCAACACTTATATATTGCTTGGCACCTGAGGTCACTCAACACTTGTAGGAAATCTGACTCGGCACACACTATGGCTCAGCATACATAGTGTACTCGACTTCAATGTAGAAAGTGATCAAGTGTGTTGACACTCAAATGTCAAAACTATCTAAGACCAACAATCTCCCCCTTTGACATGAGTGTCAAAACCACTTAACTAATCATTACTAATCTATCCTTATGAGTACCTTATCAAAAAAATTCCAAAATTTGTTCAAAATACCTTGTTACCCCCCTTGAGCTAATTGTTCCTTGACATTCTTTGCAACTAAAAATTCTGTTCTAATGTGCCTAATACTTTTTGTCTTTTTGTCCTATGCCTGCATTCTGTACCTATGTTCTACATTCCGTACCTATGTTTTGTATCTGATCTTCCATATGCTTGTCAAAATTTTGTATCTCCTGCTTACTTTGTCTTATTACTTATCTTCCCCTTTTGGCTATCTACAAACTTTCATTTTTATTTTCAAAATGAATGAAAGAATGTAATCAAAATTTATAGTATTCTCCCCCTTTTTTTATATCTCCCCTAAAACATATATCTCCCCCTTTTTGATACTAATGTCAAAGGGTTCTAATAATTAATATCATACTTAGCCAAAAAGTTACTATTTACCTCCATTATTGTTTTTAGAGTTGCATCTCGATTCTCCAATGCAATGTCAAGTAACTTTTTCTGGATGGTAGTCTCTACAGCAAGGTGTACAAGTCCATCAAGTGTAGAAAGATTTGGATCTTTCTTTAAAACTATTTCAACATATACTTGTTCCTTGTGGAGGACCTCAAAATGTGGGGTTATGGAGGATTGAATTAGCATTAATTTAGCCTTAGTATTGGCCTCCTCTACTATAAGTATAGCTAACTCCCTTTGAGTGTGAAGCAATTGTGCAAAATGCTTCTCACTTTGAGCTAGATCCTTTGGTAGTTGCATGCTAGAAATTTTCAAATTTCTTTCCAAGCTCATAATTCTCTAATTTGTTTCTTGTGTGAAATTCAAAAAATCACACAGTTTCTTGTACAATGAGAAAATATTCTCAAGTACAACTTTGACCTTGTCTATTTTCTTGGCCAATTCAACTTGTTCAAGTGTTATTCCACTTGATATCTTCTCATTTACTTTTCCTTGAAATTTTCTTTCTGACCATTCCATGAGTTTAACATTAGTATCCTGGTCTTCATTGGCCACCTAGTCAACTATATCTGATAGTTGTTCTATTATTGGCTTTGCTTCATCTGGTGATTGTAAGCTGAAGGCATCCATAAAGATGTCCTTAATACCATGTAGTGCTAGCTTGTGTTTAAACTCCTTCTTGAGTAATTTCTTGCCTCATCGTACTGTCTAATGCATTTTGCATTTCATTGATTTGTGCCATTGTGATGATCTTGGAATCATAGGAAGGTATTACAATATCTTCATCTAATTTAGGGGGTAAAAGCACAAACCTGTGTCACCTTTTATAAAGGAGAAGTGATATCAGAATTTAAAGTCTTCAACTTTAACGAAATAAAAGTGGCATTTGTGCTTAGAATTTGAAGATGATGTAAACTAATGAAATGTGTAAAATTGGATGAATTTTATGTCTATAAATTTTTTTTTTAAATTGAGTGAAAATTTTATTTATTTTTGAATTTTTAAAGTGTATTTTTGAATTTTTTAAAAATACTAAAAATATAGAGTTTTTTTTCCCTTCAAACAAATATATGCAAATGTTCATATCTTGGTTTGATTTTGGAGTATGTTAGAGTTAACATGTATACGCGGTGCACCAAAAAAGAAAAATTGAAATTTGGCTAATATTTTTGAAGTTATAACTGGTCAAAGTCAAAGTTATCAGAAATAGATAGTTTTTTTCTCCCATCAAACTTTTTCCATCAAATCTACATATTTTTTAAAACAAATTACATATTCTTGAAGAAGACTCTCTCCTCTAGTGCACCATGAAAAAAATTTAATTTTTTAACATGATTTACTACTTTTTTCTTATTTTTGAATAGACATCTTCCTGAATCTTAAGATACCTACTTGTAATATTTTCAAATTATAACATATTATTCATAATCAAAACTTTAAAAAAATTATACAATCATAATCATGACTCTGAGAACTACAAAAGTATATTTTTAGTTTTAAAAAATACTTCAATTTAGTAGGTCAAATTGGCCTTCAAAGTGAGATGTTTATAGAAGTTCTAAATTTTGCTTGTTTGGCTGCCACATAGGCTACCACATAGATTGTTTCAACTGGAACTGTTTTGACCATAACGGTTTTGGCCGAAAAGGTTTCGACCGAAACGCTTATCGGCATGAGAAATTGCTACTGGTTAATGTGACTATTTGATATTTAAAAAAAAAAAATCCCTTTTTTTAAAAATTAAATATATAGGGACAGTGAAAATTGGAAAAAGATTTGCAAAAAACAATTAATTTTGAAGCAATTTTCAACAACTATTTTGCGGGTTTAATCAATATTGCAAAGGATCGAATATTTTGAAGGTGCTTTTTTTCTCTTCTAATTATTTTTACTTTTATGTATTATATATTGAACCATTAGCTGATATTTAGTGAAATCTAAATTTTTTTTATTTTTTTATTTTTTCTATAGATTGAAATATTCAATGGGTAGTAAAAGGAAAATATCAAGGAAATATGATAGAAAAAGAGATGACAAAATGAAATACCATACAAAACATGCTCAAAAAAAACCTACTGAAATTCTTGAACATGATGAGATTCATGAAGAAAATGGAAGTAATGAAGAGGAAGAAATTGGCAGTTCTATTGATAGAGACAAATTAGAAAGCATAAAAAATTTGATGGATTTGGATGAAGAACTACTTTTAAACCAAATTTCATCTAAAGATATGATAAATGATAACACTATCAGAAAGCATTTTCAGAACATGTGAGATGAATATTTCAAGGATAAAAGTATATTTGGATAGGCACAATTATTTGTCAAGTTATTTAGGAGAAGAGATATGAGACCTATTTTAGAGTTGTTGGGTGTTGATAACAGGAAAAGCCATGCCCATAATATTAATAAAACAATAGTCAAAAATTTGCAAAATGCTTATAACAAAATTGACAACACAACTTGAGGAGGTGATTTGAGTAATGCACATAGAGCATTGATGACTACTATATCTAGTAGAAAATTGACACATAGAAAATAGGTACGTGCAATTTATGATGTACTACATATATCTAGAAGAACTGTCCAAAGATTCATCAAGAGGAGAAATATGCTAGATGATAACATTGAGAATAACTGGGTGAATATTTGTAGAGTTCCTCGAAAAGACAGAATTTCTGAAGAAGTAAAAAGACAAGTTATTGAATTTTGGACCACACATTCTCATGTTTCTTCCAATAGGCGTGATACTATACAAATTAAAGATCAAGAAACAAGGGCCAAAATTGAACATCCAAAACATTTCATAGATATAACTCAAAGTGAACTTTTTGAAGCATTCAAACAAGAATTTTCAAATGTCAAAATATGTCAGAGAATGTTTGACAATTTACATCCTTCCTTTGTACGCATAAATAAGATGCAAAAAACTTGTTGTTGTAGAAATCATGTTGAATTTGGTCTACACTTGCAATCATTTCAAAAGTTATGGAAATACTTGATCCTAATTTGGTCATCCCTAGTAGTACAACACAATTTGTGAGGTCCATATTATGTGATAAATTAGAAGATTCAGATGAATTCAAAGTGCAATGCATCAAAAATCAGTGTGAAGATTGTGCAGAGTTACACAAATTTTCTAAAATTATGCAAGTTGAGAATATTAATGAATCCACACCAGTTTCATGGATGAGATATGAATATGAGACATACCAAAATAATAGAGGGGATGAATCCAGAAAAATTGTATTGAAGGAGAGTGAATTGCATTATGATGAGTTCATGGCCAAGTTCTATCCATTGATATATCCACATATCCAACATTGTCATGGGCACGATGGCAAGCTAAATAGTTTCGTGATTCCAAAAATTGTTTTCCACCTAGTTGTATACTTTCAGTTCTAAATTTTTTTGAGAATTATACATTTGCACCTCATACAGAGCTCCAAAGCCAATATTATTATTCTGAACAAGTTGCAATATTTGTTCAAGTGACCTATAGACATGCACAATTTGAGGTGGATCAGATAGAAAGATTGCATGAAAATGAACGCATCATCATCAAAGAGGTTCATTTCTATATTAGTGATGATAAAGTTTATGACAGGAGTTATGTGGCTCATTGTTTTGCAATGTTCTTTGAAGATCTCAGAAATCGTGGAATAAATGTTTCAGAGGACTGGATTTGGTCTGATGGATGTGCAGGTTAGTATACACAAAATAGTTACACATTTATTTAACTTTATTTTAACTTGTATTTATTTGGACATGTCTATTTCTATTTGATATATGTACTTGGATAATTGTAGATACTTATCATGTTACACGTTCACGGGACAATTCAAATCTACAAAAGCATTTAATTGGTTAGCAATGCAACATGCTAGAACCAATGTTAAGTTTTTATGGAATTTCTTTGGAAGTGGACACAGAAAAGGGGAGCATGATGGAGCAGGAGCATGTATAAAACATGCGCTTCGACAACATGAACTTGTAGGTAAATATATGCATTTTTTAAATGTACATGTTTAATACTCTAATAGCATATATTTTAAATTTTATATATACATGCATATTTTATGTACATATAGGGAATAGGATAGAGAGTGCAAATCAAATTGTTGAATGGTGCCAAGTTCATTTTGCTACTTGAGATACTGAATACAATAAGCATTACTTTTGGGAGGTGAAAGGTGAACTAAGTTATATTTGTTTCTAATGTCTTTTTCAAATCAAGTTGAGTTTTTAATTAAATATTTATTTTGAAATATGAAAATTAGTTTTTGTATTTGTAATAGATATAGATCGATCTAATCCTTACAATTGTCAAACGATTCTTGGAATTAGAAGTTTACATCAAGTGATGACTACAGGAAACCATAAACCTCCAGTACTTAAAGTAAGAGAGAAAACATGTTTTTGTGATGACTACATTAAGGACAATGTAGTGAGTGCATGTAAAAATATTGGGAATGGATATGTTTCACATTGGGATTTGAAGGAGATAGTTAGAAAGCCTCCTTTTTAAGATGTTGACATTGACATTGACATTGACATTCATGATCCTGTATATTCAGCTAATTATGAGCGCATTTCTGATTTAGTTGTGGCAGGTTTGTGTGCATATATACATATATATAAATTAATATACATGTATATTTGTTTTAAAATTAATTTATATTTATCATTTTATATACATGCAGGAGATATTTTTGTAGTTCAAGCCTTACCAGATAATGTAGAAAATGTGGACTATTATCTTTTAAGATGCACAAAAGCAAAACACAAGTTGCTAGAAGGAACTATAGATGCTGATGAACAGTCATATCCAATTGCATCAGTTGTTATTGAAGGAACATATTATCAACAAACAAGGGTAATTGGTAGTGGTATTGAATTTATTGAATACAAGCCTGGAGAAAAGGTTTTACACTACAGTAACCATGTTATAGCAACCAAATTACAATTTGAAGTAGTACAAAGAAAAGGACATCGTGGAAATCAAAAGTGGAAATTGCCTATTGAAGAACATGAAAAACTTCTAGAGATAATAAAAAGTAGAGAGTATCCTAACAATACATTGTTTGTGGAGCTCTAGTTTACCTATGTACTTATTGTGGAGCTCTAGTTGAGTTATGCCTGTATAGCTCTTATACTTTCATATTTAATATTGATAGGATATTTGTTTTATAAATTTTTGTTCATTGGATCATTTATCTTGCATATGCAAAATTAGACATGTATTGTTATTCTTATTTAAATTCGACATGGATATCTCATTTAAGACTAGGTCTCTTAGGACCTCCCCTTAAGACAACCTTTTTAGTATTTGTATGTATTTGTATGTACATATAATCTTTATATGTTCTTATATGATACATTCTTTATGTTTGTATATAATCGTTATGTTCTTACATGTATATGTTATATGAACTATGTTACATATTACATGTACATTATATTTTATTAATTAAATGATGTTAATTATAGTTAATTAAGAATGTATGTCATTAAATACAGTTAATTAAGTCATTAAATAGAGTTAATTATTAAGACATTAAATATAATTAGATTAAATATAGTTAATTTAAAGGTTAAATATAGTTAATTATATTTAATTAAGGCATGTCATTAAATACAGTTAATTAAGTCATTAAATAGAGTTAATTATTAAGACATTAAATATAATTAGATTAAATATATTTAATTAGATTAAATATAGTTAGTTATAGTTAATTAGGTTAAATATAGTTAATTATAGTTAATTAAGGCATGTCATTAAATAGAGTTAATTAAGTCATTAAATAGAGTTAATTAGTAAGACATTAAATATGATTAGATTAAATATAGTTAATAGGATTAAATATAGTTAGTTATAGTTAATTGGGTTAAATATAGTTAATTATAGTTAATTAAGGCATGTCATTAAATATAGTTAATACATGATCTACATTAAATATAATTAGACTAAATATAGTTAATTATACAGTTAATTAAGACATGT
This sequence comes from Cupressus sempervirens, assembly GCA_028749045.1. Classification (NCBI taxonomy): domain Eukaryota; kingdom Viridiplantae; phylum Streptophyta; class Pinopsida; order Cupressales; family Cupressaceae; genus Cupressus; species Cupressus sempervirens. The sequence continues at coordinate 1,052,739,781 of CM053787.1, forward strand.
CATTAAATATATGTTATATTGTTATGTACATCAACCATTAAAATTATATAGTTAATTACACTTAGATTAAGGCATTAAGATGAATAACTATACATATACATGTAAACTTGAATATTGAAAATATGAATAACATATAGAAACATGTTCATAACACATACATAAGTTACATAAAAGATGAAGACATCAAAAGATCAATAAAATAGATGTCTACATTAAAAGATCAATAACATACATGTGCATATATCTAGAGAATATAATGTACCCATATCAAATGTATAAAAATAGATCATGTAGATCAAATGTCTAGAAATGACATATATAAAACATCAAAATCTCCATATAAACATGTATATGAAAATAACATATAAAACATCATTTAGTGTCCATGATATAAACACGTATCTAGAAATAACATATAAAACATCAAAGTGTCCATATAAACCATGTATTTGAAAATAACATATAAGACATCAAAGTGTCTGGATATAAAATGTATGCATATGGAAATAACATATAAAACATCAAACTATCCATATAAATATGTATCTAGACATAACATGTGTGTAATAAAATAAAAGGCCACATATGATCTAATCAGCTACATCCCCCCTCCTGATCCTGGGCCTTGTCCCCAAAAGGGTCTATCAGCTGCATCTGAACCCTATGTCAAATGATAACAAGTGAACCATTTAATTATGTGTACAGAAAAATTATATCAAGATCTACATGTATATAAATCAAATATATATATATATATATATATATATATATATATAGTAACATACCTGGGACTCACGACGTGTAGGATCTGTCAGTGTCTGCAGATCAGCAAAACGTAACATACTATCACTCAAACCCTATAACACATACACAAACACACACATTTACATTAATTTAAACATATAGACATATTATTTACTATAATAAAAATAAATTTAAACATATAGAGATATTTACTGTAGCATTATGTAATGCTCTGCCGATCTGATTGATATCTGAATCATGCAATGAAAAAATAGTATCAGCATCCAAGTCAATAGTGCGGCCCTAATCTGAAAGCATGGAAGTAAATAGACCAGGTTGTATGATGCCGCTGAGATCTTGACTAGGGGGGGGGGGGGGGGGGGTGCTATAGGGTCCTGAGTAGCTGGGGCTGGTGTTATAGCCTGGGCCTGTGTAGCAGTAGCAGTAGTAGAAGGTGCAGGAATGTCCTCCTGCCTCTGTGAATCCTCTGGGACTATTGTATGTGACAAAATATATCTAATCTAAGAGCTCATTTCATGAAGTGGAATCCTTGAGAGTGTAGATAATGCTCGATATGCATCTAAAAGATCAGATGCTAAATATGATGCCAAATGATGCAATGCATCCACCTCTAAGACTGCAGAAATGTCTACAAGAGAAGGTATCTCTACAACTCCATAATCATCATCAACAGGTGTACTAGATGATGTAGCTATGGGAGTGGTACCTCGAGACTGTAGCATATATCGACTACATTGATCAGAAGAAATCTCGTGTAACTATGTGGCGACGATGGCAATGCTCAAAAAAATCTGTGTCCTAATTGTGTCATCAGGAACACTCTCACCTGCAGTAGCCATCTGTGGACCTCTTGACATAACCAAAAGGTTTGGACCCACCATTTCCTATTTGTTAATGGGTGCAAGAGTGTTTGCAGGTCTAAATCTGTCAGAAAGTCTCCCCTGACCCTGCCCAACATGCCCTGGATAATCTGTATAGTCAACATCATAGTGTAAATGAAATTCTACAAACAATTGTTTGCAAAAATATAGGGGGAACTCATCAATCTGTGGCCATCTATGATGAGTAGCCAACCAATGAGGATACATCAATGGTGCAATGAGTGGATCAATACACTTCATTATAGAGTAGCCTCTGACTCTGCGACAATCTGCATAAGATGGAAACATGGTTTTCACCATGCCAGTGGAAAATCTATGTGTACTTCATAGTGCCAATGACACTGTGAGATAAAGAAGAATAAAATGTCTCAATGCTCATATCATCAAAAGGGTTGTATGATTCAACTATCTAAATCATATGAAATAACTCCTCTCGCATCACTATGACCTTCTCCCTATTAGGGAGGGTGGTAGAAGAGGAAAGCGAGGTATCCAAAACTTGCATAGCACAAGATAATCTCACCATTGTATCTCTAAATAATTGTTGTCTATCATGGGTGGAGGAGGTTGATCTACGTGTTGTACTAGACTCAGCACTCTAACCCCCACCATGAACACTGGCATCCCTTGAGGATGCAAGAGCACAATCCCCAAAACCGGATGCCATAATGTATATATGAAAATAAATATGAGAATATGAATGTGAAGCTACAATCTGAGTGATAAATATCTAGAGATTTGCACATGCATATATATATGCAAATATAAACATACAAGTCTATTTAAATTAAAATAATTAAAAGTTAAATTTAATTTGAAACACATGTACATATAAATACACAACATTAAATGTATGGTGCTAAATGAACAATCATGTAACATACATATGTATTTTAAAATAAATTATCTTAGAGACCATATCTAATGTACATTGTAACGTGCTCATGCAAATGTGAAAAATAAATATTCGTACATGTACATGTATATGCAATAAAAATAAAATAAAATTTCTTGATTAAATGATAACTAAATGTACACATGTACATACATGCAATAAAAATATATAATTCTTGACTAAAATCTAAATTTTGATGTAAATGCTTTGATGATTATGGGGAGTGTAGATGAGAGTTAGGACATAGGGATAGAAATTTTTTTTACTAGATAAGCAAATGAGCTTAGTTAGCAAATGTTAGTTTACAATTTAGAACTCATGACTTAATTTAGTAGTTTGAATTAGAGTTAAGAATGTTAATAAAGTAAATGGGATATAGTTTTATTAAGGTTGATAGTAAGGTCAGTCTATTATGTGCTAGTAAACATATGAATACCTATTACAACCTATAAAAGACGTAATGACCTAGTAGGAGTCCCTAGGTCCCCTTAACATATATATGGATAAAAATACCTAGAAATGTATCATGAGGTCGTTATGTGTCATTTGGTAATGTAAGAATCATCATTACCTAATAAGACCTATTATATCCTAATAATACATATTAAGACTTATTAGAACCTATAAAAAATAGTATGACCTATTACGACTCCTATGTCCCCTTAAGACACACATGTATGGATAACGTATTGAAAAATGTAGTTGACATAAGTGATCTCAATGTGTTGTTTGGTAATGTAAGACTCATTATTACCTAACAATAACTAGTTGTTAAAATGAACATCATCAATATCTAAGTGTGGTTCATTCGGTTAGTAGAGGGCCTATGTTATGGTTACAATGTGGTATGGGTTATGATTGTAGTTAATATAAGGTTATGTTAGAAGGTGTATTTAATGTCAAAATTAATTTCACCATAAGATATTATTGTTTCACCTCTAGATCCATCAGGTTATGTTAGAAACTGAATAATGTCCCCTAAAGGTTTGCTACATTTTTTACTAATATTTTTCTACATGTTTACCTCATAACCTAATATTTTTCTATATTTTAACCTAATGTTTTTACTAATTTTTTTCTATATTTTAACCTAATTTTTTTCTATATTTTAACCTAATTTTTTTCTACACTTTTAACTAACGATTTTCTATATTTTAACCTAATGCTTTTCCTAATATTTTTCTATATTTTAACTTAATGTTTTTCTACACTTTTAATTAATTTTTTTTACGTTTTTATCTCATGTTTAACTGCATTTTTGCTAAAAAATTAATTTAAATACCATTCTAAAATAATCTAAAATAATTAAAATAATTTAAACATATTAAAAAATAAACAATTTTAAGCATTTCACTCACAAAATACATCAAAAAAACTATTTTAAGTACGATTAACATCTATTAATCAAAAAATATGTTTAAAAACTATTAAAAAATGGGGAGGAAAAAACCACTAACCAGTTATGGCCGAAACCCTTAACCCACTCTCCAAACATCCAGGAACCGCAATAGTAACAATGATAGTCGCTAGAGGTTTGCGGCAGTTTTTATACCAGCTCGAGGTTTCGGCCGGAACCCTTTTGGCTGAATGGGTTTTGGCCAAAATGGTATGTGCCACGTAGGTGTGTGAAACTACCATGTGTGTATGGCTAGAGCCATTACGGCCGAAAGTGTTTCGGTCAAAATGATACAAGATATCACAAACGGTGACAGAGCTTTGTGCTTTTACCCTAGGGTCTCCATAGTGAAGTACCCTGGTTACTTTCGTTGAGCTCAAGCCTGGAGATGAGATTTGCAAAGGTGTGACTTCAGTGCTTGGCTTGTGAAGGGTCTTTATTGGAGTGCTAGTCTTTGGTAGTTCTACTAATGTTTGTATGGTGGCCTACTCCTTTTCTTTTCAGGTATCCTCCTTCTCATCTAATTTCCCTTCTTCTATGCTTGTCTTCTATGTCTTTTCACCTAATGTTGGAGGTTGTGGAAGCATCAAAAATTTAGTCCTAGTAGTTTTGTAGGTGAAAGGTGGTTCCTTTGGTTTCACCTTTTCTTTTTGTCATCCTGCTACTACCTTTTGGAACTCATCAACACTCACCAATATAGGGCTTGTACATAACTGTGCCTATAGAGTGGATTGGTGAAGGATCTTGGAGAGATCCTCTGCAATAAGGGGATTGATGTTTTGAGTTGATTTTTCAGGAACATCATTGATAATTATTGTCTCTACAAGTGTAATGGTTACATGAGCTGGATTGGGAGGTGGCATCTGTGTGTCTTGCACACTTTTTCCTTCTTCTTGTTGCTCTTTCTATTGCTTCCTTCTCCTCTTGCTTTTCTTCCTCTCCTTTCTTCTCCACTACTTTCTTTTCCTCTATCTTTTCTTTGGCACTAGTTTCTACCTCGTTTTCTTCCTCTACCTAATCAACAGTTATCTTATAAATGGTTTTCCACAATTGTGTGGATTTATTCACTACATTCTCAATCTTGTTTTGAAGGATGTTGAAGGCTCTATACTTTGGTGCAAATTTACCACCATGTTTCTTATTTGCCTTTGTTATTTGACCCTTTTTCACATCAAGATTTACTTCAGCTAGGGTAGATTCTTGATCTCCCTTTCCATTTTTAGACAATAGTGCCATTTATTCTCAATTATCTCATACAATTCCTTGGGTATAGTATTGTCAAGTTCTAGAGGTGTGTTTTTGAATTCTACCATCATGGCATACATAGATTCCTATACTTTATTTTTCTCTTCCCTACTAAGCTTATTAAAATTAAGAGCCTTTAAATCCTTTAAATTTACATTCTTAATCTTTTCACAAAGTTTGTCTACGGAAGATTTTGGAGGATGACTTACCACTCTAAATTGGTTGATACCCTATGATTCTGTTCTTTCTTCATCATCTGTATCTGGTTGTGCCACATACCTTATTCTTTTCTTCAGCTCCTCAACAAGTTATTCAGTGGCTTTCTTCTTTTCTTTTTATGCCTCTTTATCCTTTTGAGTAGATGCCCTTATAGTGGCCCTTGTTACTAGAGTTGGCTTAGCTTGAGCTAGCTTAGTGACCATTTTAGGCTTGGGCTGAGCTGTAGGTTGATTTTTTGCCTTTCTTTTCTTTTTCTCAATAGATGTAGGTGCTTCCTTAGCTTCTTCTCCCTCAGTACCTTCCTCCTTGTCTTCCCCTAAGCCTTGTGTCAGCTCTACTTGGCCTTGTCCTTGCTCTTCTTCTTCTTCACCAATTTCACCTTCAATACTTGCTCCAAATTGCTTCTTTATCTTTTTAACTATTTTTTCTTTCTTCTTAATAATAGAAGCTATCTTCAATTCAATTTCAACTTTGGACTTGACAACATCATAAGTTCCAAAGTGAGCAGTTGCCTTATCAATTTCTTCTACAAGCAATGCTATGATTGTTTTTGAGGCTTCGTCTACATTGAACTCATATCCCAATGGCCTTAGCCATCTTACTCTTGGTATTGTTGCCTAGATGTAGGTGTAATCAATGTCAACCAAAAAGCATATGTCATTGACATGTTGCTTTACCAATGAAACTGCTATTCTCATTCTTTGCTTCATAGACCTTTTAAAGTCCTCAAAATAACTAGTCATCTGAGCCTCAAAATGATCTCCTATCTAATCAATGAACTCATTGATTTGTGTGATTGTAGACTTGTTGGAATCCCAATTTACCTTTCCAATTGAAGGGAATTCTTCCATCACATAAAAGAATATGCAGACTAATACTAATCCAAATTTACATTGTGCTCCCTTGGATCTTCTTATAGCTCCCAAATTTTTATTTATTTGTTGAAGCATTAGTTCTGCCAGATCATATGTATGATCTTTCTTTACCAACTTCTAAGCTAGATCAACAACTATGCAGGGTATGTTGTTTAGTGTGTTGGATTGGTAGAATTTGTGTGAAATTATTCTTACAACAAAGTCAAGTAGGGGTTCAGTTACAATGTTTATGGTCATTCCCCTATTTTTCTATTTGGCTCCTGTATTCTTCTCAATGACCTCCTTTTTATCACTTCTCAAGGTCTTTGGCCAATCTAGGCTTGAGTTTCCTATAACCCTATGCACTCTCCTTTTTGTAATCTTTATAGGTCCTATCTCTAGCCATAAACAACCATCATAAATTCAACTCAAAACAATAGGAACCCATTCAGTCTTAAACACCTTAGTAAAGACTAAGGTTTTTGTTAGACCCTTCTTCTCAACAATCTAGAATTCATCTTTCAATATCCCATTGTTAAACAATTTTTCATTGGCATGGAAGATTTCAAGATCACCTATGGTGCCAATTTTGTAGTTATAGCATTTTCTTACATCTTGTACCATGAAAAATTTAGGTGGAATGATGGATAATGCACCAGCTGGGTCATTTTTGTAGGCAACTTCAAGGATTGGCCTGAATTCGGGTTGTTTGACCTCATTGCTAATTAACTAGACCTCATGAATTTCTTTTCCTTTGGGGTTTCTTGAACTAGAGGCCATTTTACAAAACTAGGGTTTAAATGTATTAAAACTTTAACTTCTACGTAGCTCAGCACTTGATAAATACCTTTGAATTGATGAATTTGTGTTGAATTGTTGTTGAAATCTAGACAAATATTTGTTAGGTTTCTACTTGGCCACTCCTACTCTTTTCTCATCTTTGCTCTACATTTGAATGGCATGAAAATGAATGAAATTCAACCTTATATCTGTCAAAACCTAGCATTAAATGCTTTGTGCATACAACTATAAACTTAGCACTTGAAGGTTTCACCATGACTCGGCTCCTATTGTATTTCATTTTCTCAGCTTCCACTAGTTCACCACTTTACTTAGCTCCAACTATCAACTCGGCATCCATTGGAGCTTTACTCGACATCTAAGGACAGTTTGACAATATTTGCAAAAACTTTAGATTTTTACCTAGCATCTTTGGTCATGTAGATTTCTCCCTTGCAGTACTTCTTTGTCATGGAACTAATGTATGATATAACTTTGTATATCAATCCCATACACCTTTGTTTTTCTTAGTTGGATGAAGTGTGATCACTTGACCTCCTGGGTGAAGTTATCCCTCCATCTAATGTCCTGCACTCATCTATCTTCTTCTAAGTCTTGTTCATTTGTCCTCTTATTTCTTCAACATCAACCTTCTCTTTTCCTTTGTTGACTTTTGTCTTGGGTTCTTTTGACTTTTTTGGGCAATTTTTGCTGATATGACCAATCTTTAAGCAACTAAAACATGTAGTTTGACTTAACCATCTACTATAATTCCCTTTAAAATGTGTACATACCCCTTACAATAGTGATAGTTATACCTAGTATTGTAATCCCAATTGTAGTGATGACCATGGTTGTTTCCTCTTGCAGGCTAATTACGTGTCCACATAGGCTTTGATCTGTACTCAAATGCTCTATGTCCATACTTTTTGTAGTTGTAGTAGTGACCTTAAAATCTTGATGTCCTCATGGTCTTGGTTCTACATTCATGTGCTTGATGTCCTTTTTTTTGCACTTGTGACAAAAGCTTGCATTTGTGGGCTTATCATGATGATGACTTTTCTTGCTCCTACACACATTAGAGGTATCTCCCTTTTTACCATAGAAGTGACAAGTAGGTATAGTGTTCTTACCTTTGTTACTCCTTTCTTTTGTAGTCTTGGATGATTCTCCTTGCTCACTGCTGGTGTAACCAAGTCCTGAAGTATCATTACTATCCCTTGGTGATTTCAGTAGTTGTTCAAAGTACTTAATAGCCTTACTTGATTTGTTGAAACTTTCTACTATCTCCTTTTCTCTCTTCAACTCATTCTACAACTGTTCATTCTACATTCTCAAGGTGCAAATCTCAATGTCCTTCATGTTTAGCTCATGATGAGCAGTCATCATCTGGCTTAAGGTGTCTAGCTACATGTTTGAGATCCTTTCAAACTCAATTTTCTTCTCCTTTGGTCTATTGGTAAGATTTCTCTTGTCATCTTCTATCATGGCCTTGTCTTCAATGGATCTCTACTTTTGTTTAGTCACTTCACAAAGCATTATGGCTTGTGATTCTTGTTCAAGCTTGAGTAATCTAATTTCTTTAGCTTGTGCTCTATTTTTCTCCATCAGTTCTACTATTGTTGCATCAAATTCCTTAGAATCTCCATTGGAAAATACTTGTGTGATATTCATCTCCTTGTAGTATATGCCATTTTTAGTTATGGCTATCTCCTTCCTTCTTTTTAAGGACTTTTTCGATTCTTCTCTAGCTTCTTCTACTTTGTGTAGAGTGAGGTGAACATCAATCACCTGATTGTCTATGATCTTCCCAAGTTTGAAAAATTCCACCTTTAGAACTTTTATCTAATTTTTTAGGCTTCTCCTTGTGAGAACTAAAGCTCTGATACCAATTGTTGGAATGTTCAAAATGGGAAGAGTACTTTTGGGGGGGGCGGTTGGTGAATCAGAAGTATCACACTTTAAACCTTTTTTGATCTTTAAATCAAATAACTAGAAAGTAAACTACATGCATGTAAACATATAAATGAACATAAAATAAACACATGCAATATCACATAATACCAAATTTGGTAATGTCCCAGAAACCCTTCAAGAATAAGAAGGTAAAACTGAGGTGGGGATGATACCCACAAAAATCACTATATCAATAAATGTTTGACCACTTTTGATGGTTTGCCCTGTGAAAGGCCTACCCTGTTAAAGGCTTTACACTCTATCAATAGTGACCTAGTTAGAGGATTTATAGACACTTTACATGAAGCATCACCCTATTAAAGGATTTACAATAGGTTGTTAAACCCAAATAATATAATAGAATTTTCAATCACCTTCTCAAAAGGTTCTCCCACCTAGCTGTTAAGCTAACCTATCAATATAGGATTTCCAACATCTAATACAATGGTAAGAAAGTATTATGAATATTTGATGTGATTTCATACAATCTTCTATTGTTGATTTCAGGCACTTCTTTTGCTCCTTTTGACCTTGATCCTCTGAGATCTAATATCTGATCGTGTCTCTTGTCCCTTGTATTGTTTTGATCAACTAGATGTATAATTGCTACTCTGTTCCTCTAAATCTTCTACACTTTTACTCTAAATTTTTCTATAGTCTCCCCATACATTGTTCTCTTCCACATACCTAATAGAGTTTTAGACCTCCTTTTAAAGATTGTGAAGACTTAGGATTAGGTATGGATCTACGATCCATATTGAATCTCAATTTCTTGCTCATTCCTTGCATTTTAGTCATTGGTTGCATGCCTTCTCCATTTTTTTGATTGGTTGCATGATGATCACATAGGAAACATAAAAGATTTGTCCTTATCCTTTTTTTTCTTTTGAAATCCTTCTATGTTGACTCCAAAAATGGTTTACATCTGAGTTTGTGAGGGCACAAACTCATATGCTAATTCTATGTTACTCGTCACATACTGGACTACTAGTGCTCGACAGATGTTTGTTCCTATATTGCTTGGCACCTATTACATTCTGTCTTACCACATATAAGATCCTGGATTGCTTGGCACATATATAGTTCTGGATTGCTCAGCACTAACTGTGACTCAACACATATATATCAGTTGACACTTATATACTACTCGACACTTTAGGTCACTTGGCATCTATTGGAAATTTGACTTAGTACACACTATGGCTTGGCATACATAGTGTACTCAGCTTCAATGTAGAAAGTGGTTAAGTGTTTTGACACTCAAATGTCAAAACCAGCTAAGAACAACATTAGTGTACAACTACTAGGTTCTTTATAAATCTAAAAAAATACCCACAAGTGTACAACTACTATATACTTTACAAATCTAGACAAATATTTTTTTTAAAATATTACTCAATTGTGTACAACTACTAGAATATGATCAAATCTTATGTTAGTAATATCTTTCAACTTTTCATTCCATCTTGCTCCTAGTTGATGCATTTATTTTCTTATTTGACCTTTCACCCACAAAAATAGAAAACTTATAAGGCTCACCATAAATAACATAAAGGAAAACACAATGTTTAATCAATAGTACAAGTATCAAAATTTAAAACTCCTAATTCATGACAACAAAGTACATCCTACTCAAATAGTCAAATCATGGCAAAAAAATCCATCCAATCAAATTTGGGAAAAATAACTCAATCCATGGTAACAAAATCCATCCTATTGGAGTTCTTTTAGAATAGCTGAGAGGGGGGGTGAATCAATTATTCAAGGTCCATATGTGCAAATAAAACTTTTTATATCTTAGTGAACCCATAAAAAATTCATATTCATGCATGCATCCAAATAAATATGTGAATACTTAAAACTTGTAGGTTATTGTCTAATCAAATTACAAAAATGTAAAGCACGAAACACAACATATTCATCAACACATTTGACATAATGATTTAATGTGGAAACCCAATTTGAGAAAAACCACCAATAACATGCTACTTCTTTTCACTCTTTTGAAGTGATGCCTTATGAAAGGCCAACCCTATTAAAGGTTACAACACACACTATCAAATGTGACCCAATTTAAGGGATTTTAATCACCCTATTAAAAATGAGCCTTGTTAGAGGACTTTAGGCCATTTACTTGGAATACCACCTTGTTAAAGGATTTTCCAATGACTATTACATCAACCTTAATTCAAAGGATTTACCCTAGACTAACACAATTGTTAAAGAGTAACAATAGAGCTTTAATCTTATACAACTTCACTTATAGATTACAAATCTTTGTTCAATCCTCAATTTTGCTTGGCTTTTATACTGTGTTTCTCTGACAACTTGTTTACCCTTCAAGAATTCATCTCCTTAAGTCTTCTTTCTTGGTATGCCATTGCAAATAGTTCTCTTGGGTCACTTGATGAAGAAAAACCCTTAATTCCTTCTTCTCCTTAAGTTTTCACACATGAAACCAAACTCTCTAACCTCTTTTCTTCATGACCAGACATTCTTATATAAAGGAAATTAGAATATTTTCTTGCTCATTATACATCATCTAAATTTGGTGTTTTTGGATGGAATAGGTAGGATACAATGTATCTACCCCATATCTTGTCTTTTCTAGAAATTTCCCTTAAAATCCATTTAAATTCACATAAAAATAGTTTACATAAAATTTTGTACCACCAACTCATCAATCTTATCTTCCTCCTAGTTCACAAGTTCCAAGAAAACAAACATGTTAGCTTATATTTGGTGAATCTTCAATCTTTGTCATAATGCAGTAGCTTGACATTATCAATCTTTTGATGCTTGGAACATACTACATCACTTGAAATCAACTAGATTTATTGGTACTCAGCATCAATGGTCTTGCTCAACATCTACTATAATTTTCTTTCACTTAGCTCTAGCTGACTTTCTGCTCAACTTGCACTAACTTTTCTTGGCACCTACTATCCACTCAGTCAAGCTTGGTAGACAAACTTTATTTAACTTATTCTTCTAAACTTTCTAAGTGTAGCTATCCATTTTGTAACCTTAAGTAGATCAGCAATACATCATGTTATCACTATCTTAACTAATCCTTGTACTTTATTACATAAGCATAACTCAACCTTTGCTCTAGGTGATTTTGTTACATCTTTTTTATCAAAACCTCCTCATTGATTAACTAAGTGATAGTACTTGAATCTTATAAGCAATTGTCTTACCAAAAAATAGAAGGTTTGACATCAGTGACAAAATAATGATTGAAACACATAGTCTTCTTCAGCAATCTCCTTCTTAACAATACTCTTTTCAAATGATCTTTTCAATCAGATATCAACAATCTCCCTCTTTGGCATTGATGGAAAACCAAACTGATCAACCTATATCATCAAATGATGAACATCTTGTTCAACCAAATAACTAGGTTAAGACAGGAAGGCAATACCAAAGAAAGAACTTGTATTGCTCTTTCAAAAACTTCAATCATCCGATTAGGTTACAAAATCTCTTCCTTAAAACTCCCTCTGAGCTCCTTCTTGTATCTCCCTCTTACTAGGTATTTTAGGATTTCTCCCTCTTTCTTTTTGTCTTTCTGATCAATGTCTCCCTCTCTGGTTAGTAGATCAGTTTAGGACTTTCTTCCACTTTTCTCTTGATTTTCTAATGATGATCAATTCTCTCTCTCTTTTCTAATCCTTTCTTTGATATGTTTTCTCCTTCTTTGATCACTTTCTCCCTCTTATCTCTTGCACTTGATCAACAAAACTCTTCTACAAATGATGATCAATTTAATGTACTTTCTCACTTTTTGACAAAAACTTCAAAGAAATATACCAAACACTTGGAATCTTTAATACATGTAGAAATAGGCTTTTGCAAGGTCTTCAATATCTCCCTCTATCACCTTGGTTATGACTGATTTGTAGTTCTAGTTCTATGATTACTTTAGGCAGTTCCCAAAGCAAGATCTACTACATTATTTTTGTATTATATGAACATTAGCTTGTTTGATGTAGGGCACTCCCTCTGTTCCTTACATATCCTTTGATAGGGGTATCACCCCTAGTTTACCTCTTAGATACTCATGAGAAACTTTAGATAATGGTTTTTTGAAGATATCAGCAATTTTCTCCTTTGAGTTAACATATTCCATCTTCACCTCTTTGTCTTGAACTAACTCTCTTACATAGTGATACTTGATTGCAATGTGCTTTGTCTTTGTGTGCATCACTAGATTCTTTGATATATTGATAGAACTTGTGTTATCACAACAAAGTGTCACCAGTTTTGTGATTTCGTCCTTCATTCCTTTGAGTAGTTGTTTGATCCATACAATGTTTGTGTAGTTTATAGCAGCAACAACATATTCTGCTTCAGCAGTAAATTGGGAAGTACAACTTTGTTTCTTGCTAGTCCATGTAACTTGTCTTTTGCCTAAGAAGAATGCCTCTCCACTGGTTTTCTTTCTTTCATCAATGTTTCCATCCCAATCAGCATCAGTGTAGGCTCTTAGTTCAAAATTTTCATTCTTCTTGTAGTATAAATCGAACTCTTCTATTCCTTCCAAATATCTCATTATTCTCTTCACATCCATTAAGTGGTTCTTCCTAGGATTAGAACAATATCTTACAACTATCCCTATAGCTAATGCAATAAAAGGTCTACTATATACTACATATTGCAATTTGCCAATCATAGACATGTACTATGTTTGATTCACCTTAGTTGAATCATCATTCTTTGACAACTTGTGTCCTGTCACCATAGCTATACTTACTAGTTTGGAATCATCTAGCCCAAATGTCTTCAATATCTCTTTGACATACTTTGACTTAGTGATGTATATACCATACTTCATCTGATATACTTGCAATCCACAAAGAATTTGATCTTCTCCAAACATGGACATTTGAAATTCTTGCTTCATCTAATATGCAAAGTCCTTACACAAAGCATCTTGTCCTCCAAATATGATATCATCAAAAAATATTTTAGATAACAATATAGCTTTGTCATTTTCTATCTTCATGTACAAATTGCTATTATCATCAGTCCTTTTAAATCCAATCTTCACAAGATAAGTATGAAGTCTCTCATACCATGCTCTTGGTGCTTGCTTTAATCCATTTAGGGCTTTGTGTAGTCTACATACCATTTTCATATTGTTATCATCAACAAATTCTTTTGGCTATTCTATGTAGACTTCCTCTTCTAATATGCCATTCAAAAATGTAGATTTAACATCCATCTGATAAACTTTGAAACCTTTTTATGCAGTATAAGCAAGTAGAATTCTTACCCCTTCCATTCTTGCAACAATGGAAAATGTCTCACCCTAGTCAATTCCTTCTTCTTGTGCATATCCTTTGCAAACTAATCTTGCTTTGTTTCTTGTCACTTCACCATTCTCATCTAGCTTGTTCTTGAATACCCACTTGGTGCCAACCACATTCTTGTCTTATGGTCTAGGAACTAGACTCCATGTCTTGTTCTTCTCTATTTGTTGAATCTCTTCTTCCATGGCCTTGTACTAGTCATCATCTTCCAATGCATCTTTCACTATTTTGGGCTCCTTCATGCTTAAAAAACATGATCCACTTCTCAATCTATTTCTTGTCATTGGTCTAGCATCTTTTTTTCTAATGATTTGATCAATAGGATGATGTCTTTTAACATATTTAAATAATCTTGACGTAGCTTTTGTTTGTACATTTTTTCTTTCAGTCTAAGAGTCTTTATGTGCATCTCTATTAGGTATCTTAGCATGTCTTTCATGTATACTAATCTCAAAATTAGAATGTGCATTTTCTTCATTATGCAACTCGGCATCTGAATGCAACTAAGTTCTTGAATACAACTCAACATTCACAGAATGTGACTCAACAATTATTGAGACTTGCTATTGGTTTGTAACTTGATTTGTAACATCTTCTTCAGTAGGAATTCCTTCATAGAATTATACAAATGATTTTTATTCTTCTTGTTCTTTCATAGGTTTAGCCTCATGTACTTCTGTAAATTCATCAAAATTCACATTTTCACTTTCCACAATTTTTTTAGTGTTAGTATTTAAACACTTATAGGCTTTTCTTCTTGTGGAGTATCCAAGGAGTATACCTTCTTCACTCTTTGCATCAAACTTTCCATTTCTAACGTGTTTGAGAATATAACACTTACTTCCAAATACCTTAAAGTATTTTTACATTAGGTGGATATCCATACCATAGTTCAAAAGGTGTTGAATGAGTACCTTTTTTGACTTGCACATAGTTCAAGGCATATACGACAGTACTTATAGCTTCTCTCTAATAATTCAGAGCAACATTCTTCTCCATCATAAGTGTTCTAGCATTGTCCATTATAGACCTGTTTCTCCTTTTAACAATTCCATGTTATGGAGGGATCCTAGGTTCAAATGTTTGTCTTTTGATTTCTCTATCATTATAAAACATCTCAAACTCATTTGAAGTGAATTCTACTCCTCTGTCTAATTTGAAGCATTTCAGACTCTTACCTATTTCTTTTTCAACTCTTGCCAAGTACCACTTAAACATTTGAAAAGCATCGAATTTCTATTTTAGAAACATGACTATCATCATCCTAGAGTAATCATCAACAAATAGTATTATGTACTTATCTCCTTTATAGCTCTGCACTTCAATAGGTCCACACAAGTCAGTATGAACAATCTCTAGCATTTCCTTAGAGATATAAGCTTTACTCTTAAAGCTTAACTTTGATATTTTTCCAAGCTAACATTGTTTGCACAATATATTATTAGGTTTCTTCAACTTAAGTAAACCTCTAACTCTATTCATGTTACTGATACTAACCAAATTATCAAAATTAACATGACATAGTCTCTTGTGTCAAAGCCATACATCATCAAGTTTTGCAATAAGACAAGTAGCATCCTCTATATCCAAATAGAATAGATTACTTCTAGTTTGATCACCTTTTCCAATCAGCTTCCCATTTATGTCATATATCTTGGCAGTTTTTTTTCAAATTCAACCTTAAATCCCAAATTATTCAATTGTGACACACTTCACAAGTTACAATTTAATCCTTCAACATATTAAGCATTGTCACATAAAATCTTGTCTGTGAGTTTGATAGACCCTTTTCCTTTTATCAAACATGGTGCATCATTACCAAATCTCACACTGTTTTCATCATAACAAGTTAAGGTAATGAACTTACTTTTGTCTCTAGTCATGTGATGTGAGCTTCCACTGTCAATGATCCATCTATCATTCTTGTTTGCATAAGTCACATGTACAGTTGCCTCATCTTCATTAGATTTGTCCTTCATTACAACATATACCACTTCATCATCATTTTCATCCAAGTCATGTTCATCAGCAATGTAGCATGACTTCTTGCCTTTTTCTTTGTAATCTCAATTGTCATCTTCTCTTTTATTTTTGTACTTGTTTCCTTCTCTATAGTTCTTCTACTATGTACATCTTGCAACAATATGACCAACTTCATTGCAATTGAAGCAAATGATGGGTAACTTACCTTTGAACTTGCCTTTACCTCTATGAAATCTCCTTTCTAGTAGTATTTCCAATTTTTCAATGTCTTCCTCATCTGTAATACTATCATCAGATGCATATTTTATCTTTCTCTTCTTCTTCTTCTTTTTCTTTACCTCTTTAGAATCCTTCAATAATAGCTTAGCTTTAAAAGCAGATTCAAGACTCTTTGGCTTGTAGTTGTCAATGTTAGATAGCTCAAGAGCAGTGAGTCTACCTACCAAACCTTCAAGGGTTAGATCATTTCCTGGAATACATCTCAACTCTTGGATGGTAGAAACTCTAATAGCGTAGACAGGCAGTAATGTTCTCAAGACTTTAATTAACACAATATCATCATCTATATGACTAGTAGCTCCTCTTATTGCACTAACAACTTCTTTTATCCTAGCAACATATTGAGCAATATTCTCACATTCTTCCATTCTAATGTCCTCAAACTTACCTCTAAGGATTTCAGACCTGGCTCTTTAAACATTTTTGTCTCCTTCATAGATGGTGGTTAGGTCATCCCACATCTTCTTTGCAATGTTGCAACCTTTGATATCATCAAATTTGGCATAGGTTAGAGCAGAGGCAATCTCCAACATTGCCTAATTGTGTTCCTTTTTCTTCTTCATATATTCAATAGTTAGGGTTCCTGCTAGATCAACATGTTCCACTATAATGGTATATTGTGCATGATCTATAAGTTCTCCAAGGTGTAGCTTCATCAAACTTTTCCATGCAAGAAAGTCATCTCTATTGAGCTTGGGTACTTCTCTTTTAGACATCTTGATTTTTGTGCTTCTAGTACCTTAAAACTAGTCCTCTTAAGCAGATGACTTTGATACCAATTGTTGAAATTCTTTTAGAATAACTAAGAGGGGGGTTGAATTAGTTATTCAAGGTCCAAATGTACAAATAAAACTTTTCTTATCTTAGTGAACCCATAAAACATTCATATTCATGCATTCATCCAAATGAATATGTGAATACTTAAAACTTGTAGGTTACTTTATAATCAAATTGTAGAAATGTAAATCACGAAACACAACATATTCATCACCACATTTGACACAATGATTTAACATGGAAACCTAATTTGGGAAAAATTGCCAGTAACATGCTACTCCTTTTTAGTCTTCTAAAGTGATACCCTATGAAAGGCCAACCCTATTAAAGGTTACAATACACACTATTAAATGTGACTCAGTTAAAGGATTTCAATCACCCTATTAATAGTGAGCCTTGGTAAAGGACTTTAGGCCATTCACTTGGAATGCCTCTTTGTTAAAGGATTTTTCAATGATAGCTAGGTCAACCTTAATCCAAAGGATTTACCCTAGACTGATACAATTGTTAGAGAGTAACAATAGAGCTTTGATCTGATACAACTTACAACTTCACTTATAGATTATAGATCTCTATTCAGTCCTCAATTATACTTGTCTTTCATATGTTGTAGCTTTTATAGCTTGTTCACCCTTCAAGCATTCATCTCCTTAAGCCTTCTTGCTTGATATGCCATTGCAAACACTTCTCTTGGGTCACTTGATGAAGCAAAACCCTTAATTCCTTCTCCTCCTTAGGTTCTCGCACATGACACCAACCTCTCTAACCTTTTCTCTTCATGACTAGACATTCCTATATAAAGGAAATTAGAATATTTTCCCACTCATTATCCATTGTCTAAATTAGGATTTTTGGATGGATTAGGTGGGATACAATGTATCTACCCCATATCTTGTCTTTTCTACAAACTTCTCTTAAAATCCATTTGAATTCGCCTAAAAATGTTTAACATCAAATTATGTGCCACTAGCTCATCAATCTTATCTTCCTCCTAGTTCACAAGTTCCAAGAAAATAAAAAATTTCAGCTTATATTTAGCGAATCTTTGATCTTTGTCATAATGTAGCAGCCCAACATTATCAATTTTCTGATGCTTGACACATACTATGTCACTCGGCATCAACTAGATTTTACTGGTGCTTGACATCAACTAAAATTTACCTGGCATCAACTCTCTTGCTTGGCATCTACTAGAATTTGCTTTCACTTAGCTCCAACTGACGTTTTGCTCAACTTGCACTAACTTTTCTCCACACCTACTATCCACTCAGTCAAGCTTGGAAGACAAACTTTATTTAATTTATTCTTCTAAACTTTCTAAGTGTAGCCAACCATTTTGTAACCTTAAGTAGATCATCAATACATCATGTTATCACTGTCTTAACAAATCTTTGTACTTCATTACATAATCATAACTCAACCTTTCCTCTAGCTGCTTTTGTTACATCTTGTTGATCAAAACCTCCTCATTAATGAACTAAGTGATAGTACTTGAATCTTATAAGCAATTGTCTTACTAGAAAATAGCAGGTTTTACACCAATGACAAAACAATGATTGAAACACATAGTCTTCTTCAACAATCTCCTTCTTGACAATACTCTTTTCAAATGATCTTTTCAATTAGATATCAACACATCCAATCTATTTTGATAAAAATAACTCAATCCATGGCAAAAAAAACCATCCAATAAAATTTGGATTTTTTTATTTGGTAAAAGGCCAAGGCCAATAATTTGTATTAATAATTAATAAGGTTTTTAATTTTTTCCTTTGTTCAAATTGGCACTAGCCTTGCCCAGGGACTTGTGTCCACAATCAAATTTGGATATTAACACAGACTAACCAATTGAAATTTAATCATGATTAATGAAGCATTACACAATCTATAAATTAAAAATATAGTAGTTTTTTAAAATTGTAGAATTGTTCACTACTTCAAATTGGATTTGGAATCAACCATATCTATGACTACTCTCATCAACTAGACTAGGTATATTTAGGTGCATAATTTTTTATTCATTTTTATTTATAGTTAATTTTTTTAAATCTTCCTATTTATTTTTTAGATGAAATAACTTCTTTTCGCTATAGATTTTTCACTTCTTTAAACTAGATTTAGAATGAACCGTATCTGCAACTCCTCTCATCAACTAGAAAATTAGACTAGGCATATTCAGGTGCATAAATTTGATTTATTTTAATCTATAATTTCTTTGTTTAAACATTCCTATTTATTTCTTTGATGAAAGAACCTGTGCAAATTTATGTTTTCTTTCCAAACAATAGAAATCTGTATTTAAACATTTTTAGAAAGCATTTGCATTTTCTTTGTTTGAATATTACATATAATTCTCTACATAAAAGAACTACATAATTTGAAACTACATAAATCTACATTTAAAGATTTTAGAGTGAAAATTTTGAGTAAATCTAAATCTCAATCCCTTCTTAAAGGCATATCATTTAAATAACCACAATGACCTCATTTAAGGATGCTCAATGAGAGCAAACATGTGAATAAATTTAAAAATGCATAAATCTATATTTTTAGAGACTTTTTACAATGAATTTTTTGAATAAATCCAAGCCTAAATCAAACTTATTACAAGTATATCATTTAAGAAACTTCAATAAATCCAACTTATCAAGGGTTTACCTACCCAATTCAAAACAACAATGCTCAAAGAGAACATATTGGTGAATAAGTTTGTACCTATATAGCCAAATTAGAATAGTTATCAATCTTGATCTGACATAAGGCTTCATCAAAGTAGTTCTCAAATAATACAACATAGTTTTCATTTTATCGATTGTGCTGAAAGAAAGGCTCTTGTCACTTTTTGAGGATTTTCCTAGAATCCTAATCCCCTGCCTTTCCTACAGCTACAATTTTCTCTACTAAAGGAAAACAATCATGGTAAATGGAAACATACATATTTTTAAGGTTTAGGGTTCATATTTTAGAAGGTTTTCCTAGAACCCTCACCCTTCACCTTCTCCACATCTAAAATTGTCTAGGATGAAGGAAAACAACTTGTGATAGATAGAATCATACAAATTTTAAGGTTCAAGACTTAGATTTTGAAATATTGAGCCACCAGATTCCCTATAATCTCCATGCATTTATTTTCTAAGAAAGGAAATGCAATCTTTTAAAGCTATTTTTTATTGAATAATCATATTTTGTTTGAAAAGAAATAAAGCTTATTTAACAACTCCAATTTGTAAATTTAATAGTTAGAAGAAAAAAAATGTTGACCAAAATATTTGCATTATTTTTGAACTTTTTTGTCATTGTATCATTATGAATTGTTTTTTTATTGTATCATTATGAATTTTTTTGTCATTGTATCATTATGAATTTTTTTGCAAGGAAAAATGTAATCTATTTAGTAGCTAGAATTTGGAGACCAACATTAAAAGAAAATGTAGTTATACACTCTTTTGTTAAAGCATTTGCAATTGTTGTTAAAATACATTGCAATCTTCTATTAAAAGAAAGTAATTTTCTAAGAAGAATTGAGTTCAAAGAACAAGGTCCTTGCCAATGCATAGAAGAGGGGTTATGCTTCATTACAATCTAGAAAATGAAAGCATTCCTAGAGATCAAATTGGCATGCCAAATCAACCTTGAGATACCAAATCCAAATCCAATAGATATACTAGTTGTGCAAGTTAGAGTTTCTAGTACAAGGCCCTTGCCAATGCATAAAAGAGGGGTTATGCTTAATTGCAATCTAGAAAATGAAAGGATTACTAGAGATCAAATTGGCATACCAAATCAAGCTTGATATACCAAATCCAAATCTAATAGATATACTAGATGTGTAAGTTAGAGTTTCTAGTACACCTAAGAATGCACCATTAAGAAAAATTGGTCAATATCAAGACATGGACAATGCAATCAATGATGTTGAAGATACTGAGTATTCCATTTGAGTTGCTTCCAAGAAATGGGGTATTCCTTTTAAAACCTTGTCATATTGGTTGCAAGGTATCACAACTACACCAAAGAGAGGTCCACCAACTATATTATCAAGTTGAAAGAAAGGACAATAGTACAATGGTTTCAAGATATGCAAGAAATGGGATATGATCTTGAAATAACACAATTGAAAGAACATGTCACTCACATTTGTGAGACTATGAAAAACCCTTTCAAAAATGGTTTTCCTAGAAAGTCATGGTGATGATGGTTCAAAAGAAGGCATCCTGAATTGGCAATAATTAGTAGAGTGAAATACAAGACTACTTAATAAGGTTGATGACAAACACGTGCTTCATAAAATATCATCTAATTATAAAATATGATTGAATAAAAAATATATGTATCAAAGGTGTGAAAATGGCAATATAAGGGTGTTACTTACATCAATAGGGAAATATTTAGGAAAATCCCTTTAAATGCTTTTCATGTTCCAGAGACAATAGCTATAAGAAAAAAGAGCTATGCATAGTTGGTGTCCCTGACATTTATGATATTTAATTTTTAATGTAGATGGAACCTTTACCAATTACAATACAATATTTAATTTATGTTGGTGACTAGTTAGGAACTAACAAATACTATGCCTGGGTTCCTACTATAGGAACCCAAGTTGAACCTAGAGGAGAACCAAATCGTAATTCAAACTTGACACAAACTCGAACTAGAACCCATCATCAAAAAAAGGAAACCACTAACATAGTAGCAAAAAAAAATTCATGTATAAGTCTAAGTGTAAATCTTTACATGGCCAATTTAAAAATCAAGAAGCAATTGGACTAATATCTTCTCAAGATGTGTACCCTCGATTTGAGTGATCCCTTATGCTTCGACTACTGTAGCAATACGTTGAATGACCTCTAATTAGAAGACCATAATTAATTTGAGAAATTAGTAATGTGGAAAACTTATAATCATTTCCATGCAGAGTCAATAATAATTTTCTATTTTGATAGAATTGCAAAGTTTAACAAGATCAAACAAATATTGTAATTTAATGAAATCAAATATTCCAAAACTGGGTAATTTTTTCCTAGATTACTTAGATTCATAGTTTAGCTTCAAAGCATTGGCATTTATTGCATCCAAATATGAATTTGATCGTTAATGCAATAATTAATATTTTACAATTCATGTGTTTAAACTGTACATTTCTCCACAAGCTAAATGAATTATTTCCTTCTTGCGGATCCTTTTAGAAATGGTACATGCTTGGAATAAAACTACTTTCAACTAGCATGACATGCTAAGTTTTGCATGTTTTTTATGTGTGGGTGTGTACTCAAGTTTATGAGTTAGAATTAAACTATAATGTTTATGCTAACATAAAAAAAAAAACCATATGTTAATTGATTTTGTAAATCTATTTGGTTATCTGTCAAAGGAAAATATGATAATAGTTCAATATTATAAGACTCTTTCCCTTATCCCTAATAAGGATAGTAATAGAAGATAGTATCTACACAATATTTGACCTTGTTAGAAAAGTCACTATGTTTAAATTGAATAATTTATCCCAATATTCTAATCAAAATTAGGCAACTCTCATGGACAATCATGGAAAATAAATGTGTTGTAAATGCACAGTTTGACTCTTTTTCAATGCTACAACACCAATAGCCAATAGCTTGTTATAGAAAATGATAACTAGGCTACATTATTTGTTCTGCACTAATAAATGATTACACCAAATCATTTATAAATATAGCCAAAGAACATATGATGATTAAAATTAGATCATAAGGAATCCTGCATAGCTTGGTACTAAACAAAAAATTCTACAATATATTGTGTATGGTTTCAAATCTCTTGCACATAATTAGAAATAAAAAAATTATTAAACAAAACCTTGGCAATAAAATTTTAAGTTGAATTTGAACCTGTTATATCTTAGATCACAGTTTCTACAATAATAGTTGATTGTATTAATGGATGGCTTCCTATAAGTTTTGGTTTTTCCCTTGCCTCTAAAAACTTTTGCAGTACAAGATGCTCACAATCATATGCAACAAAGTAAAAGCTACCCCTATAGTAAAAAAACAATTCAGAAGAAAATAAATCTAACACCAAAATTATCTAGTATTTCATATAGTAGAATTTTGCATTGATCCTACCGGTAGAAGGCCTCTATTATGTTAGAAATGAAGTTTCTAGAAACACTTTACAAAGAGTGAACATATGGGCACATATGGGTAGGTGACTTTCTAGGGAAGTTTCCAGAACAAATCTAATGCATTCTATAGTAGAATGAAATGAGTTTCTATAAATAAAAAAATTTCTTAAATCACTCATAGCTAGTGTGATCATGTAAATCTCCACCTCCACCTCTCATTACAGATGACACAATGTACTCAAAACATGTGGCTTGGAAGTTTCCAAGTAATCTAACCTTATAAGACATAAGTCACTTGCTGATTTTCTCTTAATTTCTCAATGAAGAAAATAAAAATACCATAGAAAAAATTAGCTCAGCCAATGGAAAAAGAGAAATCAAAAAAGCATAATTCATTTTAATAACAAAATATAGAAGAAGTTTAGATTAAAGGACTATTGCATAGTTTTCAAAACTTCAATTAATAGGCAAAATGCAACTGAAAACTTAAGTCTCTTATCTTAATATGTGTTTAAGGGTTTCTATTTTTAGTCTCCTATCTTTCTAGGAGACTAAAAATAGAAACCCTTAAACACATATTTAAAACACGATAAAAATTTTTATAAACACAAAAAGTAATGCTTTCCATGGTTGTCACATTCTACCAACTTTGACTAGTTAATATAATCTCCAAAGTTTTTTCATATAAGACACAAAAGAGATTATGTGCCTAACCTACATAGATGTCTCAACCATTACAGTGCACAAATGTGAACCCTAACATGAATGCAGAATGTCAGTTCAAAGAAGTCCATTTATAAACTTTTTAATGGAGAATGGGGAGAGTAGGTTTGATCAATAGTGGGAAGATGATGGCAAGCAAAAGTGGAGGGGGAAGAGAAACTTTTCAAAATTTGAATCCTACTTTGGGTAGGATTACTCTAGTTGGCCGAGATTAGAATCATGGCACAAGTCATGGTTTGAAGGGAGGAGATGAAGATTTTTAGGGGAATATAGAGATCAAAGAATCGATAGAGAATGGAGATGGGTAGCCACGTGCTCTTTGCAAGGATCTAGGTAAGTCTCCTCTGATCCCAAGGAGGGACTTCATGGGGCATAGACTACCAAATGGTCTACCCTATTCAAAGTTAAACCATTTTGGTAAGTCTTCTTTTCTAGCTATTAAAGTGCACCCCAGGTCTGAAACAAGAATTTTCACAATTGCTATTCTGGACGAGCTTGTTGACCATAACATAAGTTCATTTGGAAAAGGTCAAATATAGATATTGTTAGATCATTCACGAAAAAGAAATGGAAACTAAAAGCTCAAGTCATAGTCAATGCTATGGCCAAAGGATTTTTGTCTTTCAAATTTTCTTGCAATGAGGACCTCTCAAACATTCTGTGCAAGTGGGCCTTGGGTTATTGGTCGCTTGACTTTGGTTCTCAAGAAGTGGACATTGAAGCTGGACCTAAATGATTATTTTTTTGTTCAAGCCCCAATTTGGGTGAGACTTCCAGAGCTTCCTCTAGAATTCTAGAATGAGGATATTTTCATGGGGGTGGCCAATTCCTTTAGAGAGCTTCTCTCCATAGACCTGATAATAACATCAAGAAGAAGACTAACCTATGATTATATTTTTATTGGAGTTGGAGAGTGGGTGGATATGCCAGAGGTAGTGACCTTCCATTCCAAACTTGGAACTCATGTTTAGAAGTTGGTCTATGAGAGTGTGCCTTTTGTCTACTTTCATTGTTTGAAAATGGGCCATAAGGCCAAACAATGCCCAAAGGCTAAGGAGGAAAAGAATAGGAAAAAGACTACTCCCAAGCCTGGAACTTAGTAGGATGGGAACATAATTTGAAAACAAAAGAACAACAAGGGTCCTAAGACAAGTCATCCTAAGAATCAAAACGTGATTGTGGAAATCTCTATAAAAGAAGTGAATGTTTCAGCTTCGACTGATCCCCAAATCAAAGCAATGGAGGGAGGACCAATTAGTGGAGCTGAAGGGCCCAACAAAGAGAGTATCAAACAACCTCTTGAAAGGGAATGTGGTCATTGTGATACTTTCCTTAAAGAACATTTTCGGGCTTCCTCCTTGAAGGGGACAAGGGAGGAGCCAAAAATGACAAATGAAGATGAGATTGATGTGTCAATTGTGCCAAAAACTAAAGTTCCTCAGGGAGCCAAGGAGGTCTCCTCTCCCTCTGGGGATCATTTAGCTTCCTCTAGTTTGGAACTACAATTCTGGAACTAGTCAAAAACTCTTCCCCTAGACAAATTTCTAGAATGGAGGCATGGCTTGAGAATTGCTCAGATGACAACAAGGGGACTTGGACCATGTTCAAAAAGAAGAAAAGTAGAGACCCTTCCCCAGTATCACCAGTAGTAATCAAGAGTAGAGTGAAAGCTGATGTTGGAGTTAAACTTAAACCTAAGACACCAAGCAGAAAGAGTTTAAGCTAAACCATTTAGGAGGAGGCTAGAAGGAATTTGGCTGATGGGAGCCAAAAGATCATCAAGGATGTATGCTTTATTAAAAAGAAATGAAGATAATATCCTAGAATATAAGGGGGCTAAATGGAGCCCACAAACAAGAGGTAATAAAGAATATGATTAGAAACCATAGACCTAATTTTATGTTGGTCCAAGAAACTAAAATGAAGAAAGATCTAGTGGATAAGATTTTCTTTAGTAACAGCATGGATGGAGAGGCCACCAATGTAGAGGGCGCTTCTAGGGGTCTACTCAAACTTCAATAACAAGCATTTCCTAGTCACCGCCATTCATAATGAAGGTAACATCCTGTTATGTAAAGCTCTACACATTAGTAGTAAAGACTCTTGGTTTCTTTTGAATGTATATGCCCCTAACTCTAAGCGAGAGAGGAAGGCTTTTTGGGCCAAGCTTTGTTCTCTCATTCAGAATTGCAACCTCGAAAAAGGTATCATAATTGGAGATTTCAATACTCCCCTTTCTCATGAGGAAAAATCTAGGGGTCTGGCCACAAACCTAGATAACAAGTTGGATCTTTCTAATTTTATTAACAATCTAGCTCTTGTGGACATTGATCTTTCTAGTGAGATTTTCACTTGGTTTAATAGGCGTATAGGGAGTAAATGTATCCAGGTCCACCTTGATTAGGTCTTCATTTCAGATAACTAGTTGAACTTCTTCTCTTACAATCTCTCCCTTCTCCCTAAATTTGGGTTTGATCACTCCCCTATTTCCCTTTTGTTAACCCCTCTCTCATTAAAGCAAAACTTTCCTTTTCATTTTAAAAAGATATGGATCTCCCACCCAAACTTGTAATCTAGGATCTCCTCTTGGTGGAATGTCAAAGTGGAAGGGACTATTATGTTCAGGGTTTCCAAGAAATTGAAAAATGTTAAATGCAATATCAAAATCTAGAACAAGTTAAATTTTGGTCATAACTTTCATGCCAAGGAGGAGGTGTCTGATCAACTTTGTTTCATTCAGGACATTATTCAACAGGAAGGATACAATGAGAAAAATAGGAACACAGCGATATTTATTCTCTTTGATGTCCACAATATCATTATTAGAGAAGAGAACTTCTAGAAAAAAAGATCTAGAATTGACTGGCTCAAAGAGGGAGATTAAAATACCAAGTTTTCCCCCCTCTCCACACTTAAGCACATAGCAAACAACCTGATTTCAGGCATCAAGAAGGGCCAGTCCCTTTTTTCTGATGATAATGGTATTTTTACTGAGGCTATTAATTTTTTCTCTTCTCTCCTTTCCTGGGACCCCACTTTATTTGTGGACGACTAGAAGGAAATTGTTTCATCTCTACCTCGGATGATTCAGCCTCACCATAATGCAATGATGCAAGCTATACTTAACTATCTGGAAGTGAAGCAAGCTCTATTCTCTCTCCCTACTGATAAAGTCCCAAGGCTAGATGGTTTTCCTACTTTCTTCTTCCAAATTTATTGCGAGGTGGTAAAGATGGATGTTGTCAAGCTAGTGCAGGAATTCTTTGGGGCCAGGAATCTTCTGAAAGAGCTTAACTCTACCTTTTTTTATTCTTATCCCTAAAACTCTTGAGGTGGATACTATGGACCAATTCAGGCCCATTAGTCTCTATAATTCATTCTACAAGATCATCTTGAAAGTCTTGAAGATAAAAATTCTCAAGGTCCTTCCTTTTCTTATTTCCCCATAGTAGATGGGTTAAATCCCTTGCAAACAGATTCTGGATTCTATAATGTTGGTTCATGAAGTCATTCATTCTCTAGAGGCTAGGAAGAGGAAGGGTCTTCTAATGTGGGATCTCTCTAAATCCTATGATAGGGTGGACTAGTCCCTCCTTGGAATAGTCCTCTAGGCATTTGGTTTTGACCACCAAGTATGCAAACTTATATCCCAACTTGTATCCACCTATTCACTAGCTATCATTATTAATGGGGCTCCATATGATTTCTTCAAACTGTCAAGAGACTTAAGGTAGGGAGATCCCCTTTCTCTCATCCTCTTCATCATCATGGTAGAGTCTATTGGTAGATTGATTCTAAGAAAAATATAGGAAGGGTCCTTGAGAGGAATCAATCCTTCTTCAAGGCATCTATCTTTCACTCACCAATAGTTTGTGGATGAAACTATAATGGGAGGAGAAGCTTTGGTCTTGGAGGCCAAATCGATGAAGAGTCTACTAGATATGTATACCAAGGGAATTGGCCAGCTTATTAATTGGGCAAAAAGTTTGGTATTTTTTATCAATACTCTTGTAGACAGACAAAGGAATATTGCAGGAACTCTTGGTTGCGGGGTTGGAAGCCTACCTTCAAGCTATCTTGGACTCCCGTTGGGGAATAAGCCATTGGATTCCTTCTAGAATGGGCTTATTGACAAGTTCAACATGAAGCTAGTAGGTTGGAAAGGAACCAATCTTAGCCAAGCTAGTAAATGCATTCTAGTGAAGTCCACCCTTCAAAACCTTCCCACATATGCCTTGAGTCTCTTTGGGATTCTAACCAAATATGCTAAGAAAATTGAAAAGATCCAAAGAGATTTTCTATGGTCTGCATTCAAAGAACATAAAAGATACCCCCTTGTGGCCTAGGATAATTTTTGCCTCCCTAAGTGTTATGGGGGCCTAGGAATTAGAAAACTTAGGCATCTCAATAGTGCCCTCCAAGCTAAGTAGGTTTGTCATATATTTAATAGCACTAGATAATGGAGAGATATTTTGGTGGATAAGTATATTAGGAGACCTTCTTTAACATATTTTCTCAATGATTCTAATATCTCAATTGGCTTGGTTATATGGAAGGGGATCTTAAAGGCTAGAACCCTAGCTAATTCTAAGGCCAAATGGAAAGTGGGAAATGGAGAGAACATCCTCTTCTAGCATGATAATTGGCTAATCTAGGGCACTCTCATTAATAATCCCACCTATGATAACTTGGCCAATACTTGTACAAGGCTATTCAAAATGAAAGTAAGTGACTACAGAATGGACCAGGGATGGAGAGACCTATCCTTGATATTGAATGATCTCAAGCCAATAATGGTGATGCTAAACTCTTTGATTTTGAACAATAACAAGGATGAACTGATATGGGAGAGAAAACCAAGAAGATCCTACTCAGTGGCCTTGAGGTATAACTCCCTCTAGAGTTTGAAGGAGAAACCTCTTTGGGCTATGGCCTAGATGCCAAGCCTTACCCCTAAAATCAACATTTTCTTCTCGCTGATGCTTTAAGATAGAATTCTCACTCTAGAAAACTTGGTAAAAAGAGGTCAATATATCCCTAACAGATGTATTCTTTGCAACCACCACTTGGAGATAGTAAACCACATCTTCATCCTTTGCCCCTATGCCATGGAGGTTTGGGACTATCTCATCACGAACTATGGTGTCAGTTGGTGTAGCCTAGGGAATATTGTGGACTTCTTCTACCATTGGGATAACATGTTCAAAGGCATGAATCTGCATAGTATAAGCACATGGACTTTTCCCCACTTCTATTAGGGAGTATGGAAAGAGATAAATGATTGAATTTTTAGAGACAAAGAGGCTCCTGCTAATGTTGTTTTATATAAAGTCAACAACAAGCCAAGAGAAAATTTTATTATCAGGAAGGATGGTGATGCTGATGAAGGGAGTAACAGTAAAGATAAAGAGAAGGACACAAGAATGAAAAGACAAGGGGTCAAGTGAAGACTCCCCTCTTAAAGTTGGCACAAAGCCAACTTTGACAGAGTGGCCAAAGGCAATCCTGGTCTTACTGGATGTGGGGGCATCATCAAAAATAGCCATGGTGTAGGCATAGCTACTCTCTCCCACCCCTTGGGAAACTAAACAAATCAATATGTTGAAGCTAGTGTTGCTCTCCACACTACTAAACTAGCCCTGGAAGTGGGAGTCAAACACTTGTGGTTGGAAGGGGACTCAAACAATATCATCAGATGCATAAAAGGTGATCTCCAACCTACCTAGACCATTGCAAACATAGTGGAAGAAATCTGCAATACCCTTGGCAAATTTGATAGTGTACATGTTAGCCATGAATACAGTAAATCCAAATCAATCGTCGACTGGTTTTCTATTGAGGCAATCAAGAATGAGATGGAGAGAATATGGACCACCAAAGGGAATATTATGTTAGTCATGAAAGGTCTAATTGATTAAGAGAGTATCCAGGGAGGTACGGGTGAAATCCCCCACTTAATTATGGAAGCTAATGCGAAAATGTGTGCAAGCCAATGTATTTATGGAAAGTATGGGGTGAACAAGAAGATGACGCATTCAATGTCTAATTGCCATGCTTTATGATTTGTTTATTTTCTTTTCCAATTTGGAATTGAAAGAAAAAGAGGTCTTGGACAGAGTAAACAGAGGATTAACAAAGGTGTAAAAATAACTATGTTTATGCAAAAGGCAACCACCTAGCTGATCAAGATGGTGGGAAAATGGAGCAAAAGGGAACTAGTTGGAGAGCCAGACAAATGGAAACAAAGAACCAAGGTCTAGGAGAAACTCAACAAGGGAGGCATTGCTAACTACATTTCCAATCTTCATGGGTATGACTTAGCAGTTACCAATCTCATGGTTAATTCTTGGAAGGATGGCAGGGTTAAGATTGATGGGGTTTCATATCATGTTGATGTGGGGGTCATTTCCCATGTTACTTAAATCCCTGATGAGGGTTTGAAGTTCTATAGAGATAAAAAAAAGTTTCTACTAATGCTATGAAGGATTTTGCCAAGAACATGAAAGAAAACAAGGAATTGATGAAAAGTGAGACTTATTATGAGATGGACTTGATCAAGAAGCTCTAAAGGTATGTCTTGAGGGCTATCATTGAGTTTATTTCTCCAGATATGTGGTTTGATAGGGTTCTAGAACCCACAATTTTGTACTACTTAACCACTTCCATTATGGACCTGAAGTCTCTTTTCCTTTCTACCTGTACTCTTCTATGAACAAGAATATTTTGGGGTATAAGAAAAAACCTAGTGCCAACATTACCCTGCACAAGGGTTTACTTCTTTTCCTCTTTGAACATTTTAAAGCCTAGTCCAAGAGTAAGCCCTTGCATCACACTGTGGCTACTTCTAAGGATATGGGGAGCTCCAATTTCTCCTTAGACATGGAGGGAAACCTGAGCTTAAGTTCAGTGGAGGAGGAAGACTATCAGTCACTGGGAAAGAAGAGTAAGCGAAAAGACAAGGAAATTCCCACTCCTAGTAAAGCTCCTTGCAGAAAAAGCCCTAGGGGTTAGATGCCCAAAATGACTGTTTAGGGGGAAGATGAGTATAATGAGGAAGGAGAAGGTATGGACACGGATGAGGAGACCAAGGGTGTGGAGGTTGAGACAATAAAGGAATCGACTGCTAACCTCAAAAAGAAGAAAAGCAAGATCAAGGAGGAGGATATGCCATTAGAGGAGGGCAACATAAGCAGTATGGTTGTAATAAAAGATAGGTGTATGGCTTGGAAGAACTTCAATGCTATAACCTCTAAAATGGGGATTGTTAGGGGAGTTATGAACTCCCAAATCCTTGAAGAAAAAGAGGGGAAAGTCCAATTGGAAGAACTCATAGAACCAACGTTGATGGCCATTATTGAAAATGTGAGGGAGGTGGGTTTGAACTTGCTCAACAATGTAAAAAAATACATGATTGTCAACTTTTGATCTATAAAATGGATCTTTCATGAGTTGGAGGAAGTAAAAGAAAGAATGGGGTGGATAGAAGGCCAGGTGAAGAAGAATGAGCAAAGGAACTCAACTTACCTAGGGGATCGAATCAAGATGGTTAAAGAAAGGATGAAAAATATGGAGAACTTCAACCACAATATGGCCAACTAGATGCTCACTATTCTTAAATCTATCAATGATAACATTGTCAGTCTTAGTGGCAAGCTAAAAGCCAGGGGGTTTGTCGTGGAGAAGGATGGGAAGGAAAATGATGAAGACAAGATGGAAGAGGACACCATAACAAACATAACCCAAAGCCACATGGATTGAAGCTGTGAGAAGAACTAGGAGCTCTTCGAGGAGGAGTTTCAGAGAGCCAATGAAGCATCAAAGACCATCCAGGACCTTGAGAGGAGGGCAAGGGAGTAAGTGAAGGATATACAAGTACCATCTTTGGCTTTTGTCTCGATAGGTTTTTTCTTTTTGGCTTTTTGCCTATCCTTCATTCTGGCCTTTCAGTTGGTCATTGTTCTGTTGCTAGGCATATTTGTCAACTTGTTGCCCCTTTTTATGTAAAAACTTTTGGGTTTCAAGATCCCTGTAAAACCTATTTTTCTTAATGAAAATGAAGTGTACACATTAGTACAAAAAAAATCATTATTAGTATAATATTGTTCATTTTTAGGTTAGAGTTTTGTAGAAATAGAGAATTTTTTTTATCTTTATAAGTGATAGTGTCCAACTATAGGGTTATTGATTGTTCTTTTGGGTTAATGGTGTATGAATTTAGAGTATGTTATGGAAATTTTAGATTGTAGGATGTAGTAAGACATCGAATAAATTGAAAATGTAAGTGAAAAAAATAGATTATGATTTAAATAGATTTATATATAATTGTGCATTTTAAAAGTCATTTTAAAATTAATTATTATTTGAACATATATTATTATTGATTTCTTTTTGTTTCATATTAAAAAAAAAAAACTAAAATAGATGTTATTATAAAATATTACGGAGTCTTAAGAATTCAATAAGTTGCATTATAAGATGTATTTGAATATATGTTTTCATAAGAGATGATGTTTGAAAAATAAAAAATCAACTATTAACAATTTTATTATTAAGTTTTGGTCAAATCCTAAAAAGTTATTTTTAGGTTATGGTAACCTTAACAATATAAAGGTAGCTAGTTTGTGTACATCATAATTTTTTAAATACGAAGTCTAGAAATTATTTTAAAGACACTTTGAACTAATTTTTAAAATATAAAATTTTAAATTGATTATTTTGATACGTTTCATGATGAGTGGTAGCTTCATTTTATATATTAAAAAAAAAAAAACAAAGACATTCAATGCAACAAGTACTTGTTGAGAATTTGGAGACTAGGTTTGATCATCGCCTATACATATTAGAGCAACAAAATATCATTATCAATATAATTTATTTTTCCTTTTTATCATATTTGATTATGATTCTATTTGTTATAAATATTTATTAATTTAAAATATTATATAATTTATTTATTTCAATTATGATTGGCTCAATCAATTTGCTCACCCTCCCCACGAGTACTCCATATTCATTATTTTCAGCAAGATTTTAAGAATGGTTAATTTTTTTTTTTAATGGCAAGCCTCTTGGTATGACTCAAGGGTGTTCTGCTAAACATTGGAACAATCATCGTATCAAGAGCTTTATTGATATTTGGAGAATGACAACCTTGCCAGTTGGCAAGATATTAGAATTAAGTTCAATCTTCCTGATTCTCATAAACGTACCTATAATATGATAGCTAATGCCTGTCGCCCTCTCAATCTTCCTCGTAGATGTGATGTGGATTCCCATAGGTTCTTATATTTCCATTGGGATGATGGATCCCTCTTACATAAAATCAAAGCTAAAGATATATATGAGGTGCTTAATAAAGATCACTCTATTTTATCACACCTAAATACCCCCTGGTATATGAATTTGGACTCTCTTGAATGGCACAAAATCTTTGACAAATTCTGGAAGTCTCGTATTCCTCCCAAAATCTTACATTTTAAATGGCAACTTCTTCTTGATAGACTTCCTATTAAAAATCAAACTGGTGATACTGACTCTTGTTCTATTTGCAAGGTTCCTAAAAATTTAAGACATGTTTTCTTTACTTGTCATATTGCTAGGATTATATGGAATTTTTTTGGAATATCTATAACTGATCATGTCTCTGTGCTGGATACTATTCTTGGAAACATATCTGGTCTTAAGAAGGATGCTAATTTTTTAAGAATATTCTCTCTTCTCATATTCTTCAGTTTATTTGGAAAAGTAGAAATGAGGACAAATTCCAATATGTTGGTAGACCCCTTACTTTGTTTCATTTGAAACTCATACACTTTAAGATTGTCTCGCAGGTGTACTGCATTATGAAACTTGAAAAAGACAAACTGAAAAGATTTCTCCGTGATGAGCATGCTATGATGTTCATCTACGGAATGAAGCATGGGATGGAATGGGCCAGCGTTATTGATGACCAGGCTGCTTTTGAAGAAGCCCTTAAGCGGCTAATTAAGGAGATGCGAGATACTAGAGGCCCTTTTTCTGATAGAATTGATTTTTTTGCTCATATTCTTGAACGGAAGAAAGCTTTTTGGATGGAAGGAGAGCTAGGATGGACAACATGGATTGATGATCATGATGATACTCTAGATTAGCTTATCTAAATTTTTTTTTTGTAATCTCGCTGAAACTGTTACATATTGTGCTAGTTGATTAATCATGGATTACCAGTTGAACTAGGAGGTTGAGGTTCGCCTCCCCTCTCTTGATTTTGTACCTATCTTTTTGAACTATCGATTATTTAATTTAAAAAGAATGGTTAAATTTAGATAAAATTATAAGTGATTATAATTGTCATATAAACTTATTTTATCTTTTTATACTTTAACATTAATTTAATTATATAATTTACATTGCAATCAATTTATTTTTACATGATAATTTACATTTATCTTTTCTATAATTTTTATTTAAAGATAGATAAATAAATAAATATATAATCAAAACTAAATTAGCTTAATACAAGTAAATTGCATCTAACCTAAATTTTATTTTGAAATAGAAATAAAAAATTACAAGTGAAATAATGTAAATAAGTTTACGTATAATAGTGCATTTTTAAAGTCATTTTTTAAATTATAATATAATATTATTGTTTGAACATACAATATGATCAAATAGTTGCATATTCATATATATTTTCATAAGAAATGATGTTTAAAAAAATAATTATTGACAATTTAATTATTAAGTTTTGATTAAATTTCTAAAAAAATATTTTTAAGATATAGTAACCTTAATAATATAAAAGTGGTTCATTTTGTGTACATCATAATTTTTTAATATAGAATCTAAAAGATTATTTTTAGAATACTTTGAACTAAATTTTTTAATATAAAATCTACAAAATTATTTTTAATAAAATAACACTTTGAACTAAATTGATTATTTCGAAGATGATAAGAATAGCTTCAAACCTTAATTGAAGTTCGTTAAGTTTCTATTTTAAATATTTGCAACAAAAAGGCATTCCAATGCAACAAGTACATGTTGCCAAACTTAGCCCTCATTCTCTGTTTATTTTCAAGAACGATTCATTTGTGTGATTCATTAACAGAGAAGACCAAAGTATTCGAGGGGACATTTATTTTGGTTGTTCTTGTGCCAGGTAAATCCTTTCTCTGGTTTAAGAAAAATGAATCTGCCTTCAAAAACCCTTGAAAATTTAAATGATAAGCATTTTAGAATCAGGGCTTCTCTCAAGGAACCCAAGAATGAGAAGAATCGTGGCACAGAAACAATTGTAATGACAGATACAAAAAAATGAGGAGATCTGAAAATGTGAGTGAGAATTGGCAGCCCAAGATTCACAGAGGTTGCAACAGCGACGTGCTTGAAGAAAAATATGGTTATGACAAATCAAGGTCTCACAAGGAGACAACTGATAAAATTAAGCACAAATTTAGTGACAAGGCGGCTTCTGGGAAAAAGAGGAAAAGAGAGGCAGTGAAACTGGAAATTATTGGTGTTACCTCTCCATCTCAGAATGGGAATGGGAAGGGTCTAGGAAGAATTGGGGGTATTTACATTCCCCCATTCAAGCTGGCTCGACTGGTGAAGGATGAGCAAGACAAGAGTAGTCTGGAATACCAGCGCATGACATGGGATGCCCTTCGAAAGAGCATCAATGGGTTAGTAAACAAGGTAAATGCATCCAACATCAAGAATATCATTCCGGAGTTGTTTGCAGAGAATATCATCCGCGGAAGGGGTCTATTTTGTAGGTCTTGCATGAAATCCCAAATGGCATCCCCTACATTGACAGATGTTTTTGCTGCCTTGCTTGCTGTGGTAAATACGAAGTATCCAGAACTTGGCAATCTTATGAAGATTGATGCTGAGATCTTCACTTCAAACTCCAGCTCCACTGCTCCATTTCCACCATTCTATAAATAATTTTTAGAATACTTCAGTTTAGGAGTAGTTTAAACAAGAAGCATGCTGTACATATGGCATGCATTAGATGATATTTTTGGATGCATTTTTGTCTAGTCTTAGTAACTTCTTCTCCCATCCTTAATCATAGGCATGGAATAATGCTAAAACTACTGTCAGAACTCCTGATCTATATTTTGATCTATGTGTTAGGGATTAGTTTTAACAATTTTTATTTGAATAAATGTATTGGCTAAACAGCAATTTGTTGGTGGAATAATATATCAATTTTTTTTTTTCTCTGCAGTAAAACATAGCCTTCCTTGTTTTGAATATTATCATTTTTTTTCTTTTGTGTTGCTGCTGTTGTTTGAATCCTACATTTGGTATTAGAGCTGAAGGTGTTTGGAAGACAGCAGCATGGCAAACAATTTGCAAATCCCAGAGTTTGATGGAGTTGATTACCAATATTGGTCAATCAAGATGAAGACTTTTTTGATTGGGAAATATTTTTGGGAGATCGTTGAATCCGGATATGAAGAGCCTGCAGATTGGAATACTCTCCAACCTAATGATAGGAGATTGAAGAAAGAAGCTGAGAAGAAGAATGCAATGGCATTGTTTCACATTCAAATGGCTCTTGATAAGAGCTTGTTTCCTCGAATTGTTGATGCACAGATAGCAAAAGAGGCCTGGAAGACTCTAAAAGATGCTTACCATGGCAATGATCAGATCAAGGTTGTGAAGCTCAAACCTTGAAAAGAGAATATGAGAACTTGAAGATGAAGGAGACAGAGAGTGTGGGAGATTTCTGTGTGAGAGTGAAAGATGTGACTCATAAAATGGCCACTTTGGGTGAATCTATTGCTCAAGAGAAAATAATACAAAAGGTATTGAGATCTCTAACCCCAAGATGGAATATTGTAGTAATTGCCATAGAAGAAAGCAAAAATTTAGCTACCATGGAGTATGATGAATTGGTTGGATCTCTTATATCACATGAGGATAGAATAAGGGACACATCTATCAGTGTTAATGAGACGGCTTTTGCTTCCCAATTGCAAATTTCAAAAAACGATGGTGCTAGCAGCAGTAGTAACAACAACAAAGGCTCGGGAAGGGGCCAAAATCAGAATTTTTCAAGAGGATCTAAAGGAAGAGGAGGTGCTCAAGGAGGAAGAGGTAGAGGCAGATTTGATAAAAAGAACATCCAATGCTATCATTGCAATAAGTATGGACATTTTCAGAGAGAGTGTAGACTGAAATCAGGTAACAATAGTGCAAATTATGCCCAAAAAGATGAGGATCCTTCCTCAGGTAATTTATTTTTGTGTTATGGGAAAGGTGAAGGTAATGTGAATGATGTTTGGTATTTGGATTCTGGATGCTCTAACCATATGTTTGGTAACAGAGAAATATTTTCAAAGCTAGATGATAGTTACAGATCCAATATTACCCTTGGTAATAACAATACTGTGGATGTTGCGGCCAAAAGAGCCATGGATGTTTAGACAAAGGAAGGTATGAAAAGTGTTCAAAATATTTATTATACTCCCAAGTTAAAACATAATTTATTGAGTGTTGGGCAGCTATGTGAGAA
This sequence comes from Cupressus sempervirens, assembly GCA_028749045.1. Classification (NCBI taxonomy): domain Eukaryota; kingdom Viridiplantae; phylum Streptophyta; class Pinopsida; order Cupressales; family Cupressaceae; genus Cupressus; species Cupressus sempervirens. The sequence continues at coordinate 1,052,777,459 of CM053787.1, forward strand.
GAATTATAGAGTGGTATTTGAGAACATGCACTGTACTATCTATGATAAGAATAAAAAAAATAAAGTGATTACAGTTGTTCCTATGATAAAGAATAGGATGTTTCCTTTGAAGTTTGGTCAAAATGATAATCAGCTTGTCAATATGGCTTATGAGGATAAAAGTTGGTTGTGGCATCTCAGGTATGGCCATTTAAATTTCAATAGTTTTAAAAATCTAACATCAAATGCATTAGTTCTTGGATTGCCTAAGGTTGAAGAGCATAAACAGATTTGTGAAGGGTGTGCAAAAGGGAAACATTCAAGGGAATCATTTCCAAAAAGCAATGCATGGCAGGCCCAATACCCACTTCAACTTATTCATTCAGATATTTGTGGTCCAATGCAAACACAAAGTTTAGGTAAGTCATCATATTTCATTACTTTTATTGATGATTACTCACGCATGTGTTGGGTATATTTTTTGAAGACTAAAGATGAAGCCTTTGATACATTCAAGAAGTTTAAAGCTCATGTAGAGAATGAGAAAGGGAACACAATAAGATGTTTGAGAACAGATCGAGGAGGAGAATTTTGCTCAAACAATTTTCAGAATTTTTGTGAGATGAATGGCATCAAAAGACAATTCACAACTGCATACACACCCCAATAGAATGGAGTGGCTGAAAGGAAGAATCGTACAGTGGTAGAAATGGCAAAGAGCATGTTACAAACCAAGGGTTTGAACAATTCTTATTGGGTTGATTCAGTTGCTACAGCCGTATATATTCTCAACAGGAGTCCTACAAGTGCCCTACACAAGATGACTCCATATGAAGCATGGTATGAGAAAAAGCCTAATGTAAATCATTTTAAAGTTTTTGGTTGTTTGGCTTATGTTCACATCCCTGATCAGAATAGGCAAAAACTAGATGCTAAAAGTGAATCATGTATTTTTGTGGGCTATAGTGAAGAAAGCAAAGCTTATAGATTATTCAATCCTATTACTAATAAGATTGTTGTTTCAAGAGATGTGATTTTTGATGAAGGGGGAGTTTATGGTCATCAAAAACAACATGTTGGAAAGCCAAAATCAGTTTTGGATGATGATGATATTGCTGATAATGATAATGAGCAGCCAACTAATGGTTCTATTTCAAGATCACCAAGCCCACCAAGAAACCCCTCACCAATACCAACAGCAAGTCCATCCTCTAGTCCTCCAAGGAAGGTAAGAAGATTGAGTGATATTTATGAGAGGTGTCAAAATCAAGCACGTGAAGAAGATCTGATAGGTGAGACAATAAATTTTGCATTACTTGCTAAAGCTGATTTTGAGCCATCATGTTTTGAAGATGCATGTGCTAATGAGGTTTGGATGCAAGTAATGAATAAAGAGATGGATTCCATTGATAGGAATGAAACATGGGAGCTTGTAGATCTTCCACATAAGAAGAAGAAGATTGACACAAAATGGGTCTATAAGACCAAGTATAATAGTGATGGGAGTGTTGAAAGACGCAAGGCAAGATTGGTTGCTAAAGGTTTCACTCAAAGGTATAGCATTGATTATGAAGAAAATTTTGCACTAGTAGCAAGACAAGAAACTATTAAGATGCTAATCTCTCTTGCAGCTCAAAAGGAATGGAGTATTCATCACATGGATGTGAAAAGTGCTTTCTTGAATGGGTACTTAGAAGAAGAGGTATATGTGGCACAACCACAAGGTTTTGAGATTCAAGGCAAATAAGATTATGTCTACAAGTTGAAGAAGGCTTTGTATGGCCTCAAGCAAGCACCACGTGCATGGTATGCAAAAATTGATGGATATTTTCAGCAGAATGGCTTTCAAAGAAGTAAGAGTGAACCTACCCTTTACTACAAACAAGAAGGTAATGATATTCTCATTGTGAGTTTGTATGTTGATGATTTGTTATATATGGGTAGTAGTTCAAAGATGAAAGATGAATTTAAAGTTGCTATGATGAATGAGTTTGAGATGAAAGATTTAGGTCTCATGAAGTACTTTCTTGGCATGGAGGTTTATCAAGGTAAAGATGAAATTTTTATTTGTCAAGAGAAGTATGCAAAAGATATGTTGAAAAAATTTGATATGGCTGATTGTAAACCTCTTTCCACTCCAATTGCTCATGGAGTTACATTATGTAGAGATGATGGTGCTAAAATTGTTGATGAGACATTATACAGAAGCATTGTGGGGAGTTTGATGTTTTTAACTCACACAAGGCCTGATATTGCTTATTCAGTTTCATTGGTTTCAAGGTATATGACAAATCCATCAAAGGAACATATGAAGGCAGCCAAGAGAATTTTGAGGTATGTGAAAAGCACGGTAGATTTTGGCATTCACTATTCTTCTAATAAGTTTGAGCCTGTTGGCTTTAGTGATTCAGATTGGGGAGGTTGTTTGGATGACCGAAAATCTACATCTGGTAATTGTTTTTTTTTGGTTTCCGGTTTAATTACATGGAGTTCAAAGAAGCAAAGTATGGTTTCTCTCTCTTCTACAGAAGCGGAATATGTTGCGGTCACTTCAGCTGACACACAAGCTTTATGACTTAGAAAGCTTCTTGAAGAAATTGGAGAGATACAGGTTCAACCTACTGTGATTTTTTGTGACAACATAAGTGCCATTAAATTGGCCAAGAATCCGATTTATCACAGCAGGACCAAACACTTTGATCTTAAACAACATTTTATTAGAGATTTGGTATAAAATAAAGCGGTTGAGTTGAAGTACATTAGCACAAAGGAGAAAATTGCAGACATCTTCACAAAGGCAGTTACAAAAGATCAGTTTTTGCTACTCAGAGATCAGATTGTGAGTCCTCTCAGCATCAAGGGGAAGTATGAAGATTGATGCTGAGATCTTCACTTCAAACTCCAGCTCCACTGCTCCATTTCCACCATTCTATAAATAATTTTTAGAATACTTCAGTTTAGGAGTAGTTTAAACAAGAAGCATGTTGTACATATGGCATGCATTAGATGATATTTTTGGATGCATTTTTGTCTAGTCTTAGTTACTTCTTCTCCCATCCTTAATCATAGGCATGGAATAATGCTAAAACTATTGTCAGAACTCCTGATCTATATTTTGATCTATGTGTTAGGGATTAGTTTTAACAATTTTTATTTGAATAAATGTATTGGCTAAATAGCAATTTGTTGGTGGAATAATATATTAGTTTTTTTTTTCTCTGCAGTAAAACAGAGCCTTCCTTGTTTTGAATATTATCATTTTTTTTCTTTTGTGTTGTTGCTGTTGTTTGAATCCTACATTTGGTATCAGAGCTGAAAGTTTTTGGAAGACAGCAGCATGGCAAACAATTTGCAAATCCCAGAGTTTGATGGAGTTGATTACCAATATTGGTCAATCAAGATGAAGACTTTTTTTATTGGGAAAGATTTTTGGGAGATCGTTGAATCCGGATATGAAGAGCCTGCAGATTGGAATACTCTCCAACCTAATGACTGGAGATTGAAGAAAGAAGCTGAGAAGAAGAATGCAATGGCATTGTTTCACATTCAAATGGCTCTTGATAAGAGCTTTTCTCCTCGAATTGCTGATGCACAGACAACAAAAGAAGCCTGGAAGACTCTAAAAGATGCTTACCATGGCAATGATTAGATCAAGGTTGTGAAGCTACAAACTTTGAAAAGAGAATATGAGAACTTGAAGATGAAGGAGACAAAGAGTGTGAGAGATTTCTGTGTGAGAGTGAAAGATGTGACTCATAAAATGGCCAATTTGGGTGAATCTATTGCTCAAGAGCAAATAATACAAAAGGTATTGAGTCCCTAACCCCAAGATGGAATATTGTAGTAATTGCCATAGAAGAAAGCAAAAATTTAGCTACCATGGAGTATGATGAATTGGTTGGATCTCTTATATCACATGAGGATAGAATAAGGGACACATCTATCAGTGTTAATGAGAAGGCTTTTACTTCCCAATTGCAAATTTCAAAGAACGATGGTGCTAGCAGCAGTAGTAACAACAACAAAGGCTCGGGAAGGGGCCAAAATCAGAATTTTTCAAGAGGATCTAGAGGAAGAGGAGGTGCTCAAGGAGGAAGAGGTAGAGGCAGATTTGATAAAAAGAACATCGAATGCTATCATTGCAATAAGTATGGACATTTTGAGAGAGAGTGTAGACTGAAATCAAGTAACAATAGTGCAAATTATGCCCAACAAGATGAGGATCCTTCCTCAGGTAATTTATTTTTGTGTTATGGGAAAGGTGAAGGTAATGTGAATGATGTTTGGTATTTGGATTCTGGATGCTCTAACCATATGTTTCGTAACAGAGAAATATTTTCAAAGCTAGATGATAGTTACAGATCCAATATTACCCTTGGTAATAACAATACTGTGGATGTTGCGGCCAAAGGAGCCATGGATGTTCAGACAAAGGAAGGTATGAAAAGTGTTCAAGATATTTATTATACTCCCAAGTTAAAGCATAATTTATTGAGTGTTGGGCAGCTATGTGAGAAGAATTATAGAGTGGTATTTGAGAACATGCACTGTACTATCTATGATAAGAATAAAAAAAATAAAGTGATTACAGTTGTTCCTATGACAAAGAATAGGATGTTTCCTTTAAAGTTTGGTCAAAATGATAATCAGCTTGTCAATATGGCTTATGAGGATAAAAGTTGGTTGTGGCATCTCAGGTATGGCCATTTAAATTTCAATAGTTTGAAGAATCTAACATCAAGTGCATTAGTTCTTGGATTGCCTAAGGTTGAAGAGCATAAACAGATTTGTGAAGGGTGTGCAAAAGGGAAACATTCAAGGGAATCATTTCCAAAAGGCAATGCATGGCGGGCCCAATACCCACTTCAACTTATTCATTCAGATATTTTTAGTCCAATGCAAACAAAAAGTTTGGGTAAGTCGTCATATTTCATTACTTTTATTGATGATTACTCACGCATGTGTTGGGTATATTTTTTGAAGACTAAAGATGAAGCCTTTGATACATTCAAGAAGTTTAAAGCTCGTGTAGAGAATGAGAAAGGGAACACAATAAGATGTTTGAGAACAGATCGAGGAGGAGAATTTTGCTCAAACAATTTTCAGAATTTTTGTGAGATGAATGACATCAAAAGACAATTCACAACTGCATACACACCCCAACAGAATGGAGTGGCTGAAAAGAAGAATCGTACAGTGGTAGAAATGGCAAGGAGCATGTTACAAACCAAGGGTTTGAACAATTCTTATTGGGCTGATTCAGTTGCTACAACCGTATATATTCTCAACAGGAGTCCTACAAGTGCCCTACACAAGATGACTCCATATGAAGCATGGTATGAGAAAAAGCCTAATGTAAATCATTTTAAAGTTTTTAGTTGTTTGGCTTATGTTCACATCCCTGATCAGAATAGACAAAAGCTAGATGCTAAAAGTGAATCATGTATTTTTGTGGGCTATAGTGAAGAAAGCAAAGCTTATAGATTATTCAATCCTATTACTAATAAGATTGTTGTTTCAAGAGATGTGATTTTTGATGAAGGGGGAGTTTATGGTCATCAAAAACAACATGTTGGAAAGCCAAAATCAGTTTTGGATGATGATGATATTGCTGATAATGATAATGAGCAGCCAACTAATGGTTCTATTTCAAGATCACCAAGCCCACCAAGAAACCCCTCACCAATACCAACAGCAAGTCCATCCTCTAGTCCTCCAAGGAAGGTAAGAAGATTGAGTGATATTTATGAGAGGTGTCAAAATCAAGCACATGAAGAAGATCCAATAGGTGAGACAATAAATTTTGCATTACTTGCTAAAGCTGATTTTGAGCCATCATGTTTTGAAGATGCATGTGCTAATGAGGTTTGGATGCAAGCAATGAATGAAGAGATGGATTCCATTGATAGGAATGAAACATGGGAGCTTATAGATCTTCCACATAAGAAGAAGAAGATTGGCACAAAATGGGTCTATAAGACCAAGTATAATAGTGATGGGAGTGTTGAAAGACGCAAGGCAAGATTGGTTGCTAAAAGTTTCACTCAAAGGTATGGCACTGATTATGAAGAAACTTTTGCACTAGTAGCAAGACAAGAAACTATTAAGATGCTAATCTCTCTTGCAGCTCAAAAGGAATGGAGTATTCATTACATGGATGTGAAAAGTGCTTTCTTGAATGGGTACTTAGAAGAAGAGGTATATGTGGGACAGCCACAAGGTTTTGAGATTCAAGGCAAATAAGATTATGTCTACAAGTTGAAGAAGGCTTTGTATGGCCTCAAGCAAGCACCACGTGTATGGTATGCAATAATTGATGGATATTTTTAACAGACTGGCTTTCAAAGAAGTAAGAGTGAACCTACCCTTTACTACAAACAAGAAGGTAATGATATTCTCATTGTGAGTTTGTATGTTGATGATTTGATATATATGGGTAGTAGTTCAAAGATGAAAGATGAATTTAAAGTTGATATGATGAATGAGTTTGAGATGAAAGATTTAGGTCTCATGAAGTACTTTCTTGGCATGGAGTTTTATCAAAGTAAAGATGAAATTTTTATTTGTCAAGAAAAGTATGCAAAAGATATGTTGAAAAAATTTGATATGGCTGATTGTAAACCTCTTTCCACTCCAATTGCTCATGGAGTTACATTATGTAGAGATGATGGTGCTAAAATTGTTGATGAGACATTATACAAAAGCATTGTGGGGAGTTTGATGTTTTTAACTCACACAAGGCCTGATATTGCTTATTCAGTTTCATTGGTTTCAAGGTATATGACAAATCCATCAGAGGAACATATGAAGGCAGCCAAGAGAATTTTGAGGTATGTGAAAAGCACGGTAGATTTTGGCATTCACTATTCTTCTAATAAGTTTGAGCCTGTTGGCTTTAGTGATTCAGATTGGGGAGGTTGTTTGGATGACCGAAAATCTACATCTGGTAATTGTTTTTCTTTGGGTTCCGGTTTAATTACATGGAGTTCAAAGAAGCAAAGTATGGTTGCTCTCTCTTCTACAAAAGCGGAATATGTTGCGGTCACTTCAGCTGGCACACAAGCTTTATGGCTTAGAAAGCTTCTTGAAGAAATTGGAGAGATACAGGTTCAGCCTACTGTGATTTTTTGTGACAACATAAGTGCCATTAAATTGGCCAAGAATCCGGTTCATCACAGCAGGACCAAACACTTTGATCTTAAACAACATTTTATTAGAGATTTGGTACAAAATAAAGCGGTTGAGTTGAAGTACATCAGCACAAAGGAGCAAATTGCAAACATCTTCGGAAAGGCAGTTACAAAAGATCAGTTTTTGGTACTCAGAGATCAGATTGTGAGTCCTCTCAGCATCAAGGGGGAGTATGAAGATTGATGCTGAGATCTTCACTTCAAACTCTAGCTCCACTGCTCCATTTCCACCATTCTATAAATACTTTTTAGAATACTTCAGTTTAGGAGTAGTTTAAACAAGAAGCATGCTGTACATATGGCATGCATTAGATGATATTTTTGGATGCATTTTTGTCTAGTCTTAGTTACTTCTTCTCCCATCCTTAATCATAGGCATGGAATAATGCTAAAACTACTATCAGAACTCCTGATCTATATTTTGATCTATGTGTTAGGAATTAGTTTTAACAATTTTTATTTGAATAAATGTATTGGCTGAACAGCAATTTGTTGGTGGAATAATATATCAGTTTTTTTTTTTTCTCTGCAGTAAAACAGAGCCTTCCTTGTTTTGAATATTATCATTTTTTTTCTTTTGTGTTGCTGCTGTTGTTTGAATCCTACAAATCTGCTGTTGCAGAGAATGATTTTACAGGTCAAGAGGGCTTACAAACGCAATGACAAGCAAATGTTGATATCAGCAGCAAAATTCATAGCACATTTAGTGAATCAACAAGTTGCACATGAGATTATTGCCTTGGAAGTTCTTACCCTCTTACTAGAGAATCCTACAGATGATAGCAAGACCTTTCCCCCGAAGGTCTCTATGGAATTTTTGAAAGACTTAGAGGCATTCTCCATGAGGGGGAAATCGACAAACGAGTGCAGTTTTTAATTGAAGGTCCTTTTGCAATTCGCAAAGCTAAGTTCGAGGGTCATCCAGCTGTGCGTGCAGAATTGGACCTTGTAGAGCAAGAAGATCAGGTAACGCATGAAGTTTCCCTAGAAGAGGAACTCAATCAGGAACCCAGTTTGGATGTTTTCAAGCCAGATCCTGAGTTTTTAGAGCATGAGGCAGCATATGAACAACTGAAGAAAGATATTCTCGGAGATGCTTCTTCCGAGGAAGCGGAACGAAAGAATGATTCAGATGACGTTGAGGAGGAAGATGAAGAAACACTGCGAATACAGGACAAGACAGAGACAGACTTGGTCAAAAGACACACAATTTACTTGACAATTATGTCAAGTGTTGATTTTGAGGAAGTCGGTCATAAGCTACTAAAGATCAAGCTTGAACCTGGTCAAGAGATGGACTTACGCATCATGCTCTTAGAATGCTGCAGTCAAGAGAGAACATACCTCCGTTATTATGGACTTCTTGCGCAAAAATTCTGTATGATCAATAAAATTTATCAGGAATGTTTTGATAAGTGTTTTCTACAACAGTATTCTATGATACACAGGTTAGAGACTAACAAGCTACGCCATGTTGCAAAGTTTTTTGCTCACTTGCTTGGTACAAATGCCATTTCGTGGCATTCTCTTGCCTATATACGGCTTACAGAGGAAGATACTACTTCCTCTTCCCGTATTTTTATAAAGATTCTCTTCCAGGAGCTGGCAGAACAGCTGGGTATAATGCTGCTTGAAGAAAAATTGAATGATACAACACTGCAAGAGTCTTTGGATTCAATTTTCCCAAAGAACAGTTTCAAGAATTCTCGGTTTGCTATCAATTTCTTTACTTCCATTGGTCTTGGCGGTATCACTGAGAGTTTACGTCAGTATTTGAAGAATTTCCCAAAGCTTATAATGCAGCAGCAAAAGTCTTAACCCGCGTCAGATGAATCTACCTTTAATGATGATTCTTCTAGTTCATCAGACTTGTAAGTGCTACAAACATTTTTTCTTGTAGCCACAATGCCAACTTCAGACTTGTAAGTGCTACAAACATAAGATGTGACAGGTAGGTTATTGGTGCTATTATTTATTTACAGACACTTCCCTCTGAGAAAAAGCTCGTGTTACTCCTGCAAAACTAACTGTAGACATTGATTTCCAGGGTAGTGCAATAGTTTGACTTAATTCTGTGACATTTTCTTCTGCTTATTGTATTGTTATGTCATTGGGCTTATTGATGGTGCTCAGGCGCTTTGAAGCTACTGGAAGGAATCGGTTGTCTAATTGGGCACTGCCACAAATTAACATATGTAAATTGTGTAATTGCAAGAGCCCTTCTCTATGATATGTTTCACCATTCTTTCAAGTATTTTTAGGCAATACCAATAGAATAACTGCTCCAGACACATGCAAAACGTTCAGATTTTCTTCCTTCATCGTAAGCTTATCAATTTCATCAATATCAGTCAATTCCAGCTGTAGATTCTGCCCCGATACATCTTAATTGTGTTTTCCCAGAAGTTTCTAAATCTTATAAACACACCAATTTCAATGCATACTCTGCAGTCATTACAATCCATGAAGCCTTAACATTCAAGAGGCATTTTGTCAAAGAAATGTTCCTTGCCTTGTCCTTTCTTTGCAAGAATGTGTACCAGAAGGCTTCAAACTACTACATTGATGAAAAAAACCCTTTTCATTATAATATGATGGACATCAATATTTTACATCTCCCTCACGTCCATGACATGCTCAGGTGACTCTACTAGAAATTTGTCAGTACCATAAAATACATGTTCGATCACCATTACCAGGTACTGGATCTGTATCTCTGTCTGGTACACATTGGCAACATGAAACATAGTTATTATGAACATTAGGAGTAATTGAAATTGATAGATTTCGTTGCAGGCTGGAAGGTGGCTTCCATGCTTTTCAGCATATTCATATCCGCACTCCTTGCAATTGAAGAATCCAGACTTTTATTTTTTGTTGAAGCATTTTGTCAAACAGTTAATATGCCTTCTCTACCTATGCAGATTTAATGTAAGTCCACTTGTACAGTCTTCCCTTATACCTCTGAATTGTGCTTCCCCGAATCTTACAGACACACCAATATCAGTGCATATGCTGCAGTCACTACAACCATGAAACCCTAATATTCAAGAGGCAATTTTGTCAAACAGATGTTCCTTGCGTTGTCAATTTACAAGAATGTGTACCAGAGGCCTTCAGACTCTAGCATTGGCCGAAAGCACTGTCCTCAGTATGATCTGATGGGCATCAATTTCTTACATCTCCCTGATGTATATGAAATACTCAAGCAACCCTGCTGGAAATTAGTGTTTCCCAAAAATACATGTTTGATCGCCATTACTGGGTACCAGATCAGTGGGCAGATTATGTGGGTAGCATTCAAAGTCAATATACACTTTGTCACGTTTAGTAGAACGTCTATACCTGTTTCTGAATGCTCTAATCTTTTAGATTGTTGAAAGAAAACTTTTGGAGGACTCATTATAGCGATACTTTTTTCAGAACAATCTGTATGCAATCTGTGTCTGTGGAAGTTACTGCAACTCATCGATCTGTACTGCTATTTTACGTTCGTAAAGTTATAATTTGATGCCTTACTTATTGAGGTAGAGTGCCCTCCCTATCGATACGTTCCGACAGTTATTCATTGATATCCGAACGGTTACATTAATCCATCACTGAATAAATACATATTGTAGTTGTGACTGAATGTTTGTCTAGAATCCATGCGTTACTACTCCTTGAAGAGAAAAATGCTCCACATCTGTCGATTGAAATTTCCAAAACACGGCTGACGTTAGAGTTGTTGCGAACAACATTGTGATAGGCTGTCATCCAGCAAGCATGTAAGAGAAATTTAATCTCAAGAAAATGTAACAAAGCTAACATGTGAAGATGCTCTGATCTCTGAAAATAGTTCTTCAACAATTGTGTAATATCCCATCAAAATAAGCTATATATTTAAAATATAAATGATTAGATAAACAAGAGTCACTTAGTGGCTCGTATTTGTCAGAAATTGTTAAAATTTAATAGTGACTAGTAATGATGTTAATTTGATATGATTTAATTTAAGATTTAAAAAAATCATTTTCATATATATTTAAATATATGAAGAATAATAATTTCTAAAAAAAAATAATCATATAAGTGTAATATTAGAATTCGTTTATTCTCTTTAGATTAAAAATAATTATCATTCAAACTACATATATCAAATAATAGTTTCTAACATAAAAATGTGTGTGAATTTATAATATGTAACTATTATAGCCAAAAAATTATTTGATAAGTTTTATGAGTTTGATATAAGTCTTATGTGTTTCATATTTTATATATTTCATCCTTAAATATAGGGTGGTGATTCTTCAAACAAAAGTAAAATATTTTTCATTATTTTTTTTTCTATTAGATATAAGAGTTTCAGAAAACAAAAAGGAACCAAATAGTCACCACGAATAACAACAAGAGGCCAAGCCTCACCACGGAAGAGTATCAGTTGTACATCAAGACAAAAAGAAAAGAAGATAGATCATCTAAGTAAGAACATCATAGTGAATATCCATCCAAGCAGTCCATCCTAAGGGACCCTCCATCCAAACGATACTTTTACATTCTTGAAATTGCGTCAACAAGAACAAATATTCTTTTCTGGCATTTACGTTCTTTTTTATTTCTCTATTCAGCCTAATACAAGCTTGCTCAAAAGTCTGCAAATAGTTTTTGCAGCTTAACTATAAGAATACTTATATTTTACTGGTTGAAGTAGGAAGAATTAATGACTTGATATGCACAAGTGATTGCAATAGTATGTGCCTCCGGCAAATACAATAATAAATAAATAATACAATATGTTATCTTATAACTTATAATAATTTTATTATAATTTATTTATTTTGGATATTGCATAATATATTAATATTAAAGTATAAGAATTAGATATTATAATGTAAAATAATAAAATATAATATTTAGGTTAATAATCATAACATATAAAGTAAAGTATATATAGAGTAATATTAATATTAATAAATAAATATGACACACCTTTTCTAATATCAAGATATGTAAATAAATTGTCTAAAAAGATATACAAGAGAAAATGGAATATATGGAATTGGTTTGTAAAAAGTTAAGGAATAGTAAATTATGTAAGGTCTCGACAAGGGACTTTACAAATGGTATTAGAGCACAATCTTGTCATCCTATGAGAGTATTTGTTCTTATAGTTCAAAGATCATAATTTATTTAGCAAGATGGGAATTATTAGAGTAATAAGATCATAATTAAATCATTTTGATTTAATTATTAAGTCACTTACTATTTCTAGTTTACTTAAGCTAAATTTAGGCATATAATAATTATTGTCATGCAACCTAGGTTTTACGTTGTTAGGATTTTGATTTCCTTTTATAAGGATTGATCACTTTTATTATTCACTTTTGATAATAGGAACTTCTCTTTTTACTCATCAAGAATATCTCACTTGTGGATTTGGAAATTCTAGCCTCCATAGTTTTTGCTTCTCTTTCTATAACAAGTGTTTGCATGTAGGATATTCTTGGGAGCTGTGGGGTTGATCTTTAATCAACTTCAACATGGTATTCAGAGCTCCAAATCTTCATGCCCTTGTTCTGTTTATGAGAAGTTTGGCTTGGCTTTTAGATTTGTGTTTTTTCTTTCAGAGGATTTCATTTTTCAGATTTTTTTTGTATTGAATCTGGGGGGTCACCATTTTTCAGTGCACTTTGAACCCAAATAGACATCATCACTAAGCTTGGAGTTCCACAAAACCCATATTTTCATATAAAATTTATTGAATTTGGACACAGTTGAAATTTGAGGCTAAAAAATATTGCTCTTAGATTTGACACGTTTTTTGAGGTAGTGCTTTTCTAATTTTTGCACATTTTCCAAGATGGCAATTTTCTAATTTTGGTACACAAATCAAGATTTTTTGTTTGAAAATTGAGTTTTTTTGGCACATTTTCAAAGGGGATAATTTTGTATTTTTGGCACAAAAATGAGGTTTTTTAGCTATGTCTTCAATATTTGATCCCATGTACTAGGTGATTGCAATGGTTGGATACCTATGCACTTCGGTGAGATGGATCATTTACCATATAAACATTCTGTCATTCCTATTTTTGGAGGCCATGAAGATACCTTCCATCTTCGATTGATCAACTCTTCAAACTTAGTCTTCTTTACTTGTTCATGTTTTATACAATGGAGGTAAATCAACAGTTTGGCAGTGTTTGTAGCTTCGTGCTTCAGTTGTGCTCTTCATGATCATCTTATGTTCCTATCTTCTAGAACATTCTTTCTATCTCATTTTGGATTAGGGTTATTCCCATGTGGTTTTCTCTATTTCTTTTCTTTACAGAGATTTGGTTGTGCTTGGGTACCTCATTAGCCTTGTTGTCAGGACCCAATTTGCTTTCAACAATAGTTTTGAGGTTTTTAGCTACTCCCTAAATTTATCTTAAGGTGGGGTGTTAGAGTAATAAGAAACTACCTTATTAATTAAATCATTTTACTTTAATTATTAAGTCTCTTATTATCTCTAGTTTACTTAAGCTAAACTATAGGCATATAATAATTAATTCTTTTATTAATTATTATCATGCAACCTAGATTTTACTTTGTTAGGGTTTCCATCTCTTTTTATAAGGATTGATCTCTTTGTAGTTTTATTATTCACTTTTGATAATAGCAATTTCTCTTTTTGCTCATCAAGAATGTCTCATCTGTGGATTTGGGAATTTGAACCTCCATAGATTTTGCTTCTCTCTTTCTGTAACAAGTGTTTTCATGCAAGTGATTCTTGGGAGTTGTGGGGTTGATCTTTCATCAACTTAATACGAATTAGGTGTACAGAGCCAATATATCATGGATACTCTTCCATTATGAAAAGTAGAGAAAATAATCAATAATTATTCCCATATTTGAGTATGGAGGTAACAACCTTTGCCACAACTAATACATAAGTTGGGTGTTTTCCTTCAAAATGGAAAAAGTGTTTGTCAAAGAAGTTGAAAAGTGTTTGGATATCTACTTTTGTCATCCTTTTCGTCACAATAAAGGAAATGAGATTACAAAAAAATGCATTCAACCATCATTGATGGAATGAATAAGATAGAGCAGAAAAGGGGGACAAAATAATACATAATTTTGAAACCAATCAAGGGGAATAATATGGAGAAAAGACCAAGGGAAGGAACACACATCATACTCCATCAAAGATCATTGGAAACATAATAATTTTCTGGCCCATTATGACAAGATTAATAATTACATTTCTTTTTACTCCTTTTTAAAAATTTAGAAAAATGAGAATAATTGACTTGTTGTCTTGGTCCCCTTTTCTTAGTTGGTAGTCTTGCTTGGCCTTCCCAAAGCTGTCACAAAGTTACGAACTTCCTTAAGCCACTAATCCCCCAACAATGTGTGAACTATTATCGACCACAAGGTTAGAGGTTTTAGCGAGTTTAGAAGTCCTGATTGCTAGTTGTAAGTTTAGGATAATAGGCAAACAATGGATCCCTAACCTTAGTGTAACTTTGCATTAGGAGTCCTTCCTTTGCAACATCAATCCTCTATTTCTTTGCCTATAGTTTGCAATTTAGAGAAAATTATCGAAGGTGGGGATACCAACATAAAACACGATAATTTTTATGAATTCATGGAGAAGTATGAGCATAAAGATTTGGACTCTTGTGAACCTAATTCTTTAGAGTGGTCTTATACATGCATGAACTTTTCCTTCTGCCTTGGTATGTCCTAAGTTGGTGGCCCTTTGTATGAGATTTTATAACTCTGTTCAGTGGGAAATTTGAACTCTTGACTGGAAGGTCTTGGAGAAAAATAAATTTTGAAAGCATTACCTAGGCTTTAGGTATTCCTTATGACCTAGTTATGGAGAGGCTCTTTGTGGATGTTGGGTGAGAATATTTCATGGTGCATGAAATTTTTTGTGTTAGTAGTATTGCCAATTTGATGTAGAAGTTGCTGATGTTTGATAGCTTCAGTTGGATAAGCACATATATAATTATATATGAGATATGTGTGTGTGTTCATTATATTTAAGATATAATTTTTTTGTTACATGAGAGAAATTATGTGATGTCCCCATTGATAAGATCCATATAATTAAATAAATAGTAATTATATAATATTAATAATGGTATAGTATATTAATATGACAATTAAATATCATATTCAGATTAATAATATAAATACATAAAGTAGATACATGTTATGTATTATATGTATTAGTATTAATATTAATATAAGAAATATAATTTATATTAATATTATAATATATAATTATTATAATTATCTTATTAATATAATATAATTAATAATCATTATGAGAGGACATGATCGTCATAATGTGTGTGTGTGTGTATAGAATATTAGGTATTTAGAAGGAAATCATCAGGGGGAAATATTGCAAAAAAATACTAAATAAAAAAGTGGTAAATAAATGAATGGCCAGAAGGGGTCATTTTAAATGGTATTAGAGCATAGATCTTGCCATCTTGTGCAGTTTTTAATTGACAAAATTCTGGCATTTGTGAGTATGGCATTGTCAAAGAAGACTATAACTAGCCTCATATTCCTGTGGATTGGAAGACAAATTATTGGATCTTTCAAATGTTTATTTATGAATAAATTTTAATATGGCAAGCACAACCTACAATCATCGTAGAATATTGAGAAATTATAGGAAGCTGAAGTCCTTCACTAAGTTTCCTTCCCTTACTAGTCAATTAGAATGTAGAAAATGTCATTAAGCCCAAGACTTTATTATTCAGAAGGCCCCATTTGGAGGAAGTCCAAAATTCATTTGTCGTGATAGCAGAGTGTTGTGTGTAAACATTTACACAGAACTTGTAGGTTAAAGAAAGGATTATCTAATAGGAAAAAATTGAAAAGACTTGGAGTATTGCCATTTTCATCTTAGTTTGGTTTGAGTTCGAGGTCAAGGTTTCTTGAAATCCTCATATCGATGTATGGTCGCTTTTGCTAGGGTAAATTAGAAGATATAGTCGACAATGCATTGAAGGGCATTTTTGAAGATTTTTAATACTGTGAGATAGGATGAAATAATTCATTCAACTTGTGCCTTTACTTACTTAGAAGAAGTTAACTTGTATTACAATCTTGATGGAAGGTTGAAATCATTAAGGGTTAGCTATTGCAAGTCAATGGCTATTGGGTTGGTTATAGAAGGGAAGCCCTTCCCACAAAAATGTTAAATATTGTAGTTGGGTAGAAAACTTAGATCACTAGTAAGGAAGAAATAAAAATATCATCAGCAAAAATAGAACATCAAGAAAATTAACTAATCTTACATGAAATCCAAGTGGAAGATATTCAATGAATAGGGATTATTACAAAAATAAAGGTTAGTCATGCTTTAAGTGGCTGGTGAATAAATATTGACAATACCATATGATGACTGGGCGATCACATTAATAAAATGTAATCTATAATTCAATATATTAGAAAATTTATTGCTCACCCATATTAGAGGAGTCTTCAGAAGGAATAGCTTTATTGGCTAATAAGCATGGACGTTTCAATAGATCATGGAATTAATATGAGCATACACTATAATGAGACCTCTCTGCTTTTCTTTCCGAAAACAAATCGAGTGGAAAAGCATTTTTAAATAAAAGGTGTAAATCCAAGGAAAAGCGCATATGATGCCAATGCAGTAACACTATATGAATTAATATACTTTGTGATTGGTGACATCGCCGAAGTCTAGAAAGGTATGTCAAAGAACATCATATTAGGTTTGTCTCATTAGATAATTTCAAACATTAGATATATATTCTAAAGAAAGGGTCATTACATGAACAATACTATATTCATGGAGAGCAATGTGGTCACTCAAGAGTGAAATAGCTAATTTTTAAAATATTATAATAATTTATAATATTTTTACAAAATATATTGAGAATATAATTGAGTATAATTACATATTTATACTATGATTATTTTCTATTCTTTCCCAAGGAGACATTGTTCAAAATATTTGTGCTTAAATTCATGATGGATAGGGAGTGTGCACGAGGTGAGGAGTAAATTGGTCATGTTGGGGGCATAAGAATCCCAATATGGAATTTAAGATATTAGGGAGCCCCAAGCTAAGCATGTTAAAACTCAAGCAGCAGTAAACCTTTCATCCATAGTGAAACTTAACATGTACATTGTAGGTAGGGAGTGTGCGTAGGGGGAGGAGTAAATCAGTTGGTTTGGGGCAAGACAATTCTAATATGGATTAAAGATTTGAGGGAGCCCTAAGCTGAGTGTGTCTAACCTTGAGAAGTAGTAAATCTACCATCCACACACAAATTAAGCATGTTTGTAGTGGGTAAGGAGTGTGCACAGGGGGAGAAGTAAATTGGTCATGTTGGGGCATGAGAATTCCAATATGGATTAAAAATATGAGGGAGCCCCAAGCTTAGCATGTCCAACCTTGAGCAATAGTAAATCTATTAGATCCACTATGGAATAATACACCCTATTACAGTACTAGCTATAGAAAAGTTGTTTAAAATATGCATCTTCAAGAACCTTGGATTTTGAGATAGGAGAAAAGAGCACAAAATTCACAATCAAAGTGGTAAAACATTTCTTTACCCTTTTCTTATTTCAATTTGTATGCAAGGTTCTAACATGTATACTATGTGTCTACATTGTTTCTTCATGCATCAATGTGTTTGCTTCATGTATTCTTCGTGTCTTCCTGCATTCATGTGTCTACATGGTGTTTGCATTGTGTCTTCATTCATCAATGTGTCTACTTTGTGTCTTCATTCATAGATCATCATATACTAACATGTGTACTTTGCAATTATTTTAACACATATGGAGGGAAAAAATGAATTTGAGTTATAAATTTCTTGAGGGGAAACAAATTTGATAGGGGAGGACTATGATGTTCCCATCAATAAGATCCATATAGAATCTTCAAATTACTCATTTTCTTGTCCTTATTTCTAGTATTGGACTGGTCCAATGACATAGTTTCCTAGGCTTTGACAGTGGCCTATTCAATTTTAGTATTACAATTCACCATATTGTCACTAATATCATTTAGGGCTTTCACTGCCATGGCTTACAAATTAGTGTGCTGACTACAATTCGCATTCTCCTAAGACCTAGGAGACAACTCCTTAGCTTCCTTAGTGTAGTCCTTCTCAATCTCATAGCTAGCATAATTTTCATCCTCCAAAATCTCCTTGTCTTATACACCATACCCTTTTTTTTCCAAAGTTGACTTTCATGTTTGCCAATAAACTTTTGCATAATTTTTGCATGTACCTATTTTCGCTACTCTAATGCAATACATTGCAATTTTTTTTCCTCTAACCTTAAATACCTAACTATCTTTGGCAAGTAGTCTAAACAAGAATTCTAACATATCTATGAAACCATCTTTATTTAATAGTATGTTAGGATCTTTTCTTAAATGGCCAATTGGAAATCTAAATAATTTTTCATTCCTAAATAAATATTGTTCATTATGGTCCCATTATCTAGAAAGACTTCTTCATGGATATGTAACTCTTCTTCTCTTGAGAAGAAACAATAGCGTTTAATCTCATAAGTTCCACTTGATTAATTCTTTGTGTTAAAAGTCAATGGAAACTTTCATAAGACAAATCAAAGTTAAAGTAGATAATAAAGGGTTTTGAAGTTAAAGTGTTTCAATTGACTGGTCTTAAGAGCATCACAAGCATTTGTCTTAAAATTATAATCTTGCAACCAGAAAGTTTTTTAATTTTTATGGTGAAGGTGTCACATTTGTTAAAGTAAATTAATTACTCACTGACTTGATCAGCACAAAATAGAGAAGCCTCTAGAAATACATCTAAAAATGTGCAGCCATCCACTATTGGCTACAGTTGTTTTTCTCACCTACAACCATTAATAGACAACCAAATTTTTCTCTAGAAAGCTCTGTACATTTATTACTAATTCAGTTATAAATAGAATGGTTGAGGCTAGGATATCAATGCTCACTTCTTGAGTATTCTACTATGTTATATTCTCTCTTTTTTTCATGGTAGCAAAGCCATGACTAAGGATTGGTGAATGTTTTGTTTTGTTTTGTGAATTGAAGGAGATAGTTGTTATAAATCTACAAGCTACTGTTGGAGTTGAGTGTTTCTTTGAACTGTTGGAGTTGGCATCATCTTAGAGAAGAAAGATAAAGTGCTAAAGAAAGCGAGATCTGTTGTAGCCATTCTTGGAGGAGCAAAAAATATTATTGGTCAAAGATCACATTTGAGTTTCTAAGAGGTATGTATTGAAGGATAAAAGAGTATAGTGTTGTATGGGGTAGTAATGCTTATTGTTTTAATACTAAGCTTTCTCTATTCTATTGTACCACTAAAATAAGCAATGAACTACCAAATGTTTTTCTAAATCTAAAGTTGTTAATGATCATTTACTTATTTCAAATTTGTGAAGATGGATTTCTTATGCAAGATTGTGAGAATTGAGTGTATGTCAAAGTTATTATTCTTCTAATAGCACTTTGAAAGATTTGTGTGGGAAGTTGAAAGTGGTAATTTTGGAAGTCTTTGTTTTGATAGGTTCTTAAGAAGGCCAATATGAGGCATGGTCTTTGTTAGATACCTGATGCTTATGTGATTGTGTGCATGTGTGTTGGTAAATGATTAAAAATTTAACTATGGCTGGTGAGATGTCTAATCTTGTGGTTAGTGGAAAATTGGATGGTTCAAATTATGCTAATTGGAAATGTGAGATGGAGTTAATTTTACAAATGAAAGACTTAAAGGAAGTAGTGACAGAACAAGAACCAAAGGATCAAGATGAACTTAAGAAATGGAATAAAAAGGATATGAATGCACGTGCTACACTTTTGTGGAAAATTAGTCCAGGGATTAGGCCTCATGTTCAAGGTTTAACAACAACAAAGACAATATGGGAAATTTTACGAACAATGTATGAAAGAACAAGTAAGTTAAAAGTAATGGATATTAAGAGGCAATTAACTCATTTGAAAATGAAAGTAGGAGATAGCATGAATGATAATATTGCTAAATTGAAAAACTTATGAAATCAGCTTGCAATGATGAAGGTTGAGTATGAAGATGTTGAAATCATAGAATTTTTAACTGAAAGTCTTCCAGAGGAGTATAATAATTTCATTTGTACTTTAGAATTAATTGACAAATTTGAAAATATAAAACTGTAAGAAATGTATGGTGCTTGTTAAATGAAGAAGAAAGGCTTCACAAGTTTACAAGTGAGTCTAGCGAGAGTCAAGCATTTGTAACTAGAGGGAAATACAAGAATTATAATCAAGAAAGAACATATCAAAATCAAAGACCTAATCAAGGGAATCAATATAGAAATAATCAAAGACAATGGTCTCAACAAAGAGATAATCAAAGTAGGAAAAATTATCAAAGACCACAAAATGAAGGAATAAATTACAATAATAATCTCAAAGGAGCAAATACTATCAAATGTTTCAAGTGTGGAAAAGAAGGGCATAAAAGTGATCAATGTTTTAAGAAATGGAAAAATAGATTTAATCAAAGAAGGCAATCAAATTTTGTTCAAGAAGAGGGTGATCATCATATAATGATAGCCTCTTTGGCTACTCAAGGTGATTTAAGTAACGCATGGTATATTGATTCAGGAGCTAGCCAAAATCTGACTCACAACAAAAATATCTTTAGCTCTTTAGAAGCAACAAGAGGTACAAAAATATTTCTTGGTGATGATGGTTCACATGACATAGATGGAATAGGTACAATTTCAATGAAACGTAATGATGGTAAAAATTTGGAAATAACTAATGTGAATTTTGTACGTAGGTTGGCCAAGAATCTTCTATTAGTGAGTCAAATAACTCAACATGGATATAAGGTGGAGTTTTATTTAGATAAGTGTTTAATCAAGAATATTAATGATCGATACAAAATAGTGGCTAGAGGAGTTGAGAATGATGGACTATATAAATTTCAAGCTAGTGTTGATAAGAAGGCTTATATCACTACAAGATCATCCTTAAGTGAGTTATGGCATCAAAGATATGATCATTTAAATTATCAAAGTTTGGCTATGATTTAAAAGATGAATATAGTTGATGGATTACCTTGGATAAAATTAAATACAAATGTGTGTGAAGGATGCATGGTTGGTAAACAACATAGAGACCCTTTTGAGAGGTCTACATGGAGAGCAAAGAAAAGTCTAGAGCTTATCCATAGTGATTTGTGTGGTCCTATGAATCCAACATCAATGGGAGGAGCTAGGTATATCTTGATATTTATTAACAATTTTTCAAGGAAAGTTTGGGTTTATTTCTTGAAACAAAAGGATGAAGTGTTTAAAAAATTTGAAATGTTTAAAGCTCTTATAGAAAATAAAAGTGGAAATAAGATCAAGAGAATTAGAACTGAAGGTTCAAATCATTTTTTGAGCATCATGGGATCAAAAGAGAGATGACTATTAGATATACTCCTCAACAAAATGGTATTGTTGAAATGAAGAATGGGACTTTAGTGGAAATGGCACGTTGTATGCTGCAATCTAAGAATCTTCCTTTGTTTCTATTGGCTGAAGCTATTAATACCGCATCTCATGTTTTGAATAGATCTCCCACAAACATTTTGCAAAACATTACTCCTGAAGAAGCTTGGAGTGGAAGAAAACCTAAGGTTAAGTATTTTAGAGTGTTTGGATGTAAAGCCTATGCCCATGTACTAGATGAGATTAGAGAAAAGAAATTTGATAAGAAAAGCATTAAGTGCATCTTTGTGGGGTATGATGACCAAAGGAAAGGATATAGGTTGTATGATCCTAGTGTGGAAGATGTGTTTACAAGTAGGGATGTCAAGTTTAATGAGGGGTTTGATGATATGCCAATATCCCCTCCTATTCCAAATGTGTCCATTGAGAATCATGAAGATCCTAATAATTTTGAAACTACTGAAAGTTCTAAGGAACCCTTTGACATGGATGAAGAATCTAGTCATCCTCCAAAGACCAAGAGTATTCAAGAAATTTATCAAAGGACTCATCAAATTAATTATGCTTTAATGACCACCATAATGAAGACTAATGATCCTCAAACATATGAAGAGGCCAAAGGAAAACATGAATGAGAAGAAGCTATGAAAAATGAGTATGATTCCTTGATAAAGAACAACACTTGGGAATTGGTAGAGTTGCTAAAAGGTAAGATTTTGGTTAACAATAAATGGGTTTATGAGACCAAGTTCAAGTCAAATGGGAGTATTGAAAAACATAAGGCAAGACTAGTGGCCAAAGGGTATTCACAAAAGGAAGGGATTGATTACACAGAAACTTTTGCCCCAGTAGCAAAGATTAGTACTTTTAGAGCTATTATAGCATTAGCAGCTCATTTTAAGTGGCCTCTACACCAAATGGATGTTAAAAATGCATTTTTGAATGGTGAAATTAATGAAGATATTTATATGACTCAGCTACAAGGATTTAAAATTCAAGGGAAAAAACATTTGGTTTGTAAATTAAGGAAGTCTTTATATGGTCTCAAACAGGCTCCAAGGGCTTGGTATGCTAAAATTGATGAATATTTTAAATTCAAGGCTTCCATAATAGTCCTCATGATCCAAATTTGTATGTGAAAGAATTTGATGGTGGTGATATCATTGTAATTGTGCTTTATGTTGATGATCTTATTATCACAAGACATAGCATGGATAAAATCAGTAGCATAAAGTTAAGCTTGCAAGATACATTTGAGATGACAGATCTTGGTTTTCTACACTATTTTCTTGGTATACAAGTATGGCAAAAGGATGATGGTTTTTATCTTACTCAAACTAAGTATGCCCTAGACTTATTGAAGAAGTTTCGAATGATAGATTGTAAAAGTGTGTCTATTCCAATTACTTAGGGATTAAAATTAAGCAAGGACATGGAAGCTGAAGATGTTAATCCTACCTTATATAGGCAATTGATTGGTAGTCTTGTATATTTGACACACACTCGTCCTGATATTTATTTTGCAGTTAGTGTATTTTCTAGATTTTTGAGTTGACCTAAAGTCCCACAATGGATAGCAACT
This sequence comes from Cupressus sempervirens, assembly GCA_028749045.1. Taxonomy (NCBI): domain Eukaryota; kingdom Viridiplantae; phylum Streptophyta; class Pinopsida; order Cupressales; family Cupressaceae; genus Cupressus; species Cupressus sempervirens. Next base: position 1,052,800,661 of record CM053787.1, read on the forward strand.
AAAAGAATACAAAGATATGTGAAAGGGACTTTAACAATGGGCATCTATTATTCATCTCATGGAGATATTTCCCTTATTGGCTATTTAGATTCTAATTGGGCAGGATGCACAGATGATCGTAAGTCCACAATAGGTTATGTTGTCTATATTGGTGTAGGTCCCATTTCTTGGCGCACTAAAAAGCAATCTACCATTGCTCTATCCACTAGAGACACTAAATATACTATGACAAATGAAGTAGCAAAAGAAATCACTTGGCTATGAACTATCCCATCAGTCCTCAAGTAACGTCATGCAAGACCTTCTCTACTTCCTTGTGACAATCAAAGTACTATCTCATTGTCTAAGAATCTAGTGTCTCATGCTTGCACCAAACATATTGAGGTCTATCATCATTATATCAAGCATCTCATCCAACAATAGGTGATTCATTTTCAATATTGCAAGACAAAGGACGAAATTGCTGATTTATTCACCAAGGCCTTAAGAAAAGCCAAGTTTGTATCTCTTCAACATCTTTTGGGCTTAAGAGTGGTGACATAATTTTCTCATGGTTTTCATTTAGGGGGATTCTTGTGAATTCCAACCATTGTATTTAGGAGATAATTGATAGTAAATGGGTACCTAACAAGGCTTTAGGCTGGGACCCAACATATGTAGATTATGAGGAGATATTTAAATAGTATATATTTACTATAGCTATTGTAATAAATTTAGGGGGGATGTTAAAGTAAATTAATTACTCACCAACTTGATTGGCACAAACTAGAGAAGCCTCTAGAAACACATGTAAAAATGTGCAGCCGTCCACTACTGGCTATAGCCATTTTTCTCACCTACAACCATTAATACACAACCAAATTTTTCTCTAGAATGCTCTATACATTTATTACTAGTTCAATTATAAATGGAATGGTCGAGGTGTCTATGCTCACTTCCTAAGTATTCTGCTATGTTATATTCTCTATTTTTCAACATTCAAAGGTTCTAGATCTTTTCTTTGTACATTCACATTAAAAAGATACATTTCAAGATCAAATATGAACAAACCAAATTGTCTTGATAGAAATGACACATTTCCGAATACACATATAAAGAACAAGCATATTACCTTGATAGAAACAACAACTCTTATTTAACTTTTGGAAATCTTGATCGATATTCTCTAACTTGCTTCCTTCTAATAAGCTCAACCTTGCTCTTGACAACTATAGTTAATCCATTTAATACATTTACATTCACCTTAGTAATTGCCTCCCTATATTCATTATAATATTGTTATCATTGGTGTTTCTCTATTAAACCTAGATTTGCATAGTATCTATACAGAAGTAGTTTGAAAAGTTCTCAATTTGAGGCACCCAGTTTGAACCCAAATCACCTATGGAAAACCCTTAGTGGAACACAATCCTTCTGGTGGTCTTGGTGGAAGTATTTAGATTTAGCATTGTGATGTGCAATGCATTGGATGGATTTCCCCTCATCTATATGGAGCCCATTTAAAGCCTTCCCTTTTGAAAGTCAAATATGGGCAGACACCCCAACCCTATTCTCAGAATTAAAGTTTCTAACAATTAATTCTATATTTTTACAAATATCTTAATCAAATGTCTAAAAAAATTGTCTTGTCAAAGATGATAGGAACTATGCCAGCTCTTGTTTTAAATATCCTCACATACCATTCCATAAAAATTGCTTCATGGATATGTGAGTATTCTTGTCTGGACTACTTGTTGAATAACAAATATAGTTTTAAGAAGGAACAATAGGGTTTAATCTTATCAAGTAGGATCAATTAATTCTCAGTATTAGAAGTCAAATGAAACTTTCATAAGAGATGTCAAAGTTAAAGTTAAGGTAAATAATAAAGGGTTTTGAAGTTAAAGCATTTCAATTGAATTATCTTAAGAACATTAGTGACATTTGTCTTAAGACTATAATAGTACAACCACCATTTTTTTCTTTCATGTTTTAAGGTGAATGTATTTTTTATTTCTAATGTGATACTTATCTATGATGCATGTAACTTGTTTTCCACTGACCACCAACTCATGTTTCTCTGTTCGTGCAAATTTTATCTTTTGCCTTTTCTCTGTACATTGACATTAAAAAGACAAAAAGAATTAAATACAAAAAATATAATAGACACTTTGTTCTTTCTTATTTTAAGATGAATGTATTTTTTCTTTCTAATGTGATACTTATCTATGCTGCATGTAGCTTGTCCTCTACTGACCACCAGCTCATGTTTCTTTGTTTGTGCAAATTTTATCTTTTGTATTTTCTTCCTACATTGAAAAGACACAAAAAATCAAATACATAATATATATTAGACACCTTGCATATATATCTTACTATACTATTATTTGAAAAATCTAAGAGTTCCCAAGGTTCACTTTCATACACTTTTTCATTCATTGTACTATCATGATTGTTACTCAATGGATCATTAAGATTCTCTTTTAAAATATTTATGATATGTTCATCTATCAACAAGAGCCAGGTTCATAGATGAACAATAAGGGATAAATATTTTGAAGGAGAAAGTTAATAATCTAATGATTGACAATCATTACAATATCATACTAAAATGTGTAAACAATTGATCCTTGGAACTATGAGGTAATTGAACAATAATATACTAGCATTGATATGCAAGGTATCTATGATATTGTTTGTACTTGATTTGGTGTGTCTTTTTAATATGATTTTTCAAAAAAAAGATTGTACTTTTAGACATTTATCAAAAAGAAGTAATATTTGACAATTGTTTTTAAAAATAGATAAGCATGAGTTGGCTGTTAGCAATCATGGAATATCTATATGTGACAAAGATAAGAGTGACAATAGAACTCAAAGATATATTCCTCCAAGAAAAAGGGGTACACTTCATAAGGTGCATTAATTGCTTCCCATAAAAGTCTCCTAAACTAAAAGATTAAGAATTAATTAAGCCAACATGATGAAAATATAATCCACTTTTTAAAAAAACTTTTATGACATAGAAGCTTCTTTACTATTAAACTTTACAATCTTTTTAAATGACATCTTCCTCATAGACACAAGGAAATAATTTTGCAACTTTCTCAAGGACATCTTCAACATCTTTAGCATTTACATATGTCATGTTCCTTTTTGGAAAATTTTTGTCACCAAATGTCATAAGGAATTTTTTATTTTTTTTGGATGAATAGTCCTTTTCTATTAAAAAAATATACTTACATTACAATTCACAAAAAAAGGGTTGGGGATACAAGATCACCCCGTGAATGAGTTCACATGGCCAAATCTGGACTAGAAATATGGCCACAACCAGAAACATAAACTATTCATAAAAAAAAAAAACATATAAGGCTACCTTAGGTTGCCAAAGGAGTGCTAGCCGAGGGTGGTGGATCATCTGCCATGAAAAACCCAATCATCTTTGGGACCGGGGGGTGGGCTAGGAATAGTCCAGCCATCATCAGTAGCAGTAGTAATAGTGGTAGCCTCTGCATCTTTAACCTCTAGCCACATAGGAGAGGTCACCAAGTCTAGGCGAGGCCACTTCCTAGAATGCGCTCATGGAGTACCAGGAGGAGGAGCAAGGGACCAACCAAAACCACCATGGAGTGGGGAAGTTGAGCGACACCTCCATCTATCACCATCACCACTAAGAAAGTAGTGGTGGGAAACCTAGGAGCATGGGGTGTGTTAGTGGCAACCTGAGGAATGGTGCAGAGGATGGCGGCCATGAGGCATTGAGGTATCTACCAAGGCATCAAGAGGAACTCTGGCAATAGTGCAGGGAGCATTGCCCCAGTGGCTTAGCAGCTCCTACAGGTGAGCTACCTTATGGGCAACTTTATTAGCTTGCACCTAAATTTGCATAATTACATTATTACAAATCCATGCCTTAGTGTACATAGCAATGTTAACATCCAAAAAATTGTGTGCAAAAAGAACAACATTCCTATCTTTCTATAGAGAAAATAGAATTTCCATCCTGAACGTATGCCAAATCTAGGCAAACTTCTAAGGAAATCTGGGAGAGTCACCTAGTAAGATCATGTGCCAAGAAAAAAACTCAGGCGTGAATGGCTTAAAAAAATCATGAATCCAATGCCAATAATTTTGAGCATGCTTATAAAACTAGAAAATATGCAAAAAAGACTTTGGTTGTCCACAAAAGGGACACCTAGGATCAAGAACCCAATGTGTTTGAGCTGAGGCCCTAGGGGAAGACCTTGGAAGGCTAGGCACCAAGCAAAATGTGCAATCTTGGGTTCACTTATAGCATTCGAAATGGTATCAAAACATTTTCTCCATTGAGAAAGAGAAGATTGCGAATGCCATCTCTAGTTGAGTGTATCCACCATTGAAAGATGAGGTGAAAGCCATCTGTATCCCAAACTTGGCTTGTAATTGGAAAATGGAGTGGCAAGATACAACTTCCAATCAAGCCATGAAGGTTGAACAGATTGAATCCCCACTTTATGAACTAAGTGAACATGGATGGAAGAAAGCAAAAGGTCAAAAGTCTGTCGATCTAAATAGATAAGGCGGTACTGTACTTGCATATCTTCCTAGGTCCTAAAAACTCATGGTGACCCTTGAAAAGAGGTCCTTAGGAGTTTTGATGCCATGTTAAAAAAAATATAGAGCATTGGCCCCTTGATTCTTGGTGAGGGGAGTACCCTAAATGGAAAATAGAGGAGACCACCAAATGTTCTACCGATTCAAGGAGAGGCCATTGCAAAATTCATCTCTATTTAATTGAAGCTAGGGCTTAATATCCTCCCAGGATTTCCAAATTCCCTTGATGAAAAATGAGCCTTGAATGGCCATTGGCTCATGCATGATGAGAAGGGTTTGGAAACCAATCCCCTTCCATGTAGGCCTATTGACAAGAAAGCTAGAAGAAATAGAGTATCGAACCAAAATATTCTAAGCTTCATCTCTTTAAATAGCCCTGATAATCCATTTTGCACAGAGAGCAAGGCCTTGTTTGTGAGTGGAAAGTAGGCCAAGACCATCAGACTCTTTTGGGAGAAAACAAAAATCCTAGGAAACTCTGTGAAAGCCATGATGATAAGAACCAGAGGCCTAGAGAAAATCCTTGAGCAATTTTTCTAGCTTCATGTATGAAGCTTTGGATGGAGCCCAATGGGAGGAGTAATACACATGAGTAGCTACTAGAATCTTCGAGAAAATTTGGAATTTCCCAACGAGGGAGAGTGGCTTTGTGATCTAGTAGTCAAGCTTCTTAGTAATCTTGGCCAGCACAGCATTCCAAAGTTCCATAGGCGACACCTAGAACGTAAAAGGAATACCAAGAAAGAAGAAGATTTCCTTGTTTGTGAACCGTTTCCACTGAAACTGGCTTAGCCAAGGTGGAGCTAGCAAAAATGACTAACAAAAGTAGAGTGTTTTATGCCATTGAATGGCAGAACCAAAGGCTTGACAAAAGGTTTCCAAGAAACTTAAAGCATTATTGATGTTTTCTTCATCCTCTAAAAGAGTAAGAAAGGAATCATCAATGAAGTGTCCATTGAGTAACTAGGAGGATGATTCAAGAAAGGAAATGCCATGTACTAGTCCTGAGGACATAGAATGCACTAGCAAATTGCCAGAACCTTTAGCAGCAAGGACATAAAGCACAGGAGCTAGTGGGCAACCTTGCCTGATTGAACAAAAAAGTCCAAAAGGCTCAAATTGCAAATTATTTGTGGTAATGAAAGCATTATCATCTCCAAAGAGCATCTCCATGGATTGAAGGAAATTGGGGCCAAAACCTAGAGCCTAGAGTATAGCCAAGATGAAGGGCCATTCAATGTGATCATAGGCTTTAGCAAAATCTATCTTTAAAAAGATAGCCTTCTGATTGGATTTGCAAGCCCATTCCATTCCTTCCTAGATAGCAATGATGTTATCAAGAATATATCTGGACTTGATGAAGCTAGTTTTCTCAAGCTGCACAATTAAAGGCAACATGTGCTTGATTTTGAGAGAGAGTGCCTTGGCAATAATCTTATAAGACACATTCAGAAGAGTAATGGGTCTCCCATTACATATGTTCTCTAGATCACTAGCTTTAGGTATGAATTTCATATTTCCTTTTTTAATAATGGCTCCTAAGCTTTTAGAATGATAGGCTTCAAGATAAACTTTGTGCAGATTAGGACCTATATGCTCCTAGAGGTGTTTGTAGAATTCACAAGGAAATCCATCACACCTAGGAGACTTGTCAATGGCCATGGAATAGACTACCTCTTTAAGGTCTTAGAGGGAAAGAAGTTGTTCACAAAAAGCACGTTTCTCAACTGCTAGGTAGTTTGGAGTAACAAGAATACACTTTTTGAGATCTTCCTCCCAAGCAACCAAATTTCCTTACAAAGCAAACACGTTCTCATAGTGATGAACAAATTCTTCAAGAATGGTAGGGAGACTAGATAGAAAAAAAATTCCTTGTTTGATCTTTTTAATCCCAAAATTGGTATGATGAGCATGAAGAGCCTGAAAAAACTCCTTCGAGGATTTGTTACCAACCTCCAACTAGTGGACACAAGCTATGATTTGGGCTTCGTGAGAAACATAATTATCAGCAATTTGTTTGTCATGGTGAAGCTTGGCAAGTTGAATGTGTAAATCCACATCAAAGGGATTGAGGGTGAGAACCTCAGAGGCTTTTTTGAGGGGAAGCGTGTTGGCTTCATATGACCATTTCCTGAACATTTCCAATTGACACCCATAGATGCATAGGAATCGAGTAGTTCTGGTAATGGCATCATTCCACTATTGAATCCATCCCCTTTGAGAATGTGGATGTGGCTCCAAATTCTAGACATGTAGGATGTGCAAGATGGTGGAAGCATGCATCAACACTAATGTGTTGAGGAAGAACTGAGACTTAGCAACCTTCAAGATAGTTGTTTGCCAAGAAATGACAAAATAAATAGGATAGTGGTCAAATAATGTCACATCTGGCAGGAGAATGATAGGTAATCTTGATCCTCAAAGAAAGAGAAAAAATATTACACAGTGATCATAGCATGATCAAAGCATTTTAATATGCAGTCAAAGCCAGCTCGAAAGTTGGACCAAGCATGCCAAACCCCACTATCCTAGCGGTAGTTGGTATTGGATCAAAAAGGCCCAATTTATTGCACATGTAATACCAAGTTTGTCTTTCCCCAGCTATCTAGCAAAAAGGTAGAATGTTGTCTTTGTCAAATGCCACTTCAACCATATTAAAGTCCCCACACATGACACAAGTAGCTAGAGGTAAATTGTCAACCAACCAGGCCCACATCTAGGATCTTTCCACAGCATCATTGGAAGCATAAGAATTAATGACTCCAAAAGAATGATTGTTAATGGAAAGAAAAAGCCAAATAATTCTATGCGTGGGGTCAAAACCGTGCGAAATAATAGAAGAATGAAAGCAAGGTGATAGGACAGTAACTACACCACCTCGACCAGCTTTGTGATGGGAAAAAGACATTACACCATCCTACCAAATGACATGGCATGCCAAAGAAAGCATGAAACCAGAAATTTTAACTTCTTGCAGACAGAGAAATCTAAATTACCAAGTCTATGACAGACATCTCGGACATAATACTTTTTGGGGAGGTCTGTGAGACCTCGAACATTCCATGATAGGAAGTTCATGAGAACTCTTCCATATCATCTTTGTCCTCAAGAGAGGAGTAGCTATTCTGCAATAAGGTAGAAACATGGTTGAAGTCAAATAGAAAACCCTCTGGACTTATAGCCTATCATTTCATCTTTGGTATCTTTGCATGTCCAAGAGGACAATGAGAATGCCACACTGCTGATGGTGTGATGGAAGAAGCAGCAAGAGGAGTACATACCCCAACCAAGGTAGAAGCCTTGGTGACTGCCTTTATCCCCTACATGCTAGTAGGGTTTGAAACCTATGAAACCCCTGGAATAGTTCCTTTGTTCATTAGTTGCATCCCTATGCTGGTTGGAATTGACACTCCTGTGGGATAGGAGGAACCACAACAACCACAACATAGGATTGCTTGGGGGGCAAGGGATTTGAGGGAGCCTTGCCCTTACACCCAATAGTAACCCATTATTTTTAATGTTATAATGAGTGCATTTTTTGAAAGATGGTGGTTTATCAATTTATCATCGACAAATTGAAAGTATTTCTAATGCTATTGGGAAATACTCTTCATTAATTGATAGTTTTCACTTGCATTTACTTCATTTTCATTATTTGCTTTTATAGTCTCTTCCACCATCTTGGTTTTTTAATAACTTGAGCATGAGCTGAATTCCTTTATCTATTCCATAATACAACTTAAACACCTACAAATGATCATCCATTTTCACATCTCCCAACAATTGCAAGAAATCCCAGAGTTGACTTTCATGCTTTTCAAGAATTTTAGTTTCTACCATTTCTACATGCCTATTTTGGCTACTCTAATGCACACTATATGTTGCAATTTTTTTTTCTTTAACCTTAAATACCTAACTACCTTCAGTGAGTAGTCTAAACAAGACTTCTTACTCATCCATGAAGCAATCTTTCTTCAATAGTATGTAAGGGCATTTTCTTAAATGAACATGCTATAAATGTATGCAACATTGTTCAATACAATCCCATTATGAGGAATTCTCTCACCCTCTTGCATCTTATTAATTTGAAGCATCTCAATATGTTACACATTATTGTGCATAACTTCCTTGTAGAAGCCTTCCTGAATTCTTATGGTAGGACACGAAGGTTTTCACCATTGCTCTTTTGAAAAAAGTTGAACATGTTAAAATGATCCACACAATAAATTTACCAATGAATATATTTTTTCTAGGAAAATTTGATCTTCTCTATGATTATAAATTTTGGTATCATTGATTCATCATTGCCTGGGTACTATACTTGCTCTTTTGTTCCATAATATTTAGCTGTCAACAACATTTTCTTTTAAATATCTGAAATGCAATGGGTCAAAGAGATATTAGTATTTTTGAATATGTGAAATGCAATGGGTCCAAGAGATATTAATATTTTTCTCTGCATATGTAAAGAGAGAATGAGGGGTGCATAATAGATTTTAGTTTACTTAGACAAATATAAGATCAAGACTTGATTTGGATTCCATTAGGTAAATTACCTCTTTGCATAGAATTTAATACTTCGAATACAATTATCGCTAGAGTAAATTCCATTTATACTTGCATAAATTCATGAATTCAAAAAATCTCATAAATTCTTATAGTTTTTAAGTATTTAATTAAATCTAATGAGACATTTTAGAAATGTTTTATTTTATTTGTTATTGATGTTCTCTTGGAAAAGTGAAAACTATTGTCCATAGCCAATGAAAAGTTCCCTACTAAATTCCTTCAGAACAAATTGTTCCACCTTTAATACAATTTTGTTTCTAGTTAATTTGTATAGCACAGGGAAGTCTTGAGCTTCTATAAACCTTATAATTGCTGGATAGAAGTTACATTTAAATACAATCATGTAGACGGGTAAATAGTTCTTCCAAGTGGATGCTTTGCTCTATATTTTTTGATGAATAGTCCTTTTCTATTAATAAAAATATACTAAGAATACAATTCACAATTTTTTCTATGTTTTGATTAGCAAAGAAATTATTTTCTTATTTGCCCAAATATTCAGTTTTCTACAAGAATGTTATTGTGCTTCTCATTGTGCTCTTTTATGGTCATTGTTTGTACTTTGAAGTTCAGATGATGTATACTTTTTCAGTATGTACTCTATGACACTTTTTATGATGAAAATTTAATTTAATTTAATTTTTTTTAATTACAAAATGACTATTAATTCAAATCTGTTAAGAGATTACCTCACTACTACAATGGTTATAGAGTAACAATGATTGACCTGATTGATGAAGCTGCTAGATTGTAGATTCAAATCACTTTTATGGCTTATCCTTTGGATCCTCTCTAATTGAAATATGCTTTTGGAGTTCCTTGGAGGTTCTTTCCTTAATAAGAAATCCTTCTTTCTTCACATGTTATCTTCTTCAACGCATCTTCTTACATTCTTTAATCCACAACTTGACGTTTCATATATATGAATCCCAATGTCAAGTCATCTTGAATACCCTTACAAATAAAAAATTGGCATCCATTGAGTTAGCTAGCATAAAAAAACTAATAAAAAAAATTGATTTGCTAAAGGTCTGATGACACTAAAGACTGGGTCACTTGGTTACCATTGAGTTCCTTGGCAATCAACCTGATTTGGTTTACACTGAACTCCTTTGGTAACTGACCTGATTAGGTCTACATAGGAATCCCTTTGGTAACCAACCTAGCTTGGTCTTCACTTGATCACTTGGCTTCTTGTGATCTTTTACTTGGCGTATACTAGAGTCTTTCAAAATTAGTTCCAACTCGTAGTGCTTGGTTAGAGTATAACATTTGTGTAACATCAATGAAAATATATAATTGAATAATTGTTATTAAAAATCTTGGTGGATCATTTTATTTGACAAATACCTCTTTAAATTCTTCCACATGTTCTCTCAACTCATCTTTTTTACTATTGAATTTTTTTTATCATTCCTTTCGGCATTTATGTTATTTTTCCTTCTAAAATTTGGATTCTTGTGGATATTCCTCATATCCATTGTGCAAAATCTTTTTATATGACCAAATTTGTTTCATAGCCAACATACTAGTTTACTTCATCTTTGATTAGGTCCATACTAATTAACTGGTGCTCTAATATTTATGGCAATATGTCCAAAGTTGTTGCACTTGTAGCATACAATGTGATTCCTTACTCCATTAGGTCTTTCTCCTTCATTGGATGTCCCTCCACTGGATCTTCTTCATTCATTACCTATGGGGTTGGTACCTCTAAATATTCTACTATTTCTACTATTACTGTCATATTTAGGTTTCATACACACAATTTCTTTATTACCAAAACTATGAAAATTATAATAGTAAAATTTAGTAATAGGTTTACTTGCTTGTTCAATTTCCTTTGGTACATCTTTGGATTGATTTGATTCAATCTTATTTTGATCATCCTTCTTATGTTTAGGATGTTCAATAACTAGATCTGGTTCCTTTGTTGCTTCATATTTCTTTGCAAACTTTTCTCCAATGAAATCTCTAAGACCAATCTTATCATCGGAAGGTCTCTAAAAATATAATTGCTCATCAATTTTCTCACAACTAGAATATAACTTCTCTAATTGTTTCTTGGTCTGGGTTAACTCTCCTTTCATAATAGTATTGTACTTATCAAGTTCTGCATGCTCCAATTTGATGGATTCAGGTTTAGATGTTAGTTTTATAAGATGTGATCTTAGATCTATATTTTCATATTTCAGATCTGATTCAACTTTGTAGTCATCTTTCTTCAAACTTATCTTTAGTTCAATGATCTTCAACTCATGTTTCATAAGCTCATTTTATTTCTTCAATTTTGATACTTTATCACTATCTTTTGTCTACTCCTTAGGTTCATTTCTATATTTGAGATGATCAATCTTATCTTTCAATTTCCCAATGTAGACTTTTGCATCTTCATATCTTTCTTTTAGATTTTCTCTTTCCTTGATAAGAAGATTAATCTTCTCAAGAGCTTATTCAAGATTATTTTGCAAGTATTCCATATCTATAGGGATCTTAATCAAGCTATTAAGCCTCTTCTAAGCACTTGTGCTCTAATACCAATAATTAGAAATAGGGAAAATTGAGAGGGAAGGGGGTGAATTAGTATTCTACAAACTTTTGCCCAAAATTGGATATTGTTAATTGTCTTATAACTTGCATATGAAAGTAAACTAACAATGTTGAATAGTAAAAATAACCATACACAAAGAGATCTCATTACACCATGTTTTTTTAACTAGGGAAAATTTGGGCAAGGGAAAACCCCAGTACAAAATGATCCACTAATCAAAAGTATCTGATTAATAATATTGGCCCTATTAGGAGTCTATTACATGCATATAGTGTCTTTGTACTTGTTAGATGATTAAGACCTGTTAAAAACCTCAAACATGTTACCTTAGTTGTTATGTACAATTACAAAATGTATGCAAGATGAGCCAACTACACAAAGATGAAATATACAATGTAGTTCCTTGATACAAAAGAGTTAGATACAAAAACCTCTTTACAATGTTGAAATCTTCAATATCTGATCTTTCCTTTTCTGCTCTTCACATACCTCTAATTATAAATCAGAATTTACATCACATATAGTTTGTATATCATACATACATCTTTCACCTAAGTTCACATATCACTTATAATGTTATACATACTGCTTCACATATCACAATCTTTCCTTTATACCTTTACAATTTAAAAAAATTGTCTAGTCAGCCTTAAAGATTTCACACACTTGAAGAAGTACAAAATTAACTCTTTCCCTCTTAGGGTTAACATCTAGGATGTTGTCCCTAATTATTCAAGAAATTATTTTGTAAAAAAAAAATTCCTTTACTCATAATTACCCATTCTCTGATATGCTTTATTTCTATCTGTATACTACCATAACTAGTAAAAATGCTATAACTCCTTTCATACAGTGTGTATTGAATTATGCTCTAACATACATCATCTTGACACTTTGTACCATATTTACTCAACTACATGCATGCCAATAATGTCTCTACCAACTACACATACCAAAATTATCTCTCTTTTGCAAAAAAAACATCTCATACTTAGATAATGTTTCATGTCTATATGTATAATCTTCATCTGTACACAATGCCTTCTTTATACAAGATGTATGTTGCCATAAGTGACAACTCTAACTCTATTCTATCTTATCCTACTTAGTCAAATTTCCAACAAATTCAATCTCAAAAAAATGTTCAGGAGGAAAGGGAGTTGAAGAAAATAATTAACACCATGGTAGAATACATTGACTCGCTCAATGGGTTATGGGCACTTCCACTAGTTCAAGCACCATAGACCTTTGATCTAAATTTTTTGAGAGTGAGAAATTGCTAAACCAATTACAAAAGGGTAAATTAGTAGGCCTAAAAATGGAGGATTGCATTGACAACATAATTGAAAATGGAAAATGATTCATTCAAGAATCCAATGTGGTCTTGAATGATGTTGAAGCCCTACTTAGAGAAGTGAAAATTTAATCTCTAATATGGGAAATTGAACAGGCCAAGTGGACTACCATGGTTACCCAAATCAATGAGGTAAAACAACATAGTGTTGAGAAGTTTCTAGCTAATAACCCCATGAAAATCGTGGACCCTAGCATTTTGTATGTCCTTAAAGAGAACATGGCCTAAAGATGCTCTATAACTAAGTTTTCAATAAGGAAAACATAGGACATCATGGTAGAGATTAAAGGTATTTATAATGGCTTTTCCAAGGACATGAAAATCATAAACCCTACTATTACTTCACAATATGAAGAAGAGATTCTAGACCTAGAGACACTAATCAAGACATTCAAAGAGGATATGAAAGTGGTAAAAGAAAGTATGAACCCCAAAATCATAGATTTCAAAAAGGCCACTCAAATTGAAACCTTGTTGGCTTTATGTCCAGAGAATCTCCCAAGATATGTTTAACAGGTCACAAAGATGAAATGGGATGAAAAAGCATGGAGAATTGGTTCCAGAGATTCAAATACCCTACTTTTGATGCATTCCAAGAATTTGTGGGCACCTTTTGCAACTGGAAATTGGTACATGGTCTAACTAGTGAGGATGAACAAGTGGAGGATTTTGGACACAATTCATTTGATTAGTCTTAGCTCCTTTTATTTTTCTTTGAAACTCTTTAAGCATTTGGGACATGTGTCATCTTTCAAAATGTTAAACTTTTAAAATGTTTAGTTGCAATAACTATTACTAATAACTACTAGAGGGTCAGGTTTTTAGGGAGACCCTCCCAGTGATCTAAACTATAAGTATTGAAATCTTAGACATAATAGTGGTTAGAAAAAGAAGTATAAAGGAATATGTAGTAAATTATTAATAGTATCTAAAACTAAACAATCTTTGAATGAATGCTATTAAGATAGTTATTTCTTGAACTTTTAATTGAGATATTGGAAGTTAGTTAATGGGGATAAATATGAATACATGTTATTTAAATTTTGGGAAAGGAAAGATTTCTTTGTGAATGCTTACTTTCTCTTACTATGATGTCTTGTTGTCTAGAAGTGTTATGTTGTGATGATTTTTTTTTGTTATTATGTGGTCTTTAACAATATTTATTCATGAAAATATGAGAATCTTTGATCTTTTCTTATTTTCATGATATATATTGAATTTCATTTATTTATGCATCTTATCCAAGAATAGGATGTCAAACTTTCATGCTTTCTAGTTAAAAGTAATTATACATGTTAATTTAGTTGATTTTTGAAGATCAATAGAGGGAATTGTATCTGATAAAATTTAGAGGGAGGTGAATTATTGAACCTACCCAACTATTGTGAACTTACATTTCCTTTAGGCATATGGTAATAGAGTTGTGTCAATAAGGTTTTCTTGAGAAGATAAATTTGTTCACTAACACATATCATTTTTGAATAAATCAAAACTCCTATAAGCTCAAACATAAATTATTCTTAAATGTACTTTAAAGATTTGAACAATGAAATAAATACATTTTTATAATTTTAGAATGTTATTTTTTAAATGCATTTTATAATCTAAAAAAAATCTTGAAATATTCATAAACTCCTCGTTTGAAACTTCTTATGAAAGGGGTAGGAAATTGCACCCACATTTAAAGGTAGATCATTTGTGTACATCATGGAAATCTTCTCCTTCTATAGGTGGGAGGCACCAATAGTTGAGTAGGGTCCAATAGCCATTATAGTAATTGTGATTATAAATACTATTAGTATAATAAATTAATATCAAGTCTTGTATACATAGATTTCATCAATGAATGGAAATATTACTAGATATGTGATACATGGAGCCAATAATTGTACACATGAGAACTTATAATCTTCAAATGAAAAATAAAATGTATACATTCATCATCAAATGTCAAGAAATATACTTTTCTTTGAAAAATATATGTAAGTTGACTATAATAAGTGCCTAAGTATTAAAATACTAAATCTATCATAAGTAAATAAGTGTGCTCAAAAATTAAACATATCTATTGTATCTCACAATTAGAAATAAATATATAAATTTGAGACCCAATATGGACCAATAAAAACATAAATGGTCACAATTTAATATTTTATGTTTGATTGACAAACACTACAACTTACATTAATTAGGCAATCCTTATTTTCTAAATACCATCACTTAGTGTACAACTACTGGGTTCTTTATAAATCTAAAAAAATACCCAAAAGTGTACAACTACTATATACTCCAAAAATCTAGACAAATAATTTAAAAAAATAATTACTCAATGGTGTAGAACTACTAGAATACGATCAAATCTCATGTCAGTAATGTCTTTCAACTTTTCATTTCATCTTGCTCCTAGTTGATGCATTTATTTTCTTATTTGACCTTTCACCCACAAAAATTAAAAACTTGTAAGGCTCACGATAGATAAATAAAGGAAAACACAATGTTTAATCAACAATATAAGTATCAAAATTTTAAACTCCTAATTCATGACAAAAAAGTACATCCTACTCAAATAGTCAAATCATGGCAACAAAATCCATCCATTCAAATTTGGGAAAAATAACTCAATCCATGCTAACAAAATCCATCCTATTGGAATTCCTTTAGAATAATTGAGAGTGGAGGTGAATCAGTTATTCAAGGTCCAGATGTACAAATAAAACTTTTCTTATCTTAGTGAACCCATAAAACATTTATATTCATGAATGCATCCAAATGAATATGTGAATACTTAAAACTTGTAAGTTACTGTCTAATCAAACTGCAAAAATGTAAAGCATGAAACACAACATATTCATCAGCACATTTGACACAATGATTTAATGTGGAAACCCAATTTGGAAAAACCCACTAGTAACATGCTACTAATTATCACTCTTTTGAAGTGATGCCCTATGAAAGGCCAACCCTATCAAAGGTTACAATACACACTATTAAATGTGACCCGGTTAAGAGATTTTAATCACCCTATTGAAAGTGAGCTTTGTTAGAGGACTTTAGGCCACTCACTTGGAATGCCACTCTGTTAAAGGATTTTCCAATGACTATTAGGTCAACCTTAATCCAAAAGATTTACCCTAGACTGATACAATTGTTAGAGAGTAATAATAGAGCTTTGATCTAATACAACTTACAACTTCACTTGCAGATTACAAATCTTTATTCAGTCCTAAGTTCTACTTGGCTTTTATACTTTGTTGCTCTGACAGTTTGTTTACCCTTCAAGGGTGAAAGTAAAAAGCTCTATCACCTTTCAGGATGACTTATCAGAATGAATGAATTTGACTATTTCTATCTAAAAATCAATTTTTTTCAAACATATGATCTTTGATAAATTTATTCTAGCTAAGTTATATACGGTCTTATACTTTTCCAATTGGAAATGTCTATTAAATGCATGTTTTATATTAGTTAGTATCCAATTACTAAAGAAATAAAATTATTTTAGAAAATTGATGTTTTAATAACTCTTACTATTTTTTATGATATTTTTTAAATAACATATAAACACCATTTTATAGAGCTCAAAGTCAAGAATATTTTCATATAGATTTCATAGTTTTTTAATTAGATATAGTATATTATACTTAAAAAATCTATAGGTACTATTTTAATACTTGGGAGGATGTCAATTTCGAGAAAGAAAACAATATTAAATCATATGAATTTTTTTTAAAAATTATATGAAATTCTAGAGGAGAGAGTCCTCTTCAAAAATCTATAATTTTTCTTTTGGTTAGAATAGATTTATTTTGAAAAATGTGGTGGGAGATGAAAACCATCAATTTGAATAAGTCAAAATTTGAATCGTTATAAAAGAGAAAATATAGGTCTAGAGCCAAATTTTATTTTTGATTGTTCTGGCTATATATGTTATCTATAACATAATCTAAGATCAAAGGGAAATAAGTTTATTTCCATGTGGTTTTGTGGTGGGATCTATACCCCTAATTTCTAGTGTTTTTCAGCAACTAAAAAGTTATCTTAAAAAAATAGGAAATTATATCATTTCTTTTTCCAAATAATTATTAAAAATTATAATCCAAAACTTCATCCATTTCTACACCTTTCATTAGTTTACTTCAATTTCAAATTCTAAATAATAATACAAGATTTATGTCATTGAAGGTAGATAGTTATACTTTTGTTAGCCTTTTCCTTTCTAAAAGGGTTGACACAAGTTTGTGCTATAACCCTCAAGTATTCATCTCCTTAAGCCTTCTTGCTTGGTATGCCATTGCAGACACTTCTCTTGGGTCACTTGATGGACAAAAACCCTTAATTCCTTCTTCTCCTTAGGTTCTCACACATGACACCAACCTTTCTAACCTCTTTGCTTCATGACTAGATGTTCCTATATAAAGGAAATTATAATATTTTCCTACTCATTATCCATTTTCTAAATTAGGGTCTTTGGATGGATTTGGTAGGATATAATGTATCTACCCTATATCTTGTCTTTTCTAGAACTTCACTAAAAATCCATTTGAATTCACCTAAAAATGGTTTACATTAAATTCTATGTCACCAACTCATCAATCTTATCTTTCTCTTGGTCCAAAAGTTCTAAGAAAACAAACTAGTTGGCTTATATTTGGCAAATTTTTGATCTTTTTCATAATGCAGCAACTCGATATTATCAATCTTTTGATGCTTGACACATACTGCATCTCTTGGCATTAAGTAGATTTTACTGGTGCTTGGCATCAATTGAAATTTACTCAACATCAATGGTCTTGCTTGGCATCCACAAGAATTTTCTTTCACTTAGCTCCAACCAACTTTTTGCTCAACTTGCACTAACTTTTCTTGGCACCTACTATCCATTCGGTCAAGCTTGGCATACAAAATTTATTTAACTTATTCTTTGAAACTTTCTAAGTGTAGCTAGCCATTTTGTAACCTTAAGTAGATCTTCAATACATCATGTTATCACTTTCTTAACTGATCCTTGTACTTTATTACATAAGCATAACTCAACCTTTCCTCTAGGTGATTTTGTTACATCTTGTTGATCAAAACCTCCTCATCAATCAACTAAGTGATAGTACTTGAATCTTATAAGCAATTGTCTTACCGAAAAATAGCAAGATTGACATTAGTGATAAAACAATGATTGAAACACATAGTCTTCTTCAACAATCTCCTTCTTAACAATACTCTTTTCAAATGATCTTTTCAATCAGATATCAACAACCTCCCTCTTTGGCATTGATGGTAAACCAAACTAATCAACCTAATCATTAAATGATGAACATCTTGTTCAAACAAATTGACTAGGTTAAGACAATAAGGCAATAGCAAAGAAAGAACTTCTATTCCTCTTTCAACAACTTCAATGTTTAGATTAGGTTACAAAATCTCTTCCTTAAAATATCCTTTGAGTTCCTTCTTGTATATCCCTCTTACTAGGTATATTAGGATTTCTCCCTCTCTTTTTCTGGCTTTCTGATCGTTGTGTCCCTCTCTGATTAGTAGATCTATTTAGGACTTTCTTCTGCTTTTCTCTTGATCTTCTGATGATGATCAATTCTCCCTCTTTGTTCTAATCCTTTCTCTAATACGCTTTCTCCTTCTCTGATCACTTTCTCCCTCTTATCTCGTGCACTTGATTAGTAAAACTCTTCTACTAATGATGATAAGTTTAATGTACTTTCTCCCTCTCTGACAACAATGTCAAATACATATACCAAACACTTGGCATCTTTAATACATATAGAAAGAGGCTTTTGTAGGGTCTTCAATATCTCCCTCTATCACCTTTTTTGTGATTGATTTGTAGTTCCACTTCTATGATTACTTTAAGCAGTTCCTAAAGTAAGATCGACTGCATCAATTTGTATTATATGACATCAACTTGTTTGATGTAGGGCACTCCCTCTAGTCCTTACGTAGTCTTTGATAGGGGTATCACCCCTAGTTTATCTCTTAGATACTCATGAGCATCCTTAGGTAATGGTTTTGTGAAGATATCAGCAATTTTCTTTTTTGAGTTAACATATTCTATCTTCACCTCTTTGACATGAAGTAACTCTCTTACATAGTGATACTTGATTGCAATGTTCTTTGTCTTTGTGTGCATCACTGGATTCTTTGATATATTGACAACACTTGTATTATCACTGGTTTTGTGAGTTCTTCCTTCATTCCTTTGAGTAACTATTTGATCCATACAATTTTTATGTAGTTTATAGCAGTAACAATATATTCTACTTCAATAGTAGATTGTGAAGTGCAACTTTGTTTCTTTCTGGTCCATGTAACTAGACTTTTGCCTAAGAAGAATGCTCCTCCACTGGTGCTCTTTATGTCATCAATGTTTCTAGCCCAATCAATATTAGTGTAGGCTCTTAATTCAAACTTTTCATTCTTCTTGTCATATAAACCAAACTCTTCTATTCCTTTTAGATATCTCATTATTCTCTTCACAACCATTAAGTGGTTCCCCCTAGGATTAGCATAAAATCTTGCAACTATCCCTATAGCTAATGCAATATAAGGTTTTCTATGTACTACATATTGCAATTTTCTAATCATAGGTGTACTTACGTGTTTGGAATCCTCTAGCTCAAATATTTTCAATACCTCTTTGATATACTTTGACTGAGTGATGTATATACGATACTTTATCTGATATACTTGCATTCCACAAAGAATTTGATCTCTCCAAACATAGACATTTCAAATTCTTGCTTCATCTGATTTGCAAAGTCCTTACACAAAGTATTTTGTCATCCAAATATGATATCATCAACAAATATTTCAAATAACAATATACCTCTTTCCTTTTTTATTTTTATGTACAAATTGCTATTATCATCAATCCTTTCAAATCCAATCTTCACAAGATAAACTTGTTAGAATCTGAAAAGATTAACAACCCAGAAAACTAGTGCAAAGAGTAAATATCTAAACTATGAATGGAAATGATACAAAATCAAAATAGCATCATAGAGTTAGTCTCCAAGAGAGTAATGCAAATGCTGGAAGCAAAATAGCATTAAGAGGATGCAAAAATAAGAGATACAAATACAAACTAGGTAGCATGCTTATATAGGCTAGGAAGAGGGAGGAGATGGCAACACCAACCAATCAGGAGCAACCATCTATCAGACTAAACATAGCAAAGTATCTTCCCAAGATAGCTATGGATGCTCACATGTAGGAAGGTGACACCTCACAACCATTCACCTAATAAGACATGCTTTATTAACCTAAGCGAGATTATTAAAAGTGTAGGAAAAACCTAGCAAAGTAGAAAAAATAAAAAACTACACTAACTAGACTTTTTCCTAAGAAGAATGCTCCTCCACTGGTGCTCTTTATGTCATCAATGTTTCTAGCCCAATCAATATTAGTGTAGGCTCTTAGTTCAAACTTTTCATTCTTCCTTTCATATAAACCAAACTCTTCTATTCCTTTCAGATATCTCATTATTCTCTTCACAACCATTAAGTGGTTCCCCCTAGGATTAGCATAAAATCTTGCAACTATCCCTATAGATAATGCAATATAAGATTTTATATGTACTACATATTGCAATTTGCTAATCATAGGTGTACTTATGTGTTTGGAATCCTCTAGCTCAAATATTTTCAATACCTCTTTGATATACTTTGACTGAGTGATGTATATATGATACTTCATCTGATATACTTGCAATCCACAAAGAATTTGATCTCTCCAAACATAGACATTTCAAATTCTTGCTTCATCTGATTTGCAAAGTCCTTACACAAAGTATTTTGTCATCCAAATATGATATCATCAACAAATATTTCAAATAACAATATACCTCTTTCCTTTTTTATTTTTATGCACAAATTGCTATTATCATCAGCCCTTTCGAATCCAATCTTCACAAGATAAACAATATGAATTCTCTCATACCATGCTCTTGGTGCTTGCTTCAATCCACAAAGGGCTTTGTGTACTCTACATACCATGTTCTTATTGTTATCATCAACAAATAAGTATCCTTATTAGACTTACTTAAGTTTACTTAGGTTAATGCATTATTTAATTATTTTGCATTATTTTATTATGTATTTAGGTGAGACACTTAGGAGTTTGTATACTCTCATAGAAGTGCACAACTCTAATTATGCACATAGTATCTACAACATAGGAGTTTGCTTCATTCACTGAATTGTCATGTTGACAACATAGTTATCCACACTCCTAATTTAGTACATGTTGTCTACACCACTAATTTGCATGCTACACCATTGTAGGCTTATCCTCACATCATCGCACTTAATTACATGCCTAATGGAGGATAATTCATATCTGGTGGACATGTGCCTAGTTGTATGACTTATCATGATGTTGACTTCTATGCATTCTAGAAGCTCTCCTAAGGCCTTTATATACAGACACTTGTAGTGTACTCTCAAGCTAGCATATTGAATGAGTATTGCCATTCTAATCATACTCTATCTTATTGGTCTATTGTGTGCTTGTGTTTGAGTTTCTTGGTCTTGGGTGAATTCTGGCCTAAGCCAAATTCTTACATGGTATCAAAGCTAAGGGAGATTCTTTACACATAGCCATTTGAGACCGTTCATGCTTTAGCACTTTGACACGAATCTAGAGGATCTGAAGAAATTGGGAGCATCCAGAGCTAGATCTGACCTCATCATTGTA
The DNA here is from genome assembly GCA_028749045.1 of Cupressus sempervirens. Taxonomy (NCBI): domain Eukaryota; kingdom Viridiplantae; phylum Streptophyta; class Pinopsida; order Cupressales; family Cupressaceae; genus Cupressus; species Cupressus sempervirens. Next base: position 1,052,822,410 of record CM053787.1, read on the forward strand.
TTCAGAGTGTCAATTTGGTGAAGATCGACTATAAATTTACCTATGCTAGGTGAAAGTTGATTGTGAGGCAAAAAAAATTGCAAATCGGAACCCAGAGGCCCCGATTTGCAATTCAGGTATGGTCAATTTATTGATCTGACTATTTAATTTTTGGATCTTTATTATTTTTATCTCTATAATTTTGAGCATTTTTTTGAATTTCATTTTTGAAATTATTTCATTCAAATAGAGAAAAAAATTTAGCCAAATCGGGCAGTGACACCCTAGCTTGGTTCTGTAATTTTGGTGGAATTTTGGATATTTTTTAATTCGCAGGGTTCCTTTAATAAATCTACAGACATTTGCAATCAAATTTAGGTGAGCTATTCAAAAAATTCAGTAAACATCCACATAGGGCCATACTATACATTAACCAGTGACCATTACAAATTTTTTAGCCAGAAACATATTACCTTGGCAAACCAAGCAACATAACTAGCAGAAGCCATATAATATATGGCGTGACCTCCATCAGATACAATTTTATTTTCAAGAACTTGGTGTGTTTGTTTTTAAACTGCTTGGCACTTTCCAAACCCACGCATGTGGGATAAAACAAGCTAAATCTGGCCACTTGGAACATACTTCAGCATAGAATATTCCGTCATCAACACCCACACAAAAATCTCTGGTTCACTGCTCCAGTACTCCATCGTAGACATAAAGACACATAGCCTAATTAAACTTGGCCATGTGTCATCTTCTATTGCACTCTCTCCTACCTAATCACTGTGCCCACATGGCCCAATAATATCTAGACATGTAGGTGCCAACACATGTCAGTGATAAATCATATGCCGCATTACCATCCGAGTCAGCAATCAGCTATGAATCAGCCTACATGGAGCCCCAGTCAACCATCGTATAGCCAACTCAGCCCTGCCATGTCAATTTTTTCCATACAATCCATAGAATTTTCATACAGATGATGTCATGTTGATGTCATCACAGGGGCAAGGTGCGTTGACATCATCATTTTTACTGGCTTAAAATTGATGGCCATCTGACCATCATTCTAGGGAAAAATTGAACTACTACGAAGACTATATGATTGTCAAATTTAACCCTGTCATTTGTTGATGCAACCCCTTTCCAGATTGATTTTGGTTTTTGTAGTTCGACTTGGGGAGGCCATAACTCGGACATATGGACTCCAAATTAGGTGCAATTTTTTTGAAATTGGCTAGAATTTCCTAAAATTTTTAGTGGTGTAGCTTTTTTCTAGTTTTGGTGCATTGATTGTTAGGAATTCACCTTTTTTGGTGACTATACTTGCATAATCCTACATTTTGCAACTTCAAATGCTTCATAAAGGCACATTTGGAGTCAAAAACAAGTTTTGTTTTTTTTAAAGTGCGTTATTTTTTGTTTACTTTTTAGATCCTCAGTCATATTATAGGGTTGTGTGGAAAAAAGTGTCAATTTCAGCAATAGGGTCTTCTTTGCTTTATAATGCTTCAGAATTGTAGCACATTGTAAAGTTCTAGATTTGTAATCTATATAAAAGTTGTACCAAAATTGGCAATTGGCCCATTGTAATCACACTACTGATAAAGTGCCCAAAACATCTATTTTGGAGGGGTTTCTTGATTTAGTGAAAACGGGGGGTGTTCTTGGTGTTGTGTTCTCTCTTTTCTACTCTTTTCTTTCATTTTTTACATTATGGGTAACTTTAAGTTTTCTAAATTAATTCCTCATAACTAAGCAACATGGTCCATCAAAATGTGGTATCACTTAATGCATAATGGAGTTTCACAATATGTAGATGACACTCTTCCTAAACCAACAAGTGATAAAGTATTAGAAAGGGATATTTCAGCTTGGGTAGTGATGGATAGGAAAGCCGTAGGTGATATATGTTTGGGGGTTGATGATAAGATTATGTATCAAATCAAGAAGTGTTCTACATGCAACAAAGTTTGGGATGACCTCAAAAGCCTTTATGGGAAAGTGTCTAAAGAGGATGTTTTCCAAATTGAAGATGAGCTTGTCTCCTTAGATCCTAAGTCATATGACTCCATACAAGATTTCATTATCAAGGTAAATGAACTAAGGACAAAGCTTACTAATTGTGGGAGTTCAATCAAAGATGACAAACTAATTTATCTCATTCATAACAAGCTTCCATTGGAGTATTCCACATTTGTATCTTCTTTTAACACCTCAAAGACTACCTTAGGGTCTGCCTACAAGAAAGTCACTTTTTATGAATATGCTAAACTATTGGATGATGAAGAAAAGAAGTTGAAATCAATGGGGATTCTCAAATCACCTCAGTCTAAAGCATTGGTGGCCAATGAGGGTTCTATTCAGATGGATAGTTTTCAAATAAAGGAAAGGGTAAGATGAAATGGAAGAATAAATCAGAGGATTCAAAAAAGACAACACCACAATCCAATCAACAAGGCAAGTCCTCTAATTCCAACAAGAAGGGGGACAAAAACAAGGAGAAGAAGATGTGCACTTATTGCAAGAAATTGAGTCATGAAGAGCATGAGTGTTATCTTAAAAAGATTGATGAGTTGACCAACATCATGAAGAAACATAACATTCCATTGCCTAATGCTTATAAGGATAAAAGGGTCTTCTTTAAATTCCAAGGGCAAAGGGCAAGTACTCATGGCTAATTCAAACTCTTCAAAGGAATGGATATTTGACTCAAGTGCCTCATATCACATGGGTTCTTCAAAGGAGGATTTTTCTTCATTGAATCACTCAAAGGTACTACACATCTTCATGGGAGATGATAGAAAAATGGAAGTTTAAGGAAAAGGAAATGTGGAGATGGAAAATGGAGAGTTTCAAGATGTTCTCTATGTTCCAAACCTAAGTTAAAATCTCCTTTCAATCTACCAAATTACTCACCTTGGAGATGGACATAGAGTTGAATTCCTTCCAGACTTAGTAAAAGTGCATAGTCTTAAAGACGAGTCATTGGTTGCAGTGGGGAAAGTGAATCATAAAATAAGGTTATACTCTTTCTCCCATTTTGTGCCCAACTCTCCTTCAATAGCCTTGTTATCACAATCTAATTCAAACATGCAATTATGGCATGAGCGGTATGGTCATCTTAACTTCTGCTACCTTTAGCAACTTTGCACATATTGAATGGTCAAAGGTCTACCTCAAATCAACTTTTCTAAGGGTGAATGTTCAACAAATTCAATGGATATGCATCTAGAGGGCAAGTTACAGAGAGGGAAGTCTACAAGAGCACCAAGTGTTCTACAGACGGTTCACATGGTATTAGGAGGTCCTTTTTCATTTAGCTAGGGTCGCTACATGCTTACCTTTGTTGATGACTTTTCAAGGTTCACTTGGGTCTACTTTCTTCATAATAAGAATGAAGTGTTGGACAAGTTTCTAGCCTTCAAGACTCATGTAGAATGAAAATCTAGGAAAGCATCAAAGTTCTCTAAATGGACAATGGAAGCATGTATGTGAATAGAAGACTCACAAAATTTTGTAGACTTGAGGAAATTGATCTTCAGACTCTACCAGCATTCAATCCACATAAGATAGATGTTGCACCATTGAGGACCCAAACTCTTAAGTCTATGGCAAGTTGCATGATACAAGTGAAGTCTTTAGATCCATCATTAGAAGTTGAAGCAATCTCTAGTGGCACTCACATTCTTAATCAATCTCCTCATCCAGCCTTAGATGGAAAGACTCCTTTTGAGGCATGGTGCAATAGAAAACCTATTGTGACACACTTCAGAGTCTTTGATTGTCCTGCATGGGCAAAGGAATCTTCTAGGGGATGTAAGGCACAATCATCCTAGCCTTGTACTTTCATTGGTTATGAAGATATCATGAAGGCATACTGACTCTTGGATCTTGAGACACATCATATTTATTTGGAGAAGGATGTTTTGAGGAAAGATCACCAAGCTTATCCTCTACTCCTCTCCGCACATCCTATCATGTGGAAACTGATAGTGATACCAATGATAGTGCTTCAATAGATTCAAACACATGGGGTTCTATTGATAGTTGCAGTGAGAGGTCAATACATCAATTTAGTCTACATGCATACATTGCCATAGTGATAGGTCCAACATAGCAGGGTACATCCAGTCTTCTAGATATAGGTTCAATGACAGATTTGGGGGATAGTATTGATGGTTTGCCTCTTCTTCTTGATGCAAAATTACCTTCTTTAGTTTTCATGAGGGCTCCATTAGATCCTTTTGTTCATTCTCTAAATGATCGATTGTCACAGGTTGAAGTGATTGTGGATACTTATGATCAACAGTTGCAGAGGGGTTCTTCATCAGTTGCAAAGATAGATAGTTCCTTGAGATAGGTTCTTCAATCAGTTTAGTAGGTTTCATCACTTATCCATGGGATTCTTTCCATGCATAGCATAAGCGTCTCATTTGGACCCTTGGCATTGTTTCTTCCTAAGGGGAGGCACACCATTTTGTAGTCTTGGATCAACTTCTTCATTGATGTAGTCACTATTCGGCATTCTTCTTTTGGGGGGGAGCCTATCTTGTCTCTCTTCCTCTTCTCATCATTCTCTTATGTATATACTAGATGTATTTCGTAATGAGGGGAGTCTCTATTACTCCATCCATCCATGCATCCCTATTTATCTCTCTTTTTGGGGAGGGTTTTTCCCACATGGTTTTCCCTCTGTCCTCACTTTATGAGAGATTTCATATCATTATGTACATGGGTACCTAACATGGCCTAGTAGTCGAGACCCATTATGCATTGCATTATAGATTTTGTATGGTTAAGGGCATTCCCCTAAGTTGCACTTAAGGGGGGGTGTGGGTGTAAATAAGTATTTACTTATTACACTTACTTAAGTTTACTTAGGTTAATGCATTATTTAATTATTTTGCATTATTTTATTATGTATTTAGGTGAGACACTTAGGAGTTTGTGTACTCTCATAGAAGCGTGCAACTCTAATTATGCACACGTTATCTACAACATAGGAGTTTGCTTCATTCTTTGAGTTGTCATGTTGATAACATAGTTATCTGCACTCCTAATTTAGCACATGTTGTTTGCACCACTAATTTGCATGCTACACCATTTTAAGCTTATCCTCACACCATCGCACTTAATTCTGTGCTTAATAGAGGATAATCCATATATGGTGGACATGTGCTTGGTTGTATGACTTATCATGATGCTGACTTCTATGCATTATAGAAGCTCTCTTGAGGCCTTTCTATATAGGCACTCCTAGTGTACTCTCAAGCTAGCATATTGAATGAATATAATCATTATGATCATACTCTATCTTATTGGTCTACTGTGTGCTTGTTTTTGAATTCCTTAGTCTCGAGTGAATTCTAGCCTAAGCCAAATTCTTAGTGTACTCTACGTACAATGTTCCTATTGTTATCATCAAAAAATTCTTCTAACTATTCTATGTAGACTTCCTCTTCTAATATTTCATTAAGAAATGAAAATTTAACATCCATCTGATAAACTTTGAAACCTTTGTATGCAACATAAGCAAGTATAATCCTACGCCTTCCATTCTTGCAACAAGGGCAAACATCTCACCATAGTCAATTCCTTCTTCTTGTGCATATCCTTAGCAAATTAATCTTGCTTTGTTTCTTGTCACTTCACCAGTCTCATCTAGCTTGCTTCTGAATACCCACTTGGTGCCAATCACATTCTCGTTTTCTAGTCTAGGAACTAGACTCTATGTTTTGTTCTTCTCTATCTGTTGAATATCTTATTCCATGGCATTGTACCAGTCATCATCTTCCAGTGCATCTTTTGCTATTTCAAGCTCCTTCATGCTTAACAAACATGATTTGCTTCTCAATCTATTTCTTGGCATTGGCTTAGCATCTTTGTTTCCAATGTTTTGATCAACAGGGTGATGTCTTTTGACATATTTAGACAATCTTGGCTTAGCTCTTATTTCTACATTTTGTCTTTCAGCTTCAGAGTCATTATGTGCATCTGTATTAGGTATCTTAGCATCTCTTTCATGTATACTGATCTCAAAATCAAAATGTGCATTTTCCTCATTCTACAACTCGACATCTAAATGTAGCTTAGTTCTTGAATGCAACTCAACATTCACAAAATGTGACTTGGTAGTTATTGAGACTTGTGTTGGTTTGTAACTTGATTTGTAGCATATTCTTTAGCAAGCATTTCTTCATAGAAGTATACAAATGATTTTTATTCTTCTTGTTCTTTCATAGGTTCAGCCTCATGTACTTCTATAAATTCTTAAAAATTCACATTTGCACTTTCCACAATTTTGTTAGTTTTAGTATTTAAACACTTATAGGCTTTGCTTCTTGTGGAGTATCTAAGGAATATATGTTCTTCACTCTTTGCATTAAGAATTCCATTTCTAACATCTTTAACAATATAACACTTACTACCAAATTCCTTAAAGTATTTTACATTAGGTGGATATCCATACCATAGTTCAAAAGGTGTTGAATGAGTACTTTTTTTGACTTGTACATGGTTCAAGGTATAGACAATAGTACTGACAACTTCTCTCTAGTACTTTAGAGAAACATTGTTCTCTATCATAAGTGTTCTAGCATAGTCCATTATAGACCTATTTCTCCTTTTAGCAATTCCATTTTGTGGAGGAGTCCTAGTTGTAGATGTTTTTCTTTTGATTCCTCTATCATTATAAGAAATTTCAAACTCATTTGAAGTGAATTATCCTCCTCTATCTGATCTCAAGTATTTTAGACTCTTACCTATTTCTTTTTCAACTCTTTCCAAGCACCACTTAAAAATTTGAAAAGCATCAAATTTCTATTTTAAAAACATGTTTGTCATCATCCTAGAGTAATCATCAAGAAATAGCATTATGTACTTATCTCCTCTATAGTTTTGCACTTTAATAGGTCCACACAAGTCAGTATGAACAATCTCTAGTATTTTCTTAGAGGTATAAGCTTTACTCTTAAAGCTTGACATTGACATTTTTCCAAGCTAACATTGTTTGCACACTATATTATCAGGTTTCTTCAACTTAGGCAAACCTCTAACTCTTTTCATGTTACTACTACTAACCAAATTATAAAAATTAAAATGACATAATATCTTGTGCCAAAGCCATACATCATCAAGTTTTGCAATAAGACAAGTAGCATCCTTTATATCCAGATAGAATAGATTACTTCTAGTTTGACCACCTTTTCTGATCAGCTTCCCATTTGTTTCATATATCTTGGTAGTTTTATTTTCAAATTAAACCTTGCATCCCAAATTATTCAACTATGACACACTTAACAAGTTCTAATTTAATCCTTCAACATAATAAGCATTGTCACATGAAATCTTGTTTGTGAGTTTGATAGACCCTTTTCCTTTTATCAAACATGGTGCATCATTACCAAATCTTACACTATTTCCATCATAACAAGTTAAGGTAATGAACTTATTTTTGTCTCTAGTCATGTGATGTGAGCATCCACTATCAATGATCCATCTATCATTCTTGTTCACACAAGTCACATGAATAGTTGCCTCATCTTTTTTAGATTCGTCCTTCATTGCAACATATACCACTTCATCATCATGTTCATTAGCAATGTAGCATGACTTCTTTCATTTATCTTTGTAATCTATGTTGTCATCTTCTCTTCTATTTGTGTACTTGTTTCCTTCTCTGTAGTTCTTCTTCTGTGTACATCTTGTAGCAATATGACCAACTTCATTGCAATTAAAACAAATGATGGGTAACTTACCTTTGAACTTGCCATTACCTCTGTGAAATCTCTTTGCCATTAGTGCTTCAAATTTTTCAATGTCTTCCTCATCTGTATTACTATCACTAGATGCATATTTTATCTTTCTTTTCTTCTTCTTTTGCTTTACCTCCTCAGAATCCTTTAATAATAGCTTAGCTTTGAAAGTAGAATCAAGACTCTTTGGCTTGTAATTGTCAAATTTAGATAGCTCAAAAGCAGTGAGTCTATCTACCAAACCTTCAAGGGTTATAGATCATTTCTTGGAATACATCTCAACTCTTGGATTGTAGAAACTCTAATAGCATAGATAGGCAGTAATGTTCTCAAGATTTTGCTTAACATAATATCATCATCTATATGACTAGAAGCTCCTCTCCTATTATTGCACTAACAACTTCTTTTATCCTAGCAACATATTGAGCAATATTCTCACATTCTTCCGTTCTCATATCATCAAACTTACCTCTGAGGCTTTCAAAGTTGACTCTTTGAACATTTTTGTCTCCTCCATAGATGGTGGTTAGGGAATCCCACATCTTAATTTGCAATGTTGCAGCCTTTGATATCATCAAATTTGGCATAGGTGAGAGTAGAGGCAATCTCCAACATTGCCTAATTGTGTTTCTTTTTCTTCTTCATATCTTCAGCAGTTAGGGCTCTTGTTGGATCAACATGTTCCACCGTAATGGTAGATTGTGCATGATCTCCAAGTCCTCCAAGGTGTAGCTTCATCAAAAAATTTTATTTAGGAAAGTTATCTCTATTGAACTTGGGTACTTCTCTTTTAGACATCTTGATCTTTGTGCTTCTAGTACCTTAAAACTAGTCCTCTTAACTAGATGACTTTGATACCAATTTTTGGAATTCTTTTAGAATAACTGAGAGGGGGGTGAATTAGTTATTAAAGGTCCATATGTACAAATAAAAATTTTCTTATCTTAGTGAACCCATAAAACATTCATATTCATGCATGCATCCAAATGAATATGTGAATACTTAAAATTTGTAGGTTATTGTCTAATCAAATTGCAGAAATGTAAAGCATGAAACACAACATATCCATCAGTACATTTGACACAATGATTTAATGTGGAAATCCAATTTGGGAAAAACCACCAGTAAAATGCTACTCCTTTTCACTCTTCTAAAGTGATACCTTGTGAAAGGCCAACCTTGTTAAAAGTTATAATACACACTGTTAAATGTGACCTGGTTAAGGGATTTCAATCACCCTTTAAAAAGTGATCTTTTTTAGTGGACTTTAGGCCATTCACTTGGAATGCCACCCTGTTAAAGTATTTTCCAATGATAGTTAGGTCAATCTTAATCCAAGGGATTTACCCTAGACTGATACAATTGTTAGAGAGTAACAATAGAGCTCTGATCTGATACAACTTACAACTTCACTTATAGATTATAGATCTCTATGTAGTCCTCAATTCTACTTGGCTTTCATACTTTGTAGCTCTAACAACTTCTTCACCCTTCAAGTATTCATCTCCTTAAGCCTTCTTGATTGGTATGCCATTGCAGACACTTCTCTTGGGTCACTTGATGAAGCAAAAATCTTAATTCCTTCTTCTCCTTAGGTTCTTGCACATGACACCAACCTCTCTAACCTCTTTTCTTCATGACCATACATTCCTATATAAAGGAAATTAGAATATTTTCCCACTCATTATCCATCATCCAAATTAGGGTTTTTGGATGGATTAGGTAGGATACAATGTATCTACCCCATATCTTGTCTTTTCTAGAAACTTATCTTAAAATACATTTGAATTCCCCTAAATATAGTTTACATCAAATTATGTGTGACCATCTTATCAATCTTATCTTCCTCCTAGTTCACAAGTTCTAAGAAAATAATCTTGTCGACTTATATTTGGTGAATCTTTAGTCTTTGTCATAATGTAGCAACTCGGCATTATCAATCTTCTTATGCTCAGCACATACTATGTCACTTGTCATCAACTAGATTTTACTGGTGCTTGGCATCAATTGAAATTTACTTGGCATCAATTGTCATGCTTGACATCCACTAGAATTTTCTTTCACTCAGCTCCAACTAACTTTCTGCTTGGCTTGCACCAACTTTGCTCAACACCTACTATCCACTCAATCAAGCTTGGCAGATAAAATTTATTTAAGTTATTCTTCTAAAATTTCTAAGTGTAGCTAGCCATTTTGTAACCTTAAGTAGATCATCATTACATCGTGTTATCACTATCTTAATAGATCCTTTTACTTCATTACATAAGCATAACTCAACCTTTCCTCTAGGTGCTTTTGTTACATCTTGTTGATCAAATCCTCCTCATTAATCAACTAAGTGATAGTACTTCAATCTTATAAGCAATTGTTTTACTAGTAAATGGTAGGTTTGACATCAGTGACAAAAAAATGATTGAAACACATAGACTTCTTCAACAATCTCTTTCTTAACAATACTCTTTTCAAATGATCTTTTCAATAAAATATCAACACATCTAATCTATTTTGATAAGAATAACTCAATCCATGGTAAGAAAAAACCATCCAATCAAATTTGGATTTTTTTATTTGTTAAAAGGCTAAGGGCAATAATTTTTATTAATAATTAATAAGGTTTTTAATTTGTTCCTATGTTCAAATTGGCACTAGTCTTGCCGAGGGACTTGTGTCAACAATCAAATTTGGATATTAACATAGACTAACCAATTGAAATTTAATCATGATTAATGAATTATTACACAATATGTAAATTAAATATATATTAGTTTTTCTAAATTTTAGAATTGTTCACTACTTCAAATTGGATTTGGAATCAACCATATCTATGAGTCCTCTCATCAACTAGACTAGGTATATTTAGGTGCATAATTTTTTATTCATTTTTATTTATAGTTTATTTTTTAAAATCTTCCTATTGATTTTTTAGATGAAATAACTTCTTTTCACTAAATATTTTTCACTTCTTTAAACTAGATTCAGAATGAAGCGTATCTGCAACTCATCTCATCAACTAGAAAGTTAGATTAGGCATATTGAGGTGCATATATTTGATTTATTTTAATTTATAATTTCTTTATTTAAATATTCCTATTTATTTCTTGGATGAAAGAACCTGTGCAAATTTATGTTTTCTTTCCAAACAATATAAATTTGTATTAAACCATTTTTACAAAGCATTTGCATTTTCTTTGTTTGAATCTTACACACAATTCTCTACATAAAAGAACTACATAATTTGAAACTACACAAATCTACATTTTAAGATTTAAGAGAGAAATATGAGTAAATCTAAATCTAAATCCCTTCTTAAAGGCATATCATTTAAATAACCACAATGAACCCATTCAAGGATGCTCAAAGAGAACAAACATGTGAACAAATTAAAAAATGCATAAATTTATATTTTTAGAGATTTTTTACAATGAATTTTTTTAATAAATGCAAGCCTAAATCCAACTTATTACAAGCATATCATTTTAAAAACTACAAGAAATCCAACTTATCAAGGTTTTACCTACCCAATTCAAAACAACAATGCTTAGAGAGAACATATTAGTGAATAAGTTTGTACCTATATGCCCAAATTAGAATAGTTATCAATCTTGATCTGACATAGGGCTTCATCAAAGTAGTTCTCCAACAATACAAAATAGTTTTCATTTTATCGATTGTGCTAAAAGAAAGGTCCTTGTCACTTTTTGAGGATTTTCCTAGAATCCTAATCCCTTGCCTTTCCTATAATTACAATTTTCTTTGCTAAAGGAAAAAAATCATGGTAAATAGAAACATACATATTTTTAAGGTTTAAGGTTCATATTTTAGAATATTTTCCTAGAACCCTCAACCTTCACCTTCTCCACATCTAAAGTTGTCTAGGATGAAGGAAAACAACTTGTGATAGATAGAATCATACAAATTTTAAGGTTCAAGACTTAGATTTTGAAATATTGAACTACCAAATTCTCTATAATCTCCATGCATTTATTTTAGAAAGGAAATGCAATCTTTTAAAGCTAATTTTTTATTGAATAATCATATTTTGTTTGAAAAGAAATGAAGTTTATTTGACAACTTCAATTTTTAAATTTAATAGTTAGAAGAAGAAAAAAAATGTTGACCAAAATATTTGCATTATTTTTGAATTTTTTTGTCATTGTATCATTATGAATTGTTTTTTTATTGTATCATTATGAATTGTTTTATCATTGTATCATTATGAATTTTTTTGCAAGGAAATGTAATCTATTTAGTAGCTAGAATTTGGAGACCAACATTAAAAGAAAATGTAGTTATACACTCTTTTGTTAAAGCATTTGGAATTGTTGTTAAAATATATTGCAATCTTGTATTAAAAGAAAGTAATTTTCTAAGAAGAATTGAGTTCAAAGAATAAGGCCCTTGCCAATGCATAGAAGAGGGGTTATGCTTCATTGCAATCTAGAAAATGAAAGCATTACTAGAGATCAAATTGGCATGCCAAATAAACCTTGAGATACCATATCCAAATCCAATAGATATACTAGTTGTAAAAGTTAGAGTTTCTAGTACAAAGCCCTTGCCAAATGCACAAAAGAAGAATTCATTTCAAAGAACAAGGCCCTTGCCAACATACAAAAGAGGGGTTATGCTTCATTGCAATCTAGAAAATGAAAGAATTAGTAGAGATGAAATTGGCATACAAAATCAAGCTTGAGATACCAAATCCAAATCCAATAGATATACTAGATGTGCAAGTTAGAGTTTCTAGTAAACCTAAGAATGCACCATTAAGAAAAATTGGTCAAAATCAAGACATGGATAATGCAATCAATGGTGTTGAAGGTACTGAGTATTCCATTTGAGTTGCTTGTAAGAAATGGGGTATTCCTTTTACAACCTTGTGTTGGAAATGAGAATAGAGTAACTAAGAGGGGGAGGGGGTGAATCAGTTACTACAAAAACTTTCCACAGTCCCTAAGATGTCTGAATATACCTTTGATCTGATTAATAAAATGTTGAAACTTGATAATGCAGCAAATGATAAATATTAAGAACTGATATGATATCATGCACAAAGTAATTTAGCAATTAAGAACACAAGAGACACTAGTTTTAACATGGAAACCCAATATGGGAAAAACCACCAATGTAACTTTTTCACTCTTCTGAAGTGAGCCCTGTTAGGAGCCAACCCTGTTAAAGGTTACAAAAACACACTGTTAGGTGTGACCCTATTAAAGGATTTAATCATCTTGTTAGGAGTGGCCTTGCTAGAGGTCTTTAGAACAATTCAACTGAACTGTCACCTTGTTAGAGGATTTATTGAATGGATGTTAAACCAACTCTGTTAAGAGATTTTGAATACACTATTACAATGGTTAGAAACCAACAATGAAATGACCTGATATAATGTGCAACTTATCTTTGCTGATTGCGGATCTCTGTTATGCTTGACTAGATCCTTACTGATCAAATACAACTTTGCAACTCCTTTAACACATCTGATCCTCCATCAGACTTTTCTCAACATTCGCATTCATAACTTTTTCATAATCACACTTTAATTCATAACTTGAATGACCATATATACCTTTCAGATTATCTTAGTCAGCTCAAATCACTGACTAAAACAAAAAATTACAATAGTTAGCTAAAAGTAATTAATTAGCAAATCCCTATATTGGCTGGCCCTGCACGGTGAACTTTTTTCAGAAAATAATTCCTGTGTTAACCGACTGAGCTCGGTAGATACAGCAAACTTCGTGACAAACCATCAATCGCTGGGAGAACTCGGTAATTACTGAGTTTTCTGAGATAACCGAGTGAGCTCGGTGGAAACTAACCTTTGGAGACTGAGTGAAGCTCAGTTAATACTAATTTTTCCATAATTCATTTGATGACTGAGTGAGCTCGGTGGAAACTAACCTTTGGAGACTGAGTGAAGCTCGATTAACACTGACTTTTCCATAATTCATTTGATGACCGAGTGAGCTTGGTGGAAACTAACCTTTGAAGACCGAGTGAAGCTTGGTTAACACTAACTTTTTCATAATTCATTTGATGACCGAGTGAGCTCGGTGGAAACTAACCTTTGGAGACCAAGTGAATCTCAGTTAACTCTAGCTTTTCACATTTCCTTCATTGATCGAGTTAGCTCGGTTAACACTGTCTTCCACATTTCCTTTGATGACCGAGTGAGCTCGATTGGTACTGTAAATTGCATTGCAGACTGTCTGAGCTCAGTGAACTTGAGACTAATGACTGATATGACATTTGTGTGACATCAAGGACAACATTATACAATAATCTCCCTCTTTGGCATTGATGGCAACACAACATTTCATACCAGAAATGAAATTTTGAAAACAACTTCAACAGGATAACAGACTTCTCCCTCTTTGTTCAACAAGATAACATACTTCTCCCTCTTTCAATAGTCTCCCTCTATTAAGGGACTTCATGGCAAACTTTTCAAAACTTCACAAATTTCAGAAGGATATGACAGTAAAATCTCTTCCTCTTTGAAAACACATGCCAAAGACAATAGAAGTTAAGTGATTTATAATGTACCTTTAGTACTGATTCATATGCAATGATTTTTGATGAAACTGCATCAACAGATAGATCTTCAATCATGTATGCGTTGATGCATTACTAGAACTTATTTCTAGTGGATTTCAGATAGGGGAATGACCTCTAACTTACCTCTGAGATACAAAAATGCATCCTTAGGTAAAGTCTTTGTGAATATGTCAGCAATTTGTTCTTTTGTATGGACATATTCCAATCTGATCTCCTTGTCTTGTACCAACTCTCCGACAAAATGATATTTTATTGCAATATGCTTGGTCTTCGAATGCATCATTGGATTCTTAGATATGTTGATTGCACTAGTATTGTCACAGAACATGACAGTTGGTTCTTTGATTTCCATCTTCATTCCTTGCAATAACTGCTTAAACCAAACAATATTTGAATAGTTTACTACTGCAGCAACATACTCTACCTCTGCTATAGATTGGGATGTACAATTCTGCTTTTTGCTTGTCTAGGAAACCAATCTTTTTCCAAGAAAGAATGCTCCTCCAATTGTGCTTTTTCTGTCATCAAGGTTTCCTGCCCAATCAGCATTAGTAAACACTTTCAAATCCAAATTACCTCCAAATTTTCCATAAGACATAATCTTCAGTTCCTTTCAAACATCTCATTATTCTTTTGATTACCATCAAGTGAGTTTCTCTTGGCTTTGCTGGAAATCTTGCAACAATACCAACTGCAAGGGCAATATCTGGCCAGGTATGAACTACGTATTGCAATTTTCCAATCATAGATCTATACAATGTTTGATCTACCTCTTTGGATTCATCATCTTTGGTAAGTTTCAATCCAGTACACATTGGAGTTCCAATGGGTTTACAGTCCTCCATACCAAACTTTTTCAATATCTCCTTGATGTATTTTGATTGAGTGATGTAGATGCCATTCTTATTTTTTTGAATTTGAAGACCAACAAAGAATTTTATTTCACCAAAGATAGACATTTCAAATTCCTTGTTCATTTGTTCTAAAAATTCTTTGCAAAGATCATCATGCCCTATGAAAACAATATCATCTACAAATATTTCTGCCAAGACAATCTTATTATTTGGTCCTTCCTTTATATACAAGCTACTATTATCATTAGTTCTTTGAAAACCAATATGAATAAGATAGTTATGCAATCTTTCATACCATGCTCTAGGGGCTTGTTTCAGACCATACAATGCCTTGTGTAATTTTTAGACCATGTCCCTTTTATTTGGATCAAAAAAGCATTTAGGTTGTTCAATGTAAACCTCTTCATCCAATATTCCATTGAGGAATGCTGACTTGACATCCATCTGATAAACTCTGAATCCTTTGTGAGAAGCATATGCAAGTAAGGTTCTGACTCCTTCCAATCTTACAATAGGAGCAAAGGTTTCTCCATAATCTATGACTTCTTCTTGAGAGTATCCTTTTCATACCAATCTGACTTTGTTTCTGGATACTTTACCATCTTCAATCAGCTTGTTTCTAAATACCCACTTGGTTCCAATTACATTCTTATTTTTAGGCCTGGGTACTAGAGTCCATGTCTTGTTCTTCTCTATCTGTTCTATTTCCTTGTTCATTGCCTCAATCCAACTATCATTTGTTAATGCATCTTTAATGCTTCTAGGTTCAAAATCAACAAGTAAACAAGTATTTTTTAATTTGCTTCTTGTCAAAGTTCCTTTAGACTTGTCTCCAATGATCTGATCTAGTGCATGATGCCTTCTAACATATTTAGCTAATATAGGTTCTTTTCCTCTTAAATGAGTTTCATTGCTATCTCCTTGTGCTTAAATTTCATGTTCAGGCTATTCTAGTTCGGTAAGAATTGGCTCAAGTGCTTTAGACTTGGTAGATACTTGCTCGGTAGTGTTTGAATGTTGCTGTGGCTCAGTTTGAACTTTTTGTAGCTCGGTTACTGATGACTCGAGAGTTGAGGATTCTTGAGTGAACGATATGCTTGGTATAGTATCTGGTTCAATGTAAACAAATCTTCTATAATCTTTAGGTACCCTTTTGTTTTCTTTTTCAGATTTGTCTGCAAACTCATTAACTTTCACATGTGCACTTTCTATAACTTTGTGAGTGGATAGATTTAAACATCTATATGCTTTTCTTTTTCAAGAATATCCTAAAAATATTCCTTCATCACCTTTTACATCAAATTTTCCTTTTCTCGATTCTTTCAAAATATAACATTTGCTTCCAAATACTTTCAGATAACTTACATTGGGTTTGTAGCCATACCATAATTCATAGGAAGTTTTGAATGAGTCCTTCTTCAACTATACTCAGTTTAAGGTATGAACTGCAGTGTTGATGGCTTCCTTCCAGTATTTGATAGCAACCTTCTTTTCTATCATCAAGGTTCTTGCCCAATCCATAATGGATCTATTTCTTCTTTTAGCTATTCCATTTTGTTCAAGAGTTCCTAGTGCTGAGACCTGTCTTTTAATACCTTTTTCAATGCAGAAGTTGTTGAATTCATGTGAGATGAATTCACCACCTCTATCTGACCTTAAGAATTTTAGTCTTTTTCTTGTTTCTTTTTCTACTCTTGCTAAATACCATTTTAATTTCTCAAATGCTTTTGATTTGTTCCTTAGATACATGATAGTCATCATTCTTGAGTAGTCATCAACAAAAAGAATGAAAAAATTTTCTCCAGTATAGCTTTCTATTCCAATGGGTCCACACAAATCAGCATGCACAATTTCCAATATATCTTTGGACTGATAGTTCTTACTTTTAAAACTAGTCTTTCCCATTTTACCAATCTGACAATTCTTGCATAGTCCAACCTCAGGTTTCTTAATGTTAGGAATGCTTCTTACCATTTTGAATTTGCTTATTTTTACTAGGTTATCAAAATTGACATGACACAACCTTTTATGCCATAACCAACTTTCTTCAATTTGAGAAATAAAACATGAGCATTCACCAAGTTCTAGATAGAACAAGTTACCTTTAGTTTGGGTGCCAGATCCTATCAGCTTTCCTTGCTCATTCAACAGTCTTTCTTTTCCATGCATGAATTCCACCTTGAATCCAGTATTGAGTAACTGTGCCACACTTAGAAAATTATTTTTAAGACCTTCAACCCAATAGGCATTATTACATACAAGTTCTTTGGTTAGATAGCTTCTTCCTCTTCCTTTTATGAAACAAGGTTCATTATTACCAAACCTTACACTGCCACCATCATAGTCTTCAAACTGATCAAACTTAGTTTTATCACCAGTCATATGATGTGAGCAACCACTGTCTATAATCCATGTATCATTCTTACTTACATGAGAGACAAGTGCCATTTTATCTTCCTCATCACTATCAGAATCATCTTCAATGGCAATATAAACAATTTCATCCTCACTATTATCAAAATCTTTAGAATTTTCAGCCATGAAGCATGATTTCTTACCTTTTTTATTGGATGTTTTGAAGTCTTTCTTGCCATTCCATTTGTAATCTTTATTTTCATCATTGTTTTTCTTGTTTGGACACCTTGCTGCAATATGACCAATTTCTTCACAAGAAAAACAGATTAGAGGAACTTTACCTTTGTATTTTCCTCTGCTTCTAGAATATTTACTTGCTAGTAGAGCTTCAATCACTTTGAGATCACTTTCTGAACTTTGGCTTGATTCATTTTCACTTTCTGACTGAGATTCCTTCTCCTTTTTGTTTTTCCCTTTGAGTGAGAGCTTGGCTTGAAATGCTGATTCAATGTTTTTGGAGGTTGGAACATAGTTGTCAAAGTTATCTAGTTCAAATGCAGTTAGTCTTCCAACTATGGCCTCAAGATTTATCTGATGATTTTCTTCACACCTTCTTTCCTGAATTGCAGAAAATTTGATTGCATAAACAGGAAGCAAAGTTCTGAGAACTTTTCTTATAACCATTTCTCCTTTGATATCACCTCCAGATGCTCTGATTGTACTCACACATGCTTTAACTCTTTCAACATATTTTGCAATGTTTTCATCCTCTTTCATCTTCATTTGATCAAATTTTCCTCTTAGACTTTTTGCTTTTGCTCTTCTTACATTATCATCTCCTCCATAGATCTCTTTTAGCTTGTTCCACATCTCAAAGGCAGTTGTGTAGTCCTTAATGTCATCAAATTCTTCATAACTGAGAGTGGATGCTATGTCTATCATCATATTGTTGTGAGTCTTCTTTTCAGCAATGTCATTGACAGACAATGTGCCAGGAGGTTCTTCATATTTTTCTTCAAGGTATTTTAGTCCAGTATCACCAATAGTAGCCAGATGAAGTCTCATCAATCCTTGCCATGCTGAGAAGTTATCTCTGTTGATTTTTGGAATTTCTCTTTTGTAAGACATCTTGACCTTAAGCTTAGATCCTTGAAATCTTTTCTTGCAAGAACCAAAAGCTTTGATACCAATTGTTGGAAATGAGAATAGAGTAATTGAGAGGGGGATGGGGTGAATCAGTTACTACAAGAACTTTCCATAGTCCCTAAGATGTCTGAATATACCTTTGATCTGATTAATAAAATGTTGAAACTTGATAATGCAGCAAATGATAAATATTAAGAACTGATATGATATCATGCACAAAGTAATTTAGCAATTAAGAACACAAGAGACACTAGTTTTAACGTGGAAACCCAATATGGGAAAAACCACCAATGTAACTTTTTCACTCTTCTGAAGTGAGCCCTTTTAGGAGCCAACCCTATTAAAGGTTACAAAAATACACTATTAGGTGTGACCCCGTTAAAGGATTTAATCACCCTGTTAGGAGTGGCCTTGCTAGAGGTCTTTAGAACAATTCAACTGAACTGTCACCTTGTTAGAGGATTTATTGAATGGCTATTAAACCAACTCTATTAAGAGATTTTGAATACACTATTACAATGGTTAGAAAGCAAAAATGAAATGACTTGATATAATGTGCAACTTATCTTTGTTGATTGCAGATCTCTGTTATGCTTGACTGGATCCTTACTGATCAAATACAACTTTGCAACTCCTTTAACACATCTGATCCTCCATCAGACTTTTCTCAACATTCACCTTTTCATACTATAATTCACATTCATAACTTTTTCATAATCACACTTTAATTCATAACTTGAATGACCATATATACCTTTCAAATTATCTTAGTCGTCTCAAATCACTGACTAAAACAAACAATTACAATAGTCAGCTAAAAGTAATTAATTAGCAAATCCCTATACTAGCCAACCCTGCACAGTGAACTTTGTTCAAAAAATAATTCTTGTGTTATCCAACTGAGCTCGGTAGATATAGCGAACTTCGTGACAAACCATCAATCACAAAGAGAACTCGGTAATTACTGAGTTTCCAGAGATAACTGAGTGAGCTCGGTGGAAACTAACCTTTGGAGACCGAGTGAAGCTCGGTTAACACTAATTTTTCCATAATTCATTTGATGACCGAGTGAGCTCGATAGAAACTAACCTTTGGAGATTGAGTGAAGCTCGGTTAACACTGACTTTTCCATAATTCATTTGATGATCGAGTGAGCTCGGTGGAAACTAACCTTTGAAGACTGAGTAAAGCTCAGTTAACACTGACTTTTCCATAATTCATTTGATGACCAAGTGAGCTTGGTGGAAACTAACCTTTGGAGACCGAGTGAATCTCAGTTAACACTAGCTTTTCACATTTCCTTCGTTGACTGAGTTAGCTCGGTTAACAGTGTCTTCCACATTTCCTTTGATGACCGAGTGAGCTCGGTTGGTACTGTAAATTGCATTACAGATTGTTTGAGCTCGATGAACTTGAGACTAATGACTGATATGAAATTTGTGTGACATCAAGGAAAACATTATCCAACACCTTAACATATTAGTTGCAAGGTATCACAAGTAAACCAAAGAGAGGTCCACCAACTATATTATCAAGTGAAGAAGAAATGACGATAGTACAATGACATCAAGATATGGAAGAGATGGGATATGATCTTGAAATAACAAAATTGAAAGAACATGTTGCTCACATTTGTGAGACTGTGAAAAACCCTTTCAAAAATGGTTTTCCTACAAAGTCATGGTGGTGAGGGTTCAAAAGAAGGCATCTTGAGTTGACAATGATTAGGAGAGTGAAATACAAGACTACTTAATAAGGTTGATGAAAAACACGTGCTTCATTAAATGTCCTCTAATTAGAGAAGCACATATGATTGAATAAAAAATATACATATCAAAGGTGTGTAAATGGTAATATAAGGGTGTTACTTACATCAATAGGGAAATATTTAGGAAAATCCCTAATTCTTTTCATGTTCCAGAGACAATAGCTCTAAGAAACAAGAGCTACACATAGTTGGAGTCCCTAACATTTATGATTTTTAATTTTTAATGTAGATGGAATCTCTACCAATTACAATACAATATTTAATTTATTTTTGTGAGTAGTTAAGAACTAACAAATACTATGTCTGGGTTCCTACTACAGGAACCTAGGTTGAACCTAGAGGAGAACTGAACCATAACTCAAACCTGACACAAACTTGAGCCAAAACCTATCATGAAAAAAAGGAACCCACTAACATGGTAGAAAAAACAAATTCAGGTATAAGTCTGAGTGTAAATTTCTATGTGGCCAATTTAAAAATCAAGAAGTAGCTAGACTAATATTCTCTCAAGATGTGTACCCTCAATTTGAGTGATCCCTTATACTTTGACTGCTATAGCAATACATTGAATGACCTCTAATTAGAAGAACACAATTAATTTAAGAAATTAGTAATGTGGAAAAATTATAATCATTTCCATGTAGAGTCAATAATAATTTTCTATTTTGATAGAATTGCAAAGTTTAATAAGATCAAACAAATATCATAATTTAATGAAATCAAATATTTCAAAGTCGAGTAATTTTTTCCCAGATTACTTAGGTTCACAGCTTACCTTCAGAGCATTGGCATTCATTGCATCCAAATATCAATTTGATCAAATTAATTTGATGGTTAATATTTTACAATTCATTTGTTTAAACTGTACATTTCTCCCACAAGCTAAGTGAATTCTTTCCTTCTTGTAGATCCTTTTAGAAATGGTACATGCTTGGAATAAAACTACTTTCAACTAGCATGACATGCTAAATTTTGCATGTTTTTTTGTGTGTGCATGTGTACTCAAATTTATGAGTTAGAATTAAACTATAATGTTTATGTTAACATAAAATAGAAACCATATGCTAGTTCATTTTGTAAATCTATTTTGGTTATCTATCAAAGGAAAATATGATAATAGTTCAATATTATAAGACTCTTTCCCTTCTCCCTAATAAAGATAGTAACCAAGGATAGTATCTAACAAATATATTTGACCTTATTAGAAAAGTCACTATCTTTGAATTGAATAATTTCTCCCAATATTCTAATCAAAATTAGGCAACTGTCATGGACAATCATGGAAAATAAATGTGTTGTAAATATAGTTTGACCTTTATTCAATGCTACAACACCAATATCCTATTGCAGAAAATGATAACTAGGCTACATTATTGTTTGTGCACTAATGAATCATTACACCAAATCATTTCTAAACATAGCCTAAGAACATATGATGCTTAAAGTTAGATGATAAGCAATCCTCCATAGCTTGGTAGTAAACAAAAAATTCTAGAATATACTGTGTATGGTTTCAAATCTTTTGCACATAATTAGAAATTAAAAAATTATTAAACAAAACCTTGGCAAAATTTTTTTATGGAACCGGAATATACCTGTTATATCAAAGATCACAGTTTCTACAATAATAGTTGATTGTATTAATGGATTGCTTCCTATAAGCTTTGATTTTTCCCTTCCCTCTAAAAACTTCTACAGTACAAGATGCTCCCTATCATATGCAAAAGAGTAAAGGCTACCTCTATGGTCAACAATTTTTTTCAAAATAAAATAAATCTAACACCAAAATTATCTAGTATTTCATATAGTAGAATGTTGCATTGATCCTACCAGCAAAAGGCCTCTATTATGTCAAAAATGAAGTTTCCAAAAACACTTAACAAAGAGTGGACATACGGGCACATATGGGTAGGTGACTTTCTAGGGAAGTTTCTAGAACAAATCTAATGCATTCTATAGCAGAATGAAATGAGTTTCTATAAAAAAACATTGTCTTAAATCACTCATAGCTCATGTCATCATGTAAATCTCCACCTCCACCTCTCCTTACAGATGACACAACATGCTCAAAACATGTGGCTTGGAAGTTGCCAAGTATTCTAACCTTATAAGACACATGTCACTTGCTGATTTTCTCTTAATTTCTCAATGGGGAAAATAAAATTACCACTAGAAAAAATTAGCTCAGCCAATGAAAAAAGAGAAATAAAAAAAGCACAATTCACTTTAATAACAAAATATAGTAGAATTTTAGATTAAAGGACTATTGCACAGTTTTCAAAACTTCAATTAATAGGCAAAATGCAACTGAAAACTTAAGTCTCCTACCTTAATATGTGTTTAAGGGTTTCTATTTTTAGTCTCCTACCTTTCTAGGAGACTAAAAATAGAAACCCTTAAACACATATTCAAAACACAATAAAATATTTATAAACACAAAAAGTCATCCTTTCCATGGTTGCCACATTCTACCAACTTTGACCAATTAATATAGTCTCCAAGGTTTCTTCATATAAGACATAAAAGAGATTATGTTTGCAACCTACATAGATTTCTCAACCATGGCAATGCACAAATGCGAACCTTGGCATGAATGCAGAATGTCACTTGAGAGAAGTCCATTGAAAAAATTTTCAATAGAGAATGGGGAGAGTAGGTTTGATCAATAGTGGGAAGATGATGGCGAGTAGAAGTGAAGGGGGAAGAACAACTTTTCAAAATTTGAATCCTACTTTGGGTGAAATTCCTCTGGTTGGTCGAGATCAGAATCATGGCTTGGGTCATGGTTTAAAGGGAGGGTATGGAGATTGTCAAGGAAATACAAAGATTAGAGAATCGATAGAGAATGGAGATGGGGACCCACATGCTCTTTGCAAGGATCCAAGTAAGTCTCCTCTGATCCCCAAGGAGGGCCTTCATGGGGCACAAACCACCAAATGTTCTTCCTTGTTCAGAGTTAAACCATCTGGCAAGCTTTCTTTTCTAGCTGTTAAAGTGCACCTTGGGTCTAAAAAGGGAATTTTTACAATTTTTATTCTAGACTAGCTTGTCGACCATAGCATTGCTTCTATGGCTTCCACCCTAGTGGGAAAATTCATCTAGCAAAGGAAAAATATAGACATTATTAGATCTTTCACAAAGAATAAATGGAACCTTAAAGGTCAAGTCATAATTAGTGCGATGGCCAAAGGATTTTTGTCTTTTGACTTTTTCTACAATAAGGGCCTCTCAAACATTTTGTGTGAGCAACCTTGGGTTATTGGTCACTCATCAAAGTTGTACCTAAATGATTCTTTTTTTGTTCAAGCCCTAGATTGGGTGAGACTTCCAGAGCTTCCTCTGGAATTCTTGAATGAGGATGTTTTCATGGGGGTGGCCAATTACTTTGGAGAGCTTCTCTCCATAGACCTGATAACAACATCAAGAAGAAGACTAACCTACACCCATATTTGTATTGAAGTTGGGGAGGGGGTGGATATGCTGGAGGTAGTGAGATTCCATTCCAAACTTGGAACTCATGTTTAGAAGCTAGTCTATGAGAGTGTGCCTTTTTTCTACTTTCATTAATTGAAAATGGGCCATAAGGCCGAACAATGCCCAAGGGCTAAGGAGGAAAAGAATAGGAAAAATATTACTACCAAACTCGAAATTCAGTAGGATGGGAACATGATCTAGATACAAAAGAACAACAAGGGTCCTGAGATTAGTCATCCTAAGAATCAAAGGTGATTGTGGAAATCTCTGCAAAAGAAGTGAATGCTTTAGCTTTGACTAATACCCATATCAAAGCAGTTGAGGGAGGAGCAATTAGTGGAGCAAAAGGGCCCAAAAAAGAGAATATCAAACCATCTCTTGAAAGGGAAAGAGGTCATTGTGATACTTTCCTTGAAGAACATTGTAGGGCTTCCTCCCCGAAGGCAATGGGGGAGGAGCCAAGAATGACAAATGAAGAGGAGATTGATGTGTCAGTTGTGCCAAAAAATCAAGTGCCTCAGGGAGCCAAGGAGGTCTCCTCTCCCTTTGGGGATCATTTAGCTTCCCCTAGTTTGGGAAATAGGATTCTAGAACTGGTCAAAAACTCTTCCCCTTACAAATTTCTAGAATGGAAGCATGGCTTGAGAGCTACTCAGATGAAAACAAGGGGACTTGGACCATGATCAAAAAGAAGAAAAGTAGAGACCCTTCCCTAGTATCACTAGTAGAAACCAAGAGCAAAGTGAAAGATGATGTTGGATTTAAACCTAAGACAACAAGTAGAAAGGGTTTAAGCCAAACCATTTAGGAGGAGGCTAGAAGGAATTTAGCTGATGGGAACCAAAGGATCATCAAGGAGGTATGCTCTATTAAAAAGAAATGAAGATAATATCCTAGAATATAAGGGGGCTAAATGGAGCCCACAAACAAGAGGTAGTAAGGAATATGATTAGAGACCACAAACCTAATTTTATGTTGATCCAAGAAACTAAAATGAAGAAATATTAGGTAGGTAAGATTTTATTTAGTAACAACATGGATGGAGAGGCCACTAATGCAGAGGGTGCTTCTAGGGGTCTACTCACACTTCAATAACAAGCATTTCCTAGTCACCACCATTCATAATGAAGGTAACACCCTGTTATGTAAAGTCATACACATTAATAGTAAAGGCTTCTAGTTTCTTTTGAATGTGTATGCCCCTAACTCTAACTAGGAGGTGAAGGCTTATTGGGCCAAGCTTTGTCCTCTCATTCAGAATTGCAACCTTGATAAAGGTATCATAATAGTTGATTTCAATACTCCCTTTTCTAATGAGGAAAAATCTTGGGGTCTAGCCATGGACCTAGATAGCAAGTTGGATCTTTCTAATTTCATTAACAATCTGGTTCTTGTGGAAATTGATATTTCTGGTGTGATTTTCACTTGGTCTAATAGGCATATAGGGAGTGAATATATCTAGGTCCACCTTAATCAAGCCCTCATTTCACTTGACTAGTTGAACTTCTTCTCTTGCAAGCTCTCCCTTCTCCCCAAATCTGGGTCTGATCACTCCTCTATTTCCCTTTCATTAGTCCCGCTCTCATTAAAGCAGAACTTTCCCTCTCTCATTAAAGTGGAACTTTCCTTTTCATTTTGAGAAGACGTGGATCTCCTATTCAAACTTGTTATCTAGGATCTCCTCTTGGTGGAACATCAAAGTGGAAGGGACTACTATGTTCAAGGTTTCCAATAAATTGAAAAATGTTAAATGCAATATCAAAATCTGGAACAAGTTAGATTTTGGTCATATCTTCTAGGCCAAGGAGGAGGTTTCTGATCAACTTCATTCCATTCAAGATATCATTCAACATGAAGGATACAATGAGAATAATAGGAAAGTAGAGATTTCTATTCTCTTTGATGTCCACAACATCAGTATTAGAGAAGAGAACTTCTAGAAACAAAGATCAAGAATTGACTGGCTCAAAGAGGGAGATCAAAATACCAAGTTTTCCCACCTCTCCACACTTAAGCACAAAGCAAACAACCTGATTTCAGGCATCAAGAAGGTCCAATCCCTTTTTCTTGATGATAATGACATTTCTACTGAGGCTATTAATTTTTTCTCCACTCTCTTTTCCTAGGACCCCACTTTATCTATGGAGGACTAGAAGGAAATTGTTTCATCTCTACCCTAGATGATTCAGCCTCACCATAACACAATGATGTGGGCTATACCTAATTGTTTAGAAGTGAAGCAAGCTCTATTCTCTCTCTCTTCTGATAAAGCCTTACAGCTAGATGGTTTTCGTACTTCCTTCTTCCAGATTTATTGGGACATGGTCAAGATAAATGTTGCCAAGGTTGTGCAAGAATTCTTTGGGGCCAAGAATCTTCTAAAAGAGCTTAACTCTACCTTTATATTTTTTATCCTTAAAACTCCTAGGGTGGATACTACGAACCAATTCAAGACCATTAGTCTCTGTAATTCATTCTACAAGATCATCTTGAAAGTCCAAAAATTCAAAATTCTCAAGGTCCTTCCTTTGATTATTTCCTCATAGTAGATGGGTTTCATCCCTCACAAACAAATCCTGGATTCTATAATGTTGGTTCATGAAGTCATTCATTCCTTGGAGGCTAGGAAGAGGGATGGTCTTCTCATCAATTTGGATATCTCTAAAGCCTATGATAGGGTTAACTGGTCCCTCCTTGGAATAGTCCTCCAGGAATTTGGTTTTGACCACCAAGTATGCAAACTTATATCCCAACTTGTATCCACCTCTTCACTAGCTATCATTATTAATAGGGCTCCATATGATTTCTTCAAACCATTGAGAGGCTTAAGGTAGGGAGATCCCCTTTCTTCCATCATCATCATCATCATGGAAGAGTCTATTGGAAAATTGATTCAGAGAAAAAGATAGGAGGGGTCCTTGAGAGGAATCAATCCTTCTTCAGGGCATTTATCTTTCACTCACCAATAGTTTGTGGGTGACATTATAATGGGAGGAGAAACTTTGGTCTTGGAGGCCAAATCAATGAAGAGCTTACTAGATATGTATAACAAGGGAACTAGCCAACTTATTAATTGGGCAAAAAATTTGGTATTCTTTATCAATACTCCTGTAGATAGATAAAGGAAGATTGCAGGAATTCTTGGTTACGGGGTTGGAAGCCTACCTTTGAGCTATGTTGGACTCCCATTGAGGAATAATCCATCAGATTCTTTCTAGAATGGGCTTATTGATATGTTCAACACAAAGCTGGCAGGTTGGAAAGGAACCACTCTTAGCCAAGCTAGTAAATGCCTTCTGGTGAAGTCCACCCTTCAAAACCTTCCCACATATGCCTTGAGTCTCTTTGGGATTCATACCAAATATGCTAAGAAAATGGAAAAGATCCAAAGAGATTTTCTATGGTCTAGATTGGAAGAACATAAAAGATACCACCTTGTGGCCTAGGATAATGTTTGCCTCCCTAATTGTTATGGGGGTCTAGGAATTAGAAAAATTAGGCATCTCAATAGTGCCCTCCAAGCTAAGTAGGTTTGGCATATATTTAATAGCACTGGAGAATGGAGAGATATTTTGGTGGATAATTATATTAGGATACCTTCTCTAAGATATTTTCTCAATGATTTTGACATCCCAACTAGCTAAGTTATATGGAAGGGGATCTTAAAGGCTAAAACCCTAGCTAATTCTAAGGCAAAATGGAAAGTGGGAAATGGAGAGAACATCCTCTTTTGGCACAATAATTGGTTGATTCAGGGCACTCTCATTAATAATCCCATCTATGATAACTTGGCCAATACCTGTACAAGGCTATTCGGAATGAAAGTAAGTGACTATAGAATGGACCAAGGATGGAGAGACCTATCCTTGATATTGAATGATCTCAAGCCAATAATGGTGACATTGAACTCTTTGATTTTGAAAAATAACAAGGATGAACTATATGGGAGAGAAACCCAAGTGGATCCTACTCGGTGGCCTAGGGGTACAACTCCCTCTAGAGTCTGAAGGAGAAATCTCTATGGGCTAAGGCTTGGATGCCTAACCTTACCCCTAAAATCAATATTTTCTTCCGGCTAATGCTTTAAGATAAAATTCTCACTTTGGAAAATTTGGTAAAAAGAGGTAAGTATATCCCTAATAGATGTATTCTTTGCAAGCACCACCTAGAGATAGTAAATCGCATCCTCATCCATTGCCCCTATTCCATGGAGATCTAGGACTATCTCACCAAGAACTATGGTGTCAGTTGGTGTAGGCCACAAAATATCCTGGACTTCTTCTATCAATGGGATAGCATGTTCAATGGCATGAATCTGCATAGTATAAGCACATGGACTTTGCCCCACTTCTGCTGGGGAGTATTGAAAGAGAGAAACAATTAAAATTTTAGAGACAAAGAGGCTCCTGCTAATGTTCTTGTAGATAAAATCAACAATAAAGAACGATAATTTTTTCTTATCATGAAGAGTGGTGATCTTGATGAAGGGGGTAACAGTAAGGATAGAGAGAAGGACATGATAATGAAAAGACAATGGGTCAAGTGAGGACTCCCCCCTGAAAGTTGGCATAAAGAAAACTTCGACAAAGTAGCCAAAAATAATCCTAGCCCCACTGGATGTGGGAGCATCATCAAAATTAGTCATGGTGCAAGTATAGTTGCTCTCTCCCACCCCTTGGGAAACCAAAAAAATCACTATGTTGAAGCCAGTGCTGCTCTCCAGACTACTAAACTAGTGATGGAAGTGGGAGTCAAACACTAGTGGCTGGAGGGGGACTCAAATAATATCATCATATGCATAAAAGGTGATCTCCAACCTGCCTGGACCATTGCAAAAATAGTGGAAGAAATCTGCACTATGCTTGGCAAATTTGATAGTGTACATGTCAGCCATGAGTACAGGGAATCCAACTCGATGACCAACTAGTTTTCCAATGAGGTAGTCAAGAATGAGATAGCGAGAATATAAAACCATCGAAGGGAATATTCATTTAGTTGTGAAAGGTCTAATTGATGAATAGAGGATCTAGGGAGGTATGGGTGAAATCCCCAGTTAATTATGGAAACTAATGAAAAAATGTGTGCAAGCCAATGTATTTATGGAAAGTATAGGGTGAATTTCTAGATGATGCATTCAGCATCTAATTGCCATGATTTATGGGTTGCTTATTTTCTTTTCCAATTTGGAATCGAAAGAAAAAGCGGTCTTGGATAGAGTAAATAGAGGATCAACAAAGGTGTAAAAAGAATTGTGTTTATGCAAAAGGCAACCACCCAGCTAATTGAGATGGTGGGTGAATGGAGCAAAAGGGAACCAGTTGGATAGGCAGAGAAATGGAAACAAAGAACCAAGGTCGAGGAGAAACTCGACAAGGGAGGCATCACTATCTACATTGCCAAGCTTCAGGGGTATGACTCAATAGTTACCAATCTCATGGTTAATTCTTGGAAGGATGGAAGGGTTAAGATTGATGGGGTTTCCTATCATGTTGATGTGGGGATCATTGCCCATGTTACTAAAATCCATGATGAGGGTTTGAGAGTTCTATAGAGATCAAAAAAAATTTTGTGAATGCGGTGAAGGATTTTGCCAAGAACACGGAAGAAAACAAGGAACTAACAAAAAGTGAGACTTACTATGAGATAGACTTGATCAAGAGGCTTTGGAGGTATGTGCTAAGGGCTATCATTGAGTTTATTTCTCTGGATATGAGGTTTGATAGGGTTAGAACCCACCATTTTGTACTATATAACCACTTTTGTTATGTAGCTAAAGTCTCTTTTCCTTTTTACTTGTACTCTTTTATGAACAATAATATTTTTGGGTATAAGAAAAAACCCTGTGCTAACCTTACCCTACATCAGGGTTTACTTCTTTTTCTCTTTAAAAATTTTAAAGCCCGGTCTAGGAGTAAGCCCCTGCATTATGTTGTGGTTGCTTCTGAGGAGACAGGGAGCTCCAATTTCTCCTTAGACATGGAGGGAAACCTGAGCTTAAGTTTGGAGGAGGAGGAAGACTATCAGTCATCAGGGAAGGAGAGCAACCAAAGACAAGGAAATTCCCACTCCTAGTAAAGCTCCTTGCAAGAAAAGCCCTAGGGGTCATATGCCCAAAATGACTATTTAGGGGGAAGATGAGTACAATGAGGAAGGAGAAGGCATGGACATAGATGAGGAGACCAAGGGTGTGGAGGTTGAGACAATAGAGGAGTTGGTTCGTAATCCCAAAAAGAAGTAAAGGAAGATCAAGGAGGAGGATATGCCACTAGAGGAGGAGACCAAGGGTGTGGATGTTGAGTCTAGAGAGGAGTTAGCTGGTAACCCCAAAAAGAAGCAGAGGAAGACCAGGGAGGAGGATATGCCACTAGAGGGGTAAAATGATAAGAGGTTAGAGCTCTCTATTCTTCCTCTCCTTCCCAAGTCCCCACAGGAGCAAGAAAATGAAAAAATGGAGGAGGGAAACACAATTAGTTTGGTTGTAATAAAAGACAAACGTATGGCTTGGAAGAACTTCAATGACAAAACCTCTAAAATGGAGATTTTCAGGGGAATTATGAGCTCCCAAATCCTTGAAGAAAAAGAGGGGAAAGTCCTATTGGAAGAACTCATAGAACCAGCTTTGGTGGCCATTATTGACAATGTGAGGGAGGTGGGTTTGAACTTGCTCAACAAGGCAAAAAACTACATGATTGTCAAGTTTTTCTCTATAAAATGGCTCTTTCATGAGTTGGAGGAAGTAAAAGAAAGAATGATGCGAATGGAAGGCCAAGTGAAGAAGAATGAGCAAAGGAACTCAACTAACTTGGGGGATCGAATCAAGATGGTTAAAGTAAGGATGAAAAATATGGAGAACTTCAACCACAACATCACCAACCAGATGCTCACTATTCTTAAATCTCTCAATGATAACATTGTTAGTCTTAGTGGCAAGTTGAAAGCTAGGGGGTTTGTTACAGAGAAGGATGGGAAGGACAATGATGAAGACAAGATGGAAGAGGACACCATAACTGACATAACCCAAATCTACATGGATCAAAGCTATGAGAAGAACTAGGAGCTCTTGGAGGAGGAGTTTCAGAGAGCCAATGAAGCGTCAGAGACCATCTAGGGCCTTGAGAGGAGGGCGAGGGAGTAAGTGAAGAATATACAAGTACCACCTTTGGCTTTTGTCTCTGTACATTTTTTCTTTTTGTCTTTTTTCCTATCCTTCATTCTGGCCTTTTAGTTGGTCATTGTTCTATTGCTAGGCATTTTTGTTAACTTGTTGCCCCATTTTATGTAAGAACTTTTGGGTTTCAGGATCCCTGTAAAACTTGTTTTTCTTAATGAAAAAGAAGTGTACATATTAGTACCAAAAAAATCATTATTAGTGTAATATTGTTCATTTTTAGGTTAGAGTTTTGTAGAAATAAAGAAAAAAATTATATTTATAGCTGATAGTGTCCAACTATAGGGTTATTGATTGTTCTTTTGGGTTAATGGTGCATAAATTTAGAGTATGTTATGGAAATTTTAGATTGTAGGATGTAGTAAGACATCGAATAAATTGAAAATGTAAGTGAAAAAAATAGATTATGATTTAAATAGATTTGTATATAATAGTGCATTTTAAAAGTCATTTTAAAATTAATTATTATTTGAACATATATTATTATTGATTTCTTTTTGTTTCATATAAAAATAAAATATAACTAAAATAGATGTTATTATAAAATATTACAGAGTCTTAAGAATTCAATAAGTTGAATTATAAGATGTATTTGAATATATGTTTTCATAAGAGATGATGTTTAAAAAATCAACTATTGACAATTTTATTATTAAGTTTTGGTCAAATCTCTAAAAAGTTATTTTTAGGATATGGTAACCTTAACAATATAAAGGTAGTTGGTTTGTGTACATAATTTTTTTAATATGAAATCTAGAAATTATTTTAAAGACACTTTGAACTAATTTTACAAATATGAAATTTAAATAGTTATTTTTAGGAAACTTTGAATTAAATTGATTATTTTGATAAGTTTCATGATGAGTGCTAGCTGTTAGAGTAAATAATTAATTATTAATTATTTATTCTATTTAGTTAAGCTTACTTAGGTAAATGCATTTCAGTTATTAGTTGTAGTCTAGGAGTTTGTTATAAGTTGTTGACAATAAGAGAGTTTGTTCTCTCCTAAGTTATAGTTATCCTCTCACCTTGTTCAAGGACTTTGCACCTCATGTGGATGTATGCTTAGTTGTCACACTTATCTCCTAGCATCTTCTAGCTTGTTCTAGGAGATTCCTTGAGCTCTTTATATTCAAGCTCCCTCATTGTATTTCACAACTCATATCTCATTCAACATATTGTAAATACATATTTTCTTGTTTTTTCATATCTTGTTGTCTCTCATGTCCGTTTAGGGTTTTTCCCTAGCTCCACACTCTTCCTTCCTTGGCTTCTCTTTGACAGGTTATTGCATGTAGGTGATCTTGGGTATCTTCGGAGTTGGATTGCATCAACTCCAACATGGTATCAAAGCTTTCCTGTTGCTTCTTGTTCGAAGGATTTTTGAAGCTATGATTTGGAGTCACAAACTTTAGTTTGTTTATGCATTTTTCTTCAAATCAAGGGGACAACAAATTTTTGGAGCACTTTGGACCCAAACAGTTCCTTCCATTGGATCCAGAAGGCCATTTCTAGTTAGGATTCATATAAAACTTGTCAATTTTGGAGACAGAGCTCCGGGAGGCAAAAATTTTTAGCTCGCAGGGCTTTCTGAAAATTTAAATGATAAGCATTTTAGAATCAGGGCACATCAACAGAAAAATTCATAGCACATTTAGTGAATCAACAAGTTGCACATGAGATTATTGCCTTGGAAGTTCTTACCCTCTTACTAGAGAATCCTATAGAGGTTGCTGTTGGGTTCATAAAAGAATGTGGGTCTTTGTTGCAAGACCTTTCCCCCAAAGGTCTCTATGGAATTTTTGAAAGACTTAGAGGCATTCTCCATGAGGAGGAAATTGAAAAACGAGTACAGTTTTTAATTTAAGGTCTTTTTGCAATTCGCAAAGCTAAGTTCGAGGGTCATCCAGCTGTGCGTGCAGAATTGGACATTGTAGAGCAAGAAGATCAGGTAATGCATGAAGTTTCCCTAGAAGATGAACTTGATCAGGAACTCAGTTTGGATGTTTTCAAGCCAGATCCTGAGTTTTTAGAGAATGAGGCAGCATATGAAAAATTGAAGAAAGATATTCTCAGAGATGCTTCTTCCAAGGAAGCAGAACGAGAGAATGATTCAGATGACGATGAGGAGGAAGATGGAGAAAGACTGCGAATACATGACAAGACAAAGATAGACTTGGTCAATTTAAGACGTACAATTTACTTGAAAATTATGTCAAGTGTTGATTTTGAGGAAGTTGGTCATAAGCTACTAAAGATCAAGCTTGAACCTAGTCAAGAGATGGAGTTATGCATCATGCTCTTAGAATGCTGCAGTCAAGAGAGAACATACCTCCATTATTATGACTTCTTATGCAAAGATTCTGTATGATCAATAAAATTTATCAGGAATGTTTTGATAAGTGTTTTCTACAATAGTATTCTATGATACACAGGTTAGAGACTAACAAGCTACGCCATGTTGCCAAGTTTTTTGCTCACTTGCTTGGTACAAATGCTATTTCATGGCATTCTCTTGCCTATATACGTCTGATAGAGGAAGATACTACTTCCTCTTCCAGTATTTTTATAAAGATTCTCTTCCAAGAGTTGGCAGAACAACTGGGTATAATGTTGCTTGAAGAAAAATTGAATGATGCAACACTGTAAGAGTCTTTAGATTCAATTTTCCCAAAGAACAGTTTCAAGAATGCTCGGTTTGCTATCAATTTCTTTACTTCCATTGGTCTTGGCAGTATCACTGAGAGTTTACATCAGTATTTGAAGAATTTCCCAAAGCTTATAATGCAGCAGCAAAAGTCTTAACCCACGTTAGATGAATCTACCTTTAATGATGATTCTTCTACTTCATCAGACTTAGTTTTTGGGTGTGAAATCTACAGTGAGGAGTAAGGAGCCACCAAGAAAGAAAAGTTAGTCAAAGGATGAATACTTTTTTGTTTTAAGGCTCTCTTTGAGCTTACAGTTGTAAATTCTTGCATCTGGGCTTTCAATAGCTTTTATCTGTTACTTATTTTAAAAAATGAGTAAGTATAGTTGACATTATTGTTGATGACACTTATTAATGGCCCAAATGGTTAATCTCTTGGTGAAATGTCTATGAGTTTGGTTTCGAAGGTGATTCAACATGATGTACTATTTTTTTGAAGTTGGATTTCTAGGTATTTAGCAATATAGATGAATGCATAATCTCCTGGTAGGCATAAATATATGTCCTTTCTCATCATTTGTTTAGACTATTTTGTAGTGTCCAATTTCTTGGATAAAACATTTTCTCAATTGTATCTATATACTATAAAATTGACACATGGTTCTGATCACTTTTAATAGTTTGATATTTTGTTGGCATGCTTGGAGCCTTGATTTTGGTTTTAGAAGTGTGCTCAAGGAATTAATCATTGTAGTATATTTCACATTAAAATGAAACTAATCAATTTTTTAGAAAAATGTAATCGCATTATGATTTCTTGGTTCATGCACACAACAATATTTGTATCTATTTTTCCTGTGACTTAACTAATTCTTGCAGGGAATGATTGGAAATTCCTGCATACACACTTTTTTTCTTTTTGCACTTGATAGCTTGAGAGTCATCCTCTCTGGCTTCTTGGCCACAGTAAAGTGCATTGAATTATTGCAAGAGAAGATTTATAAATTAGAAACAGAGTGTCATCCTCTCATGTGTCTGTACATGAATATTTTGAATTTTGGACAGTAACGAACAAGCTTGGCATGTTTTTGAACTAGTACTTGAGTTTATGAAAGAAATGGACATTGATGTTTAGTTCTACTCTATACACAGACCGTGCAAAAGAAAAAGCAACATAGAATCATAGGCAGCATGATGAGGACTCTATGATCCAAGCATTGAAGTGTTACCATAATACTAGTTGCAAATGTGTAGAAACAATGGTAAGAGCTGTATGAAAAGTAGTATTGGGCTGCCATTGATGAAAATGCTATCTTATCCTTCTTTATGGTTTGCTTCTGTCATCTACATATTGACACCAATTAAACACACTGGCTTTCCTGGGAGAAATGGTGATGAAAGTGACTGATGAAAGAATCATTTTTGGAAGACTGCATGGAGAAAAGATATCTTGTGGAGAGAATGTGCTGAGTCCATGAAGTTAAATTGGAAAATTATTAGTTGATAGGCTTTTTCATTGGGGGCACAACCCATGTGCTTTTGTCTTGCACTGCTAGCAACCTACCATGGAATGGTGATTACCAGAGACACTGATGGCAGTGGAAATAGAGATTTGCTTCTCACTACTCCCAAATCTAATAGTTGCAGGCTATTGTGGTAGACAGAAGAATATGTGGTGAAGACATCTTGCAGAGCCAAGGGGAAGAGATAAGAGGGAAGGCTTGGCTATTTTTCAAAATATTGCCATAGGCATCTATATAAAAGATCAGCATGATTGGTGTCATCTTTGTTGCAGAGGATCATTTTTGCTTCAAAGGATCCGACACTACCTTAAGAGTGTTTGAACAGGTGTTTTTGAAACCCTTTTACTTGGTGTCTTCTTCCTCATGCCCCATCTTCTAGCTTGTCTTGTCTCATGCAAAATAGTTTGCACATATATTGACTATTAACATTATGGCCTTCCACTGTCTTTCCAGGAAGTAAGGGGCCTATAGCAATTCAAGGGCTCTGTCCTTGCTGTGATATCAAGCGATAGGTGCTATTCACTATTTTCCATAGAACACTCTTTTTGGTTCTTCTATTTTAATGTGAGTCTGGACCATTTGCCTACACACTTCAAACATTTCAATTACACACTTCAAACATTTCAATTGCTTTTATATATCAATGATAAACTTTCTTTCTCAATTGAGTTTCTTGCCCAACACTGTTCAAAGTTCAAACCATACCTTCTACCCTTAGCATCTTCTGCATATAATGAGAGACTCTGCCTCTTCAGGACACCCTCCACTTATATTGGATTCCACATACATTATGATTTGATGGATGCTGACAAGTCAAAAAGACAAGGAATGATAAAACAAATTAGGGTCTACTTTAGCTAGGTTTTCAGATAAGGACAACAAATTAGAATAAATGATTCTTTTGTCCATTGTTTTGTTATGCCTTACTAGGGTTTCTCCCCTGTTTATTTGCATGTCTAAGAAATCCAAATTCGTTGTGATGTTTGATGCGTTGAACTTTCTGTGAGTCAGGAATATAACGGACTATAATGTGCCTCGACAAGGTCATTGAACCTGACACTTCTGATGATCAATCTCAGGAATGAAAGCCAAAGGCCAAATAGCTTGGAGTTGGACCCTAAATGGACACAGTCAAGTCTTGAAGAGGATAGGGGAGCACACCTTGGAATGAATAGAACTAGAACTGGCCCTACCTAGATTGCTCAGTTATTATGAGATAGGGCAACCAAAGTTCATAATTACATTAGTACCCTTTTCCAAAAACTCTTACTCCACAAGTTTGAAAAAATTTGGCAAGTACTTGTCAGAAGTTCTACAAGACTTGGCTCAGAAATATAGTTGATTGGTTGATTGCTCGACACTTTTGGTGCACTTGTTTTGTGAGTTTCAGGGAAGCTTTAGAGGTATATTGTTACCATTGTTATTTACTTAATCACCAAATTTAAGAAAGTAAAAGGTAACATTGAAAAGAATTCATCAGGATTTCAATGCTTTACGAGTTTATTTGTGCCGCCTTAAAAAATGACAGATTTTTTCTTGTAGCCAATTTCCAAGTTTCTTCAGTAAGACACCTTTTGAGTTTGACGAAATGACATTATTCCATCATTAAGGTTGATACATTTATATAGCCACAATGCCAACTTCAGACTTGTAAGTGCTACAAACATAAGATGTGACAGGTAGGTTATTGGTGCTATTATTTATTTACAGACACTTCCCTTTGAGAAAAGGCTCGTGTTACTCTTGCAAAACTAACTATAGACATTGATTTCCAGGGCAGTGCAATACTTCAACTTAATTCTGTGACATTTTCTTCTGCTTATATATAATCATTGGGCTTATTGATGGTGCTCAGGTGCTTTCATGCTACTGGAAGGAATCGGTTGTCTAATTGGGCACTGCCACAAATAAACATACATAAATTGTGTAATTGCAAGATCCCTTCTCTATGATATGTTTCACCATTCTTTAAAGTATTTTTAGGCAATACCAATAGAATAACTGCTCCAGACACATGCAAAACGTTCATATTTTCTTCCTTCATTGTAAGCTCATTAATTTCATCAATATCAATCAATTCCACTGTAGATTCTGCCCCTATACCTCTTAATTGTGATTTCCCAAAAGTTTCTGAATCTTATAAACACACCAATTCCAATGCATACTTTGCAGTCACTACAATCCATGAAGCCTTAACATTCAAGAGGCATGTTGTCAAAGAAATGTTCATTGCATTGTCCTTTCTTTTCAAGAATGTGTACTAGAAGGCTTCAAACTACTACATCGATGAAAAACACCCTTTTCATTATGATATGATGGACATCAATATTTTACATCTCCCTCACGTGCATGACATGCTCAGGTGACTCTACTAGAAATTTGTCGGTACCATAAAATACATGTTTGATCACCATTACCAGGTATTGGATCTGTATATCTGTCTGGTACACATTGGCAACATGAGACAATGTTATTATGATCATTAGGAGTAATTGAAATAGATAGATTTTGTTGCATGCTGGAAGCTGGCTTCCATGCTTTTCAGCATATTCATATCCCCACTCCTTGCAATTGAAGAATCCAGAATTTTATTTTTTGTTGAAGCATTTTGTCAAACAGTTAATATGCCTTCTCTACCTATGTAGATTTACACAAGTCCACTTGTACAGTCTTCCCTTATACCTCTGAATTGTGCTTCCCCGAATCTTAAACACCAATATCAGTGCATACGCTACAGTCACTACATCCATGAAACCCTAACATTCAAGAGGCAATTTTGTCAAACAGATGTTCCTTGCATTGTCAATTTACAAGAATGTGTACCAGACGCCTTCAGACTCTAGCATTGGCCAAAAGCATTGTCTTCATTATGATCCGATAGGAATCAATTTCTTACATCTTCCTCATGTATATGAAATGCTCAAACGACCCTACTCGAAATTAGTGTTTCGCAAAAATACATGTTTGATCAGTGGGCAGATTATGTGGGTAGCGTTCAAAGTCAATATACACTTTGTTCATGTTTAGTAGAATGTCTATACCTATTTCTGAATGCTCTAATCTTTTAAATTGTTGAAAGAAACTTTTGGAGGACTCATTATAGCTATACTTTTTTCAGAACAATCTGTATGCAATCTGTGTCTGTGGAAGTTACTACAACTCATCAATCTGTACTGCTATTTTATGTTACTAAAGTTATAATTTGATGCCTTTCTTATTGAAGTAGAGTGCCCTCCCTATCGATGCATTCGCATATTTATTCATTGATATCTAAATGGTTACATTAATCCATCACTGGATAAATACACATTGCAGTTGTGAATTAATGTTTCTCTAGAATCCATGCATGTACTACCTTTTGAAGAGAACAATGCTATAGTTGGCTCCACGTCTGTCGATTAGAATTTCCAAAACAGAGCTGACATTAGAGTCATTGCAAAAAACATTGTGATTGTTGGGGATATGAAGCTCAACCATTTTTCATTATTCCCTCCAAGAGACTCTGTCTCTTCAATTCTTTTGTTGACATTCAAGAGTCTCCCTTGGAGCTCTTTTATATATTGTATTCATTGTAACTTGTGAATGTACTTCTAGATTAAATAATATATTCTCCTGCTCAGTGTGGATGTAGGCTTTATTGGCTAAACCACGATAAATCCATGTACTCTATTTTTGCATTCTTGTTTGCGCATCTTATTGCTTTTCTAACTTTTACAATTGGTATCAGAGCAAGGTATTGTTGTTCAAAATTCAGGGTTGAAATTCTGGGATCATGGAGGAGCTCAAAGTACAGAAATTTACAGGCAAAAATTTTGGCCTATGGAAGGTGCAAATGGAGTTGCAATTAATTAAGCAAGATCTGGCGCTTGCTTTAGAGGGGAAATGGAAGCAACTAGACACAATTTCTGATGAGGATTGGGAAACAATGGACAGGAAGGGAAGAGAAACAATTCATCTTTCACTATCTGAAAATGTCCTATTTAATGTTGCAACAGAAACAACAACAAAGGTAGTTTGGGACAAGCTGAGAACTACTTATGCAATGGCGTCTATTGCAAACAAGGTTTTCATTATGAAGAAACTCTAGTCTCAAAATGAAGGATGGTAGTAATATAGCAAATCATCTCAATGAGTTTAATACTCTAACCAGTCAAGAAAATTTGGTGGACATGCCACCAAGTGATGAAAACAAAGCTATCTTATTGTTATGTTCTCTTCTAGCCAGTTCAGATGGAGTTGTAATAGCCATAAGCACATTGCTTCCTAGGAAGAAAAAGTTAGTTTTTGATGAAGTTGCAGCTACTCCTCTCGGTGAAGACATGAGAAGAAAGAGTGATGTTCTCTCATCTGGTGAAGCCTTAACAACACTAAGCATCAACAATAGAGGAAGGAGTCATCAAAGAGGTAGAAACTCCAACAATAGAGGAAGATCGAAGTCTGCAAAAGGGACAGATTCGAAAGAAAGCAAAGGGGATTGTTGGTTTTGTGGTGAACCAAGCCACTCAAAGAAAAAATGTCACGCTTTCAAAAGGGCACAAGATAAGGTGTGGGACAGTCAAGCTAATACCACTTATGAGAAGGATGAACCAGGAATTTTAGTTCTTGCTGCAAGTGATACTATTTCAGAATCATGGGTACTTGATTTCAGGGCATCCTTTCATGCTTCCTCACGCATAGAGTTGTTCACAAATTATCATGAAGGTGAATTTGGGAAAGTTTATTTGGGTGAAAATAATGCTTGTGACATTATTGAGAAAGGTGATATTTTATTACCATCACCTGGAGGAGGGAAATGGCTTTTAAAGGATGTTTGACATGTTCTGAAATTGAAGAGAAATCTGATTTCTGTTTCTCAACTTCATACTCAAGGCTGTCATACATTCTTCAATTCTGATACATAGAAGATAACAAAGGGATCTTTGATAGTTGCAAAAGGAGATAAAGTTGGGAGTTTATATATTCTAGAAAGTAACGGTGAAGTGGGATCTGCTATAACAATGGTGGACAACTCGAAGCTTTGGCATCAAAGGCTTGCGCACATGAGTTGGAAAGGACTTGATGTAATGTTGAAAAGAAATCAACTACTGGGGCTGAAATATATTGATATAGAATTCTATGAACATTGTCTCTATGGCAAACAGAGGCGGGTCAACTTCTTGAAGACCGATAGTGAGAAGTAGGGCACACCCTTGGAGCTTGTTCACATGGATGTCTTTGGACCCACTGAGGTAACCTCTTTTGGTGGGGCTAATTATTTTGTGAATGATTGTACAAGAAAAATTTGGATTTATATGCTCTCTAGGAAATCAAAAGTTTTTTCTAAATTTCAAGTTTTTAAAGCCCTTGTTGAAAAGTGAACTGGACACAAGATTAAGTGTCTAAAAAGTGATAATGGAGGAGAATTCTACTCCTCAAAATTTGATTCTTTTTGTGCAGATAATGGTATCCGTTGAATCAAGGTTGTTCCATTTACTCCACAAGAAAATGGAGCATTAGAAAGGTTGAATAGAACAATTCTTGAGAAAGTAGCAAGCAAAAATCACCAAGCAAGCAGCAAGCATGGTGATGCAACATTTCTAAGGAGAAAGATGATTCATTTAATGCATGTCTCACCCAAACCAATATATCACTTGGGTGGAAAATTTTTCTGTAGAAGGGCTATGTCTACTTGCTGCTTGCTGCTTGGGTGGCAAGTTCTTGTAAAAGGGCAGCCTATAACTATAAAAGGACTATGTCTGCTTGCTGATGCCTATCACTGTAAATCTAGCTGAATAAGATAGAGCAGAAAAGGAGGACAAAATAATACATATGTTTGAAACTGATCACGGGGAATAATATGGAGAAAAGGCCAAGGGAAGGAACACACACCATACTCCATCAAAGACCATTGGAAACATAATAATCATCTAGCCCATTATGACACGATTATTAGTTGCATTCCTTATTACTCCTTTTGAAAAAAATTGAAAATGAGTATAACTGACTTGTTGCTGTCTTGGTCCCCTTTTCTTAGTTGGCAGTCTTGCTTGGCCTTCCCAAAGCTATCATAGAGTTACAAACTTCCTTAAAACCACTGATCCCCCGACAATGTGTGAACTATTATCGACCACAAGGTTAGAGGTTTTAGTAAGTTTAGAAGCCCTGATTACTAGTTGTAAGTTTAGGATAATAGATGACCAATGGATCACTAACCTCAGTGTAACTTTGCATTAGGTGTCCTTCCTTTGCAATATCAATCCTCTATTTCTTTGCCTATAGTTCAGTATGAGATTTGGACAATTTCTAAGGAGAAAGATGATTCATTTAATGCACGTCTCACCCAAACCAATATATCACTTGGGTGGCAAATTTTTTAGTATTTTTCTTTAACAACTTTAGTACGCTACTTGCATGAGCTTCCTTGTCAGCATGAAGTTTGCAATTTAGAGAAAATTATCAAAGGTGAGGGATACTGACACAAAACAAGATGATTTTTATGAATTCATGGAGAAGTATGAGCACACAGAATTGGACTCTTGGGAACTTGATTCTTCAGAGTGGTCTGATACATGCATGAACATTTCCTTCTACCTTGCTATGTCCTAAGTTGGTGGCCCTTTGTATGAGATTTTATAACTATGTTGAGTAGGAAATTTGAACTGTTGACTGGAAGGTCTTGGTGAAAATCAATTCTGAAAGCATTACCTAGGCTTTAGGTATTCCCTATGACTTAGTGATGGAGAGGCTCTTTATGGATGTCGGGTGAGAATATTTCAAGGTGCATGAAGAGTTTTGCCCTAGTAGTATTGTCAATTTGATGTAGAACTTGTTGATGTTTGATAGTTTTAGTTAATTATATATGAGATGTTTGTAAATTATATTTGAGATATAAATTTGTTGTTACATGAGAAAAATTAATATAATAATGATATATATATGATTAAAATTTGTTATTATATTGATCAGTTGAATAATGAATAGACATGCTCAATGAATGGGCGTATGTCTTCATCACTTATTTTCAATATAAATAAGAGATTGCTACCATTTGGAAAACACATACCAAACACTATGGAAGTGCTATTACATATGCAAGCAATCCATGAAAATCAACATGGTATAAGAGCCCGATTGCAAATGTAATGAAAGAAAGGAGAGAATTGCAATGCAATGGAGGGAAATCAAATATAGAAGGAAAAAAAAGTGAAGAAGTTTGAGAACTCATGTTGAGTGCATTAAGAAATGGAGTTTATTTTTCAATGACGAACAATACACATGTTGTAGAGTCTGCTAATATACAGTCATATTGCTTTAGTGAAGCATTAATGGGGACAACCTATGAAAGAGTGAGCTAAAAACATACTCAGACATTCCATGGGAAATAAGTGGGTGACATCTGTATCAGCAGGCAAATATCCTTGAGATTTCTGCATCTATTATGTGGTTTGGTTAAAATTATTACAAATAGTATATTATACAATGTTCTTGCGATCACAAAACCTATATCATATTTTTAGTCACAAATATTGATAGAATGTATAGAGAAGTGGATGATGGGAACTTTAAAACAATAAAGAGAAGTTGACATAGAAGTGAAATTCAAT
Source organism: Cupressus sempervirens (assembly GCA_028749045.1). Lineage (NCBI taxonomy): Eukaryota > Viridiplantae > Streptophyta > Pinopsida > Cupressales > Cupressaceae > Cupressus > Cupressus sempervirens. The sequence goes on from CM053787.1 coordinate 1,052,865,234, forward strand.
AAACATTACACCATTGCATATTGTCAAAGAAACCACTAACACTAACAACTATTACAACCATCCTTCTACGACGATACATACAATGAATAATGCCAAATAACTTCACATCGACAAGAAGGAAGGAAATAAAATCTACACGGATAAGAATCAACAAATGGGAATCAAATCACACAATTGGATTGTGATAAATAGTGAAACAAACTTGGGAGAAGAGTTGTCAATCAACATTGTTTACAAGGAGAAAAATTATCACAATGCAATGAGGATCATAGTGGCATTAAAAGAAGAGACTCGATTAATCTCTCGAAACCAAACCACATGCCACGCAAGTTGTGTCAATAAATACAATAGAGTAATGAGCAACAGATACATATCGATAAAAATACAAAGGGCATCCAAGCTTGAACATGGGGTATATTTAGGTTGTCTAGGCACACATTAGGGTGTATTCAGAAGTGTGGCGCCACCGATAACCAAAATTTGGGGAAGACATTGGACATTATTTTTGAAACCAGATATTTTAGGGCCCGTTTGGCAAGCGGAATAGGAATACCTATTTCAGGTTTGTTATTTGGGGAATACAAAAATGCAATACGTATTCTTATTCTCTATTTGGTTCACTTAGAATTTGATAGAAAATATGTATAATATATGTATGGTTGTGCAAAAGTTTGCTAATATCCCTTTGTAATTTAGAGAGAGTAAATTACCCGCGAGAGCTAGTGAAGGCTGGTGGAGGAATGGACGAAATGGAGACTGCGGGAGGGGAAAAGCCGATTATGAAAGAAGCTAGGGACTCCTGCCACCAAATAACACATTTTTGCTCACGGGGCAGCGAATATCAGTTTGAATAGCATATTGAAATCTATAGATGGAAGGTCATTGATGAAGATCTAAAGCTCAGGAACCCTAAATCCTTTGTGGGTATATTTGTTTCAGATTTTTGATGTGATTATTTCAGTGGTGAGGAGCACATTGGGCCTTGATGAACAACCTAGATCTACAATACACAATGTCTTGCACTCGAACATGGTTTTTCAGAGAGAAAAAATCGCTACCTCCAAACCAGAGAAGCCGTGCAAAAAAATGATCTACAATAGTTCTATTTTGAGTGCCAAAAAAAATGAGCGGGCAAATTTTTGATAGATCCAAAATTTTATAGTTTTTAACAAAGTATCTAGGTGGAATAGGAATAAGTATTCCAATTCCATCTATTTAGGTGGAATTGAAATACTCTCTATTTTGGTATAAAATGGAATACGTATTCCCATTGTATGCATATTCCTAATTCCTATCTATTGTAGCCAAACAGATAATATAGAGATTTCAAGAATAGACAAATGCCTATTATAGTCATATTCTACTTGTCAAATGGGCCCTTAGGATTTCCCACACACTTTGAATTCATTATATGGAGATATTTGAATCATCTTTTTTTATGACATTAGTTACTTGTTTTGAGGGGATGCAACATTGTTTGCAATTGTTCCATCGAGCCCATTATGGATTTGGCATGTCTTACATGGGAAGATTATTGGTCTACACAAGCAAATAAGGTATGCTTTATAGTGTTGTATTAGATCCCTTATCCCTACTATATAATATGTTATATTCTCGAATGTGTTAAACGCTAAACTTTTATGTAGTTAGAATATGAGAATTGTGTTAATAACTAATAAAATTGTTAAGCGATAAACTTATAATAGACAAAAAATATGAAATAAGTTACTATAATGTTAAGCATATGTGATTATGATATATCTATGGATATATAATATGCTTATGGAAATAAATTATAATAAATATATTCATAACTACATTGAATATTGGTATAAAATGAATTCATCATGAATTAAGTATATAATCAAATTTATAATGTTCTTATAATTAATAAAATTATTTTTGAGAATAATTATTAAAGGTGATTTTTTATTACTATAAGAGCTATTTTCCTTTCTCTCCAAGGATGGTTTTGTAGAATAAGGGAGATTGATTTCAGATTTCGAGGGAGTGACACTTTTTCAAACATAAAGGAGCTCAGAAGATTGATGACCAAAGGGATTCTAACACATTTGTTTGAAGGAGCGGATAGAGGATATGTTTCAATTAATCTTTGAAGATCTTGATCATATCAGAACCAGAAGAAGTTTTGACTTCATGTAAACTTTTGGTATCATGCATATGATTGCATGATTTAATAGGCTTGTACATCATGAGGAAGTGACGACTTCCAAATGATCATCACTTGTATTTGCAAAAGTTATTGAAAGGTGATAATCTTACAATAACATAATTTTCTAGTATAACAGATATCTTGTGATGTCTATGCAGGTCATGATATATTGTACTTTGCATGGTGAATGTTTATATGGTACACATTATGAAAAAGCATGTGCACATACCTTATAAACATATGTTGAGTACATGTGAATGTTATGAAAATTGATGATTTGGAGGCCATTATGTACAAAGTACTTGGTGAATAGGTTGTATCTTGATGTTATGGAGGTCATTATTCAAAGAGTGTTTGGTGAATATCATATGCTGATATTTTTGAATACCAATACTCATGATATCATATGTGATATTGAACTTTATTTGAGTACTTGATGAATATCACATGTTGATATTTTGGAAGATCAATACTCATGATATCAAAATGTTACTTAGAGTATTTGGTGAATATCATGTGTTGATATTTTGGAAGACAAATACTAATGATATCAAAATTGTGGATATCTTCTAATTAATAGTATCCTTAAACTTTGTCATTTCTAATATTACTAATAGTGTAATAAATGTCTTGGGTTTATCCTCCCTAGTTAAGAGGGAGTGTTGATGTTTGATAGCTTTAGTTAGATAAACCTATTTATAATTATATATTAGATATAACTTATATTTGTATGTGTTCATTGAATTTGAGTTATAAATTTATTGTTATATGAGATATATATATATAAAGATTATCTTCTTTGTTTCCAATCTTGATCTAGATCTTCAAAGGGATTCTTGCCATTGTTTGGTATATATATATACCAAACAATGGCAAGAATCCCTTTGAAGATCTAGATCAAGATTGGAAACAAAGAAGATAATCTTTGCATTCTAGTAGAAATTGACTTTGTTATGAACAAACTCAAAGTAGTAGAAGCAAAAGTTCAAGAAAATTCCAAGACAACATCATCAGAGAAGGATTATGATTCGAAAAATAATTAAACCTAGAAAGAATTTGGAGTTCTAGAAACCTTTGAACATGACATTTTAGATGACATGAATCTTGAATTTGTAAATCAACAAGTAGAGGGAAGCACTCCAATTTTACTAGAAATAGAGATTGGAGATCAGATAATCAAAGAATTGGAGGTTGAAGAAGATAGATCAAAGAACAGTTTCTCTCATCAATTAAGGGAAAAATTCAAGCAAGCATAAACAATCTAGGCATTTCAATGAACCAAGAAGGTCTTAAGACTCCAAATTGCGGAAAACAAAATATGAAGAAAGGAAGAAAGTCCCTAAAAGATTTGAGAAATGCATTAGGACAAGAAAAAAACTAGATGAAGATCAACGATGTTCTAAATGTAGGGAAGGGGAAGGTCATTCCCATAGAGAAATGAAGGATACTACATGGAACACTAGTGGTTTCAATCTCCCTAGCAAAAATCACCTATTAAAGCATACTTTAACTCTATTCAATTCAAAATTAATGCTAATTCAAGAAACCAAACTAAACAAAGAGGAAGGAACTAAATTAAAAAGTAAATTAAGAAATTGGAAAATAGACTTATTGAATTGAACGATGCTTCAGGAGGAATCGGGATCATATGAAATCCTAGAAAAATAGAATACAACAAATTAATCACAGCCAAAAACTAGATGGGGAATAAACTTAAAAGCTTCAGGCACAATATCTAATTAACACTCATTAATGTATATAGACCTATGATGTGGCCTAAACCCCTTTCAACACACAACATAGATTTTCAAAATACCAAATTCTTCATTCAACTTCTCCAACTCTATTTTACCTTACAATGAAAGAAAACACCTACTTATTACAATTCTAAAAATTACCATATTCAGTAGATTTTTGGGAAAAAACATAATTTTCCATTTTTGGTAATTTCCAAAATCCATTCTACAAATCTCAATTTTTCTCAAGAAAATCCCCCAACTAAGGCAAGATGAATTTCCAATTAATCTACAAAATCAAGAGTATGATTTTGGATTTATTATATTAAAAAAATAACTTTATAAAAAACTTGAAAAAACACAAAAACTCAATTTCGGAGGTCAACACAAAATTTCAAGCTCTTGAAAAAATGTCAAAATGGCCACCTATCGAGATGTGCTCCATTGGTAATCCAAATAACTCCTCATGCACCTGTCTATAAAATTTCAGCCAAAACCCATATCTGAGTCAAAATTAATGACTCCTGGAAGTTGATGCATGAACCTATACATACAATAGACAAAAAATTATGGTAAGAAATTAGTAAATTCATGGAAGATAACCCTAGGGATAACTTCTTAATTGGAAGTGATTTTAATGCAATTATAAACTTGGAGGAAAAATTTGGGGGATGTCAAACTATATCTCAAACATCTATTGACTTTGGAGAGTGGATACAAACTTATAATTTAATGGATATCCCCACCAATAATGGTACGCATACTTAGAACAATAAGTGATTAGGCTTATGTAATATAATTGAAAGATTAGATAGATTTATATTTAAAGGAGACCTTAGCACGATGGAATTAATGCTGCAAGCTTCCATTCTCCCCCATGCAAGCTCAGATCATTATTCTGTCAAACTAGAATTTTTTGGATTTAGTTAGGCAATCTAGAAATCCTTCTAGATTTGAAAAAAAAAAGATTATTGGATAATAAATTTATGGAAAATATTTAAAAATGGTGGAATGAAGACTTATTCGAAGGATCCAAGTTGTATTGTTTCATGTCAAAACTAAAAAGGTTGAAAGAAAAATCACTAAAATGGAAAAAAATAAATAAATTAATAACATTTTTTTAAAAAACCTAGACAACTAAGAACTTAAGAAACTAAATGAAGACATAATAAGAAATGGCATGGATAACAACAAATATTTAAAAGAGAAAGCATTATTAGGAAAATAGGAAAATATTTTAGCAAAAGAAGAAACTTATTGGAAACAAAAATCAAGAGAGACTTGGTTATCAGAGAGGGATCAAGATACTAAATACTTATATAATAGTACACTAAACAATGAGAATGCAAATATAATAGCTAAAATAAAAAATGTAAAGGGAATCTACAAAGAAAATCCAAGATGAATAGTTGAAATTTTGGTAGAATATTATAAAAATATTCTCAACAATGTTGAGAGATCAAATACCAAATGGAGCCTTATTAATTGGGATACTATTTGGTGGCCAAAAAAAGGAGGCCTTGGCCTTCATTCTTCTATCTTGTGCAGTCAAGCTCTCGCTACAAAACTCTATTGGCGCTAGTGCTCTTGTCCGTCTCAACTTTGGGCTTGTATCCTATCATACAAATATTATCCTAGTGTTGATCCTTCTGATATTTCCAGGCTTCCTCTTGAGGGAAGAGGCTCTATGGTGTGGAACACCCTCAAGCTTGGTGCTCACCTGGTGAAGCGCAATCTTTTTTGGATATGCAACAATGGCACTATGGCCCTCTTTTCGAGTGACGCTTGGGATGGGTATTCTCCTCTCTTATCCTCTCATCCACACTTGCAATCTCTTTGTGATATTTTCCTTTCTCCTAGATGGAATATGGTGGCTCATTATAAGGAGGCCTTTAACCTGGGCACAACTATGGGTTATAGATGGAAGAATTATTCTGATTGGCCGACGGGTGGCTCTCTGGGGGATCGGTTGGAGTTATCTCAGATTTTGGCTTCTAGAGAATGTAGCTGTTTGTAGGAACCTGATGTTTTGGCTTGGGGAGGTGCTTCTTCTGGAAAGTATTCTATCTCTTCTAGGTATGTTGCATTAAAAAAGAAACTTTTTGGTGAAGTGGAGGTCTCTTTGGTGGAAGAAAGTTTGGAATAGTTTTTCATGGCCTAAGTGTAATTTTTTGCTCTGGGTTCTGGTTTATAATAGGTATCTTACTCGGGACAATCTCTGTAAATGAGGCTTCCAGGGGCCTTCCATATGTGTTTTATGCCGCATTAGTGAAGAGACTATTTCTCACCTTTTCTTCCACTGCCCTTTTGCTAAACAGATTTGGCACCTTTGGTTGAGTGTGTGGGGTTGTTCATATTGACATGTTTCCTCTTTGTCTAAATTTTGGGATCATTTGGTCCACCCTCCTTATAAGACTTCTTCTCTTCATGTTTCTTGGTCCATTGGTCCTTCTCTTATTTTGTGGCATATATGGCTTGAGAGGAACATGAGGATCTTTCATGATGTGCACTTTGAGCTCAAGCTCCTGTGGGGGAAAATTATTAACTCTCTTAATGAAACTCTCCAAGCTAAATGTGACCTTGCTATTGGTTTGGATCCTATAGATGTTGGTATTTACTCACACTTTTCCTTTGCTCCTCATAGTGACATTCCCTTTCCTCCCCACTCCCAATCAGCGAATGGAACTAAGCCACACTCACATCCTATCAATCGTGAGGGGCATTGGACTCCTCTTGTGGTTGGAGTTCTTAAAATCAACACTGATGGTTCTTCTTGGAGAAATCCAAGGCCAGCTAGTATTGGGGGTGTTGGGTGTGACAGTTCTGGTGATATTTAGTTTTTCTTTTCTATATACAAGGGTTTCCATACTAATAACCTCATGGAAGCTTTGGCTATCTTGGTTGTAGTGCAACAGTTTTGTCAATGTGGCTAGCGAAGAATTATCTGAGAGACTGACTCATAGGTGGTTGTTAATTTATTGAATGAAAGGAACTTTGTGATTGTGGATTGGCATTTGGCTTTGGTTATTCAACAGATCACTCAGCTATGTACTTCTTTAGATTCTATGTCTTTTATGCAAATTCCTCTCGAGTGGAATAGTGTGGCTAACTGTTTGGCTAAATGGGCCTTTGAGCATGGGCCACCTTGGAACAATTTTGATTATACAATGCTTCCCCTTGATTTATCTCAAAGGCTGCTTCAACTTGTTGACCAGGATAAAGCTCTGTAACTCTCTTTGTTTCTTGTTTTGTTTTGCTCTCTTTTGTTTTCAATAAAAATTTTAGCCCTCTTTTAGTAATAAATATCCCAACACAAAAGAAAATGCCTTTTTTTATCCCCAAAATTATCATAGACAAAGACAATAAAATACTAAACAAACCTTTTACTATGGAAGAAGTAAAAACAACCCTATTTAAGATGAAACTAGATAAATCATCAGGCCCATATGGTTTTCAAGCCTTCTTCTAGCAAAAATGTTGGGAGATAATCAGAGAGGATCTATAGAAGGCTATAGAAGCAACTAGAAATATCGGATCATTGCTAAAAAAATCAACCATACTTTCCTAATGCTTATTCCCAAGAAATCAGATTATGACGAACCAGACCACTTTATGAGAATAGCACTATGTAATACTATTTATAAAATTCTATCAAAAACTCTAGCACTCAAATTAAAATGAGTTCTCCCCAAACTCATATCAGAAGAACAAATGGGCTTTGTTCCTGGATGGTCCATTTTGGACGGAATTATTATTATCCAAGAAACCATTCATTCAAATCAACACAATAAAGAAGCATGTATTCTTATGAAACTAGATATCCAAAAAGCATACAATATGGTAGATTGGAGGTTTTTATGTAAGTCCCTAGAAGCTTTCCACTTCTCACACCAATTGGTAAACCTCATCATTAATTGCATTTCCACTCCTAAAAGTTTGTCTCCTTATAAATGATACTCTGGAAGGCTTCTTCAACATTTCTAGAGGAATTAGACAAGCAAACCCTATTTCATCTTTTCTATTTATCTTAATAGATGAAGCCTTTGGTAGAGCCATAAAAAATTGCAAGAAGTTGGTAAAATTATAAGAGTCACAATAATAGATAATATCCCTAATATTATCCATCAACAATTTATAGATGACACAATATTACTTGGAAAAACCTCTTTAGAAGAAGCCTAGAACTTCCAACAAATTATATTAGATTACACAAAAGCCTCAGGAAAAAAGGTAAAAGCCAAAAAAATTGAAATCTTTTTTATTAAAACCTTGCCAATATTAGAAAATGACAAATTCAATTTGATGGGTTTTAAAAAGGGTGCATTTCCATGTAAATATTTGGGTATTGAATTAGAAAAGCATTCCAGAAACCCTACAACCTAGAACTTGATGTTAGAAAAAATTATAGTTGTTCTCTCTGCCATCGCTTCATATCATATTTCTTGCCTCCCTCTCCCTAGAGGTATCAATAAGAAACTAGAAAGAAAACTTTAAAAAATCTTTTGGAATGACATAGACGAGAAAAAAAAACTAGCATTAATTAAATGGGAAAATATATGCAGGCCTAAAGATTTACGAAGTTTAGGAATGAAAAATTTAAGTTGGAAAAATGGAGCTTTTGGAGCAAAATTAATTTGGCACATGTATCAAGAAAATGAAAGTAAGTGAGCAAAAATCCTTTATCATAAATACTTGTGTATCAATGATCCTATTCCACTTTTTCGAGTAAAAAATCCTCCAAAAGAGTCTAGCTCCTAGAATTTTATGATTAAATGATGTCTGCTCAAATTAGCAATAACATAACTTGGGACCTTGGAAAAGGGGAGGAGGCTCTCTTTTGGGAAGATTCTTGGGATCCAATATGCTTGCCCAAAGAAATAATCTTTTTATGAGCTACAATACAAAAGAAGACACTAATTGCAGATAGATTCACCAAACTAGGATTTGAAGGTCTGTCAAGATGTATATTTTATTTTTAAACTACTTAGAAAATAAAGAACATATGTTATATCAATGCCCTTACACTATAAAATGTTGGGAGTGGCTTAGGAAAAACTTTAATTGGTTTTCTCCACTCCTAGAAAACCCAGAGAAGTACCTAAAAATATGATCTAATAATAATAATAAATGTATGCAATAAACTATGAAACATCTCGCCATCTATTATATTATGCAAAATATGGAAGGAAAGAAATAGGAGATTTTTCCATATTTTGAAAATGGATATCCCTTCCCTGATTAATAAAATAGAGTCATGTATTCTAGAAGTAATGAAAAATTATCTAAGAAAGACTACATTAGAAGAGGGACCATTTACAAAATGGGACGCAAAGATGAAAAAAAGTTAGACTAATCTAATCAACCCACCATTAATGTATACTAAAAAGAATATCCAAGCACAAAAAGAATGCATGTGGGACCTGCTACCTTGTCGCACCCCCCTTCGCTCAATAAGTTGGACAAATCTCAACTTTGATAGAGCATCAAAAGGTAATCAAGACAAGGAAGAAATAGGATGTATCATACATGGAGACAATGGAAAATGGATTGTAAAATGATCAAAACTTGTTTGAATATCTTCAAATAACATGGTAGAATTGGAAGCTCTTAAGGAAGGTTTGAAACTAATTCTGCAATGAGGTATAAGGAAGTTAGCAATTGAAGGAGACTCTAAATTATCTTAAATGCTCTGAGGAAATGAACCACCCCAAATTTGAGCATTAATTTTGAAGTTAGAAACAATATTGCCACATTTAGACAAGTTTGAAGAAAGTAGAATCCAACTTATTGATCGAGAGGAAAATGAAGAAGTTGATCATTTAGCCAATAATGAGATTATGTGGGAAGATACCACTTTAGAATCATGAATCTCAACTTATATCCTTAGTCACATTGAACTTCAAATTAAGAACTTAATTAAAATAACCTTTCTTAGTCACCTTTATAAAAGATTTAACACTTCCCTTATTTGCAAAGTTCTCGATATAAAGGAGCCCCTCAACTTGAATGAATATATCAACTTAGTTGGACACTAGGTTGAGGTATGCATTAGTCTAAACATACATTAGTGTATTTATGATTCACTCAAATTCCAAATTAGTCCTCAAATTAATCATTTAAGAGACTTAAGACAACTATACCATAATCATTAAAAGGCATGGCCTAATCCACTTTTTCTAAAACCACAACATTTGGCATTACAAACTAGTAACAAAAGACAGGTATTTTTAGAAGATAGAATAGTATGATAGGATGGAGTCATGTGTCAACCTATCCTATTCCATTGAAATCAAATTGCTTTTATTTAGGAGAAATGTGAAGTCAAAATGAATAGGCTCCTTAACCCTATTGATGATATGACCAAGGTAGCTATTAATAGGGTTTTAGGAGAGAAAGCCTTTAATTATGATTTCACCTAGCATACCAACAACTCTATTCTAGGTTCCTTCATATCCTACTCAGCTAAAGCTCAGATTGATCAATAGGAAATCATATGACTTTTTCAAAATTTATTTGATCTAACTTGGTTAGAAGGGCTAGAACATGTGGTCCTCAACATTGATAGCAATCTAAAAATTCCCTATCTAGAAGATTACATTTCATAACCCCTAGTAGCTTCAATGATGCTATTATTCCTAGATGCCCTATCTTACACATTAGAGATCAGACCTCTTGAATAAGGAATGATCGAAAATAAAAGAAAGCATCACATTCTCACTTAGGTGGAGGGGCATTACGAAAGATTAGAGTAGAGATTGGCTCTTGAACTACCTTAGGATATACAAATCCTACATTGACTTAGGTTTTGTCTTTTTTGATTTGGACATGATAGACTTTTCTATGCCAAATTTAATCAAATATAGCTGAGAGAAATTGACTTGTGTATTGTCACCAGAAGAAAGGTCATTCGATATTGATGAGGTTGACAATATCATCATGACATACTGAAAGGTTTAAGGCCAAAATTAATAGTTCTAGGTTGGTTATTCCTTCCTAGTTTTATTATCTATAGTTCCTTTAGATACTTTATTGCATATTAAATTTTTATAGCAAGACCAATTTTGGACTATTGTCCATCTTGGGTAGGGCAGGATATTATCCAGGGTTCATACCTATCTTTTTTGGCTTTCTCTAGATAGATAATATAGGTGCTTGTTTATAAGATCAATTTTTGCATTTGGGTCCCCTTGATTAGGGATGTGTCTAAACAATGTTTTTATTTTTCCCCTATTTTGGTGCTTCGTCTTCTATATATGGACTCCTTTTTTGCTATTGGATAACCCTTTTATATGTAATCTAAATCAAGGATATCTAATGAATATATGAAGATATTTTGTGAGCATATATTTGACTCCTTGGTGAGATCTGTTTTAATTTTTATTGATTAAATCTTATTTGAATATGATAAATTAGCTCCCATAAATGAATGTAGGTGGATTTTTGGTAATTTTTCCTTAATAATCTTGTTTGCTAGAGTATTTTTGATGTAATCCCAAGGAAGGATAACTTGGGGAAAATGGGAATATATTTCTATTTGGCTTTTCTTTTTGCATGACTATTGGCCTTTTAGTTTGATGGCTATTTTTACCCAACTAGCTATCTTTTCTTGGTGCTCCTTTTACCCTTTGGTATTCCCTATTTGGTAGGTTTTCTTTTTCCCTTTTGGTTTTGTTTCCCTTGTTTTGGGTATATTTAAGATGCCATATCAACATCTTGGTTAAGGCTCCCAATATGAATACAATCATCAAGCTTCAAGGGCCTCCTTCACCAGTCGCCTTTGATGAACCCATTTATGAATCTCATCTATCTTTAGTTATGTAGAACTCACATTTCTTTAATTAAAAGAGTTGAATATATAATTCTTGGAAAATTATTTTTCAATAACACGGATTGGTTAGAGTTCTCTATGACATCCCAAAAATGTTTTGAGCTATGGCTTATATTTTTGAGACATATTAAACCAGTATCTTGATCCTATGTAAATGGCTTTTTAGTCATGAGTATATTGGTAACATTGACAAGTTGGTTGCTAGTATTAGAAATGATATTTACATATGAAGACTGTGTCACTATGACACTCCTATCGATCAACATCAACTAATCCCTTTATACATTATTTTATCTTTGCTCGATTCCAATAGATTGGTAAATTGGTTCCTAATTGTTAAGAGAAATCCAACTTTGTTATTTATCTTTTTTCATATTCATCCAACTTTAGGTAATAATTGGATGGGTATTTACTTAGCCAAAGAAGAAATAGAGGTATGAGATGGTAAAACTAGGTTAGATCCTAGCATACTTGAAATCCCTATTTTTGATAGAACAAAGGACATTGAGGAAAAGGACTCATCCTCCTCCCAAATTAGTGTAAATTAATAAAGAATGCAAAAGGAAAAATACAAAACAACAAGACACATAAACAAAAACATTTATCATGGTTCACCACAAACCATGGCTACGTCCACACTAAGAGTAGAGGAACTATATTGATGAGAAAATAGAATAAGTTTACAATATCAACATTTATAGATCACAAATGATTAACTCTTCAATAGTCAACAATCTCCCACCTGAAGACAACATGTACACTAGCTAATCATCCATTCCCTAGCTCTACATGCTGACCTACTTCTTTTTAACAAGGCCAAGAGAAGTCCTGACACATTTGAACTTCTCCTTGGCAACAACCTTTGTTAGCATGTCCACCAGATTGATCTTGGCATCAATTTTGACAACTTTTATGTTCCCTTCTTCTACCACATAGCGAACATAGTGAGCATGCTTTTTAATATATTTGGAGCATCACTGAGAGGAATGATTGTGAGCCATAAAAATTGCACTTTGACTATCTAAAAATAAAACATAGTCATCTTGTTGCCAATGTAGATCGCTGAACAAGCGTTGCAACCAAATCATCTCTCTAGCTCCTTCGAAAAGAGCCAAGTATTTGGCTTTAGTAGAAGAAAGTGCAACACAATGTTGTAGTCTAGAGGCCCAACTAATGGCAGCCTTTGTAACCAGTAGTAGACCTACATTTTTCTCAATCTTTAACAAGATCTGAATCACTGAATGCTTGCAGTTGAGCATGATTTCTACCAAAACACAATGCATAATCAAAAGTACCCTTGAGATATCGCAATATCCACTGTACTGATTCCCAATGAGGCTTCCTAGGATTGCTCATGAATCTACTAACTACTCCCACTACATGAGAAATGTCAGAATGTGTAGAAACCATATCATACCTTATGCTACCAACTACTAATTTATAAGGAATATCATGCATATAATCCTTCTCTTCTTGTGTTTTGGGACACAAATCAGAACTTAGGTGGAAGTGAGGAGCAAGAGGAATAGGAACATGTTTAGCTTCAGCCATACCAAACCACTCTACAACTTTGTCAATGTATGATTTTTGTGACAAAGTCAACACCTTTTTCTATCTATCTCTAGTGATAGTCATCCCAAGAATACCCCTAAATATTTCATGGAAAACTGAGAAGCTAACTCTTTCTTAGCTTGCTGACTATTTGAGGAGAAGTACTAGCAACTAACATGTCATCAACATAAAGTAGAAGAAACAAAAACTCACAACTAGGAGGTCTTTCATAGTAGACACACAGATCTAATTTGCACTAGGTGAAGTTGTGTTCAACCATGAACCGATCAAACTTAATGTACCACTATCTTGATAATTGCTTGAGCCCATACAAACTCTGATTTAGCTGGCAATAGAAATATTCTTGCCCCTTTTGAATGAAGCCTTCAAGCTATTCCATATACAATTCCTCATTGATGTTGACATGTAGAAAAGTTGTCTTGACATCAAGTTGTTCAAGTTTAAGATCCCAAATGGCTACCAATCCCAAAATTACCCAGATTGTAGTCATCCATACAATTGGTGAGAAAATCTCTGCAAAATCTAGGACCTTTTTCTGAGCATACCCTTTGACAACTAGTTGAGCATGGTACCTCTTTCTTCTGTCATCTTCTTCTTTCACCTTATATATCCATAAATTTTTAAGATCTTTCTAGTTGGGTGGAAGTGGAACTAAATCCCATGTTTTATTGGTATTAAGAGAATTCATCTCTTCTTCCATCGCAATCATCCACTAATTTTTATCAGTACTTTTGCAAGCATCTCTAAATTTAGTTGGCTCCACTTGATCAGAGATTGAAATCTTAGGCTTTGCCTCCTTAGAGTAAAGTAATTCATAATCTAAATATCTTGCAGGCATTCTTTTCTACCTAGTAGATCACCTAAGTCTAGAATTTTTTTTTCATTCTGAGGATTGCTTCTAGCCAATTCATAGTTATTGCCCTATGAAGATGTATGAATGGGCTGAGGAACATCCAAGTCTTGTTCCCTATGAACATGAACACCCAAATGCATGGGGTTCTTAGAACAATTTTTATTTGTAGACAACCAAGGCATGGTAGGGGCAGTTATGTCCATGCAAGGTCCACTGTGGACATTGTTTCCATTAGGCAAGGATGAATGAAGTTGTTGATAAACTCTTGCTCTATGTTTTAATGAATTTGTTACTGTCTGGTGGTGTAGACCAAAATCCCCATACCTTTGAACCGTAGATGCACCTTGTATAATATGAGGAGCAAGTTTTGTAGCATGGTCATTGTGAGTTGAAACTATAGGAGCTTGTTCACTTCCAATATTGTGATTTTCCATTGGTTTGTCATAGAGAAAGGTGCGAGTAGGAGAAATAATGTTTCCACCATCATTGAACATCTAGCTATTGAGTGTAGTCTAGTTATGACCAAAGATCATGCCTTGCATATCATTGTTATAATGTTTGGGATGCACCAGGCTACGGTCTACAGTTGCTTCTTTGACCATGGGATTCTTAACACCTTTGCATGAACTCCAACACTCATGAGTTCCATTTGAATCCTGACTATAATTTGAAGGAATACCATGATTAGTTTCCAGTGGGACGCCACAATCAATAGGTTGATTATCTTGAAATAGATGTTCTTCCCTATTGCATGATCTTCATGCCATGAAATGTTATTGTGATGTGTTTGAAAAACCTGCTCTGTATGAGAAAGGAGAGTGTTATTTGAAGGTAGTGGGCTTCCTTAAAATAATTCTTTAGTCTACTGATAAAGATCCATACTTGAAATAGGGGATTAAAACATAGAAGGATTTGGAGCTAAAACAGAGGTAGGAGTGGAAAGAATAGGCTGAGGCTATGGGTTTACTGAAAATTTATTCTCATTGAACAATGACATAGGAATAAAATATTCAACAACTCTTTCCTATGGTGCTGATTGAAGAGCTAAAAACTTTTTCTCATTAAAGACCACATCTCTACTTTGCACAATCTTCTTTGCAACAGGATCCCATAACCGAAATCCAAATTGATCTTCACCATAGCCCATGAAGATACACTATTGTGATTTTGAATCTAGCTTGCTCCTTTTTTCTTTAGGAGCATCAACAAATGCTTGACACCTATACACTCGAAGATGTGAGTAGGAAATCCTTCTACCTAGCTATTCCTCTTCCAGAATTCCAAAATCCAAACGAGATGAAGGACTATGATTAATCAAGTACATTGTTGTTTTGCAAGCCTTCACCCAGAATTCTTTTCCTAAACTAACATTAGATTGCATACATCAAACTTTCTCAAGTATTGTTCAATTTAGTCTTTTTGCTGCCCTGTTTTCTTAAGGGGTGAATGGCACAACTTTCACCCATTAAATACCATGATCTGCACAAAAGTTATCAAACTCCAACGAACAAAATTCACCTCCATTATCTGATTTTAAACATTTGATTTTGTGCTCGCTCTGATTTTCAACAAGAGCTTTAAAAAAAATTAATTTTGAGAAAACTTTAGACTTTCTAGACATCATATAGATGCAAACCTTTCTAGTACAATCATCAAGAAAGGAAATAAAAAAATTTGTGCCTCTATGAGAGGTTACCTCTTTTGGACCGAAGACATCCAAGTGCATTGACTCCAATGCTATTGTCTTCTTGTCATAATCATGCTTCAAAAAGGTGACATGTTTTTGTTTCCCATGAAGACAATACTCACAGAATTCTAAATCTGCTGATTTGAGACCTAGAAGTTGATCTTGATTAAGCATAACCTCTAACCCCTTTTTGCTCATGTAGCCTAATCTTTGATGCCAAAGTCCAACATCGCTGTAAACAATAGTCATCACAACTCCCACCTTATCATTAGTTTCTACAATATATAGGTTGCTGACTTTATCCCCTTTGGTGATAATCATGGAACTCTTAGTATTTTCCATGTGTCTATGAGGAGTGTAAGAAAACTTTGAGCATATAACTAACTGACAGAAATCAAATTTCTTTTCAATTTGGGAACATGCCTAACATCTTGAAGCAATAATTGAGTGCCTCCTATTGATAACAAAATATCACCCTTTCCTACAATTTCACAAGCTTTGTTATCACCCAAATAAAAATTCCCAAATTTACCTTCCTTGTAGTTTATGAAGGCTTCACTACAAGAGGATGTAGGAAATGAAGCCCTAGAGTGAATTACCCATGAATTTGATGTTGTTTTACTTGTCGCAAGAACCAAAACACCATCATCGTGATCATGAATGATGGTTTATCCGCTGTCCAAAACCTTTTCTTGAGCTCATTTATATTTTATGCAGTTCTTTTTAACATGACCAACCTTTCCACAAAACCAACAACTACTTTGTCTACCCCAGGACTGCGATCTTTTAGTTGATTGTGACCTTCGGTTGTTGTTATTTCTGCCTCTATGTTGAGTTGTTCCTCTATTTTCCATACTAGCCATCATTAGCGCATCACTGGATTAAGACTCTTTATTAGTTCTTCTCATATCTTCACTAAGCAACATAGAATCCACTCCATCGTAGACTAGCTTGTCTTTGTTAATTATGGAAGTGTTAACCGCTATTACCACACCATCCCAGTTGTCTGGTAAGGAACATAATAAGATTACCACCTTATTTTGGTCACCTTGAGGCATACCAATGGAGTGTTCTTGACATAAAAGAGTATTTAACTCATTTATGTGATTCAACATCATTGTTCCATCCTTCATCTTCAACTTGTAAAGCTTCTTTATGATAAAAAAATTTGTTTGCAATAGATGGCATTTGGTACATACTATGGAGCTTGTCCAATACCTCCTTTGTTGTCTTTTCATTGTTCACATTGAACAACACATTCTCAGATAGCGAGAGAAAAATCTCTGCCATTGCTTTCTCATCAATTTTAGTCCAAGTCTCATCTACCATAGCGATAGGTTTCTTCACCTTACCTTTAATTGCTATTGCAAGATAATGCTTGGCCAATAATGATCGCATTTGTACCTTCCACAAATTGAAATTCTTCCCTGAGAATTTTTGCACTCTTGATTCCTCCATGACTTCAAAATTTGATCACCAAAATTGATTGCAACTCTGATACCAATTGTAAATTAATAAAGAATGCAAAAGGAAAAATACAGAATAGCAAGATGCATAAACACAGATGTTTATTGTGGTTCACCACAAATTGTGGCTACATCCACACTGAGAGTAGAGGAATTATATTGATGATAAAATATAATAAGTTTACAATACATGCCATCAGCATTTATAGATCACAAATGATCAGCTAAAGAGACACAAATAAAAAAGGACGGAAAACACTCTTGTGTCTGTTGGCCTTCAATATTCAACAATTAGGATAGATAGTTGATTTAGTGTAGTAGAAATTTGAAAAATTAAGAAAACAAGTTGATGGTTTTACATCAATCCATGGCATTGATTCTATCAAAAGATAAGCTTCTAGTTTTTACTAGGTTCTCCATGAATCAAAGGTTTTTGATTAGTTCAAAGATGGGATGAGCAGAATGCAAACTCTAACCAAATGGTTTGAACAATTGCATGAGCATGGTATAATGCACTTAACCACCCTCGAGAGTCTATACATTAGCATCACTTGCAAAAGGTAACCTTTGATTCAAGAATTGATGAAGATGAGAGAAGAACATAACATTTTGTATGTTCTGGGAAAACCTTTCAAAAACATATTATAACTAAAGCTTGCAGTGTTAATGACTACGACAATAGAAGATAACCCCGCTGACATTTAATTCTACTCGTTATATTCTATTGATTGAAAGCTTTCTCTATATAGAAAGAAACACATCCATTCCCTTTTTGTACTCCTTTGTTTTCTTTGTCATCTACCTAATGTTTATAACCTCTAAATGGAGCCCACTACTTTGATACTAATTATTTGTATACTTGAAAAATTAAGAGGGAAAGGGGAGGTGAATCAACTATCAATTAAATATTTTATTTAAGCAATAAATATAAATAATTAAAATATTTTCAAATAGATATATCACATGATAATAGATTATTAATAAAAAAATTATAATCTTAAATAAAAAATTCCTTAATATAGCAAAAGGATTACTCATGTCTTTCAAAATAACAATATGAGTTCTAACTCATATCTTAGCACTAGTTCACGAATATAATGAAAAACATAAATGGTTACACTATTTCAATGCAAGATCTTTGAATATATCATTCTTTTATACCTTTAATAGTGAATTGATCATTGAAAACCCACTTATAGATCTCCTTACAATTAAAATGTTTCATTCAAATTTTAGATAATAAAGAAAAAGAACAAGAGCTACATGTAGCTTGAGTCCATGCTAGTTGGAAACTAACAAATATTAAAAAATATTAAAATTTGATTGGTTGTTGGCATTCAATTTAAACAAAGAACTAGAAGACAGAGAAAAAATTATTTCATTTAATTTAAAGGTTGATGTGGAGAATGTGTATCCCTAAATATGTTTCTCACATTAGTACTAAGGGAGCCATTTATGAATCTTGTAACATAAGCTCCTGTATTTCACCTCTTTTTGGGTTCAAAGAATGATGCTTAAGTAGATTCCTTATTGAACTAGCAAAAAGGGAAAAAGTAAATCCCAATCATAAAGGGGAAAAAGAAATCCCAATCCCTTCTCTCAAATCACACTGGTTCCAAGACTACAAAATATTTCATTGTTTCTCCGCTA
The DNA here is from genome assembly GCA_028749045.1 of Cupressus sempervirens. Classification (NCBI taxonomy): domain Eukaryota; kingdom Viridiplantae; phylum Streptophyta; class Pinopsida; order Cupressales; family Cupressaceae; genus Cupressus; species Cupressus sempervirens. The sequence goes on from CM053787.1 coordinate 1,052,884,199, forward strand.
GACTATGAATAGAGGAACAATTATCGGCCAACAAAACAAAGATATTGACCAAGTTAAAGATTTTCAACCCATTTATCTTGCAATGTTACTCCTAAAGACAACAAAAACGAAAGAAGAAAATGACATTAAAATTCTCCATGGACTTAGTGCTATCTATAAATAATTCCAAATGAAAAAAATCAGCATACACAAGTATGGATGTTAAGCTTCAAAAATAAATAGTCCATGGAAATAAGAAAATGATACTTTTGATATAGATATAAATTTATTAAGATATTACAAAACTAGCAATAGGAACACTGACTTGTAAAAAGAATAGAGAAAATAAATCAAATATTTACCTCAGTAGTAGAACATTGGAGCACATCTTCCAGATTCATAGTAAACACTTTCCCAAGAAGCTCAATAAAATTAAGGATACACTTTTCCATCTAATATATTAAGAGCTAGAGTAAATTTTGTCACTGACATATCATAATCTCTTACATTGGCTGAGAAAAATAACCAAATCACATATATTTTATTAGTTATAGCAAAGTGAAACTGGAGGCTTCTTTTTATCTAAGTATAACCATACCTCAAAGAAATGCCACATACACCTCTTTTAGAAATGCCACCTACTCCACTTTCAAAACACTCCAACTACAAACATTATTGAATAGTTTAGAATTTATTTATTTTTAAATACGAATAAGGTGAATAGTAGGCCCATTAATATAAATTCTTTAACAAACATGAAATCATTTGATAGGGAAATCAAGGTGACTAGCAATCCCGTCACTATAATTTTTGTAACACACATAAAATCATTCTACTAAGAGCAAAATACAAGATACATCAATAGAGAAAACAATATTTTGATCTTCATAATGTAATAAAAGCTAATCATATAGCTTCATAGAAGAAACATTTTTCAAGTTTAGTGCAAACTATTGATAGATTATTGTTTTAGATGTAGAATTTAGCAGGAAAGATTGTTCAAACATTGTACAAAAATGTCTAAAAGAATAAATAAATTAGTGCAAGAAATGGAAGCTGAATAGAAGTACAAGCATAGAGATAGAGAATAATCCTTGATTAGTATAATCAAAGGTCACTTTGAGAAATAAAAATGATTGAATGTTCCACAAAGAAAGAATTTAATGAACTTATTAGTCAAGAAGGTCATCAGATAAAGAGCTTTATATAATTGGTCAAGAAGACAACCATAACATCTCATATTAAAATGTAACAATCAAGAAAAAATAAAATTAATTCCTAAATCTACTCCATCCACATCCATTATAATCAGGTTGACTAACACTATGTTTTGCATTTCACTTGGGCAAGCATTACCATTACAAACAAGGGCTTGATTTTTTCCACGATTTGCAATTCATTTTTTCCACACCATCTTTTTCTCTCAATTTGTTGCTAACCAATTTCAATCATTCATCCAAGCCTATAAAGACATACAAGTATTAATTTGATACATGAGCATAGCCAATTGTGATGCTACTCCACCCATATCCATTATAATTAGGCTGACTAAAACTATGTTTTGCATTTCACCTAGGCAAGCATTACCATTACAAATGAGGGCTTGATTTTTTCCATGGCTTGTAATTCATTTTTTTGACACCATTTTTTTATTATCAATTTGTTGCTAACCAATTTTAGTCATTCATCTAAATGTACAAAGGCATACAAGTATTAATCTGATACATGAGTAGATGGCAATAATCCTAGAAATGACTAGTTCTAAATGTTAATAATCACCTAGGCAAAGCATTGGGCAATTACAGTCTGTATGTCCTATGCTGCCTCTTGGGACATTCATGTACAATGTGAATTAAGGATAACAACATTGCTAGGAGGCCACATTAGCTGCCTAGTTAAGTGTTGTCAAGGAATAAAAACGTTCTTGAAACAAAAAAGAAAAACACCCCTCATCAACACAACCAATGAAAGCATCTAGAGTACAAGAAATGCAAACCATTGAAAGAAGAATCATACAAGAAAGTAAAGTGAAAATATCTTAGAATGTTGGTACATATTCACAAACCCTAATTGGCCTCTTGGATTCTTGCTCCAGAAGTGTTCTATGAAGAAATTTGTAAAATATATTTTTAGAAAGCATATAATATATTAGGAGAATAGAAAAATATAGTTGTACTCTGCTATACAATGTCAACACATGGGTAGGTATGTGGCAGTATAGAACTCCTCGGCAATAGAGAAATAAATAGCAAGACATCAACTATTAAAGCATAGCCTTGATAAATGGAGCATTAAACAATTTTTTTAAATATTTGGATGCAAAAAGAAAAAAACTACTAGGAAAAATGCTAGTAGCCAATAGGAAAATAAGAATATAAAATTTTGAGATCAATTTAATTTCAAAATGTGTGCAAGACTATATATATTATGGGAAATTTTTTGCAGGTAGTGCTATTTTCAAGAATCAAACTAATGCTCAAAATGCTACTGAAAATTTTAGTCTCCTGCCACTAAGGCATGGACTAATGATTAGATATTTTTATAATTTTCATTTTAGTAAGTCATTATTCACATAGATAATGTCTTTAGATAGAATTTGAAATTTTCATTCACTTATTTTCAGGTGAGATTGCAGTATTATCTTGACGTTTCATAGTTCGTGTTTATCTTTGGAAAGACTTTGCAATGGCTTTGCATGATTAAAAATCAGAAGTTCTATTGTAAACTTTATATTTTTAAATATTTGATTCTAAGGTTTAAGGTTTATAGTATTAAATTAATAATTAAAATTGACATTTTGAAAAAACACTTAATTTTTTTAGTGAGTGATGCTTAAAAAGATTATTTTTACACAAGAAAGTCAATGTCATAAGTATTATGAAGAGCATTTAGGATGGGACTGTCACCTATTGAAGTAAAATGTGCATCTTAATGATATTTCATATGGTATCAAGTAAAGTTGTTCTATTCTTAACTGTTTTCTCTCTTGAAAAAATGTCAAAAAGAAGATAGTTTTTCCTTGAAATTAATTGTGTTATATTCAAGCATATTAAGGAATCAACCTCAATAAAAATAATACAAATGATTTTAGAAATTAATCTTTTTACTTATATACTTTATAAAAATCTAAATAAAAATAAAATAGAAAAATTTAGAACTTCTAATTGGTTTGAATAAAAAACAAAATCAATCACTAATCAAGCACAATTGAAATACTATAGTGTATGATAAATATTAATAACTATTTACTATTGTGTTCCACACACTAAATCTTATAGAAGTCATATATGTTTACAATCTAACCATCCAAAAGTATTGTCAATGCAATCAACCTAGTGCTTTCAACAATCTATAAGGAACACAATACTTCCAAACCAATTGTTAGTGTACTTGAAAATTTGAGATGGAGAAGGGGAGGTGATTTAATGTCCAATAAAATATTTTATTTAATGGATGAATGTTTAACCAAAACACCTTCAAACAGATTCATCACATTCATAATATATAATTGAATTAACAAACACAAGATTAAATAAATACATCTCTTAACAAAGAAATAGAGTTTTTAATGTTTGATAAAGTGGAAATTGTTTAAAGGATTAAAAAAATCACCATTATGAATAATCTTATTAGGCCTCTCTATTCAATCACCACTGGTTGAGTATCCATTTTATGCACATCACTTTAAGGAGAAAATAATGAGAAATATAGAGGGTTACTCCATTTCTATACAAAAATAGTAACCACTTATGAATCATCTTAGATAAGAGATATTCTTATTACACTCAAAATATTTTTGGAAACTATTTATAATTTGAGTTCATCAAAATCTTGAATACACCATATCTCTACAAAATAAAATGTATGATATCTATAGTCTATGATAAAAATATTATATTCTTATAAACAATAAAATAAATAGAACAATCAAATACTAATTTTTAAATACCATTAGCTAATTAAAAAAACTTGCTAAGTTAAAAAAATTAATATATTTAGATATATAAGTAGAACAATTAAACACACTAATCATATATCATGTTTGAATTATAATAAAATAAAAATTCATAAATCTAAAAACTAATACTATATATTATGCAAAGTTTATTTTTAAGCTGATAGGCTTTTTATTGTGGCACACAATGGCCTAAAAATTATCAAATGTCTGAAATGTCTTTGATGCTGACACTAGAAAAAAAATACTCTAAACATTTTTTTATTGAGAATTTGAAATCTATTCAGTCACCCCACTTATTGTTATCTATGTCAATTTGTCGTGTGTTGGTTAATATCATATCCTATGTACATCAATTTGATAAAATGATAGAGTGAACACTAATTCCTTTTCAATCTCAAGCAAGAAATGGTTAGGAAAATTGAATTAAAAGAGGGAGAATGAGCTCCGAAGGAGATGAGACCTGACAAAATTTGAGTTTTTCTTAGTTGAAAGCAGTTTGGGGAGAAGTGGGGTCTACTCTGGGGCTTGGGCTTATGAGTTAAGTGATAAATATCTTAAACCTCTCTAGAAATTTGGCTTATAGACTTTAGGGATAATGACATGGAGCATGCATGTATTGTAGGTATAGGTTTTCTTGCAACTCAAAAATGCTGCCTTAATGACTAGATAATACTGGTGTTAGAAATGTACATGCTTTCATTAGCTTTCTATCTACGTAGCTATATCACTGATGTGGTAGACTCTGGGGAAATAAATGTGTGTATAGATCCATCCTTGTTAAAATTGTTAACCTGCATATGCAAGGTCTGACCAACATATTTCAACAGGCTACTATCCAATCCAATCATAGTGATTTATTTAACAGTCTGTATTCTAAGAAAGAAAGAAAGCAAAGGAGAAATAGAGTTTTCTTAGCAAGTAATTCTCCAACCTTTTGGCTTTTCCAAATGATGGATAAGAAGATTGTGAGGTCGATGAGTCTACTTCACCCATAAAAGCGGTTGATTCAAATGTTTCAATTTCATTTTGTGCCTACAAATTCATCATACAATAACAATATTTAGAGCATTTGATATTTAATTTGCGTAGCACTAAATGGAGCTTGATTAGTTGGGAGATTGTTTGCAGGCCTAAAAAGTAGGGTGGTCTTGGTCTTCGATCAACTCTCTTGAGTAGTTAAGCATTGGCTGCTAAGCTTTATTGGTGATGGTGCTCTGGACAACATCAACTCTAGGCTATTATTATCACTCATAAATATTTTCATGGTGCTGATCCTTGCTCTTTTTCTGCACTTCCTCTCGAAGGGCATGGCTCAATGGTCTGGCATACTTTGAAGATGGTTGTGGTGTTAGTCAAGATAGGTTTTTTCTAGATATGTAAGGGAGGTTTCGAGGCTTTGTTTTGGTCTAATGCTTGGGATGGATTCCCATCCATATTATCCATGTACCCTCATCTCTATAATCTTTGTGATTCTTTTCATGCTGCTAGATGGGATAAAGTGGCTCATTACAAGACTCCTTATCAATTAGGACTTGTTGTTGGTTATAGATGGAAGCACTCATCTGATTGGCCTCTTGGAGGCATATACATGGATTGTCAGGAGCTTTCCTAGATTCTAGCCTCTAGAGAGTGTTCCTCTTTGCTAGGTCCAGATGTTTTGGCTTGGGGAGGTACCTTGTCTAGTAAATATCATGTCTCTGCTGGGTATCAGGAGATAACTAGACAATTATTTGGGGATGTCGAGTTCCCTTGGTGGAAGCAAGTTTGGAATAAAGTTTCTTGGTCCAAGTGCAATTTTTTCATGTGACTAGTGGCTCACAACCACTATCTTATGTGGGATAATCTTTGTAAATGTGCATTTGAGGGCCCCTCTTATTGTGTTTTGTATGGTAATGGGGAGGAGTCTATGTCCCATATATTCTTCTAGTGCTCCTATTCTACTCAGCTTTGGCACCTTTGGTGGAGTGCTTGGGGTTGCTCTTGTAGGCATGCTTCCTCTTTGCCTGAGTTCTATGCCTACTTGGGTAGTGCTCCCTCCAAGTCTTCTCCTCTCCATGCTGCTTGGATTGCTAGCCCATCATTCATGCTTTGGCATATCTGGCTGAAGAGGAATTGTCGAATCTTCCAAGATGTTTGGTTTGGTGTTATGCATCTTTGGTGGAAGATCTCACATTCTCTTTAGGAAACTATTCAAGTGAAGTGTGAGCTTGATGGGGGTATGGATCAATTGATCTTGCTATATGCAATCACCTCAATTTTCATCTTTAGGATGGAGTTGCAGCTCAAAGGTTTCCTTCTATGACCAAACAACCTCGACATCAAAGGAAAGGTTGGGTGAATCAAGATGGGCATTGGGCTCCCCCTCCTCGTAGACTTCTAAAAATTAACACTGATGGTTCTTCTCGAGGGAATCCAGGCTCCGCTAGTATTGGGAGAGTGGCTCATTGCGGTTATGGTGACATTAAATTCTTTTTCTCAGTACATAAGGCTGATTACACTAACAATCTCATGGAGGCTCAGGCTATTTTATATGTTGTGGAACAATGTTTCTTGCGGGGTTGGAGCAAGATTATTTGTGAGTCTAATTCCCAAGTGGTGGTGAACTTGCTTTCCTCACAGGAGCTTGAGGATGTTAGTTGGCAGCTGGTCACTATTGTTAATTAGATTATTCTCTTTAGTACCTCTTTTCAATTCATTAGGTTTACTTATATTCTTCATGAATGGAATAGAGCTACTGATTGTTTAGGCAAATGGGCTTCTAGTCATGCTCCAGGTTGGAATATTATGGATAGGGGGCAACTTCCTTTTGAGATGGTGCAAGAATTTGATGAACTTGTTGCTCAAGATCGAGTTCCTTGTTGAGCTCTCCTTGTTGTATTTCTTTTTATCTTAATAAAATTTTAACCCTATTTTTCCTAGAACATTTGATATAAACTTTTCTAAAATGGTGCCAAGAAACCAATATATTAGAAGTACTTACTTATCAAGATAATCATGGTAGCTACTATAGTTATTTCTTTTATGATCCCCACACCTAGGGAAAGGACTTGTGGCTAGTTTTGTCATGAAGAACATCTATAATAGAGTAGATTTTTCCATTATGAATAGTAAGAACCACTTTATCTATCAGCTCTGAAGCTTCATAAGGGCTACTTGCCAAAATAATAACTTCCCTTTTTCATACTGCACAATGCAAGAGAGATGTCCCATCCATCAAAATTTCCTCTATAACTTCCCTAACACTATCATCCTTTTCGCAGAGAGTACATAGTAACTTAAATAATTTTTCTCTTGAAGCACAACAAATTTTGATGCATTTCTAGTTGATTTTTTCCACACTTTCATTAACATCACTCTTATATGATTCAATCAAAAGGAGAAGGTACATTTCAGAATGAGACCATAGACTTCTCATTTCAATAATCTTTAAAGTATGTCCCTTCAAGATATTTGGTGCTCCTGAACGTTTATTCCTGCACATAACCTTACCAAACACTCCATTAAACACAATTTCATGGAAAGCTTTTGCATCCCTTGGTTGTCATGGAATATGACAAATGAAAACCAGCCATATACGAAAAGATTTTATTAGTTACAAAAAATACCACAGATATGTATGTATAGGAAGGATTCAATCACATTACTTATTATGTGTATGAATTATTGTCAGATGTTTGCAATTTGTTGATTGATATTTGATTTCTAGAACTCAGATAGCTAACACAATAGTCATAGGAAGGACTCAATCATACAACTTATCTAGCTTCCATTTCTTCTTTTTCACCTTCCTTTATGCTTTCATTCGATTTGCTCTTTCTGCTTCTACATTGTATATGGAGAAATACTAGCAATTAAAAGTTTCCAATTGCAAACATATCTTGTGTGTGGGAATAACTCAATCACATTGATTATTATGTGTATGAATTATTGTTAGATATTTGCAATTTGCTAATGTATATTTTATTTCTAGAACTCAAAGAACTGACACAATAGTCATAGGAAGGACTCAATCACATTACTTATCTAGCTTCCATTTATCTAAGTTCCATTTCTTCTTTTCCATCTTCATTTATGCTTTGGTTTGATCTACTCTTTCTACTTCTACATTGTATATGGAGAAATACTATGTTACAGATTTTTTATCTTGTCTATGTAGGAATGCCTTAGGTGTCTTAAATAATATTGTTGGCAGTCTCATATTGCATAATTGAATTCTCTTGTGGACCACTCCAAACTAAAGTGGATTATATGAGGAAAACATTGGAGAATGACACATGTAGGGTAGTTAACAAATGACTGATTGATTGTATCACAAATTTAAATTTAATTAGTAATTTTAGGAAACTATATAATGGTTATATTCAAAATTGATCTAGAGTCCAAATATTGAATAATTTACATTATTTATCATTTATGTTTGAATGATATCAGGGTTTATGTTGGCTTATTTAATTTCATTTTTCATACATTATTCAAAATTTCATTTTCATTTGACTTCTACATGATATGTTTATTTTTATTTTTCTTCTACATGATAGCTTCATTTTTATTTCACTTCTACATGATATTTGTATTGTTCAAACCCAAAATGAGCCCGACACCAATTTATGGTTTTCAAACTATATGCTTTCATAAACAACTCAGTTGATCTCATATGTTTTGATCACTGAAGCCTTCCATTTACTACTTGCATCCAATTGGAAAGAAAGAAAGTATTGATTTAAAAGCAAGTAGTAGTTTTGAGAGACCCTGAGTCAATTCAGTTTGTGTTCTTCAAGGATTGCATAAAGATAGCTAGTGCAATTCTACAATTATCTTCTTTATCTATCAACCTACCAATGTCTTCATTTAGCAGGAAGGAAATAGTTGAACATAGGTCTATGTAATAGTGAGTGAGTTTCCACGATCCATGCGAATTTTTGAATTATTGCTTCTAGAATTGATTGTGTGAGAAATTTGTGATGAAAAACATCTCACACAATCAAATTCCAGATGCAGTATTTAAAAAATTTAGGAATTCTAATTGATGTTAAAGTAATTTTATCCACACATTTATCATGTTTAGGATATTTGCTAATATTATTGTGAATTTAAATTTTGTTCATAAATATTAATGACTTTAGTTAAATTTCTATAATCAATTTATCACCTTGACATGAAAATATTTGAAACAACAAGATATATTAATTTTTTTTTAGATGTCTAATTACTAAAGATTAATGTAGATTTTTTTTCTTTAATTTCTATGTCTTACATATACTTCTATTCATAGAATTGTAGGCAATGAACCAGTTAACCACCCTTCACCCATTATTATAGAAATTTCAACTGATGAATATGAGGAAACTAGTCCATCAACAATTCCAGCCTCCATGTCTATGAATTCAAGAGGGCTACCCACAACTAATATTATGTCACTTGCAAATGTGATTTAGAACAGTTGTCAAGAAATACACAACTCCATACTAGATACTGGTCTTCATTCAAATAATGTGTAAACTATCGAGATTAAAAAACATTGAAAATGTGCACGAAACATTTCATAGTCTTTGCCAAAAAATTGAGGCACTTTCTAACCTTTTAAAGGAGTTGTACTATGAACATTATTATAATGAAGGAAATGCTGCAACGATTAAACATACCTTCTAGAGGCTTTTCTAACTTTATTTAGTCATATATGACAACATTGTATCTACCTCAGAATAAGTTCAAGAATATCTCGACAACTAGAAGCATGTGAGAAACCATATTTTCTTTTAGTTGTCATAGGTTTCAACATCCTCTCTTAAAATAATTTTGTCAATATCTATAGTGCCTACCTCTAGTTTACATTTCTGCTATTTTTGCCAAACTCTTTTAGGCCAGTTTTATGTTTGATGATTAGTAGCATTATCTTGAGATTATTAGATATTGTTATAGACTCAGTTGAGATATGATGAGATTACTTAGTACTCTATACTTCATGTGTGCATGATGATTATTACAATGCTGTTAAATTATTGATGATGTTTAGTTAGATGGATTATCCTATGTGTTTTCTTATGGATACTTACCCTATACTGCATGTGTATGGTGTGCGCATTTGTTTTCTTTATGTATGGTGTTTATGATGTGGTTAAGGAAGGGAGCCGTAATCACCTGCTAGTCAAGATCTACATGATGCACCACTTCCTGCCATTGCTTGTTTAGCTTAGTATATATTGTGTATGTACATGCGTAGATTTTATGCAGGTTGTAGGTACCGGGTATTGACTTCTTAGAATTGCTAGGATGAGCGTACCTTATCACATTATCTCAATGGTAAGAAAGCGAAGATAAATTCTTAAGTCCAAATCCTAAACCTTTGAGCCATTCATCCTAATTGACAATTAGGACAAGTATCTGAGTCGTGTATCTTTCGAATGCATTGGATGACATTAATTCGTGATTTTAAACCCTTAGTTGAGTTTTGTATGTGAAACTATGATGGGTTTTCAAATATTTACTTTATGAGTTTTTGGTAAATTTAATTAAGTCTAATTAAAAAGATTTAATTAATGATTTAATTTAATGGAAAATTATATGTTATGTTAATATTTTATTTAATTAATTATATAAAAGAGTCAAATAAAAGAATTAAATTTGAGAATAAATCATAAGTTAAATTTGAACATGATAATAGTTAGTTAATTTAATAATAATATATATATTTGGAGTGCATTTTAAAATAAATTAATGGATAGTTATCAAAATTATTGTTCAAAAATAAATTTAGAAGTGGGAAAAGAAAATTAATTTATTAAAAGTTTTATGATTGCATAATATGTGCATGAGACTAAATTAAATAAATCAATTTAAAAGAGGTCAAGTAAAAATTAAATAAATAAATTTAATGGATTATTGTATGCGCATGGAAAAGATAAAAGAAAGATAAATAAAAGTTAATAAAGAGTTAAAAACGTGTGAGCACAGAGTTCTCTGAGGTGAATGCACAATTAGTGCCCTGATTTTAGGGAGAGAACTCCTTTTTTTACAAATTGGGGGTTCATTTTTCAAGGGCGGGGAATTTTGGAGGAGAAGAAGGAAATTTCCAAAGAAGGAAAGTTTTGAAAGGGGAAATTGTTCTTTACAGATTTCTAGAGCATGGCAAATTAGCATCAGTGTCCAGGTAGACGCTTGTGAGAATTTGTATAATTTAAATACGTTCTTTAAATTCCTGCCTTCTTCGTGTTTGCTAGATGATTGTCTAGATAAATTTGGTATAGAATATATATATATCATGTTGAGAATTCTGGATATTGGAAAAATTTTCTCTATACATGGAATGTTTTAATTGTTCAATATAATATCTCTCCAGTAGATTATAGTTTGAGAAAACTTACCACGAAGGGTTGAATTATATTGGGAAATCTGCTTAAAATTATGATTAGGAAATAAAGAATGGGTGGTACCTAGTATTCGTCTATCAGATTTATTTCTGAATTTTGGTACGAGAAAAAAAAAAAAACAAAAAAAAAAAAAATATATATATATATATATATATATAATAAGTATATATTCATTTAAAATTTTTTTAGTTAAAATCAAATCCCTTATCTTCCAAAATTAGTAAAAGAAAATTTTGATGGGCAAAACTGTAGAAACGTTATTAAAAAACATTGGTTTTAAATCTAAAAAAAATAAAAATTATATATTAAAAAAATGTCATAGTCGAATTCAGAAATGTTTTAAAAAAATTTATTAAAAAAAATTTAATGGGGAGGGGCGGATTAAACCACCCCCTACCCCCCTTGTCACATCTCTACACAGTAGGTGATTGCTGACACAATCAGCTTGCTAATGCAGGATGACTGTGACAACAATCCCTGCGTCTCAGGAGAGCTGCAAGCCTTAATAATTAAGTCGGCGAGCTTATTAAAAATGCAAATTTTATTTTTTTAACATAGTTTTTTTTTTTTTTATTATTGTTTAATTTATATTTTATAAAGTTAAGAATGTTAATAATTATTTTAATATTAATTAATTAGTGTTAATCAAATGTTACATTATTAAATAATGATGAGTTATTATAATGATTTAAAATCATGCTTTAATAAATTATTAAATTAATTAATTGTTTTAAATTAGGCGAACATTTAATTTAAGTCTTGATCAATGAGAATCAACGAGAATATTACCATTATCAAACTTAAAAGAAAATATAATAATATTTACCTTAGTAATTTAGGAAATTGATCATGGGGTAAATATTTGTTTTTACTTAAGCTAATACTTGAATTTAATATAAGGAAAATGATGAAATATTCCATCACTTGTTAGCAAACTCTGAAATGGGAACTAAACCCACATTTAACTTAACACTGAAAAACATGTGCTTGTATCTTGTTTTCCTTATGCTATTTATGTTTGGGAATTTTTTGGGTTGACTAGATTGTTGACCAGTTATAGGACATCTACTAGAGGCTTGGAGGTTTTGTGAGTGTGGTATCATGTTGACTCGATCTTGATCATTATTGCTCAACCATGTATGTGGTGGTATGCTTAAGAGGAGTATGTTTGTTTTGTTGGTTACTATGTTTTCAATGTCTTTGTGAAATAGCGAGATGTATGCTATGAGATACCTGAATAACCATTATGAGTCATTGATCAATATTGTTGGATTACTTCTGATTGCTCATTGAGAACTAATGGATACTTTGATTTATCTTGTTGCTTTCTAATTGCTCGTAGAGAACTGATGTGATTACTATGATTATCTTTATGATGCTTTCTAGTCACTTGTATAGGACTAAGGTGATTTTGCTATGATTATGTGATTTATGATTTCATGAGCTTAGGGTAGGTTATCTTTATGCAGTGTCGGGAAGTGGCTTGCAATGGGGGCCAGGGACCCTAAGTGGTCCTGGGGGTAACCCATTGTAAGTTGTTTAATAAGTGATAACTTTTCACTTAATACTAACTTAAATGAACCTAATAAGAGATAATTGTATGTTCTTGCCCATGCCATGAGTGCTAATACAAACTAGGATGGGAGTATAAAGAACATTTGGTTATGACCTTGCATTCCATAGTATGCCTTGTCAGTGCTAGAGGATACTAGTGGTTGCAGGGATCACTAGGGACCCAAGAGTCCTAAGGGACTGCTCAGGTAACTTTGAACGTGATTTGTGCGATGACTCTTTCCTGCTTACATAGTAGATAGCTATGTGTCTTTATGGTGCCTCTAGGTCTAGATGTCGATCTATGTGTTGGAACCTTTGAGTTAGTTTACTTTTAGGATATCCTGGACTTAGAGAGTTCTTATGTCATGTGATTTGATATCCTATTTGGGACTTGAGACTATCTCCCCAACGCGGTGGGAGTGGACCATCTAGGTTCCATGTGGTCGGGTGGTAGTGCTTTTGACTCTTACCATTGAGATCCATCCGAGACATCATGGTTGGAGTATTCTTATTGGTATATACCTTCATTCTGTTCATGGATCATTATGATAGATGGTTATATTTTATGTTAGATGTTGTATCATTTTATGATGGATGTTATATCTTTTGATGTATGGATGTATTATGTATGGAGGATGGTTTTATTTATTTTATTGCACATGTATCATGGATCCGAAGAGGATGATGTATATCTTGTTAACCTCATAATGGTTTTTGACACTTGAGTGCCAATACACTTAACTACTTTCTATATTGGAGCCGACAACACCATGTATGCCAAGCCACAACAAAAGTCGAGTCAGAAAAGACTTCAAGTGTTGAGTGATCTTCATGTGCCGAGTAGTCTTCAGGTGCCAAGTGAAGATCATGTGCCAAGTGAAGTTCAAGTGCCGAATGACTTTAAGTTCTGAGCAGAATAAAGTGCCGAGCAGATACAAGTGCCGAGTGATATTCAAGTGTTGAGTCATAGATGATGTCGAGCAATACAAAAATGAAACAAGTGTCGAGTAAGCTAGTTTGTTATTAGTGTCAAGCATCTGGAATCAACAAGTTGCGAGCAACACAGAATGTACATATGAGTTTGTAACTTCATTGATTCATATGTAAATCATTTTCATGGCCGACATGTGACAAATCTCGAAGGATTAAATGATAAGATCAAATCTTTTATTTTTCCTATACAATCTATATGCAGCCAATAAGAAAAATGATGAAGGCATACAACCAATGGAAAAAGTGCAAACAATGAGTAGGAAATAGAGATTCAATGTGGATCATATATCCATATCTAACCCTAAGTCTTTGAAGTCTTTTTAAGGAAGATGAAAGTTTCATTGTATTGAGAGATGAGTGAAGGAGAATAGTGTTAAGGGAAAAACATAATGGAATTCAGTGAAAGGAGACATAGAGAGTAAGAGCAGCAATTCAATATTCAGTTGATCAGAACAAAGCAAAGTAGACAAACAAAAATTAGATCTCAGAGGATCGAAATCAGAGAAAGAGCTAGAACAAGTGCCTACATTTAGCAATCAAGGATTGCAAAATATCAAGTTTATAATACCTAATACTCTCTTACCATTGTATTAGAATGAAAATCCTATGGTGATAGGTTAGCTTAGCAGCTATTTCATAGATCCTTTAAAATAGGTGATTAAATCCTTTAACAGGGTGACACTTCATGTAAAGTATTTGTAAATCCTCTAACCAGGTCACTATTGATAAAGTGTAAAGCCTTTAATAGGGCAGGCCTTTAATAGGGTAGACCATCAGAAGTGGTTAAAACCTTACTATAGCAGCAAATTTTTTGGGTATCATCCCCACCCTAGTTTTACCTTCTTATTCCTGTAGGGTTTTTGGGTTACCAAAATCTCGAGTGTTATGTGATGATTCTTATGTGTTTCTCATAATTGTTTGATATGTTTGTATGTATGCAATCTACTTTCAATTAAAATATTTTAATACATTACTTCTGATTCACCCCCCCTCTCAGAAGCATTCTTCCTATTTGAATATTCGAACAATTGGTATCAAAGCAATTGGTTCTCACAAAAAGAAGTCTAAAAACTTGAAGAAAAAGATCTAAAGATGGAAGTATTCAAACTTGGGAAGATTATTGAAAATCAAGTGATTGATGTGCAGCTGGCTCTACACAGAGTAGAGGAAGCAAGGGAAGAATTGAGAAAATCCTTGAAGAGAAGGAAGGATATAGCCATAGTTGAAAATGATATAAACTATAAGGAGATTGATATCACAAAACTGTGTGCCAATGGAGACACTAAAGAGTTTGATGCAACAATAGTAGAACTGATGGATAAAAACAAAGTTCAAGTAGATGAGATAAGATCTCTCAAGATGGAACATGAATCATAGGCCATAGTGATATGTGAAATCACTGAACAAAAGAAAAGAGCAGTTGAGGATAGAGTCATGATAGAAAATGACAAAAGAAATCTTGCAAACATGCTTGAAGAAAAATGTACTAAATTAACAAGGATCTCAAATATGCAGATGGATACACTTGCCCAAATGATGAACCTTCATCATGAACTCAATATGAAAGATATTGAGATCTCTACTTTGAAGATACACAATGAAAAACTATAGAATGAATTGAACAAAGAAAAAGAGGTAGCTGAGAATCTCAACAAGTCAAGTGAAGCCATCAAGTATTTTGAACAGTTGCTCAAATCCCCAAAATCTACCCATGATGTATTAGGACTAGGATACGATAGCACTAAGGTTGGAGAATCATCAAAGAGTGTCGAGCAAAAGATGACATAGGTAAGAATTAAAAACCCACTTGTCATTATTGTAATAAGAAGGGGCATATTGCTAATATTTGTAAGAATAGAAAATTCAATCAGCCAAATACACTCAAGAGCAAGAGCTACTGTCACAAGTGCAACATGCAAGGACATATGACAAAAGATTGCAGATTCAGAGTTACAAGGACACAAAAATTTGATGGACACTATCATAATTGCAAGAAGTATGGGCATAGAGCATTTGAATGTAGATCAAAGCCTATATGGGCATCAAACCAACCAACAAAATCAAAAGGAAATGAAAGTCACTATCATTGGGATTACAACACCAGGTGTAGTTGTCATTATTATCAAGAATATGGACATATACCATAGAAATGCATAAGAACACATTTCAAAGGGAACTACAAAAGATGGTTGAATCAAACCACATGTTTCAGTTGTTTGAAAATTGGTCATATCAGTCAAAATTGTCCTACAAGATCAAAGGCACCCAAGATTGAAGAAAATAAGGGAAAAGAAAAGATTGATGTCAAAAAGATAAGGGGACAAATGAATAAGACTTGGAAAAAGAAAGATGAATGCAACACATCAAGTGGAGGGATCACTTCACCTAATGGGTCAAGTGATCACACTTCATCAAACTAAGCATGAGAAGTATATGGGATTGATATACAAAGCTATATCACACATCAGTCCCAAGACAAAGAAGCAATGCAAAGTATAAATCTACATGAGACAAGATGTCAAGAAAAAATCTAAATGATGTTGCCAAGCTATCTTTTGATGCCGAGTTAAACTCCAACACATATCGATCTCGTAATAGCTACCAAGTTGATAACTGATGCTGAGTTAGGTTAAAATTTTTCAAAAGCTGAGTTGGCAGTTGAGAATTTAATGCAATGAAAATAAGGTATATTACCCCGATTCTAATTAGTTTTCCTCATCGCGATAAAGAAGCAAAGAAGAGAAAAAGAGCAGCTCAACTTCACAGCAAAGAATCCAGCATTTCAAGTAGATTGCAACATCTCTCAACGTGTTTTCATCGATCTTGAGGTATTTTTCATTTGTGCTGAGCTACACAGTTTCATATTTCATAAAAAGGAAACCCTAGTTTGCATAAATGGCACCAAGTTCCAAGAAAACCAAGGACAAAGAGTCATTTGAAGTTTAGTTAGTGTCCAATGAGGTCAAGCAACCTGATTTTCATCCCATACCTGAAGTTGCATACAAAAACAACCCAGTCGAAGCTCTCCCAAATACCCCCAAAAGTTGTAATGGTTCAAGACGTGAGGAGATGCTACAATTGTAAGATAGGAGCCCTAGGAGATATGGAAATAAGTCAAGCCTATGAGAAATTGTGCGTAGATGGAGTCTTAAAAGATGAATTCAAAATTGTTGAAAGAAAGGGTTTGACCTAAGTTTTGAGCTTTCCCACCATATTTAAGAAAGAATGGGTTAAACTTGTGTTAAGAAAAATTCATGGTGGAAGTTTATGGTTAGAAGATATTCCCATCAAATTAACCAAAGAAATCATATATAGAATAACTGGGTACCCTACCCTAGATTGGTTCAAAACCTTGAGAAGTGAATTGAAGTAAGTTATTGAAAAGAACACTAGTGCTTAGTGGAATAAGAGCGGAATGAAAATTCATACCATTCAAGATCCTCTAGTTGAGTTTGCTATTAGAGTCATTTCCCATAAGTTCTATCAGTCCAGTCGACTCAATAGTGTGCCATGTATTGCAGTAGACGTAGGTTGCAAATTGGTGAAAAAGGATCATACTTATGATCTTGCAAAACTACAACTACAACATATTACTGAAAACTTAGCTACCATAAGAAGGTCAAAGGGTGCTCAATGCAAATTTGGAGCAATTCTAATTTGTATATTCTTCTATGTTCAAAATGAGTTTCCCTCTTTCGAAAAAATTACATGGAAGAATGATAGAACTATCATTGCCCAAATCAATGAATATATAGAACAAATGGGAGAAAATTTTGATACCCTGATGACAAGTTATTTCAAAGATTTCAAGAAATCCATGAAACAAAGGGTGAGAATACCAATTTCTTTAGTAGAAGAACATGTTAATGATATATGCTTCTTGGTTGATATTGACTTCACATACATTCAAGCTGCAATTCCAAGAGTGAGATGGCTAAGGCCATTTGGATATGAAATCAATGTTGATGAGGCATCTGCAGTAATAACTGCATTACTGGTAGAAGAAACAGATAAAAGTGCTCCACACTTTGGCACTTATGATGTAGTAAGGTCAAAAATAAACATGGAATTAAAGACTGCTTCCACATTAAAGAAGAAAGACAAATTGTTAAAGAAGATTAAGAAGAAATTTGGTGAAGAAATTAAGGCTAAAGCAAAAGAAGAAGATGACAATGATGATGAAGATGAACAATAACAAGGCCCAATGGAATTAACTCAAGGCCTGGGTGAAGACAAGGAGGAAGGTGAAGAGGACAAAGAAGCCAAGGAAGCACCAACTAAAGCTGAGTCAAAGAAGAGAAAGGCAATAGAATAGCCTCTAGCTCAGCAAAAACCAAAGAAATCTGCCATGCCATCACCTCAAAAGCCTACAAAATGAGCTGCAACAAGGGTCTCCACTCAAAAGGCTAAAGAGGAAGTTACAAAGAAGAAACCAATCAAGGAAACACAGGAAGAGCCAAGGAAAAGAAGAAGATATGTGGCTCAACCTGATACTAATGAAGAAGATCAATCTTAAAAGGTAAGCCATTCTTCAATTGATACTTTATGTAAAAATATTGGAAATGGTGATTTAAGCAACTTAAGTAAAGGTGATTTCAATAAGTTTACTAAAGAAGAACAGAATAGGATAAAAGAAACAGTTTATGGAATGATGGAATAGTTCAAGTACACTCCACTTGAACTATATGGACAATTGCCAAAGGAACTATCTAAAATTGTAGAAGACAGATGGCATTTTTGTTTGAAAATGGAGAAGGAGATGAGGGAATCAACCTTAGCAAGCGTATTGCTGGATTTGACTAGGGAACAAATAAAGAAAGTAGTCAAAAGGCATAATAATAGGTTTACACCTAAGTACAGGGCATTCTTCATACTCCAAAACAAGATGGAAGAAATTGTTCAAAGAAGAATGAAATCATGAAAAACCTGTACAAAAAGATTGAAGATTTTCTTGAAGAATAATACAAGGAAGAAGCTACTGCTCCACTAGAAGAGAGGAGAAAAAGGAGAGAAGAGAAGACAGTAGTAGAGAAGGGAGAAGAAGAAAAGAAAGTAGAAGAAGAAAAGAAAGTAGTAGAAGAAAAGAAGGTAGAAGAAGAGAAGAAGGAAGAAGAAAAAAGATGGAGAGGAGGAAGAGACACAAAAACAAGATGTATCAGCAATAGTTGAGCAAGAGAAACAACCAGATCAAAGTGTGCAAGAAACACAATTGCCACCCTCTAGCCCTCCTCATGTACCCATCACACCTGTAGAAATTGTAACTATTGTTGATGTTCCTAATACTTCTAGTTAGAACATCAATCCATTAACTATAGAAGATCTCAAAAGAATCCTTGACCAATCTACACAACAAGCAATATTATGTGCAGATCCAATATTGGTCAGTATGGATGAACTGTAAAAACTAGTAGAAAACATAGTTAGAGATAAGGTGAATCCACAAGAACCACCTTCCATCATCTCTACAGCTACTAGTGGTCAACTTCAAATGCCAATAGTTATTTCAACAGGCATAGTTGACACTACAATATAGAAGCCAAGTGCAGCTATAGAAAAAGGAATAAAAAAAATAGAACAAACAGGACAGACTATTACATTTGATCCTACAACACAAACACAAGGTGCACTTCCTAAGATTACCATAATTGATCAAGATAGTAGACAGCAGGAGGAGAAAATAGTGGAAACCCGTAAAGAGCAGGAGGCAATACAAACATTGATAAATTTTCCTACCTCGAGAACTCCTTCACAACAACCATTTCAAATATCTATACCAACATCTAGTACTACAAAAGTTGAAAGGGTACTTCACTATGGAGACCTTGAATTAGATGAGGAGATAGTCATACCAGGCGATGACTCAAAAACAATAACCATTGATCAAATAAATGAGGTGCAAGAAGTACTTAATAGAAGAAAGAGACAAGAGATACTTAGGAAGGAGTATAAACAAAAGCAAACACTACATGAGATTAAGGACATCTTTATGGATGCCTTCAGTTTGGAATCACCAGATGAGTCAAAGCATATCATAGAGCAATTATCAGATATTGTTGACCAGGTGACAAATGAAGACCAAGAAAAAAATGCAAAACTTATGGAATGGTCTGATAGAAAATTTCAAGGGAAAGTGAATGAGAAAGTATCTAGTGAAATAACACTTTCACAGGTTGAATTGGCAAAGATAATAGACAAAGTGAAAAAGGTACTTGAGAATATATTCTCATTGTACAAAAAGTTGTGTGACTTTTCATACTTCACACAAGAGACAAGCCGAAAGATACTGAGCTTGGAAAGAAATTTAAAAATTTCAAGCATACAACTACCAAATGATCCAGCTCAAAGTGAGAAGCATTTTTCTCAATCGCTTCACACTCAAAAAGAAATAGCTATATTAACAGTAGATGAGGCCAATATTAAAGTAAAACAGATACAACTACAGTCCTCCATTACCCCACATTTGGAATTACTCCATAAGGAACAAGTCTATGCAGAAACCGTTCTCAAGAAAGATCCTAATCTTTCTACATCAGATGGACTTATTCATCTTGCTGCAGAGACTGCCATCCAACATAAGTCACTAGAAATTGCTTTGAACAATTGGGATGCAGCTCTTAGGATGATTATGGAGGTAAACAACACATTTTTGGTGAAATACGTTCTTAACCCTTAAAATCCTTTGACATAAGTGTCAAAAAGGGGGAGATAAGAATAAAATGGGTAGTTACAATAATTTTGATGTTATAAGATGCATGAGGCACAACCAACTCAGGGGGAGTTACAATAATTTTGATATTATAAGATGCATGAGGCACAACCAACTCAGGGGGAGTTACAATAATTTTGAGGTATATATTGGAAGTTACAAATATTGATCAAGTTTTCTTTAAAAACTCTGTATATACCAAATAGATTAGTTAATGTACTCACAAGGTCAGTTAAGTGTTTTTGTCACTTATGTCAAAGGGGGAGATTGTTAACCTCATAATGGTTTTTGACACTTGAGTGCCAATACACTTAACTGCTTTCTATATTAGAGCCAAGTACACCATGTATGTCGAGCCACAACAAAAGCCAAATTAGGAAAGACTTTAGGTGCCGAGTGATCTTCATGTGTCGAGTAGTCTTCAGGTGCCCAGTGAAGATCAGGTACCGAGTGAAGTTCAACTGCTGAATCACTTTAAGTGCCAAGCAGAATAAAATGTCGAGCAGATACAAGTGCCAAGTGATATTCAAGTGCCAAGTCATAGATGATGTTGAGAAATAAAAAAATGAAGCAAGTACTGAGTAAGCCAGTTTGTTATTAGTGCCGAGCATCTGGAATCAGCAAGTGCCGAGCAACACAGAATGTACATATGAGTTTGTAACTTCATTGATTTATATGTAAATCATTTTCATGGCTGACATGTGACAAATCTCAAAGGATTAAATGATAAGATCAAATCTTTTATTTTTCCTATGCAATCTACATGCAGCCAATAAGAAAAATGATGAAGGCATGCAACCAATGGAAGAAGTGAAAACAATGAGCGAGAAATAGAGATTCAATGTGGATTGTAGATCCATATCTAACCCTAAGTCTTCGAAGTCTTTTTAAGGAAGACAAAAGTTTCATTGTATTGAGAGATGAGAGAAGGAGAACAGTGTTAAGGGAAAAACATAATGGAATTCAGTGAAAGGAGACATAGAGAGTAAGAGCAACAATTCAATATTCAGTTGATCAGAACAAAGAAAAGTAGAAAAATAGGAATCAAATCTCAGAGGATCGAAATCAAAGAAAGAGCTAGAACAAGTGCCTGCATTCAACAATCAAGTATTGCAAACTATCAGGTTTATAATACCTAATACTCTCTTACCATTGTATTAGAATGAAAATCCTATGGTGATAGGTTAGCTTAACATCTATTTTGTAGATCCTTTAAAATAGGTGATTAAATCCTTTAACAAGGTGACACTTCATGTAAAGTGTTTGTAAATCCTCTAACTAAGTCACTATTGATATAGTGTAAAGCCTTTAACATGGTAGACCATCAGAAGTGGTTAATGTAGACACCTAAAAACCTTTAGAAAATAAAGTATTTTTATTTTTTGAAAAATTCCTGATCACATCATCATTTATTAATTAATTAATTATTTAATTATTTAATTTATTTTTATGTCATTAAATCCCTTTATCTTAATTAAAAATATTTAATTAAGGAATCCCTCCCAAAAATGTTTAAATCTTATTTAAACATTATTTCCTTATTTATTAATTATTTAATTAATAAATTGATCAAAAAACCCAAAATAAATAAAAAATTTATTTTTTGCCCAAACCTTGGCCAATTTCCTTAAGACCACTAACCTCTTCCAAAATCTTCTAATCCTTCTTTAATTTTGATTAAAGGCTAATCTCATCATTTCCTACCCCTAATCCCAACTCAAAATATTTAATTAGGATTAAATATTAATCCTCAAATTTATTTAAAAAGTTTTAATAAATATCTCCTCAACCCAAACCCTTGAAATAAATAAAACTTTATTTATTTCCTAAAAATATAATTTATCCTCTTCCTAAGAAGTTCTAGACTCTTCTAGAAAGTCTTCATCCTCATCCTAGGAAGTTCTAGACTATTCTAGAAAGTTTTTATCCTCATCCAAAGTCTAGACTCTTCTAGAAGATGTCTTTAAACCTAATCATAATCCCCTCCTAACCTTGTCACATTCCCTAAACATGGGTTAAGACTTACTAACCCAAGCCAAAGTTAACAAATATCTCCTCTTTCACCCACCCTCATTAAATGCCATCCACTTGCCTATCCCTAAGCTAATCCTAAACCATCCTAATCCATCCTCTAATCATTTGCACAATCCTAAGAAAGCTTAAAACCCTCCTAATCAAGCCCAAGTAAAAATACCTCTCATCTCCTTCAAAATATCCCAACCATAAAACTTTATGAAGCCCACTAGGCCATAAATGACTCTTCCAAGCCCTTTTATTGTTCTTACAAGCAATTATGAGGGTCTTTATGAAAATTTTATCCCTTGAGCCTCCTTTGTTGACTCATCCTTCCCCTTTCCTCCATCCTCTCACCCTATGACATGTGTCACTCCCTGATTGACTGTAAGGAAGCACAATCCATGTGCTCTCCTCTCATGCAATCTACACCCTCCATGAGCTTTTCCCTATCCTTGCATCTTATCCCTCGAACCCTCAAGCCTCTTTCCTATAAATTGGATCCTTCCCCTTTGCAAAACAACACAATCCATGAAGTAAAGTCATAATGCCATTTTAAGAAGCCATTTTACAACCATACACTCACACCCAAATTCCAACTCCATTTTAAGCCCTTTTTGAAGCATAAAGCTTGAGCATACATCCTATCTATTTAGACAAAGCTACTCAACAAGAGAGCTTCTCATTGAGAGAGCCCATTAATGGCTCATTATTCTCAATTGAGATCTCATCTTAGTCTATCTTGAAGTTTATGAATTTTTTTTAGTTTGTAGAAGCTTTATTTAAATTTGGTTTCTATTAGCATACTAACATTGCTCATATACATTTTGGCACGCCCGATGGGACCCCGCATGGGTCATCTTCATTAGCTATTTTAGTCAAGTTTTGTATGTCATTTACTAATTTTGGCTAATTTTTCTTGTTTTTGTGATTGGTAGGATTGTATAAATTGGTTTTGTAGGTCCACATGAGCATGAAGAAGACAAAGGAACTCATAGTCCATCTCATAGTGTTTTCAGATTTTTCAAGCTTATAGGTGGACAAAGCACTTGGAATTCTTCTTCCTCTTCTTGTCTATATTCTTCTTATTCCATCTACTTCTTCTTCTTCTTCTTGTGGGAGATCTTGGCCTTTTTTTTTAAGGAATCAAAATCATACACACTTCTTTTTAGTGCTTAAAATGAACTGCCAAATCATACTTAAATCCATTAAAAAAATAAAAATTTGCAAAAAAGAAAAAATCTTTTAACAAGTGAAACTAAACCAATCCAATCATTTGCATCCTTGCAACATCAAGGTTTTAGATGCATTCATGCAAAGTTGGGAACACTTCATTTTTGGAAATTTAAAAAGAACTTCAAGTTTCCATTTCAAAAGGTTCAAAATCAACATTAAGTGCACACTAAAATCTAAATCAAACTCAAAGCATCAATCAAGGATAAAATGAACCTCATTTGCAAATATTTTAAAGTTCTTTTAAAAATCTCATGAAAACTAAGAGTCCTAAATGGTTGCCAAAAATTGTCCTAAAAGCTTTGTTATTTGTTCCAAACAAATGTCTTGTTGCAAAATCTTGAATGTTGCTTAGGTTTTTCATGCATCAAAACAACCTAGGAATATCATTTTTGGGCTTAAAACATGCAAACTAGAACACAAAATCTTGAATGAAAACTAAAGTCCAAAGAGTCATTTTCACTTTTGAGTCCAAAACAATCTTGAATGATCTAAGGTTAAAACAAAGCACTTCAAAGTTCTTAAAATAGCACACAAAATCTCAATCTTGAATGCTCAAAGAAAAAAAATTGAATGTTTAATCACTTGTCTTTTGCATGTTGCTAAAATCACTCTTGAGTGCCATGGATTAAAATCAAGTTTTTTTTTTTTTTTTTTAATGAATGCATGATTAAAACAACAAATCCAATCTTGAATGCCATAGACCAAATAATCATCTTTTGGGGCATAAAAAGAATCCACATTTTTGAAATCTTCTAAGTTATAAAAACTAATAAAGATGCTTTGAGTAAGTTTGTAGTTGGACTCACCCTCTTTAATCACCCATCAACTTAACCATTGGTTGCAATCTCAGCGCCATCTATGGGGATGGGTCTACCTAAGAGGGTGTTAAGTGCTCCACAAAGATCAAACTCCACTCACTTGGGTCTTTAGTGGTTTTTCTAACTTAGAAAATTCTTTGAATGTGTATTAATCTTGCTCACACTTCATTTGGGCAAAAAAATTAGACAAATATTGACATGGAGGGCCTCCGGGTGCGCGCTTGGCAATCGAGTTTCACACATCTTTGTTTTGGGCTTAAAAAAAACTCACAATCAATATTGAATGCCTAACAATCAATGAACATTGCATGGTTTGGATGCAGTTTCAATGATGCTCACATTTTTTATGTTGACAATCTCTCAACTTTCATTATGCTGACGATGCTGTCAAATTGGAATGAACATTGTATGCCATAATCAAAAGTGTCTTCAATCATAGCTTACAAAATCTAAATCATCAATTGGAATAAATGCATGTCTTTTAAAGCCCAAGATCATGTATGTGGTCTTGTTTTACACTTTTTAGGAGGCCTACTTGAGGATTTCATCACCCCTTGGGATGACCTCAACTCCAGCATTCCGGTGGAGTATAAAAATTAGGAGGTGAATCCAAAGACACCTCTTTTGGAATCAAAATTTTGTCACTCGGGCTAAGCCTCAAGGAACTTTATACCCTTGAGAAGTGAAAGAGGAGAAGTGGGTTACCACTCCTCTCGGTTGTGTGACATCTTTTTGGTTTCATCTATGGATTTAGGCCTCACGTACCTTGCATATATCGAGGACTCCCTAGCTATAAAAAATTTCATCCTTGTAGAAAGCTTCCTAGGATGTTGGTGTGTTTGACGTGCTTGCTCCAAAAAAATTTTTGCTTGTTTTTTCATAACTTTTGAATGAATGTTTGCCAACTTTGGTCAAAATCTGGTCAAAATCCCAAAAAAGCAGAAATCTTCCAGCTCAAGGCATACTTAGTGTAGTCACTGCCTCATCAAAAAATCATCCAAGCTCCCCCGCTGCAACCGAATCTATCTAGTTCCTTGCTTTAGAACAATCCCAAATCCAAAGTCTCTCCAAATCATCCCCCCCAGCTAGCTAGCAACCCAATCCAAAATCACACCCAAGCCTTTAGAGAGTTGTCATTCTGCTAGAATTTGCTATCTAATCAATCCGACCAATCCACCAGCCTCACCAAGGTTATCCCTTTGACAGAGCTTTGTCTAGGATAATCTAGCTTTGTAACTTGTTATCCCTCATCACCTTGAGCTAAAGGTTAGGATCCACAAGTGGTCAATCTCATGTCATGCCCATAGGATCATTAGTCTATCCTTAAGTTGACACAATCTCCACCAATCCAGCGCATAGGAAAGAAAAACTCACTTTTTGACAGCATGCCCTTGAAGTCTTCCATCCACAGGAAAGTCAAAAATCTCCAGCCAATCCTCCTTAGGTCTGTCATGCAGCTTTGACTCTCCCTAGGAAATCCTTCATCAGCCAATCCAAAATTTGAGCTTAATCCAAATCCAACCATGAGCTTCCATGTTCATCCATATTTAAGACCTCATCCCCATCAGACTCACCATCAAAGCATGAAGTCCCAATCCTATCATGATGAGTTTGGTCACATTATCCTTGCTCCCACCACATCCTATTCCAATGATGATGAAAATCTTGTTGACTATGATGGGTATATTGAAAGCCTTAAAAACATTTTTCCAACCATCCCCCAAAATCCAAGAATTCTTCCAAACTATCTAGTCATGCCATCTCATATCCTAGTTTCTCCTCCATCACCCAATCAACCAAGCTTCCAATCTTCCACCCCCATCACACTAGCTATTCCTATCAATCCACCTCCACCTCCGAAACATGAGTCTCCAAGGAATCTCCTAGAGGAAATACAAGAAAAGCTGCCTCCAGCAGTCGATAAGCCATGTCATCTAGTCCAACCATGTCAAGTAGTCAGTGATGAAGCTTCCCCATCTATAATGTCACCTCCATCTCCCATAGCTATCATCCCCATACCATCCATCAAATTGCTTAAAATCCTTCCACTTCCCGCAAGCATCAAAATCCCATCACCTATGAAATCCCTCCAAATCCTATCCACATCATCTCCAAGCATTTCCCAAATCTCCCATAATGACCCTTATGCATCCATCTTCTACTCACCCATCTCCACTACCGAATCTCCCATCTATCCATCCATTGCCTTTGAAGAATCCATCCCTTCACCTCCTATCACACCATCCACTCCAATCCACTCCTATCAAGATCTTACCCAAAAGCATGTTGACATCCCCCAAAACATAAATGATGATATCATCATACCATGTCTTCCATCCATATTGCAGTCACCATCCCCTCCATCTCCAAAACCTCAAGTCATACCTCCTCTACTGCAAGATATCTTTTCATCCCATCAGCTAAATCAAGATCCTATCCTACCATCTCCTTTGCTCCATGCTTCCATCTTACCATCTATCCAAGCTATTCCACCATCTATAATCTACCCTCTTGGTTCACTTACATTCATTCATGGTGGCCCCCTCTCCACAAAAGAATTAAGAACAGTATCTCACCATTGTAGTACAGCTAATAAAGAACTTCTACCATTTTGTACAAGCAAAAAGTTTCCTCAGCTTGTTCAAATGCTCAATCGATGGCATTATCAGGGTCAAGGTTTAGGATGACAAGAGCAAGGAATCAGAACACCTATTATTACACAAAAGAATCTAGGATTTCATGGTCTTGGATATGTATCCAAAGGCTCACTATCTAAAAGTGTTGGTACATGCCATCCCCCAACCAAGCCTATCTCTAGGCCCACCATGCCAGCCTCCCATCACCCCTTTAAGAAATCTTATGTCATCCCCCCTCCACCATCTTTGCAACCCAAAACAACCTACCATATCCCCCCTTCATCCGTTAAATCCATTTTGGGTCCCTATGTCCCAAAATCTGCCATCCTCCATCCTCCTATCTGCCATGATAAAAATCCTATTCCATCCATTCCTACGCAAGATCAACAAAGGCACATATCAGGGCACATCATCCATCATCATCCCCCTACATGCTCTTCCATATCCTCTCCATCTCACAAAGCTTCTCCTAACCATCTTCCCAAAGCTTATCATAGCAATGTAAATGCCAACTTCAAAATACATAAAGCTAAAAATCCACATCCTAGGCAATAATATGTCTATTTTAAGAGACATACTCCAAAAAGGAAAAATCCAAACAAGGAATGCAAAACAATACAAAAGCCTATGAAAAGAAAATCCAAAACCATGTGGGTCTCAAAGCAAAAATTTGAAACCCAATGCATAATGGCATCCACCATTGCTAATCCCCCATCCATTGATTCATGTCCCCCATCTCCTAACTCCATCTTGGGTGCCTATATCCCTAAGCGCACTTCCACAAATCCTCCATCAAGCTCACATCTACCATCTATCCCCCATATGCTCTTTTCACACCCATCCCAACATGTGCCAATGTTGATCCTACAAGAATCCCCATCTCATGCTCCTTTCTAGTGTTTTCATCCCTCCATCTCCTACCATCAATCCCATCTAATCCAATCTATTGCATAAATCACACATCCGGTGTACGAATAGCTAGCAACAAAATTGAACATTCTAATAGCCAACAAAAAATCCCAAAAAAAAAAGCCAAAAATAGCTGAAGAAAGCAAAAATCATTCTAGCTAAGTCCAAAGTCAAAAAGAAAAAAAAAAAGTAAAGAAAAATAAAGTGTCCACTGGTGAAAACTTGGCAATTCAAGCACCTTGGACAAGTACCATGATGAAAACTTGGCAAACAAGCGTCATGCGTAATCTAGCCATCCCCAGCTTAGCCTATTGTCCTCATGATTTTGGTCACATCTTGCCATCCAGCTCCATCTTCGAATTTATCCACCTATCTTTCATCCTCCAGCTTTTATCTATCGCTATCTACTTATATTTTGCAACCTCACCCCATCATCCTAGTTATCATCCATCTCCCTAGTGCCTTCAGCTTTTCCATCCTAGCTTCAATCCTATCACATCCATCATAAGACCTCCTTTCGCATGTCATCTTTTGACTGGGGGCACTATATTCCTTGGAGATATTTTCTTGTCCATCCTCCCTTGTCATTGGTATCTCAATATAGGCTATCCTCATGCAAATCCAATGTCATCCTCTCATTAGCCATTCACTCTAGCGCCATCTATCAGCTTAGCTACTACCAACCCTAGCATTGTCCCCATCCTTGGTCACAGATCTATCATCATCATTGGATGCATCCTTGCATATCCATATCTTACACTATCAACTCATCCTTAGCTTCTGCATCTTGCACCAACTTGAGCCATCCCGCTATCTTATCATCCGGAGCTCCTATACAGCTTGTAAGTAATCTTGTATCAAATGCTTGTAAATCTTGTATCATCCCTTGTATCATAGCTTGTATATCCAAATCTTTTCCAAAGCTTGTACCATATTCCAGCTTGTAAATAATCTTGTATCCTAGCTTGTATCCTATCACATGCACACAAAGAATCCCATTTTTACTTAAGCTTTTCACAAACCATCTACCTATCTGCCTATCAACTATTGTAGACATCCCACCCTTCACAAACATTTCCATCTCACAAAACCCAAACATGAAAAACCTTGTACATTTGTAACATATTTTGGTCTGTCAGCTTGTAAATCCTCCTTATCTTAGTACCATTGTATCTATCCAATTTTCATGTTTGATCATCCTTGCTCAACATCTTGCACACATCGCACAACCCTTGGTTAGCTATCCCAATGCATCCTTTAGCTAGATCTCCTATCACCAAAGTGTTATCCTTCTTAGTTTAGCTTGCCAGATGCATCACTCATCTAGATCCACTAGCTTAGGTGCTCTTTGATAGATCCTTGTAGGATATAGCTTTCCCATGTCTGATCTTGGTCTGTTAGTACCTTGTCCTACCCATCTTGTTGGCAAATGTTTCTCTTTTGGATTTTCACTTTCTTTTGATTTGGAATCTTCCCTTTTGGATCTTGAAGTATCTTTTCCAAACAATCTTTTTGTTCCCTCCTCAAAGTTGCCACGATCTTTCATATCATGGTATACTGCGAATGGGGCAATTTGGGCGTAAGGTCTTGATCAAGTCTTTTATTTGTTTTTCTTTTCTGCTTGTGGGTTACCCAGTGTCGGTTCCACTCTGATTCTTTTGAGATTCATGTGTGATGCTGGGGCAATCTTTGCATGTTTGTTTTGAGTTAGTCCGTCAGTCCTCTGGACAGTTGGTGAAAATGCCTTGATGTTCTTGGTAACCTTGGCAATTAACCAACAGTCCTATAGCAAATCTAGTGCTCAACTACATGGTGGTACTTCTCTTTGGAGTATCCCCCCGCTAAAAAAGCTTCAATGGTTTTCCTTCATCTCCATTATCCCCCATCCATATCCAGCATCTGTCTCTCCTACCCCAGCTTATACACCAGTATCTCTTTGAATCACTCCTCACCTTTAGCTTTAGGGATCCACAATCCTAGTCTTAGGGATCCACCAATCCAAATCAATCCACCAAGCCTCATCTTTCAAGATCCACAATCCTAGTCCTAGGGATCTCCGAAACCCATCTTCCGCCAATCTAACTCTTTGAAATCCTGTTGCATTAGCTTTTTAATCCCCTCATCCATCTCCCCATCCTAGATTCCTTTTATAGCGCTCCGCTCCTTCATCCTCCGCAATCCCTGAGATCTTAAGCTTGCTTCTCCTTGTGCCTCTGATTCTCCCTTTATCATTCTCCCATAGTGATAGTTTGTGCTAACTAAACCTCTTCTCTTAAGCCAATCTGAGTCTTCTTGCTCATCTCAGATTCTTGTACTTTTCAAGAAGTCGTTGAGCCTCGCTTTCTCTCCCCACCACCTTCTTGACGGGGCATCTTGCAATCCATTCTCTCCTCTTCTGCCCTAGCCTTGAGCATCTTATTTTCTTATCTTTGATGCCATGTCACTTGCGGCATCACATCAAAGAGGGGAAAAATGTAGACACCTAAAAACCTTTAGAAAATAAAGTATTTTTATTTTCTAAAAAATTCCTAATGACATCATCATTTATTAATTAATTAATTATTTAATTAATTTTTTTTTTTATGCCATTAAATCCCTTTATCTTAATTAAAAATATTTAATTAAGGAATCCCTCCCAAAAATGTTTAAATCTTATTTAAACATTATTTCCTTATTTATTAATTATTTAATTAATAAATTGACCAAAAAACTCAAAATAAATAAAAAATTTATTTTTTGCCCAAAACTTGGCCAATTTCCTTAAGACCACTAACCTCTTCCAAAATCTTCTAATCCTTCTTTAATTTTGATTAAAGGCTAATCTCATCATTTCCTACCCCTAATCCCAACTCAAAATATTTAATTAGGATTAAATATTAATCCTCAAATTTATTTAAAAAGTTTTAATAAATATCTCCTCAACCCAAACCCTTGAAATAAATAAAACTTTATTTATTTCCTAAAAATCTAATTTATCCTCATCCTAAGAAGTTCTAGACTCTTCTAGAAAGTCTTCATCCTCATCCTAGGAAGTTCTAGACTATTCTAGAAAGTCTTTATCCTCATCCAAAGTCTAGACTCTTCTAGAAGATGTCTTTAAACCTAATCCTAATCCCCTCCTAACCTTGTCACATTCTCTAAACATGGGTTAAGACTTACTAACCCAAGCCAAAGTTAACAAATATCTACTCCTTCACCCACCCTCATTAAATGCCATCCACTTGCCTATCCCTAAGCTAATCCTAAACCATCCTAATCCATCCTCTAATCATTTGCACAATCCTAATCAAGCCCAAGTAGAAATTCCTCTCATCTCTTTCAAAATATCCCAACCATAAAACTTTATGAAGCCCACTAGGCCATAAATGACTCTTCCAAGCCCTTTTATTGTTCTTACAAGCAATTATGAGGGTCTTTATGAATATTTTATCCCTTGAGCCTCCTTTGTTGACTCATCCTTCCCCTTTCCTCCATCCTCTCACCCTGTGACATGTGTGACTCCCTGATTGGCTATAAGGAAGCACAATCCATGTGCTCTCCTCTCATGCAATCTAAGCCCTCCATGAGCTTTTCCCCATCCTTGCATCTTATCCCTCAAACCCTCAAGCCTCTTACCTATAAATTGGATCCTTCCCCTTTGCCAAACAACACAATCCATGAAGTAAAGTCATAATACCATTTTAAGAAGCCATTTTACATCAAAACCATACACTCACACCCAAATTCCAACTCCATTTGAAGCCCTTTTTGAAGCATAAATCTTGAGCATACATCCTATCTATTTAGACAAAGCTACTCAACAAGAGAGCTTCTCATTGAGAGAGCCCATTAATGGCTTATTATTCTCAATTGAGAGCTCATCTTAGTGTATCTTGAAGTTTATGAATTTTGTTTAGTTTGTAGAAGCTTTATTTAAATTTGGTTTCTATTAGCATACTAAAATTGCTCATATACAGTTAAAACCTTACTGCTGCAGCAAATTTTGTGGGTATCATCCCCACCCCAATTTTACTTTCTTATTCCTGGAGGGTTTCTGGGTTACCAAAATCTTGAGTGTTATGTGGTGATTCTTATGTGTTTCTCATAATTTTTTGATATGTTTGTATGTATGCAATCTACTTTCGATTAAAAGATTTTAATACATCACTTCTGATTCACCCCCCCTCTCAGAAGCATTCTTCCTATTTGAATATTCCAACATATCTATCTTTACTTATGTATATTCTTTTAAGCGTTTCATACCTTGTGACTTGTACAAAGGATGAATGAGCATTCTAAATTATTTTTCCAAAAGGCATTCGGAACAAATGTATATTAAATGGACATTGGACTTTTCATTATTCTTTCATATAGATGTTGTAATTGATGGACTTAGTTTTGGATTAGATTTAAATGTGATTGAACGTCATGGGATCTTTAAGGAATGTAACCTGTTATGTATGTTATTGCTTCCGCTACTATGTGTTTGATGTGTATGTTATATCTTTCATGTTAAAAAAAATGCTATCAAACTTAGTCAAACTTTAGGTTATTTCTTTTGGATCCCTTGGCGGGGCATTACAATATCTCAAGAATTGAGACCTATTTACTATGGGTTTTGTAAACATCCCTATCTCTTTTGTCAATGTTTGCATATCTCAATCGAGTTTAATGGATTTTATAAGCATCATTATCTATTGTATCAATGTTGAGTTATCTCAATTATTCATAAAAAATGTTCATTGATGTTCATTAAAAAATAAGTCCTGTTCTCAAAACACGTTAAACATATATTCTACTGTATACATCATTTTTTGTTAAAAAATGACAACACAAATATGATTCAATTATTCATAATTTAAGCTAGTGCAATATAGGTAAGGAGGTGACTAAAATGACACTTAACTATATCCTCAAGACTATTGGAAATTCTTATAAGTAGAAGAAAAATGAAAACATTTTAAATTATTAATGATTCAAAACCCATAAATGGCATTCAACATTTTAATGTATTCACAAGACCACATGGAAATCCATTGTTGCATCAACTTCTTCTCCCTTTTTATTTGGAGATTACTGCATGCCTTCTTTTGTTCCATTTGGAAATCTAAATCCATATTTTTTTAATCAAACATTTGCCCTTGATTATGTATATCAACTATCTTTGTAACTATTGTATTAATTATTAAGATGATATTTTGTCCGTACATTCTTTTTTACAATAAGTCCTTTTGACTTAGGATATTAAGACCTAAAGATATTTTGAAAATAGTTTATTAGTGCTGTCACCCAAAATTAATTTTGTAGTTGATCTACAATTGAAAATTTAATTCTTCTACTTATTTTATAGCAATAATAACAAAATGTCCATGGAACAAAGTCATGATGAAATAATCAACAATCAAGATGATGCACCAAGATTGGACACCATGGATCTACAATTGAGCTCACATGCCATAACCAAGTACATAGTGGACAAATCATCAGTGAACAAATTGTTGTTATTTCCAAATTTAGTGGCATGGATGAGTGGAATAGATGATACAAATTATATGTATCTAATGGTTTCCATAGTCAAAGAGCATCAATACTAATTAGATACAATCATTTTATACTCAATAGAGATATGGTGGTTGGAACAATGATTTGATTAATAAAGTATAGTAGCCCACAAATAAGCACAAATAGGTTAGTACACTGATTCTTTATTATGTTACTATCATATCATTATTCAATATATGATGTATTATTGGATTTATCCTCAATTAACAATGATAATTGTAACACATTTGTAGGTGGATAGTCATTGGTAATCTTCATATCGTAACCACATAGAAAGAGATATTTGACACACCTATTCCTATTGGTCCAAATAAATCTAACAACAAACAAAAAGAAATGGTGGATGTTTCAGTGATGTTAAATCAATTTAACACTTCTACACCACCACTACTAGTGTCACACTAGAAGATACTATGTGATATACAATCCTCATTAAACAATCTTGCGTTACCAACTATAATTACACCTATAAGGAATTTGAACCATTATCAACCTAGGTGGACCATAAAAGGTCATGTCACAACAAAGAGTGAAATAGTACGCTACAAGAACCCTCAAAGAGAAGGCCAATTTTTCAACTTTGACCTTATAGATAACAAAGGAACAAAAACAAGACTAACTTGTTTCAATGATGCAAACAATGCACACTACAACAAAGTTCATGTTGGTGCAATTTATACACTTTCAAGTGGAACCATTAAAAATGCTAACAAAAATTATAATAGGTTGAATAGTGGTTTAGAAATCACTCTCACTACTAACTCAAAGATCATCCAATGTAAGGATGACTCGTCAATTGTAAAGGTACAATTCAATTTTGCACCTTTCAATGAAATAGCCAAAAAAAGTAATAATACATACATTGATGTGGAATTATCACATCAGTGTATTCTGTGTCTACAATAAGAAGAATAGATGGTATAGAGACTTTGCGACATACAATAACATTGTAAGATATGTCTAAGAAAACTATAGATTTAACTCTCTCGAGACCAATAGCTAAAAAGGTGGGTGGTCAGCTACATCATAGGTATGAACAAAAATAAACAATTGTGCTTGCAAGTAAAAAATGTCAAATTTCTCAATATAATGGTAAGGTTCTCAACACATCCAACACTACGACATTGGAAATAGACCCTAAATTGCAAGATAATAATAAGTGGGGTGAGTGAATAAATTTTTCAAATTCTTGATAAAAAAATGTTAAGAGTATTTTTTTCTAGTGTCAGCATCATACACATTTTAGGCATTTGACAATTTTCAGGCCATTGTGTGCCACAATAAAAAGCCTATTGGCTTAATTATGATAATATTTATAATAAAAATACATATTCACATAAAAGTACATTAAAAGATTCCACTACAAAAATTAAGCCACACATAAATAAATGAAATATGGTTAATTTGCAAAGTCTATCTTTAAATTAAACAATCTACATATTCATTTTTCTCAATTTAATCCATACATTAATCTGTGAGGGGATTCTATAATTATAGTGTTAGATATATTATTTCCATCACTTTAAAATTAATTTTCTTTTGAGTTAGTCACTAGATGTTTCTAGAATTTTAAGGTTAAGTTATTTTGTGTGTTAGTGTCCTAATTTGAAGAATATTGTAAATATTTTCTTTTGTTGGATAATATTAGAGATTTCTAATATATTGTAATTTTCCTAGAAAAAGGACCTTGTCCTTTAATTTTAGAAACATAGGAATGAAATACAATCCAAATTTATTTTATCCTAGCACATTATATTTTGTTTGGTTTTAATTTTTCTCTCCCCACCCATCATATAAGAGGGTCCTCCTACATAGAAAATTAGTAACATATAATAAATCAAATTATCTTGGAACAAATATTGGCACTGACAATAATGGAGGAGAAATATATTTGTGGAATGGAAGAAGATGACGAGCAATTGGGTTTATTTGAGTATCATCCTGATTTAGAGAAATGCATCTTTGAAAATCTTCCATTGAATTCAATCATCATCTCTTGCCTTGTTTGCAAGGAGTGGAATACGATTTTGTCTTAGCACATATCTATGTGATCATTGCCCAAAAAGAATCCCTAGTTGCTTCTCTGTTGAAAAGACTCTGCTATGGCGTACTGCTTTTCCATAGAAAAATGGTTGAAGATATCTCTCTTCCCTCCCAAATACTCCTTGGCAAATGTGTTTGATGCAGGAGCATCCGACAATTAATAATATTTTTACACTATATGTTGTTATTATGCATTGTAATGTTTCATGTCTTTGGGGGTTCTACAAGTTAAAATCATAGTAGTCTAAATAATCTAGATATAATAAATAAAGGGTTTATATTATCATGTGGTTAGTAATTAACTGATTCGGTTTCGAGTATGTTGGAATAGGGGAAGTTGAAGGTTAGTTTTAGAAAATGATTATCGGGTGTAGAAAATTTATTTATCTCTATAATGGGAAACTGAGAATAGAGAAAGGGCGAAGGAAGTCTTGGTAAAGTGATAGAAGGATGTAATGAAAAGAGAATAATGAAAATGGTGATGGGATTGTTTGGGAACTATTTGTCTATTATAGTATTTGCTATTTTGAATCGACATTGAAGAATCTATTTTGATCGATTCTTGATATTAAATTTTGTTGAAGTTGGATTAGTTTTTAATAGAGCGTTTTATAGTTTCATTGGGCTCAATTAATCTTACTGCTATGCGCTCTGCATCAGTGTTTCACTCATTACTGTAGGGAGCAATTGCTAAACTGGATCAAGTTCCACCATTAATCTCCAAATTCCAAATTAGAAAGAGTTGGAATTATATTTTTGTATTTTATTTATTTAATCATGCATACATATACTGGAATTCTTACTATTGTGCTCAAGTCAAAAATTAATGACATGTTACCATGAGCCTTAGATCATGGGAGGGAGGATATGTAGATCTAGTTCCATCTATTTCACTTATATTAGAAAACTTTTGATTTACTGGTCTCTTCATTGTCGCCCCATATGCTTCACAAGATAGGTGTCCAAATTGTCAAACCATTGTGGAAGGATTGGTAATGGTATTCATGTACTCTTGTCAATTAAAAGTCCAAGATGGAATACCTTTGACTGATGCCTCATTTTCCTATGGCTGATACTCTCAACCAGCCTTGGCACCTCCAGTCTTCACAGTAAAATTGGAGATGGGAGTTTAATACTATTTGGAATTTCATCACTGGACTAAAGATTGCACACTTTTCCTCATGTGCCTCTTTTCTAGGGATTGTCTTTAGGTCCTTGGCTCAAGCACTTAGGTATTCCTAAGCAACATTTTCCTTTTTGTGGGCAACCTGAGTCTTTTCTACATAGTTTTGGTTTTCTTGTAGAGCTCAACATTATTGGCTCTAGGTTATGCTAGGGGATTCTCCTAAAACCTCTTTTAAGTATACTCAGATTTGGCATGCTTTGAGGATGGAGTTTTTTTTTTCACTCTATGGAATGACAGAAATATTATTCCTTTCACTCACATTTTTCTATATATAAATGTATCTATGTACACTAAAGCTTGCATGTATGTAATAATGAGATGATGCAGATTTAAGTTGAAGACAACAAGGTGGTTCTAAGGAGCTCAAGTGGTAATTCATCTTATATAGTCGCCATGTCATTGAATTTCATTTTCATGGATTAGTCTCCACCCATGCTTACCAGTGAGATTGTAGCTCCTTGGCCTGAGGTGCATAGATTTCACATTCCCAAGCCCCTTGCCTCTCTCCCAATGATGGTTGGGATGATGATCACTACTTTGCCTCTTTGTGGTGAGATTTTGGCTGGTCCCCACTTGTCTTATTTCCTTCCTCTAATAGAGATCCCAAGTGATCATTCCTCTAGCTGATTTATCCTTCCAAAGTGGAGAGAGAAGAAGATAAAGACAAAGCTGCTAATGCTGGTGGGTGGGATCCTCCTTAGCCACTCAACAACCCCATAACCAACCCCACTGATGTATGGGGTTTTAATGATCAACATGATATATGTCCCTTAGCTAGTACTACCTTAACCACCTGAGGGTAGTTTATATTTTTTTAATGAATAGTTGTTAGATTTCCATCTTTTCCATGTGAACTTTCATAGGGTGATCTAATTATCCTTTGACCCCTTTTTACGATTATGTAACTTCAATATTTAATTAATAAGGAATGAATTATTCATTAAAACAATTAACTACACCTTGGAAACCCTTGCCTGCCAGATTCAAAGATATGTGTCGCATGAGAAATCAACCATCAACTTTATTGGTGGAGACAATCGACACCCATTTGTTGGCACTACTACTTCTAGGTTTATTTCATGGTCTCATAAATTTGTTTGGCTCATGTTCAGATTTTCTAATTTTATTCATGTTTTTAAAAAAAAAATTATAGCATCATTTTCAAAAAAATATAGATTTTTGTGGCAATCAACTGGCCTGTTGTAGTTTCCTACTGCTTTAAAATTATGGGCAATTTCCATGAACTAATGGTGTTCAACATGAGACCTATAGATGACAACATTTTCCAATTTCAGTTGGTCTTGTAAGTCCAGTGAGGTTAAATTCAAGAAATTAATTGATCAGTAATAATTTCTTGCCTCTTTAGAAAATTTTTGGTCATGCTTTTGACATTTTATTTTGTAAGCTTTAATTTAACTATTTTATTAATGCCATTTGAAGATAGTTTATAGGTATGAATTTAGAATAAAGTTCATTGGTTGATGTACTTGAATTCTTTTGTTAATTATATTTATTAGTGGTATTTGTCTTCTTTGTAGATTTATATATATTCATACTTTTCTGTAAGATATGTTTGATTTTATTAATATCAATATTTTAGATCATATTCAATGATCTATCATTAGAATGAAGAATTAAGTTTGATTCTAAATATTGATGCTAATACTATTACACACAATCTATTGATACGAAATAATTCCTACCTACCAAACTGTGGATAGCCAACATATGCATTTAGTGTCTGTTTGGTTCGTGGAATTTAAAAAACCTAGATTTCTACAAACCTTGGTTTAGCCAAATCAAGGTTTTGTATATCTTCATTCCAATTTTTGGGATTTTACTGAAACCATTTGTTTCACTCAAAAGATGTGTGTGAAGACACATTTTTATGTGTAAGCTTGGAGTTGAACGCAAGTTTCAAAAAGTAGTCCATTCTAGTGTTTTTACACTCCTTAAAAAACAAAACTAGGTTTTGATTTTCAATTCCTACTATTTTTAGGAAGTTGGAAAACTTGGTTTTGAGGCAAAATTGGAAGTCCTATATGCTAATTCCATTTTGCAAATTTTGAAACAAACATACAAATTTTCAAAACTGGATTTTGAAAAAGCCCATTCCTGTCATCTTCCAGGAACCAAGCGGACCCTTAAAATGTAAACCTTCCTCCGTTCATCACCATATATTGTCATCCATTGCAGTTTCTCTATCTTTTTAAATTTATGACTATTTTCATATGTATCATATATTTTGCCTGCAAATTCTAATATGACTAGAGAATCCTAGATTGCTCCAAGTCCTCTATTAAAAGGCATTTGTAATTAGATTTTCATCCAAGATAATACAAATAGAGTTTATTTTCCAGAAACATTATTGTATTTGTTTTCATTTTATCTTCTTCCTGATTTTTCCCACCAATACAATCTTACCCCAAAACAAGAATGTAATAACATAGATTGTGGAAATATATTATGACAATTATTAATATATTTAGAAAGTTCAAAATATTATATAAACTTGTTGAATATCTAAGTTTCATTCATGTAAAAATCATTAGG
Source organism: Cupressus sempervirens (assembly GCA_028749045.1). Lineage (NCBI taxonomy): Eukaryota > Viridiplantae > Streptophyta > Pinopsida > Cupressales > Cupressaceae > Cupressus > Cupressus sempervirens. Next base: position 1,052,923,691 of record CM053787.1, read on the forward strand.
TGCAATATGCACTATAATGATTTGTATTATTATTAGTTTTACTCCAATCTGAAACACTGCTGACATAAATTGATTCGATAACAAACATATAGGTTTTTAATGAAAGAATATTGTTATTTATAATTTTTTTGTGGGTTGTGTAGGTTGTTATAATAAAGAACACTTAAAAGTGCAACTTGAAGGTGGGAAAAATGTCAAAACTAGTGGAGAACAACTAAGTCAATCTATGGAATGGAACAAGTACAATCCGATTAAGAGTTTTGATGAGGTTTTCCAAATTCTTCAAAATGTTGACATCGTAGGAATTACTACTACATTTGAAGAGTTGAAACATCAAATTATGAAGTAGATCAATTTTTGAGAACTAAAAATGTTAGAAACATGGAAGCTACAAATTTAATTGGATGTTTTGTGATCAAAATGAACATAAATTGGTTGAATATGTGATCTATAAAAGTACAAAGTATAAAATACAAAGTTGTGTCACTTTTCAGACTGATTTATCAAAATGATTGAATTTGAGTATATTTATTTAAAAATCAATTTTCTTCAAACATATGATGTAGATAAATTCATTTTAGCTAAGCTATATATGGTCTCACACTTTTTGAATTGGAAATGTCCATTAGATGCATTTTTAATACTAGTTTGTATCTAATTACTAAAAAAAAAAATTATTTTAGAAAACTGATGTTTCAATAACTCTTACTATTTTTTTATGATATTCTTTTAATAACATATAAACACCATTTTATAGAGCTTAAAGTCAAGAATATTCTCATTTAGAGTTTATAGTGTTTAAATTAGATAAAACATATTATAAATTAAAAAAAAAATTAAGCATGTATTTTAGCAATAGAAAAGATGTCAATTTTGAGAAAGAAAAATATATTAAATCATATTAAAAAAAAAATGGTTCTAGAGGAGAGAGTCCTTCTCGGGAATGTATAATTTCTCTTCTAGTTAAAATAGATTTGTTTTAAAAAAAGTGGTGGGAGATGGAAACTATCAATTTCAAGTGAGTTGTAATTTAAATCATTATAAAAGAGAACATATAAGTGTAAAACTATTTAAAAAAAGAATATTCTAGCTATATATGTTATCTATAAAATAGTATGAGATCAAAGGGAAATAAATTTATTTTCATATAGTTTTGTGGTGGGAACTAGACCCATAATTTTCAGCATTTTTCTACAATTAAAAAATTGTCTATAAAAATTAGGAAAATATATCAATTCTTATTCCAAATATTTATTAAAAATTATAACCCTAAACTTCAATCCTTTCTACACATTTCATTATTTTATTTCATTTTCAAATTCTAAATAATAATACCAGTTTGATATCATTGAAGGTGAAGATTTATACTTTTGTTAACCTTTCGCTTTACAAAAGGGTGACATAGGTTTGTTCATAGTGTATTCAAATATTTGGTTGAATCTTACATATATGGTATTAGAGCTCTTAGTTCCACACTAGGGACTTGACTTCACTGTATTTACTTGTGACCTAGGTTACACAACTATAAATCAACTAAGCTTAGTTTATGAGTAGACTCCTGCATTGATTATTGTCTCTTTGAGTTATGATTACTTTCAACAAGAAAAGATAGGATGCTCCTTAAGTATGTAATGACTTTGGATTGACCTTGCATTTTGTTAAAGATTGTCAAAATGGAACTTTCCTAAAATGATTGGTAAGTTGAGTACCTCATATGGTTATGATTGTATAAATTTTGTGTCTACACAATATGTGTAATGTTTATGTTAGGGTTAAAAATAAAGTACTTGATTGTTGCATATGTGAGGTAAGAAGGATTTAATTTGTTATTATCCATTGAGGTAGTTAATTTGTTCATGTATATCTATAAGACTCTATACTTGGGTTGTGATAGCGATGAAAAAATGTCTTTTATTGTGTAAATGACATGTGATGCAAGAATTTTAATGTTAGATTCACAAGGTTCTTTGAGTAGTTCCTAGTATGATATGTAGGAAGAACATGGATATTGTTTTCAAAAGTATTACATGTTGCATTTTGTATTTAGAAATGTGTGAGATTACAAAAAGAAAAGATGTGATTTTCAAGATGTATTTCATATGATCCATGCTGAAGTTTGATTATGTTCTTAGCACTCCTTGGACGCAATTTGTTGACGTGGCAAATCTACTCTCTCTTAGTGGCTAGTGTGAGTCACTATAATTTATTTGAATTGCTTTTAATTTGATTATGTGATCTTTCTATTCTTATAAACTTTAAAGTGATGAAGGTGTAACTCAAAAAAAATTTATCTTCCATGTGACCACCTAGCCACCTATTTTCTCGGTGCTCAATCTTTTGTGACTCTTGTTTACTTTTATTTTTATTGGTTTTGTTCCTCCTTTATAGATTTTCAATTGAAATTTTTGAATCTTGATTTCAAGATTTGTTTGATCTTGAGGTGGCTAGGGTGTGTGTGTTTTATGATTCTAGTCACGTGTTTTGAAGTGATATCATCTATCATGTTCAATATGGAATATTGATAGGATGTACAAGGGAGTAGATTGTGAAGAAAATGTCATTCTTCCTCTTGCATTAACACTATATCATTTTATATATGTGAATTGAAAAGGTTGCCTTCTAGTGTGGGCGTCGAATGTGGACATACATGGAGTAGTAGAAGTGATACTTTTCTTTTCACTTTTCCTCCCAATATAAATATGGTACTAAAATGATTTGGCCAAAGCTATGTTCATATGCTTATTTGATATTCTTTCTCATGTTTCAATTCCCTACCACATCCATGATTAGGGAGACTTGGTCATATGCAGGAAGTAGTATATTTCATGGATACACCAAATACCTTCTACCTTTTATATTGTATGGCATCACAAGGTTGGGAATTCTATATGTTAGAGAGGATCCCAAGGAGGTGTAAGACTTCATGGTTGGGAAGGAAAGCACCTCAATAAAATTTTAAGTTTTATAAATTCCTACCAGTGATGAAGGAAGTTGGTTGATTTCACGGTATGATATGATAGAGGGAGTCTATGTTTTGCATATCAAAGTTGCATGGATGAGAACTAAAATGAAATTGAAAAAGGGAAATTGTTGGACACTGAGATGATAATAAAAACATAACTAAGGATATTAATAAATGTCTAATATTGAAGATAGAGGGAGATTCTTAAAGAAATTACATGTTTTGGATTGCATGGTAACTAGAGGTCTTGCCATTAATACCAAAGAGAGAGGTTGCGCTTCAGAAAGCCATGACACCTCCATTGAACAAATGTCCTTGCAAATTCATCCTAAAGGTTTTTCACTAGGTAGTCTTGATATTATCCTTTCTTTGCAAGAATTTGATGTTGCTTGTGATTGGTTAGAACAATATACCTTAATAGGGTATTTTGTGGGTAGGACTCCTCCTAAAGCTATGCTTTGAGAATGGGTAAATAAGAGCTGGACTCCTCATGGAGTCCACCTTGATGCAAGGTTTTTTTTCTTTTTCTTTGCCAACCTGTCACAGACAAATGCGGTTTTTAGTAATGGTCCTTGGTTTGTGCATTCTTCCCTACTTGTTTTTCAAAGATGGTCGATAAATTTCACTATCTCTAATGAAGAAAAGCTTAGGGTTCCTGTGTGGGTAGAGTTCCCAGGTTTACCCTTGCCATGTTGGCCTTTTATTGAGTCTATTTCCAATCCTCTTGGAAAAGTTATCACAAAGGAACATGAATTTTTTTCATTGCTTGCCCTCAGAAGTTCGTATTTGTGTTGAGGTTGATCTTTCCAAGGATCTTAAGGATTATGTGGAAATATAGAGTGGTTCTTAAGCCTTCTCTAAGAAGGTGTTTTGGGTAAAAGCACAAACCTGTGTCACCTTTTATAAAGAAAAGTGATATCAGAATGTGACAGTTCAACATTAATGACAAAAAAAATGGTATTTGCGTTTAAAATATGAAGATGATGTAAACTGATGAAATGTGTAGAATTGTATGAATTTTATGCCTATAATTTTTTTTTTTTTTTTTGACTAAGAATTTATTCATTTTATTTTATTTTGAAGTCCCTTTTTTAACTGTAAAAAATATAGGATGTAGTTCCTGTCAAACAAGTATGTGCAAATCATCTTTTTTTGTTATGATTTGAAAATATTTTATAGATGACATGTATAGCCAGTGCACTAAAAAAGAAATAATTATTTTTGATGTATATTTTCTTTGTTATAAGTACTCAAGTTCGACCTTGTCAGAATCCAATAGTTTTTTCCTCCCGTCAAAACTTCCCTATCAAATCTATACCTTCTTGAAAAAAAATTACATATTCATGAAGAGGATTCTCTCCTCTAGTGATAAATATTTTTATTTTATTTTTTTGATATGATTTACTATTTTTTTTCATTTTTTGAGAGAGCATCTTCTGAAATGTTGAAATATCAACTTATAATATTTTTAGATTATAACATATTATAACTAATCAAAACACTCAAAAATTTATATAATGATGATATTGAATCTGAAATCTATAAAAGGGTATTTTTAGTTTTTTTTTTTAAATTGAGTTTTGATAGAAAAATGATATTTGACCAAAACAGGTTTATGTATCACAAATGGTGACACAGATCTATGCTATTTATCTTTTATTTGAACATGCCTAACACCTACTATAGGTACCAGTTAACAGAACATAATATTAGGGATTTCCCTTTGGCTATGCCTAGGGTTATAACCCCAACTAAAGAATTTCCTATCAAACTAGTAGAAGGGAAAAAAGAAGAATGGACTATTGCTAGGCACAAGGGCAAGGCTCCCTTGGATCCAAAATAGTCATATGTGGCTATCATTTCAGTTCCTCCTATCTCAACAAGAGCACAAACCCCAACCAATTAAGGGATGCAAGCGGTTTTTTCAGAACCAAGCCCTAGTGTTTCATAGGTTTCAAACCCTGACTCATAGGGTATTACATCAAATGCCAAGGCCAACACTTTGCTTATGATTCACACCCCTCTTACTACTTCTTTCATAGTGACTCAAAATGTGCAGCGTTCTCGTAGTCCTCGTAGATGTGCTGAGAAACTAGAGGCAAAACAATAGGCCATCAATCCAGAAGATTTTCCTTCTGGCTTTAATCTAGTTTCAACTTTCTTGCATAATAGTTACTCCTCTCTTGAGGATGAGGAAGATATGGAAGAACTTTCATGAATTTTTATCATGGAATGTGCAAGGTCTTATACACCTCTCCAGAAAGTACTATGTTAGGGATACCCATTATAGACTTGGAAATATAGATTTTCTCTTTATGCAAAAAGTTAAGATCTCTGGTTTCATGCTTTCATCTGCATGTCCCATCATTTGGCCAGATGGCATTATGTTTTCCTCTCAACATGATGTTCGCAAAGGTGGTGTAGTTATTCTTTTGTCACCTCATTTTTATTATGCTATTATTTTGCATGATTTTGACCCCATGCATAGAACCATTTGGCTTTTTCTTTCCATTAACAATAATTCTTTTGGAGTTGTTAATGTTTATGCTCCTAATGATGTTGTGGAAAGATCTCAATTGTGGGACTAGCTGGCTAACAACTTGCCTCCAACTACTTGGATTATGTGTGGTGAATTTAATATGGTTAAGCTAGACTTTGGCAAAGATGACATTCTGTCTTTTCACTGGACAACTCGAGAAAGGGAAGCCTAGTACTACATGTGCAATAAATTGGGCCTTTTTTATCCTAATACTAACTACTACCAACATAGTGGGGTTTGGAACACTTGGTCAATTTTTTGAGTTGGCTTTGACTGCATTTTAAAATTTCTTGATTGTGCCATGATTACTGTACAATCTTTTTTCTTCTTTTCTAAGGATTGAGATTTACCTATCATTCCCTTTATAGATATGACATTATCTAACCACTATCATATTTATTTTTGCATTTCATGGCATACAGTTGTCCAAAGAGTTGTCAGGTCAAAAGTTTTCCTCAACTCATCTATGTTGATGCATGCTTCCACTATTTCTCATATCCTACATGTAGGGAATTTGGAGCCACATCCACATTCCTAGAGAGGGTGGATTTAGTAGTGGAATAATGCCATTACTAGAACCCCTTGCTTTCTATGCATCTATGGGTGATAGTTGGCAATTTTTAGAAGGTGAATCCACTACCACTACACTCAAAAAAGATTTTGAGGCTCTCACCCTTAATCCTTTTGATGTTGATTTGGAAATTCATCTTGTCTAACTTTTCTATGAAAAATAGGTTGCAGATAATTATGCTACTTGAGGGGCCCAAATCAAAGCTCACCTCCATTGGTTGGAGGTTGGCGATAAAGCTTTGAAAGAGTTCTTTTAGGCTCTTTGAGCCACCATACCAATTTTGGGATTAAAAAAATCAAACAAGGCACTTTTGTTCTCTCCAGTCTCCCTGACATCTTGCAAGAATTTGTTCATTACTATGAAAATATTTTTGCTTCATAGGGAAATTTGATTTCTTAGGAGGAAGCTCTTAGAAAGTATATTTTTGTTACTCCAAACCACCTAGCAATTGAGCAACATGCTTTTTGTGAGAAACTTCTTACCCTCCGAGAGCTTAAAGAGGTAGTTTTATCCATGGCAAATGATAAGTCCCTTAGGTGTGATGGGTTTCCTTGGGAATTTTACAAACACCTATGGGAGTATATTGGTCCCTCTCTGCACAAAGTTTATTTTGAAGCCTATCATTCTAAAAGCCAAGGAGCTATTATCAACAAAGGAAACATTAAATTCATGCCTAAAGCTAGAGATCCTAAGGATATTTGCAATTGGTGGCCCATTACCCTTCTTAATGTGTCATATAAGATCATTACTAAGGAAATTTCTCTTAAAACTTGTCATCTTCTGCCTTTACTTATGCGACCTAAGAAAATTGGCTTTATCAAGTCCAGATATATTCTTGACAACATCATCTTTGTCTAAGAAGGTATGGAGTGGCCTCGGAAATCCTAGCAGTCAACTATTTTTTTGAAAAATATATTTTGCTAAAGCCTATGATTGGATTGAATGACCTTTCATTTTGGCTATGCTTTAGGCTCTTGGTTTTGGTCCCAATTTTCTATAGTCCAGGGAGATGCTCTTTAGAGATGCTAATGCTTGAATTACTATCAATAACTCCCAATTTAATTCCTTTGGGATTTTTTGTTCCATTAGGAAAGGTTGCCTTCTGGCTCTGGCACTTTATGTTCTTGCTACTGAAGAATTTGTATATTTTCTATGCCACTCCATGTCTTTAGGTTTGGTTCATGACATCTCTTTACCAGAATCCTCTTCCTAGTTGGTCAATGGTCATTTTGCTGATGATTCCTTTCTCACTCTTTTGGAGGATGAAGAAAACATTAATAATGCCTTGAATTGCCCTAACACTTTTTGTCAAGCCTCTAGCTTTGCTATTCAATACCATAAATTTTTTTGTTATCGCTAATCATTTTTTCTAGCACCACCTTGGCTTAACTAGTTTGAATTGAAATGGGTCACTCACAGAGAGATTTTCTACTTTCTAGGCATTCCTTTTGCTTTTCAAGCATCACCAATGGATCTATGGAATGTTGTGCTTGCCAAGATTACTAAGAAGTTGGATTATTGACTTACAAAACTGCTTTCTCTTGCGGAAAAATTCTAGATTTTCTCTAAAGTTCTTCTAGCAATGCATGTCTATTATTCTTCTTGTTGGGCTCCTTCAAAAGCTTCCTATCAGAAATTAGAGTGATTGCTTCATGATTTTCTTAGGGCTTTTGGTTCTAATCATCATGGCTTTCATAGACTTGCTTGGGACTTTTTTTTTCTCCCCAAAGAGACTAGAGGCCTTGGCCTTCTCTAGAAACAAAAGCAAGGACTTGCTTTGTGTGAAAAATGGATTATTTGTGCCATCACTAGAGATGAAGCTTGCAAGATTCTAGTTCAACATTGCATTTATTCTTAGTTTTCTATTAACAAACTTGCATGGAAGGGGATTTTCTTTCAAACCCTTCTCATCATGCAAGAATCTGTGCTCATACAAGGCACTTTTGCATCAAGAGCATATGGAAAGCTTGGGAAGCTATTAAGCCTTGGCTTCATTTTTCTAGTGATGAGTTTTGTGATGGGCTCTCTTTGAACCAGTAGAAAATTTGGTGGTCTCCCTTGTTTTCCATCCAGGTTATTCCCCTGGTCAAGAACCAAGGTGCTAGTCCTCTACATTTTTTCAAATGAGAAATCAAGACTCCTAAAGATCTCTTCTCTAGGGTCTCTATGAGTCTTAGATCTTAGGAAGATATGCAAGTCTAGTATCATCTTGCCCATTTAGATCAATGAACTTTTGACTTATTTCTTTTTGCAATTCCAACTCACTTAATTCATAAAGTGGGTATCCAGTCTGTTAGACCTTGGTGGACTAATTGGAAGTGGTATCCTACCAGTCCTTTCACTAGTTACAAACTAATTCTAGGTTACAGGTGGCTTTCTCCCCATCTATCGATGGTGGATACACTCAACCAAAGATGGCATTTGCAATCTTCCCTTTCTCAATGGAGAAAGCACTTTGACACTATTTGGAGTGCCATTATAGAACTCAAGATTGCCCATTTTTCTTGGTGCCTAGCTTTTCAAGGTCTTCCCCTTGGGTCTTGGCTCAAGCATATTGGGGTTCCAGATCTTAGGTGTCCATTTTGTGGCCAACCAAAGTCTTTCCTACATATTTTCTAGTTTTGTAAATGTGCTCAAAATTATTGGCATTGGATTCATGATTTCTTTAAGTCATTTTGGCCTGAACCCTTTTCTTTGCACATGGTTATTTTGGGTGATTCCCCCAAGATCCCCATAAAATTTTCCCAAATTTTGCATACCTTTAGGACAAATATTTTGTTCACTCTATGGAAAGATAGAAATGATGTTCTTTTCACTCATAGTTTTCTTGATATAAATATTGCTATGTACACTAAGGCGCACATTTGTAATAATGTAATGATGCAAATTCAAGTTCAAGAGAACACGGTGGTCTTGGAGGTGGCCCACCTTCAAGAGCTTCTTAATCACTAGGGAAATGCCCCTTGTACTATTGCCAGGGTACCTCCAGATGCTTTGATTGATACCTTGATGGCTAGAGGCTGCTAGTAGTTCTTTAGGCCACCACTCACACACTAAATTTGTAGGTTTCCCACCACCACTCTCCCATTGGTGGTGATGGTGAATGGAAGCATTTCTTAGTTTCCCCACCTCGTGGTGGCACTAGCTAGTCCCTAACTACTCCTCCTAGCCCTCGGTGAGTGGTTTCTAGGAAGCGAGCATTTTTCCTGGATTTGGCTATCTCACCTCTCCAACTTGATACAAAGGATGTTGATGAGGCCCCTAATCCTATTGCTAATGGCTAGACTATTCTCAGCCTACCTGCCAATCCCAAAGATGACTGGTGATTTCATGATCGAGATGAACTATCCCCTCAATTGGCACTGCTTTAGCTACCTGAGTGTTACTTATATGTTATTTTTGATGAATGGGTAAGTGCACCAAGTTGTGTTGCCAAAATGATGACACCTTTTTTTTTAGTTTTAAAAAGTGCGTACGCACTTTCTAAAAAAAAAAAATTTATAAATGCATTGCAAACTCGCAACCCATTTCATTTTCACTCTATTTTGCAAGGATTTCATAGCCAAAATGTGTACGTAATTTGAAGGAATTAAAGATTTTTGCCACCCACCTCTTCAAAATGCCTCGTCATTGTTGAAGTTTGAGATTGAGATCATGCCGTATGTTTTCTACCTTTGTTTTTGCATTGTTTTGTAGGTTTTTTTCAATTTTTTTAAAAATTTATTTATTTATTTAGATTCCAGTTGGTTTCTTATTAGGAAATGTGAATAATGAACCAGCAAATCCCCAAAAGATCAAAACCAAAACCCTTAACAGGATCCAAACGAAAACCTTCCACAAGATGAGAATCAAAACCCTCCACAACAAGAACATGAAATTCCGCAACCTATACTAATTAGAAGACCTCCTCTTGGCACACAAGACAATATAATAAATGAAATAGAAAGAGGTAAAAATGAATTACAAGCACTCATTGGTAGGTTGAAAACTTTTGGACAAACTAATCCAATAAGAGCACAATTGGTATCCTCCCTCGAGTCCATTATGACCCATGTATCTTATGTTAGTGGTTAGTTAGATATTTGGCATGTTAAGAGGGAGGGACAAAAAAAAATATTATGCAAACAAATTATCATATCAAGATGTTAAAAAAAGATATACCAAAAGGTAGCATTTGTGCATTGTTTAGAAATCTTGGTGAAGAAAATACTATTAGAGAGACAACTAAATAGTTCCTCATCCATTGGGGCATACATTATGGTATTAGAAATAATTTTTGGGATAGATGGTGGATGGTCTTTGATGCCCCTCCCTACAATAATCATGAGGTCCCAATGTATTTCTTAAGGAAATTGTATTGTGAATTTTTCCTTGGAGAGATCCCCAATTATTTTGATATATTAGAATCTTAGGGTAGAGGTGGGGGGTCATCATTTGAGAGGCTGGGGGCACATCATGACCCTAACATAGTTAGGACACCTATTGTCAAGCCACTAGGTGAGCATGTGATTATTCCTTCAGTTGTGAAGGAACGTGTAGAGGCCAACACTCTAGGGACTATTAATGTTTTTATGTAGACCTCATTCATTGCATGAGTCCATTAGTTGAGGAGGAGCCTTTTATGCATTGTGGTCAAATGTGCACATCATGCAGATCCTTATGCACATTTGGCAGTCATTCTAGAGATAGTATGGATGGTAGGCTAATCATTGATCAGTTCCTGAATGAGATATTTGGCATTGACACAAATGTAAATTACAATTATTACACTGAGAGGCATTCTATACAATCACAACACAAATACGCAGCACAAGAATATGCCAAAATAGATTCTCCATCAATAAAAAGGAAATGGAAGCAGTTACACACTAATTTAATTAAAAATGATTTTATAAATGCATTTTATTTGACCATGGCCATGTGGCACCTTATAAAATAATTAAACAAAAATTTATTCCCAAAATAATAGGATGACATATGGCCATCCCAAAATAATGGTGTGACACATAGTTATCCCAAAATAATAGACCCCAAAATAATAGGATGGCACATGGTTGTCCTAAAATAATAGGCCCTGAAATAATAGGGTAGCAAATGACTATACCAATATAAAAAGGTTGAAATAATAAGACCCCAAAAATTTTGAAAAAATAAAAAACAATAAATCTAACTTAGAAATAAATTTTAAAAGAATATGTTCTTAATTATTATAAATACTACATAAAAATAATTGTTATAAAATTATATATATATTTCAATGATACTATTATTCATAAAAATATGTAATATAGAATTTTAGCTGGATATTTTTTCAATATAAAAGATTGAATGGAAATAAAACATAGTTTTTCTATAATATTTAGAAAGTATGTTTTTTGTTTAATTAGAAAAAAATAGAATGTTTTGTATGCAAAATATAAAATAAGAATAGAAATATTCATAAAATATTTAGAAAAGTATAAAAGGATTCTATTGAAATCTAGACTTTAGTTCTAAATTTATTTTAAAGGATTTTGATGATTCATTCAAATAATTTAAAATTTAAAATTTTATTTAATGAGAAAATGTTAATTGATTTGCATTTAATAAACATGCTTAAATGATTAAAACTTAAAAAATATTCTATAAATCTATAAGAAAAAAGAAACTCTACATATTCCCTTAACAACATGTAAAAAGCACCACTTGTTTGAAACTCTACATATTCCCTTGACAACATGTAAAAATCACCACTTGTCCAAAACAAGTTTTATCCTTAAATGTATGGAAATAGAAATGTTAGCACTTTTCATAATAAATTTTATTTTTTAATAAATTCTAACTTAAATGCATGGAAGTGGAAAGGTTACTAAGTTTAAATAAATTCAACCTCGGCTTCTCAGATTCATTCTTCTTGGTAATTTCATTTGCTCAAAGAAGGTTCAGGTAATGAGATTTTGTTTCCTTATTCATTACTATTTTGTAGGATTTTTGTTACATGCATATTGCAAAAATTTGTTGCAAAAATCTGTTACCATTTTCTAATGTGTTGGGTGCAATTTTCTCGTAGACATTCAGCTCTACAATTTGTCTTTCAAATGTAGATGCATCATATTTCATTACCAATGCATTCTATTTGGTGCACTATTTTTTCACAACACTAGTGCATGAGAAAGACGTTGTATTATAGCATGATAGAAACACTGCAACTATGATTGGGGATTCAACTTTCACATTAGCAATACTTTCTTTTGCACCCAAGGCTACAAATGTTTTTTTGTGGACTATTTTGACCACCTACTCCATTGGCAAGCTTCCTCCTCATTCATTTTTTCCTGTTGCTTTTCCTTTGCATTTAAATTTTTTACTTCATGTATCCGATTCTTTGACAAATTTTGTGATTGCACCACTAGACATCAACCATTTTCCATGCCTTTTTCAGCCCCAATGGAAGCAAACAGATTCATTATACCTTTGTAGAAGAAGATCCATATTTGATAAAAAAGTTTAATATTATGAGAAAGATACAAATACATGCTAAGGACCTGCAAGTACATAGTTTTTAAAATTGGGATAACTCAAAATGAGTCTCCTTTGCTGAAATATGAGGAACTCAAAAGTAATAGGGGAAATCTAGACAAAAAAGTTAGGGGTTGGTGCCCATTGAATTGGTTTCAATTTATTTTCTAATGAATTTTTATTTGAATTAAGGCTTTTCAAGTTTCTGACTTTTTGATGCACACATATTTCAATTATTGCAAGTGCATTCATTGTAGAGGTCAGTGGTTAAAATGAAATTTATATTAAGAATGTCAAAGTGTTTGATTTTTGTTTAAGATTTTCATACATGTTTTTGGACACTTTCTTTCTTGTAGGTGCTCCATTTAGCCATCAAGTTTGTTATGATTAAATATCAGTTGAATTCAATATGGTTGAAGATGAACAAATTTTATGCATATTACAATGTGGCATGGTAATAGAAGAAGAAATAGTTAACCATTTTTCCATTCACATATGGTTAAGTGTGCATAATCAATAGTTTTATTGTTACAATTGAAACGAAAGTTAAGCTTGAGGATATTGGTTTCAAGCTATAAAAAAATCTAAAATATAAACTTAGGAGCTTTATTTAATTTTAATTTTAATTATTTGTTATCTTCTAAATATTCTTAGTGATGTATCTAAGAAAAGGGTAAGATAAAAAGAATTTCATTAAAATTATTTTTATTTTGCTAAAAATAATTAATTAAAAAAATTAAAATTATCTTTTTAAAAATAGTTGATATTGTTAATTTGATGAAAGGTCCTTTGTCGTTGTAAATTCTAATTGATTTTTTATAAATCTTAAAATTATACTAATGTGCATGTAAAAAAGAATTTTAATAATAATAATAAAGTAATATCTTATTCTTATTTTAGATTTATTATAAAACTAATAATTTCTTCACAATCAAATGAAAAGGAAATTGCTTCAAGTTTATAATTTCAAATTACATTCACTAAAAAGACAAAAATATTATTGATTTATTTCAAAAAAATTGAAAATAGAACTTAATTCAATTTTAGAATCTAAAATAATTTGCATGCATAAAAAGGGAAAAAGTCATATAGAAATGTTGCTTATGTATGAATATTACATTCTGTTTTGTCCAATTTCCCAATTACAAGGATAGAAATACAAAATAACAAAATAGAATAGAATTGTTTCTTACATATCCCAATTTTTTAATGAAAGATTTCATTCTAAAAAATTGAAAAAGAACATACTTTAATTTTAACATTTAAAATGATTTCATGCGAAAAATAAAAAATAGAATAGAAATGTTGTACAATATAAGAATCTATCTGCCTATATTCTCTATTCACTCACCACTATAATATTTAAAATAAAAATTGATTTAAGATATTATTTAATTATTCTAAATCAAGAAATACAGATGGTGACATAATTGTATTTCTTTAAATATAATCATATTGGTTATAAATCTAAAAATAATTGATTATTAATTGACTAGATATAAACCCTAACACCAAAGCCATAACTATAATCATATTCCCAATCTTAACCATAAACCTTGATTATAATCCTAACAATAACTTTAACCTTTAACGAAACCCTGATCTATACCATCTAACTATAACCCTAGATGTTATGCACAATCAACTATAATATACACCATGATCTTGACTCTTACCCTAACCATAACCTAAGTCCTAACCTTAATGCCTAGCCTAACCCTAATCATAACAATTTCTTCAACCTAAGGCATTGAACTTGACTAGACCCAACTACCCCAAAATGTAACCAAAACATTAATCATGAAGCATTATTGTACTAATAAACCCTACACTACCCATACTACAAACTCTAGCTATAGTTATGGCTTATATATACCTTGAAAATAACCATATTCTTAGCCTTAACCATAAACCTTCAATGAATTTTTAACCCAAACCCTAACCTTAACCCAAATCCCAATGAAAATTCATAAGCCTAATCTCAAATTTCACATAAATAGGAAGCCACTAAATTTGAATCATAATCTTAAACCTTGAATTTAATACAAATCCTAACTTTCATCCTAATCACACACTTGGAACCCTAACCATAATGATAACTATAGTTCTATTTTTCTAGAACATAAGAATGACCCTAAACCTAACTATATCATTAATCCAAAATATAACTCTAACCCCATAACTATAAACTTTATCCTAATCATCAAACTAGCCTTTACCCAATGCCAAACCTAATAAAAACCTAGTCTAAGTAGTAACCCTAACCATAATTACAACCCTAACTCTGACCATGACAAAAACCCTAACTCTAATGTAATATACTTTTCCAAGATAAGAATAATGATAAATCTAATTGTATTTGTAACACAAAACCATACCTAAACCCTAACCATAATATACATACTAATAGAAACCCTAAACCCTAACCAAAATCCTACCTATAATAGAAACCCTAAAAATTAGCCTAGATATACCCCAAAACCTAAACATAACTATATCATTAATTCAGAATCTATTTGACACTAAACATTATGTAAGCCCTAATTGTAAATATTATCCTAAGGTTAACCCTAAAAAAACACTAATAAAAGCCTTATAATATATTCAATTTAATTATATATTATACCATGGTAAACTTAGCCCTTTCCCTAATTATGAAAATTAATGTTAAACCCTTTTAATAACCCTAATTATACGTGATAAACCCTAATACTAAATTATAAACCCTATTCCAAAATATTAAACCCTAATCCTTAAACAAATTATTTGACATTAATCTTAATTTTTTATTCTAATTATGATCATATCCATAATTTCTATCATAATCCTAACCGAAACCCTAATTTTAACCCTAATTCTAACTCTAACTCTAATCTTAACTTTGACTATATCTCTTGTTCTAACCCTGACCATGCCCCTAATTCTAACCCTAACCTAACTCTAACTCTAACAATAACCCTAACTATAACTATAACTATAACCCTTATTGTAACCCTAACCCTAACCCTAACCCTAACCCTAAGTCTAACTCTAACCCTAACACTAAACCTAACCCTAATAGTACCCCTAATCCTAACCCTTACATTATATATAACTCTAACTCTAACTCTAACTCTAACCCTAAACCTAATTCTAATTCTAATTCAAACTGCAACCCTAATTCTAAACCTAACTCTAGCCCTAAAGCTAACCCTAACTCTAACCCTAACCCTACAAACAACCTTAGCCCCAACTTTATCTCCAACTTTAACTCTAACTCTAACTCTAATTCTAACCCTAACCCTAACCCTAGCCCCAATTCTAACCCCAATTCTAACCCTAACACTAACATTAACAATAACTCTAATTATAACCTTAACCCTAATGCTAAAACTAACTCTAATTGTAGCCCTACCTCTAACCCTAATTTGAACCCTAACCCTCACCCTAACCCTAACCCTAGTGCTAACCCTAACTCTGACTCAACTCTAACACTAATTCTACCCCTAACTGTAACCCTAACCTTATATAAGCCTAACTCTAATCCTAACTCTAACTCTAACTCTAACTCTAACTCTGACCCTAACCCTAACCCTAACCTTATATCTAACTTTAACTCTAACTCTAACCCTAACTCTTAATCTAACACTAATTCTAACCCTAACCCTAACCCTATATAACCCTAACCCTACCCCTAATTCTAACCCTAATCCTAATTCTAACTCTAAAAATCACCCTAACTATAACTATAACTATAACTATAACTCTTATTGTAACCCTAACCCTAACACTAACCCTAACCTTGAATCTAACCCTAACACTAACCCCAACCCTAACCCTACCTCTAATCCTAACTCTAACACTATATATAATTCTAACTCTAACCTTAAGCCTAATTCTAATTCTAACTCCAACCCTGATTCTAAACCTAACTCTAACTCTAACCCTAAATCAACTAACACTAACCCTAAATCTAACCCTACCCCCAACTCTATCTCCAACTTTAACTCTAACTCTAACTTGAACCCAAACTCTAATTCTAATTCTATCCCCAACCCTAACTCTAGCCCTAATTCTAAACCTAACACTGACACTAGCACTAACATTAACACTAACTCTAACATTGGTTGTAACCCAATTCCTAATGCTAACCCTAACTCTAACTATAATCCTAGCTCTAGCCCTAATTCAAACCCTAACTCTAACCCTAACTCTAACCCTTACTCTAATTCTTATTTTAACTCTAGCTCAAACCCTAACTCTAATTCTAACCCTAAACTTAACCCTAACCCTAATTCTAACCCTAACTATATTTGTAACCCTAAGTCTAGCCCTAACCCTAATTATTACCCTTACCCTAACCCTGACTCTAACTCTAACCCTAATTGTATTTGTAACCCTAATTCTAACCCTAACCCTAACTCTAATTCTACCCCTACCCCTAACCCTAACCATATATAACCCTGACTCTTATCCTAATTGTAATCCTAACCCTAATTCTAGCCCTAATCCTAATTCTAGACCATCATAACCTAATTCTAACTCTGGCCTAATTCTAATCCTAACTCTAACTGCCACTCGAACTCTAATTCTCACCCTAACCCTAACCCTAACATGAATTCTAACCCTAACTCTAACTCTAATGCTAATTCTAACCCTAACCCTAATTCTAACCCTAACACTAACACTGCCTCTTATTTTAACTCTAACTCTAATTGTAACCCAAACCCAAACCCTAACTCTAACTCTAATCCTAATTCCAACCCTAACCCTAATTCTAACCCTAACTATAACCCTAACTCTAACTCTAACCCTTATTCTAACTCTAATTCTAACTTTAAGTCAAACCCTAACTCTAATTCTTACCCTAAACCTAACTATATTTGTAACCCTAATTCTAACCCTAGCTCTAATTCTTACCCCTATCCTAATCCTAACTCTAACTCTAACTATAACCCTAACCATATTTGTAACCCTAATTCTAACCCTAACCCTAACTCTAACTCTAACTATAATTCTAACTCTACCCTAACTCTAGCTCTAATTATAACCCTAACCCTAACCCTAACTCTAATTCAAACTCTGATCCTAACCCTATCCCTAACCCTAATTTTAATCCTAAAACTAACTCTTACTCTAACTCTAACCCAAACCCTAATCATAACTCTACTCCTAAATGTAACAATTTATGTAATATCCTTAAAATAAATAAAAAATTAAAGTCATGCAAATTAAACACAATATATAGAATTAAGAAAAAAA